>OZ005658.1:190448378-191648378 GCA_963930645.1 Salticus scenicus | reverse complement strand
GAAAAGCAAAATAGTTATTGTTTGGGTAGAGCCTCACAGGCGTTAATAAGAGAAGCCTCCCTCGGGGAGGGGAGTTGGTGAGCAGGGAGGGAAAGGGAGCGTAGCCCCCTAGTTCTTAAAAGAAGAAATATAATTATTTTAACTGTACTATTTAATTTTATTTCCAGAATTAGAGTACTTTGATAAACATAATGAACTTGCAACTTATTCACACAATTTGTTCATTTACACAATATATATATATTTGCGATTATGGAGATTTTTTTTCGGGTTCTTTTAGCAATAGGAAGTTAAATATCTAGTTACAATTAATAGTATAACGTCTTAGAAATACGAATTTTCATATTACGGTCAATTTTTCAACTGATTACCCCCTCCACCTCTCCAACCTCCACCTCTCCTACAATTTTGCCATTGTAGCATGAAATTATATCAATTTTTTACGTTGAATATTTCTTAATTTATATTTAAAGAAAAAGTAAACAGTTCAAAAACAGTAATATACACAGACATAAGCATCGAAATAAATAGTATAAGAAGCATAAACATAGAAAAATGTTTTCTGTTGTTTCGGATAACATATAAAATCCATCTACAGTTGAAAATGCATCAAACTTAAACAGAATCTCAATAAGAAATATATACAATGATCTTAATCAAAACTTTATTTTTTAAAGAAATACAATTGTTAAAAGTAATTATATTTGTGATAGTTATACGAAGGTAAGAATTACAGTAATCCACTACAAGAAACGCATTAAAAATTAAATCGAAATTTTACAATTTTATAGTTAAACAAACCATATACGTTGTATTACTTACAAATTTTGAATAAACACCATAAAATGCAATAAACTCGCAACAATTGTTTCGGGTCGAAAAACACACGACCCTTCATCAGGCGAATAAAGTAAGCACGAGTGCTGCAGTCAAAGCGGCAACGCACAAAATTGTTTAATATGAAAAGAAAAACTTTATAAAGTAGAAAATAAATATAGCTACTGGTGTGAGTAAAATTGTACAAGAAAAACAAGAAAATAAATAAATGAGTGAGTTTAAACATGTAACAATCTAAGGATAACAAAAATTAAACGAAAATCTAAGTTATGTGAGTAATTTCCAAGCATCAGAGAAGAAAGGAGTGGAAGAAATATCATTAACAAGATTTTTCGAATTTTTAAATATGTAAAATGCTTCATGAATATCCAAATGGGAGGAACAGACAGGAGATGAAATTATGTTAGTTTTGGAAAAATCAAAACGATGACCTTGAGACCAGCAGTGGGAAGCAACAGAAGATTTGGTAATCTCTTCATTACGAACATTCCGACGGTGCTCATTTATTCTGTATTTCAAACGCCTCCTAGTTTGACCAATATAACCTAACCTAAGTTGCAGGACGAACACGGAATTAAATAAATTCCAGAACGGTTTTCGGTGGGAATGGGATCCTTAAGAGAAGATAATTTAATTTTATTGACGGGTTTGTAAATAGCTTTGAAACCAAATGGTGAAAGAATTTTAGAGATTTTAAAAGAGAGTGAAGAATAAAATGTAAAACAACTGGGATGAGACTGTGATCGTTTAGTTTGGGAGCAGAACGTTTAGGATTCTTAAATTTATATAGAGCTTTATCGATGATAGATGGGTTATAGCCACGAGAGAGAGCAAGAGATTTTAAATAATTAATTTCTTTCGAAAGATTAGACGGATCAGAACAAATGTGTAAGGCACGATAAACATAAGTGTAGACCCAAACTGAGCACGTCGCGTTGAGTATTAGTCAGAACGTGCGAAGAGAGATTAACAACAGTATTCTGAGCAAGAGGAGAAATGGGAGAAGTAAAGGAGTTACGTTTAAGAAGATAATTAAATTTCTTATTTAAGTTAGTTTGATGCCTAGAAGACTGAAACGCAACGTATGCGAAATTTCTTTTTTCAAAGGAAGAAAAATCATGAACAGAATTGCTAAGAGACAGATGTAAAGTATATAATTCCGACTCAATAGACGAGAGAGACTGTCGTATATCCTGAATAATAGCCCTAAGAATGGCAAACTTACTCCTATTTAAAGCATTTTTAATGCGAAGAGAAGCAGGAAGATTGTACTTAATGTCTATGAACTTAGGAATTATCCGAGCACGCTTACATCTAAGAAGAAAATTTAAATGATTGAGAAAGCGAGAACGTTTCAAACGAAGACGTTTGAAACGATTAATCTCAGAAGAACTCATGCTAAAACATATAAAAGAAACAAGAGTCAAAACTTAAGGAAGGCGGAGTTAAAACAAAAAGAATGGGGGGAGGAGTTAAAAATACAAAAATGTAATTAATCAAATAGAAAAATCGATAAAAAATATGAAATGACAGTCTCAAAAATGAGAAGAAATAAGCAAAAATTAACAAATAAACAAGGCAATGGCAAACGGAATTTTTAACGTGGTATTTGACTTGATCAAGATGATCATTGGAAGGATCTTTTTTAAGTTTCGAAAGTTTTTTCAAGTCAAATACCACGTTAAAAATTCCGTTATTCTTAATGATTATACCAAGCGCATGGTTATTCCTTCTGCTGCTAATTGTGCCCGTTTTTATGCACTTCCGAAAGTTCATAAGCCCACTCTCTGCTTTCGGCCTATTGTATCTAATATTGGTACGGCTTCTTATAATCTTGCTCGATTTCTTTCAAACTCTCTTTCTCATCTAACTACTACTAATCTTTATACTGTTAAGAACTCGTATGGTTTTGTGGACAAAATTAAATGCATCTCTCCGTCTAACTATACTATGATTTCTTTTGATGTAAAATCACTTTTTACAAATGTTCCGGTTCAAGGTGCTCTGGTTTGTTTAGAGAGAAGACTACGTGAATTCCATTATTCTTCTATTGAAATTGAGGAACTTGTAAATTTATTTCATTTATGTATCAGGCAAACTGCCTTCATTTTTAATGGTACTTATTATTCCCAAAATGATGGTATGGCCATGGGTAGTCCTCTCTCTCCTTTACTTTGCGACATTTATATGCACTATTTTGAAGAAAAAACTCTTCGGTGTATATAAATTTCCTCACTGGTTTAGGTATGTGGATGACACTTTCGTTCTTGTCTCCCCTGATGTCGATTTGTCCAATTTACTTTCTTTGGTCAATTCGATTGACCCATGCATTCAATTCACTTCTGAGGTTGAACAGGATTGCTCTTTGCCTTTCCTTGACGTTCTTGTGATTAAAGAAAATGATTGTTTCTCAACTACTGTTTTTAGAAAACCATTCTCGGTCTCCTTGCCACCGCATGCTCTCTCTAACCACGCCCCTCAACAAAAAATGTCTGCTTTTTACACTTATGTTTATCGTGCCTTACACATTTGTTCTGATCCGTCTAATCTTTCGAAAGAAATTAATTATTTAAAATCTCTTGCTCTCTCTCGTGGCTATAACCCATCTATCATCGATAAAGCTCTATATAAATTTAAGAATCCTAAACGTTCTGCTCCCAAACTAAACGATCACAGTCTCATCCCAGTTGTTTTACCTTTTTATTCTTCACTCTCTTTTAAAATCTCTAAAATTCTTTCACCATTTGGTTTCAAAGCTATTTACAAACCCGTCAATAAAATTAAATTATCTTCTCTTAAGGATCCCATTCCCACCGAAAACCGTTCTGGAATTTATTTAATTCCGTGTTCGTCCTGCAACTTAGGTTATATTGGTCAAACTAGGAGGCGTTTGAAATACAGAATAAATGAGCACCGTCGGAATGTTCGTAATGAAGAGATTACCAAATCTTCTGTTGCTTCCCACTGCTGGTCTCAAGGTCATCGTTTTGATTTTTCCAAAACTAACATAATTTCATCTCCTGTCTGTTCCTCCCATTTGGATATTCATGAAGCATTTTACATATTTAAAAATTCGAAAAATCTTGTTAATGATATTTCTTCCACGCCTTTCTTCTCTGATGCTTGGAAATTACTCACATAACTTAGATTTTCGTTTAATTTTTGTTATCCTTAGATTGTTACATGTTTAAACTCACTCACTTATTTATTTTCTTGTTTTTCTTGTACAATTTTACTCACACCAGTAGCTATATTTATTTTCTACTTTATAAAGTTTTTCTTTTCATTTTAAACAGTTTTGTGCGTTGCCGCTTTGACTGCAGCACTCGTGCTTACTTTATTCGCCTGATGAAGGGTCGTGTGTTTTTCGACCCGAAACAATTGTTGCGAGTTTATTGCATTTTATGGTGTTTATTCAAAGTTTGTAAGTAATATTTTTACAACGCCAGTTTATTGATGCTTCTTTATTAAATTTGTTGTTTTTTTGGGCTTTTAGCATCGAGTAAGTAATTTTGCGAGTGTATCCTAATTCTTTTTATTGTTGTTATTTGTTAATTTATGCTATTTTCTTCTCGATTTTGTGCCTCTCATTTCATATTTTTATTTTACCGGTTGTTTCTTACTGGTTTTATTATTTTTTTACTATCTTTACTCCTCCCCCTTTTTTCGTTTTAACTCCGCCTTCTTTAAATTCCGAGTTGTGTTATTTGTTAATTTATGCTCATTTCTCATTTTTGAACCTCTCATTTCATATTTTTATTTTATCGTTTGTTTTCTTATCAATTATTACATTTTTGGTTTTTAATACTCCCCCCCTTTCTTCGTGGTTACTCCGCCCTCTTTAAGTTTTGCCTTGTTTATTTGTTAATTTTTGCTTATTTCTTCTCATTTTTGAGACTGTCATTTCATATTTTTTATCGATTTTTCTATTTGATTAATTACATTTTTGTATTTTTAACTCCTCCCCCCATTCTTTTTGTTTTAACTCCGCCTTCCTTAAGTTTTGACTCTTGTTTCTTATATATGTTTTAGCATGAGTTCTTCTGAGATTAATCGTTTCAAACGTCTTCGTTTGAAACGTTCTCGCTTTCTCAATCATTTAAATTTTCTTCTTAGATGTAAGCGTGCTCGGATAATTCCTAAGTTCATAGACATTAAGTACAATCTTCCTGCTTCTCTTCGCATTAAAAATGCTTTAAATAGGAGTAAGTTTGCCATTCTTAGGGCTATTATTCAGGATATACGACAGTCTCTCTCGTCTATTGAGTCGGAATTATATACTTTACATCTGTCTCTTAGCAATTCTGTTCATGATTTTTCTTCCTTTGAAAAAAGAAATTTCGCATACGTTGCGTTTCAGTCTTCTAGGCATCAAACTAACTTAAATAAGAAATTTAATTATCTTCTTAATCGTAACTCCTTTACTTCTCCCATTTCTCCTCTTGCTCAGAATACTGTTGTTAATCTCTCTTCGCACGTTCTGACTAATACTCAACGCGACGTGCTCAGTTTGGGTCTGAATTTTGCGCGTACTTCGAGACCCTGCATTTCGGATTTGATCGCTTCCATTGAAAATTCCTTTAAAAATAGTAAAATTTCTCCAGGCCAGTTAGAATCTCTTCGTTACATTTTATCTAACATTATTTCCACCAATAATCATCCACAAAAGTCTAACCTTCATCCTTCTCAAAAATCCGCCCTCTCTGAATTAAACTCCGCCCCCGATTTAATTGTCACAAGAGCTGATAAAGGAGGACAAACTGTTCTACTCAACAAATCGGATTATATTTCCCATGTTGAGTCCTTGCTTACTTCAGGTCCCTATTCGAAACTTAAAAAAGATCCTTCCAATGATCATCTTGATCAAGTCAAATACCACGTTAAAAATTCCGTTATTCTTAATGATTATACCAAGCGCATGGTTATTTCTTCTGCTGCTAATTGTGCCCGTTTTTATGCACTTCCGAAAGTTCATAAGCCCACTCTCTGCTTTCGGCCTATTGTATCTAATATTGGTACGGCTTCTTATAATCTTGCTCGATTTCTTTCAAACTCTCTTTCTCATCTAACTACTACTAATCTTTATACTGTTAAGAACTCGTATGATTTTGTGGACAAAATTAAATGCATCTCTCCGTCTAACTATACTATGATTTCTTTTGATGTAAAATCACTTTTTACAAATGTTCCGGTTCAAGGTGCTCTGGTTTGTTTAGAGAGAAGACTACGTGAATTCCATTATTCTTCTATTGAAATTGAGGAACTTGTAAATTTAGTTCATTTATGTATCAGGCAAACTGCCTTCATTTTTAATGGTACTTATTATTCCCAAAATGATGGTATGGCCATGGGTAGTCCTCTCTCTCCTTTACTTTGCGACATTTATATGCACTATTTTGAAGAAAAACTCTTTGGTGTATATAAATTTCCTCACTGGTTTAGGTATGTGGATGACACTTTCGTTCTTGTCTCCCCTGATGTCGATTTGTCCAATTTACTTTCTTTGGTCAATTCGATTGACCCATGCATTCAATTCACTTCTGAGGTTGAACAGGATTGCTCTTTGCCTTTCCTTGACGTTCTTGTGATTAAAGAAAATGATTGTTTCTCAACTACTGTTTTTAGAAAACCATTCTCGGTCTCCTTGCCACCGCATGCTCTCTCTAACCACGCCCCTCAATAAAAAATGTCTGCTTTTTACACTTATGTTTATCGTGCCTTACACATTTGTTCTGATCCGTCTAATCTTTCGAAAGAAATTAATTATTTAAAATCTCTTGCTCTCTCTCGTGGCTATAACCCATCTATCATCGATAAAGCTCTATATAAATTTAAGAATCCTAAACGTTCTGCTCCTAAACTAAACGATCACAGTCTCATCCCAGTTGTTTTACCTTTTTATTCTTCACTCTCTTTTAAAATCTCTAAAATTCTTTCACCATTTGGTTTCAAAGCTATTTACAAACCCGTCAATAAAATTAAATTATCTTCTCTTAAGGATCCCATTCCCACCGAAAACCGTTCTGGAATTTATTTAATTCCGTGTTCGTCCTGCAACTTAGGTTATATTGGTCAAACTAGGAGGCGTTTGAAATACAGAATAAATGAGCACCGTCGGAATGTTCGTAATGAAGGGATTACCAAATCTTCTGTTGCTTCCCACTGCTGGTCTCAAGGTCATCGTTTTGATTTTTCCAAAACTAACATTATTTCATCTCCTGTCTGTTCCTCCCATTTGGATATTCATGAAGCATTTTACATATTTAAAAATTCGAAAAATCTTGTTAATGATATTTCTTCCACTCCTTTCTTCTCTGATGCTTGGAAATTACTCACATAACTTAGATTTTCGTTTAATTTTTGTTATCCTTAGATTGTTACATGTTTAAACTCACTCATTTATTTATTTTCTTGTTTTTCTTGTACAATTTTACTCACACCAGTAGCTATATTTATTTTCTACTTTATAAAGTTTTTCTTTTCATTTTGAACGATTTTGTGCGTTGCCGCTTTGACTGCAGCACTCGTGCTTACTTTATTCGCCTGATGAAGGGTCGTGTGTTTTTCGACCCGAAACAATTGTTGCGAGTTTATTGCATTTTATGGTGTTTATTCAAAGTTTGTAAGTAATATTTTTACAACGCCAGTTTATTGATGCTTCTTTATCATATACGTTGTACTTTTAGAGCACAGATGGAAACCGTATAATGTAATTAGCAAAGATATGGCGAAGCAAAAAAGGTATATTTTTATTAGACAACTTTTAAATAAACGATGTTGTAAATAAAGTATCAATTTAAAAATGTACACATTTTGTAAATTATTTGTACATTTTCAGTAAAGCAATAAATGTATTAAAATATTTAAACAGGAAAACAATTATTTATTGCTATAAACAATGTTTAAATTTAAACGTATTTAAACTTTTGTTAGAAACCTTCAAAATGTTCAAAACTTTTAAAAATGTTTCAAACTGTTCAAATCGTGTTTTCTCCTTCGGATAAATTTTTACAGAAAACATAAAAAACTAATAAATTAAAAAATAACTAAACTTGAAACCTAATTATTGTCTGTTTAAATGTATTACCAGTTACTAGAAAAATATGTAGACATATCTAATAGGAAATGTAGACAAACTATTTTATAGCAAATTCAAAGAAAAATCACTAACACATTTTTTTTTCCTTTTTCTTTTTTCCTTTTTTTTTTTTTTTTTTTTTTTTTTTTTGAGAAAGCACGGTTTAAATATTTGCTCATCATAGAGAATTAGAAATTAGAAATATTTTTATCTTAATTATTCTGGATGTTGAAAGTTATTTCTACAAATTAAAGCTTGAATTTTCCAGTGTTTTAATTGTATGTATCTGAACCTAAAGAGAGACTTTCTTCTAAGAAAATATCTAAAAATACATAAAAAATACATACATTAGAAATTTTTTCTATTGATTTTTTAAAATCATTTATTTATATCTTGTATTTTGTTAATTTAAAAACTCTGCATAAAAACAAAATTTGAATATTAATGTTTTAGTAAAATAATTTTAAAAATATTGAATTTACTTTTAAAATAAGTTTTTAAATAATCATCACAAGTAATATACATTTAAAATGTTTCTTTCTTCTATTTTATTAATTAAAATAAATTACCTATGTATATATTTTTAAAAATCTACTTTTCTGATTTCTTACTACAAAAATTTCACAAACAACATTGATTAAAAATGAAATTATTTGTCAACAGATGGCTCTAGTAGACAAGCTCTTGAGATTTCCTAACGTGACATTTCAAAGATAAATATCATTACTCTCTTCCAAATAAAATATAATTTGTTTAATTATTCCTTTAAAAAATATTGTTGTTTGATTTTGTTATCCAAAGTAATTTTTTACATAGTGCAAATACTATAGTAATAAAATAGTAAAACGAGAGAGGGTTTTTTTTTTTTTTTTTTTTTCAAAGTAATATTTAATTGAAACAGTTTTAAGTTCACCGATATCGTAAAAAAAAAAAAATAATAAAAAAAAAAAATAACCAAAAGCAATAAAAAAATATATTAGATTTAAATAAGTGCAGCTCAGTATTATAGATGTTTAAGAACTGAAATTATATATAAAAATTCTAAGTTTTTCTTTTATTAATGATTAAATATTATATAACTTTAAAATAATATATAGCATTGAAAAAAGAAATATAAATGCAATTACTTATTAATATTTTATTATTGGAAACATAAGTAAATGTTTCTTTTCTTTCTTTCTTTTTGCACTAATTATATTTTTGGTCGCAAATTGCATTTATTATTTGAAGATATAAATTTAATTTTGATTAAACGTAAAATTTGAATTCAAAGAATGATTGAAATTAAATAGCTAAAGTGTATTTTGCATATGTATATTTAAATTACATGTTTTATTAAATTTAAAAAGCAACTTTAATTGTATTGAAAAACTAACATGTTGAGAAACATCTTATTGAAATGTTGTAATTCGGATAAAGCGTACTGATTTAAACATTTGAAATTGAAATCAATATATAATAATAACAGTAATAAAAATATATTCAACATGGGGAAAACTTATTTTTTTAATTACTAATTCACAGTACATTATGACACAATTTAGTAAAAAATAATTACTCGAATATTGTTTAATATTTTTATGTTCCAACTGACAAAACATTTCTATATTAATTTTACAGTAATTCTAGAAATGTATGAAGCCTTCTTTTATGCTAAATAACTATTAATTTAGGTAAATTTATACTTTGAATAATATAATTATAAATATCTTCTGTTACTACATTGATTAGCTTTGAAAGTGTAGTTAATAGTAATCCCAGAAAATATGAAAATATATTTCCTTGAACTATAGTACCACTTATACGTTAGAAGTTGATATTAATAATATCGCCATGGATTTTTTTTTTTTTAATATATATATACAATAATATATCCACAATATTATTCCTCTTGATTCTAACACAGTTGGGAGCGGAATAAACAGCGCTCTGGATGTAATTTCCTAGGTACAGGGCTCGAATCCCGGGTCAGGAACACATGTTATCAGTGGTTTGGGACACAATATAAGCCATAGGCACTAGAAATGAGGCGTGCTCAAATCTTACGCAAGTCTTCGGGCTCCGGGCGGACTCGGATTCAAGCTAAAAGTTCCGTTTATTTTATTCTTCACTAACTGGAAAATGTAAAAAAGAAAAAAAAAAAAAAAAAAAAAAAAAGAAATTTTATTCATTTTGAGAGCACCTTTAGTAATGTCATAATAGTCGTGATAGGTTAAAAATCACAAAATAATCTTGCAAACATTAGTAGCTATGACTTTCCTTTTTCTAAATAGAACATTTTTTTCAACGGGATGCATATTATGTCACAGTGTTATACAGTAATCCTCCCTCCTTCGTTATATTGGGCCTCATTATATCACTCATTCGGATAAATTTTTTGTCCCCTGATAGGCGCGTTATAAACAATGGGCTGCACTATAAATATATATTATATAAATATATACATGTATACAGAGACACAAACATTATAAACTCTTATAATAACATTTATAGTTATTTAAATTGAGGATTGGTAATAAGAAAATTAATTTGAAAATAAAAACGGTATTTAATTTTACTATTGTGTATGCGTTGCATAGCGTACCACTTTCGATATCGCGCTCGGGCAGGCTCGGGCTCTGATCACACAAAATTTTGCGGGCTCGAGCGAGCTCAGTTCAAAAATGTTTCGGGCCCGGGCGGGCTCGGATTGCCAAAATTGAGCTCGAACTCACCTCTAATAGACACTAGGTGAAGATCACATGATCCTTTATTTGCGAAAAATGACCGAAGAGAGACAACCTAAACACAACACATTTGTTTGGAATGCTTACGAAGAAAGACAATTTTAATAAATAAAAATGTGTAAACTAATATGAGCTTGCCGCAAAATTTTCTTCCATTTTTTTAATATACAAATTCACTAGTACAAATTATTTATCAGAAATATTTTCCATGATGAATATTCATATTTTCATCTCAGAGAAGTATAAACTATTAATCGAAAGAAATCGAATTTTGTACCCTACAGATAACATTTGAGGATGTCCTCCCCATTCGTTTTAAAAATGTTGACAAGTTATAAAAACAAAACACTCATATTGAAAGGAAAATTACATCTTCTGGAATGATGGTTGAGGGTGGGGGGAGCTGGAAATCTCACAAAACCAGTAAATTCACTGAAAACCGGAAGTAGAAAACATTTACGAATCCAAAACATTTTTTGTTAAATATAGAAAAGGGTAATAATGGTAAATACGATTTAAAAAGAAACTAGTATGTTGTGGCCATTACATGACTTTCTTCTATATTTTCCTATACAAATTCACTCAGTAAAAATAATTTATTAAAATTATTATTTAAAAAAATTATTTTCCATGATAATGCAGGCGATTTTCATATTAGAGAAGCGGTATAACACTAAATATCCAAAAAAGAAGTCAGCTTTATTCTCAATATTACATAAAAAAAAAAAAATAATAAATAAAAAAAGAAAAAAGAAAAATCGATAACATTATTTTAAATTATCGCAGATCGATGGTTCAAACATTAGTTTTAAAGGTATCGGCGAGTTCTTTTTAAAGATGCCCATCATGAAAATTTACTCCCTTCGGGGGAGGACTTTCCCCCCAAGGGGGGACGCGAGGCTCCTGCATACATTTTTTTTTTCCAGTTGACTATCTCTATTAGAAATAATTCTTTTAAATTTCATAATTATTATTAAAAAATAATTCTCTTTATGCACATTTATACAAAATTTTGTCCTATACCACCATGTTAAAAATTTAGAAAAATCGGGATGGCAACACAAGCTGTTGGATAGTTTTTACCAAAAGTTGATAGGCACTAATTTAAGTCAATGTGTAACTTCCTACCAATTTGTATGAAATTCTGTGCAGTAGTACCTGAGATACAGTCCTCACAATATTTTTTCTCTCTCTCACACACAGACAGACAGACATATTCTAAAAATAGTCAAATCGTGTTCTACAGCTCTCAAAACGTGTAAATCCATCAAAAACCCGAGTTCGAAAATTTTTAATTATACAGTACTTTCTTCTAGTGAACATAGAAGAAAGTAAAAAAGAAAAAAGTTTAAAAATAGGTAGTCATTCAAAATAAATTTATTCACGAATGTAACGCTACGCTCTAATAATGGTAATTTATATGATAAAAGTATATGTTATATTATTGCTAATTGTTTTCTTTAATAAGAAAGTGATAACATAAACTAGAACAAAAGATCATGCAGTACGCATTCATTATTAACACATTCCAACTGTACGTAATTGTTGTATCGTAATAACTTTCAATATTCTTTACTTACGTTATCACACAATGGACAGACAGTAGTTCTGAAAGGCATACAGTTAGACTAATTGAATTTCTAATCAGTGGCGGATCCAGAACTTGACTTTTGGGGGGGGGGGGCTAAGATTTTTCAAAGTGTTATTCAAGACCAATAAAAAATTTACAAGGGCAATATTCAATTGTGGATGTCAGTGGTTTTTTTTTTTTTGGGGGGGGGGGCTTCAGCCCCCTAGCCCCCCCCCTTAAATCCGCCACTGTTTCTAATCATTCTTAAACATTGTTAGAAAGTGTTAAAATTGATTAACACAAAAGAAAACGTAGCCCTTAGATTCTAATTCCAGCCCTTAATATCAGCATATATACCCTCATCACTGACTGACGCTGCCACGCTTAAAAAGTCTAAGAGATTTCCTTGGACTCTTTCTGGTTAGGAAAGCAAGTTGCCACCTAATTTTAATATTTTAGTAAATTAAAAAAAATCTAATTCTCCGATCGATAAGCTGTTTAATCCGACGGATTCAGAAAAATCATCCCTTTCATTTGATACCTTATTTGTAACGAATTTTGACTAGATTTTTTTAAAATTAAGTAAACTATGAAAATAGACGTAGCTTTAAAATAGACATTTAAATTTTTAATTGTTACTAATTTTTATTTTTATTTATTTATTTATTTATTTTTAGCATAAAATGAAATATGCTTTCACGTGAGGGAGAAAATAAATAAATAATAATAAAAATAAAAATATAAATAAATAAATAATATATATATATATATATTTTATATTTGCTCATGCATATGAAAAAATGACGTCTATAAAAAAAACCTCCACGTCTATAAACCTTTTAAATTTTAAAGTTAACGAAGAGATAAATAAAGTGCGAAAATTTCGAACGGGCTTGCTAGCAAATGAATTATTTCAAGTGAGAAATAAATGAAATGAAATGATCATTTTTCAACGGGCGCCTCCGCCTTAGTCGCCCAAGAACTAACTAGCATCTGAAAATTTTAGTGTAGCCCTGTAAATCTGAAGGTTAACAAAATCCCATTGTATACTATATATATATATATATATATATATATTAGCATATTAACAAAAAATGTAAATTTCTTTATGATTTTTACAGTAGAAAGTTCTTTAAATGTAATTTATAAAAATGTCTGTCCTAAAATGCAATGCATTGGCATTTTTTTTTTTTTTTTTTTTTGGATCCCCCTGCACACAAACCAGTTGGGGGGACAGAACCTATAGGCACAGACCCTATTAATGCCATTTTAAATAGGGAACCTTCCATAGTGAATTTGAATAACATACATAATGTTTTAAATATTCTGAAAATATTTAAGGACACTGGAATTGGGCAGACTGACAGATAGATAGATGGACAGTCGGACAAATAGATACGCAAATTGAAAAAATATTCACACTTAAAAATTGTTGAAAAAGCGCTAAATTGCTTAATGTTAACAAAAATACAATTCCAGCAAATTTCCAATAAAAGCCCTCAATGCAACTGAATATTTTTGTGTATCCCTGTAAATTTAATGCTAATTATACTACATTCTATAGAAAGAATTTTTTTTTAATGCATAATTTAATTTCTTTAAGATTTGTGCAGAGTAAAGTTATCAAAATTTGGTTTATAGAAATACCTCTCATAGAACGTAGTGCTTTAGAATACTTTCGGGTGTCCCTGTACATAAATTAGTAGTAGTATTTACTCAATTTTCTATAAAAACATTCGAAAATGAACTTGAGTAATATATTTCAATTCCATTAAAATTTGTGTAATACAAAGGAATTAAAGTAAAATTCACAGAAATATCTCTCATAAAACACAATGCTTTGGAATAGTTTCAGTTGCCCCTGTATACAAACCATTAGAGGATTCATTCTATTTTCAATACGGAATATCCAATAGTGAACTTAAACGACATATGCCAGTTTCAAAAAATTCCATTCATATTTACGGGAGTTAAAGCGCGGACAGACAGACAGACCAACCGAAGCCATTAACACTTTTCAATCTTGTAGGAAAGTTTTAAAATAATTTAGAAAGTGATAAAAACATAAACAAAAATGCAATTCCAGCGAATTTCCAATAATACCAATTTCCAATAATGCGAATTTCCAATAAAAGTAACAGAGTATTTTTGTGTGGCCCTGTACTTCTAATGCTAATCATATCGTATTCTATGGAAAGCATTCTTGTGTGCATACGAATAACATATTTTAATTTTATTACGATTTGTGCAAAGTTATTAAAATGTGCTTTACAGAAATACCTCTCACAGAACGCGATGCTTTGGAATACTTTCGGGTGTTCCTGTATACAAACCAGTAGAGGTATTCACTTCATTTTCATTGGGGAACATCCGGCAGTGAACTTGAATAAAACTTGAATAACATATTTCAATTTCATTAAGATTCGTGTAAAATAACGGTATTGAAATATGGTTTATAGAAAAGTCTCTCATAGAACACAATGCTTTGGAATACTTTCGGGTGTCTCTGTACAGAAATCAGTAGCCGTGTTTACTCTACTTTCAATATGGAACATCCGATTGTGAACTTGAATAACATATATCAGTTCCAAGAAATTCCATAAATATTTACGGGAGTTAGAGCGCGGACAGACAGACAGACAAACCGAAGTCATTAACACATTTCAATCTTGTTGGAAAGTGTTAAAAAGGGTAAAAGAAAGTAGTAGTTTTGATAATAAAATAAAACACATAAGAAACTTAGTTTTAATCGATATTAATCAATGTTACATGGAAGCATTTGAATGTGTAAATGTTTAAACAAATGAATTAGCCTGATTAAAATGTAAAACTTATGACTTAGGTTTATTGGGAGAAAGTTTAATTTAGAACAATTACACAAATTTTTAAAGCTAATATTCCTTTTTTCTTTAAAAATATTATATTCGAACAATCCTTTGTTATATTTTTAGGATACCTACCGTGTTTTTAATAAATATATCAGACATTTTCTGTTATCTTAAAAGCATTGTCTAAAATTTTGTTTGTTTTTTTAGCATCTCCAACGAAATTATACTCATTCTATGATATTTAATTAATTTCATTATAGACAAATAAAACTGCAATTAAAAAAAATGTTTTTATTAATCAAAATTTTTATTACCACTATTAATAATTTTAAATATTCTAGTTTTTGAAAATAAAATAATTAGTGTCATTAACAGTAAATTTCAATGTTCAATGTTAATTAATATTTCAGTATAAAATATCATAAACTTAAAAACTTTTATAGACTTTTGACCAATTAATTATTACTTAAACACTATTTATTATAAAAATATTTAAAAGAAAAACAAACAAACTTGATTTAATATATATGTATATATATATAATTTTTAATTATATTCTTAAAAATAATTTTTGTAGAACTATTTTTTAATTAATATTTAAAATTTGAATCTTGGAAATTCTGTGAATTAAAAAAATGTTAAATAAGTTTCTGCTTAAAATTAAGCTTTATTTTAGATCGATAAATTGCAATTTGTGCTCTACAAATTATTTTTAAATGTAAAATTTTAACAACATAAGATAAAGTATAGTCTTTATACCATTTTCTTAGTTGATTTTATTTTATTTTTAATTTTAGTAATGTAATTCCCATAAAGTTTTAAGTAATAATCAAATATATATCTCATAAAAATTATTTGGTAACATATTTCGAATAATTTGCTACTTTAATCCGTCGATATAACTGAAAATCTAATTAGCACCAACTTAAATCAAGGTTCAACTAAATAAAATGTTTTGTTAAATTTCGTGTATTTGAAAACATATTTGGATTAATTTTTTACTTGAATCGGTGGTACATCCAAAAATCTAATAAGAACCAACTTAAGTCATTGTCCAACATATAAAGTTTAGTTAAATTTCGTTTATTTGATAAAATACTTGGATTAATTTTCTGCTTTAATCCTGCGTTATAACCGAAAGTCTATTAAGCGCTAACTTAACTCAAGGGAACTAAATATAAAGTTTTGTTAAATTAAGTTTGTTTGATAACATATTTGGATTAATTTTCTACTTTAATCCGGCGATACATCCGAAAATCTAGTACACACTAACTCAAGTCAAATTCCAACTTAAAATTTTTGTTAAATTTCGTTTATTTGATAATATACTTGGAATAATTTTCTATTTTGATCTTGCGATATATTCTAATGTCTAATAAGCCTCAATTAAATATAAAATTTTGTTAAATTCTGTTTATTTTTTCGTGAGATAATGTCCAAAAAAATTTGGCAAGACTTACATACACACACATACGTGAACACAATGACAGACAGACACGCAGGCAGATATTTTATAAAAGTGATCAAATCGCACACAGAATACCTCAAAACGTGAAAATCTATCGAAAACTGGAAGTCCATAATTCACACTAATCCGACATATACTTCTTATACATATAGAAGGAAGTAAAAAAGACGTATATGTATCAAATGCAAAGACTAATTTAACAGCTGTGAATTTTTTGAAGTTGAAAATGGAATAATAAATATAATAATGATACATTAAATAATGGAAATTCTGATTAAGCATTTCCCCAGAAAATAACATAGTGATTGCTTGTTGGTGACGGTAAGTGAAGCGTCATCTTAAGCTTAGCAGCACAAGGTGTTCCAGAAACTTAACAATTACAATACATCAAAACATTGTAAATATCGCAAAGACGTTTCTAAAGATTCATTTTGATTTCAGATTAGTTTCAAAAATGTAATAAGGTACACGATCATAAAAAAAAAAAAAAAAAAAAAAAAGATACGTAACAGAAAAGTTTCAATCATTCAACAGATAGAACATTAAAAATTCTTAACATTTCAGAAAGATATTATAGAGCATGCTGAAATGTGATACGATAATGGAAGATTGTATTCTTTATGAAACATAACTGAAACATTCTATGCTGTTTGGGAGTTTCAAAAACGCAGTACGCGATCGAAACAAAAAAAATCAGATACATAACAGAAAAGTTTCAACCATTTAACAGATAGAATATTGAAAAGGCAGTGAATGTTTCAGTGAAATCTTAGATGTGATATTGAAATCTGTTATTATAATGAAAGATTATATGTTTTCTTGAAACATAATTGAAACATTCTGTGCTGTGTGGAAGTTTCAAAAACGCAGTACGCGATCGAAACAAAAAAATCAGATACATAACAGAAAAGTTTCAACCATTTAACAGATAGAATATTGAAAAGGCAGTGAATGTTTCAGTGAAATCTCAGGCAAGATGTTAAAATCTGTTATGATAATGAAAGATTATATGCTTTCTTGAAACATAATCGAAACATTCTATGCTGTTTGGAAGTTTCAAAAACGCAGTACTGTACGTGATCTAAAAAAAAAAAAAAAAAAAAAAAAAAAAAAAGTAACAGAAAAGTTTTAGTCATTCAACAGATAGAACATTGGAAACTTTGAACGTTTCAGAAAAATATCAGAGAAGATGCTGAAATATGTTACGATAATGAAAGATTCTATGCTTTTTAAAACATACCTGAAACATTCCAAGCTGTTTGGAAGTTTCAAAAACGCAGTAATGTACGCGATCGTAATAAAAGATCAAATACGTAACAGAAAAGTGTCAACCATTTAACTGACAGAACATTGAAAAGGTTGAACGTTTCAGAAAGATATCAGAGAACATGCTGAAATATGTTATGATAAAGAAAAATTGTATGCTTTTTGAAGCATAACTGAAACATTCTATGTTGTTTCTGATGAATTTCGCTGGCAAAAGATACATGATTGATATATGAAACGTTTACTTGTTGCTTTTTTAAATCTTAAGTATTTACTCTTAGATAGAATGAAATGGAATTTCAAAAGTTAAAAAAAAAAATAAAATGTATAAATGTGTAAATAATTATAAATAATAAATGTATATAATATGTAAATAATTATAAATAATAAATGTATATAATATGTGTAAATAATATGTAAATAATTTGACTACAAGGAAATCGTTCAAAAAAATATTTTGAAAACACTGATGAGGGGGAGGTAAAATATGTGGAAAGTTGTTTAATTAAATTAAATTTTTTAATTTCAAGCTTCTTAAGAAAGATAAATTAAAAGAATTTATTGTGATAATCTAATATAGATAAGGAAATTCCACAAATATATTCAAGAAATTATAATTTGTTACATGCTTTCTTAATAGCGATTCTTTTTATTACACATATTTCACCTATCAACTAGTAAACATAAAATTTTTCCTAGTTCATTAGAAAAATAAACGAAAGTACAATTATTTAACATAGAATACCTTTCTTCATGAGAGGTAGTAAATAAATATATTTGTTACCGGCTGGTGAAAAAAAAAAAGTACGATAAATGTTTTTGAGATAATGATTAATATTATATAATAAGCTAGAAAATGCATAAATTTTTTCAAATCAAGATATATTTTTATTTTTATTAAAACAATATAAACTCTTCAAATTCTTTGTCATTTAAATTGATATTAATTTTCCTTTTCATGTAATACTGTTCTGTAAACAAAAATAATAACAGAACTGCCAAAACACATCGAACGATTCTTGTAACAAGCTATAGTTTAGTCCATAAATTTTCCAATAAGAGAACAATACACAAATTATTTAAAGAGAAGAATTATTATAAAGAACATGTATGACGTCGATGCATCAGAACATTCTATTGTCTCTATATAGACTGGGTATAATAATAAGATACACTTTTTTTTCTTTTTTCTTTCACATCTGATATTACGCGACTTTACCTCTGGAGTATACATTAAAAGTGTTTTCTTCTATGCTGTTAAAATATTGCAAGCTGTACTGTTTCTTGTATTATTATGTTTTAAAGTTTTAGTTTGATTTGTTGATTGAAAATATTCTTAATAAAATAGTTCGGAATATTTTACAATTCGTGTAAGTTTAATATCAACAGCAAAGCTTAAGGCAACAAAATATATTTTTTAATATGATATACGTTCGTTACTATTGAATTTTGCATTCTTCCTTTCTTCTTATTGTTGAAAAATAATTTGAAAACGTAAAAGCAACAACAAAAACGGAAATTTCAGCGCTTTGGATAGCAATTTCAGCAAACTACAAGAAAGTTTTCTAATAATTGACACTTAATTAGAATTAAGTAATTAGAATTACGTAATTATTGTCAATTAGAATTAACTATCAAGCATTATGTATTAATTGTGTTATCTTATAATGCAAACATATGCAATTTTCTATAAAGTTTGCACTGAGAAAAAAAATATGCCACCTTTCTCTAGAATGAATAAGTGGCCATTTTCTAAATCCCTTAACTAGAAATATAGATTTCCGAGCTACGCGCATAAGGCACGCCAATAAACTGAATAGACGAAATTATCAAGAATTTCTAGTGTACACATTTCTAGATGGTGAAACAATACTCTGAATAATCTAAATATTTTGAATCATTTATATTGCGAGAAATTCTCGCTTGATTTTCTAGAATTTGGTAATAAACTAAGATTATAGTTGCAGAAACCCGCCTCTTGTAGTCTCATTTATTTGCAGAGATTTTTAAATGACTTTGCCCTCGAGAATATAGGAAAACGCTCTAGAATTCTAATAGGGGCTTCTAGAACTCGCTTTCCAAGGGTACTAGAATTTATAAGGATGACATGGAACTATTTTTTCTAGAGCCACAATTTAGATTCTGGATGTCAGTTACAGAATTTTTTCTCAGCGTAGAATGGTAACTTATACAAAAGCGCTATATAACGTCCGTCCTTCCCTTAAACAGTTTTATGTCCAGGTTTTAGTTATGTAGTGAGATATTCTATTTTCCCCATTTTTTTATTTAATTTTTAGAAAGATAAATTTCGAATAATGCTATGAAAAACTTTGTTACGGATATCTAGACACTAAATTGTGTCTCTAGTAAATATAGTTCCATGTCATCTTTATAAATTCTAGTTTCCTTTGTTAGCAAGTTCAAAAAGCTTCTATTAGAATTCTAGATCATTTTCTTATATTATCGTGGTTGAACCTATTTAAATATCTCTGCAAATAAATGTGAATTCAAGAGGCGAGTTTTAGTAACTGTAATCTTGGTTTATGACCCAATTCTAGTAAATCAAGCGAGAATTTGTCGCTTTACGAAGGATTCATAATCTCCATAATCTTCATAATTTTGCTTCACCATCTAGAAAAGTATAGATTAGAAATTCACGATGTTTACCTTATACGCATAGCTCGTACATCTATATTTCTAGATTAGGGTTTCAAGAAATGGCTGTTTATTTGTTTTAGATGGAGGCGGTATATATTTTTTTCTCAGTGAACATCGAGGGTTGCATGTTGGCATGCAAAAAACATCTGCAATAAAATATTTATTAGCAGCTTTTTCAACTATTTAAAGTTTGGTTGGGTTTTACGTCGCACTACTGCTGCGCAATGGGCAGTTGGCGACGGTCTGGGACTCACCCCTTGAGATGGTCCGGAGACATGCCATCCCAAGTGTGATTCCTAACAGAAAGGATGGCTCTTCCGCTTCGGTGACCCCCCAATTATTTTAAGGTAAAGTGTTTTTATATTGTTATTTTAATTTTTAATAATTCATGCAGTGTATGTAATTTTCTTGCTTTCTACGAATTTTAAAAGGACTTGCATTAAAATATTATCTAATTATTGCAAGCTTTACATAATCCTATTTAGAATAAAATATTTTTTTTTTTAACTTTATATATATGTGGAAAGTTATGTGGAAATTCATGTGGAAAGCTTTGTGGGACGCATTTCTTCTACCAGTCAACAGATGGCGCTGCCTCCGATGCCCATCTTTCAACGAGATGACGAACGGAAGTCAGTTGGGATCTGTCTACCATGGAAAGCTGTTGAGACCGTCATCGCGAAGGCTGATATGGTCATTTTCTTCTAATTAGAGCTTGAAATGCTCCGAATAGTTGTGTAGAGCCATGGAGGGCTCAATACCTCAATGTCATTTATTTGATATAGTACACGAAGGTGCTATTGTGAATTATAAGTGTGAGTAGGTGCTTAAATGTTACTTTGTCATATTCTGACGAAGAGAGCTTGCTCTGTGTATCAAGCCGAAGAACCAGCAGTTGGTTAATAATGGAGATTCTGCTGTTATATGAAATATGTGTAATTTGTGTTTTGTGTGTCTTCAAATAAATGTTTCGTTATCTAAGTCGCATCTCATCATTGCCCCACCACTATACGCCCAGTTCAGATCCTACATATATTTTACTGTTAACTGATCCTACATATATTTACCTG
The DNA here is from genome assembly GCA_963930645.1 of Salticus scenicus. Classification (NCBI taxonomy): domain Eukaryota; kingdom Metazoa; phylum Arthropoda; class Arachnida; order Araneae; family Salticidae; genus Salticus; species Salticus scenicus. Next base: position 191,626,877 of record OZ005658.1, on the reverse strand, counting down.
TTAACGCCCGAATTAATTTATCACATTATTATTAGCTAATTATTTCACTTCTAAATTAATATAGACAACTGACAGTAAAATATATTAACTTAAACAATTCTTCTGATAATTTTAAATTTAAAGCCTATAACTCATTTATTGACTTTAGTATTCTAGCGAGAAAACTTCGAGGTAGAAAAACTTTGATATAACAGATTAATTTTCTATTATATGCTGACAAAGATGTCGAAAGTAAAGTATTATAATATATATTATTATTTAACTTGATTTAAGTTAGTATACTTGCGCAAAAAAGAAATATATGTGCGTCGAATAAAAAATCATAAAATAACTATCCAAATCATGAAATAATAATTAATAGTAGGCACATGAAACTTTCAGGGATCATTTAGAGTGACGCTATAAACTGCCACTAAAAAGCAGAAATCATTCCAAGAAACTACAAAAAATATACGTGTCATTTTATTAGCAGTCCTCAAATGAGGACACTGGGCGCTAACGGGTTAAATCAAAGCAAATTTTTCAGATATTTTGCGTCTTTTAAAGAATAAATTGGAAATGTATACACAACAATAACAAAGCAACTACCACTGCGATTCTGACAGCAATTGTGGCAAGCTACAAGGGAATTTTCTAATACGTGTAATTCCCAAAGGATTATCTTTCATCTAAAACAAATTCTTTTCCAAGAAAAAGTGACAACTCCAATCTGTCAAATTCAGAAACCTAATAACTGCCAATATAAGAAGAAGAAGACGCGTTTATTGGAAAACACTCCTTTGAAGAATTTAGTGTGTTAAAAAGTGACCATACACAGCAATAAAGTTCAAAATAAATAATCTATTTGTTTAGACTGGAGGTATTTACGAAACATTTTCGTTTTGTGTTTGTAGTAATATATTTTTTAAAGGCATTTAGTTCATCCACGTAGTGAGATATTCTATGTCTCCTAATTATTTATTTATGTTTAAAAATAAATAAATAAATAAATAAAATAAATATGTAAAATGAAATAAAAAAATTTGGAATAGCGGAGAGGTTTGCCTGTTGATAAAATCTTAAGTAATAAAATAAAATAAAATAGCGTCGGAAAAAAAAAAAAAAAAAAACTAGCACCAGGTCACACAATCGAAGAAAAATAATCAATAAAAAGAAACTGATCAACAGAAAGAATGAACTCGGGGTTACCCTAACAGCAGACTTATACACAATACACACTCACGGTGTTCCTGAGATGTATTTTCAACCTCAATAAATTTTGAGGATGCCCTTGGGAGAAGATGTAATGTTAAATTCCGTCTCGCCTATTATAATTCTTAGTGGGGATTTATACACTAGTGTTCAAAATTTAAGCAACAACCTGTTTATTCGTTTTCTTCTTTTGCGCATAATTTTTAAGCAAATAAACATATGTACATAAAATTTAGATGGCATGTTCATTATCATACCATTAATCGAATTTTATATAATTTTGGCATGAGTAATAGTTTTAAAACTAATAATTATATATTTTTTTTCAAAAGTATGCTTTGGAAAAAAGGAAAAATTTCAATAATTTTAGAAAAGAAAACTTAACGAAAAGTGGCGTGAAAGATACATTACAGATAGATAAAGACGCACATGCCTTGAAATATCCCTCAATTTTTCTTTCTATATTAACTCTTCTTTTACTTTTATAATAGACTTCAAATAGAAATGGTATTCCTCATTCACCCATTTTCCTCTATTTATGGTATAAAAAACAGCAGCAAGATAGGTCTATTTGAAATACTTCTTTTAAAAATTTAATGGGTTAAAAAGTTACCATTTGCAGCAGTAAAGTTTAAACTAAACAAATTATTGTTTGGATTGGATTGATATATAAGACTTTTTCGTTTTGTATGTTTAGCAATGCATCCTTTAATTGCATTTAGTTTTTAAACAGTGTTAAATAGAATTAAATTAAGCAATATGTCTGACTTATTTTTTAAATAAAATCATATAAAAAAAAAATTCACAGGTATTAAATCATAGGAAATTATTAATCAGAAAATACCTCTTTAAAAAATTTAGTGTGCACTGAAGAAAATTTATTTCTGCAACTGACATCTAGTTTCTAAATTCTGGCTCTAGAGAAAACAGTTCCATGTCATCCTTATAAATTCTAGTCCCCTTTGAAAGATAATTCTAGAAACCCCTATTAGAATTCCAGAGAGTTTGCCTATATTCTCGAGGGAAAAGTTATTTAAAAATCTCTGCAAATAAATGCGAATACAAGAGGCGGAATTCAGCAACTATAACCTTGATTTATGATCCAATTCTAGAAAATCAAGCGAGAATTTCTCGCAATACAAAAAATTCAGAATATTTTTTCAGCATCTAGAAATATGTAGACTAAAAATTGTTGATCGTTTGTCTATTCAATTTATTGGCGTGCTTTATGCGCATAGCTCGGAAATCTATATTTCTAGTTAAGGGATTTAGAAAATGACCACTTATTCATTCTAGATGATGACGGTATAAATTTTACTCAGTGTGTTAAAAAAGTTTTCATACGCACAGCAATATAATTTAAAATAAATAACACAGTTCTACATCTAAAATTTAGATTTGATATTTTTGGTTGATCTTTATGTTTTTTGGTGTCCCAAAACTGAAACTGAAAAATTTTATCCTTTATTATGTATAGGTTTTTGTCAAATACAAGGTGTCTACCGACACAATTTTTTCAAAGATTATGCCATGTTCGCATAATTAATAATAATTAACCATGGAAACATTTTAGAAACTATTGAAAATGAAGAAAGAGTGTTGGTAGACACTCTGTATTGAAAAAAACCTATACGTGATAGAGAAAAACTGTATACATTTTTAGTTTCAGCACACCGAAAAAACATATGTATGAGTTAAAATCATCAAATCAAATTTTATCAACATTATTTTTTTTTATAGACCTGTGTAATGTATTCTTTAGACTGGAATAATTTACAAAATACTTTCGTTTTGTGTGTAAAGTAATGCAATCATTAAATGTATTTATTCATTTTTTGGAGCTTGTTTATAATATAAAAACAAGAAAAAAAAATTAAGTCAATTCCTACTTAGGTTAAAAAAGAAAAATTTTATTTTAGTTAATAAACAGAAATAAAAAGCAAACTCAAATAAAAAGTAAAATAAGATTTATAAATTGACAATATTTAAGCTCGTGGACTCAGTTCAGTGATACAATAAGAATAATTACAAGATAAAAAGAACTTTTTATGTACCATGTTTTTAAATTTTTTGTTGAATCATATAAACGCTACTGAAGACAGCGGGAACCCGGAACAATTGGGTAAAAGTATTAAAAAAATCCGTTGGTATCGTGTTTTGAGCTATTATAATAGTTTTAAATAGCTAGTTAGTTAGCCGGGAAGTTAGTTAAAAATCGATTGCAAGCTTTATACTGGTAACGCTGCCGATGGCAGCAGGAACCCGAAACAGTTGATTAAAAGCATTTAAAAAATGCATTTTCAACGTATTCTGAACTATTCTGAAAGTTTCAAATGTCTAACTGGTCGTGAAGTTAGTTAAATAAATTTTCTGTTGAATCATATAAACGCTGCCGAAGGCAGTAGGGACCTGAAACAATTGACTAAAAGTATTAAAAAAATGTATTGCCACTGTGTTCTGAGCTATCCTGAAAGGTTCAAATATCTAACTGGTCGAGAAGTTAGTTAAAAATCGATTGCAAACTTTATACTAGTAACGCTGCCAAAGGCAGCAGTAACCCAAAATAGTTGGCTAAAATATAAAAAAAATGCATTTTCATTGTGTTCTGAACTATTATGAAAGTTTCGAATGTCTAGCTAGTCGTGAAGTTAGTTAAATAAATTTTCTGTTGAATCATATAAACGCTGCCGAAGGCAGTAGGGACTTGAAACTGTTGACTGAAAGTATTAAAAAAATGTATTATCACCGTGTTCTGAGCTATCATGAAAGTTTCAAATGTCTAGGTAGTCGGGAAGTTAGTTAAAAATCGATTGCAAGCTAACGCTGCCGAAGGCAGCAGGAACCCGAAACAGTTCGCTAAAAGTATTTAAAAAATGTATTGTGAACGTGTTCTGAGCAATTCTGAAAATTTCAAATTTCTAGCTAATCGGGAACTTAGTTAAAAATCGATTGCAAGATTTGTACAAGATATATATATAGGGAGAGTGTGAACTAATAGTAGGAATTGAAAAATGTATTGTTACCGTGTTCTGGGCAATCCTGAAAGTTTCAAATTTCTAGCTAGTCGGGAAGTTAGTTAAAAATCCATTGCAAGATTTGTACAAGATGTATATAGGGAGAGTGTGAACTAATAGTAGGAATTGAATAAGCAATGAATGTAACATTTTTTGAATACTTTCTCATGATAACATTTTTATTCCATAAGATTGAGTATTACATTATACTGGAAGCATCACACTTGATATTTGTCTAATAGATAAAGATTAATTCTACTGAACTAAAAGGACTATTTTTCGTCTAAGAGAAATTCCAACTGCAATATTTATTATATATTACTTTAAAACTAATTACATAGGTCTACGATGAAATTATTTTCTTCAAGGTTATGTGTTTTTCTGGAGTATATTTGGATTCTGATTAAGGAAAAAAATATTCAAAAATTTTCATCAAGTACACTTTTGCCTAAAAAATGGAACTTTTGAGCTTAAATCTCCAGTTTTTCAACTCCCTTTTAAGTTATTTCTCGGAAAATCTTGATTATGTGAGTGAAGAACAAGTAGTAGACCTATTTCAACAAGATATTAAAAAAAAAATGTAGAGAGGCTATCACGGACGATGAAATGTTAACATGTTAGCAGATTGTTGTCGAATGATGCGTTGAGAATTTACCTCCGTTCCTTCAAGGTAATCAAGCAGTTTACAAAAAGTTCTAAACGGCAATCAAGAAGATCTAAATGGAGCTTTGATGTAAAGAAGCACATTAAAAAAATTTTGTGTAAATATTAGTTTATTTTAATGAATTTTTAATATAATTAGCTGCGAATTTATATAATTTCTTCAGATCTTCATCCTTATTTTGTCAAAACTTTTTCCGTGATAGGAAAAAAAAAAGACAAACATTTCTGAATTCAGTGTATGATAGAGATACCAAAAGAAGTGAAAAGAAAAATGCGATGTCATAGATGTGTGTTTAGTACATTATAACACACATACATACGAAATTTCTTAATTTTAGGACAATAAGTTAGAAAAGGGTGTTTTAAAATGTCCATCGTTCCCTTAAACTGATTTATATCCAGATACCACTTACTCAGTGAGATATTCTATTTTTACCAAATAGTTATATTTTTCTTTAGAAAATAATTTCGGAATAAAAGAAAGGGCTGTCTGTTGATAAGAAAACTTATAGGCTGTAAAATTTTATTTTGAGATTACCTAATATACTATCTGACAATAAGTATTTGTACATTTTTGAATTTATACGTTTTATCAAATATATAAAACAGTTCTTTATAAATCATCTTGAATCTTTCGTAGTATAAAGAATATGTTACACCTCATATATTTTAACAAAAGTTGTGTCCTGGAGTGGACCAGGGAAAAATTAGACAAAAGTCAAAATGTTTTGGATCACCCTGTAAAAAGTAATGCTTTATATGCGTTTTCGCTGTAGTATGTGAATAAAAAGATTTTTCGCGTTGCTGTATAAATTTTTATGAAGATACCACATATATTCATGGAGGTATAACGGTTTCTTTAAAAAATTACAAAACAAATTTCCACTTTTTAAATTATAACATGTAGGATATTAAAGACACTACAAAGACGTTTTTAGAAAATTAGGTATACTACATTAGACACAGCATACTACAGCCAGAATGCAAAAATGTTAAATATCTTACAAAATATGAGTATCAATTTAAATAATTTTTAACTAAGCATGCGCTAGCTTTTAAAAAATTTTATTTGCATAATTAATAACTATTGAGGAACTTATATGAAAACCCCAAATAAATATCGTGTAAATTCAAAAAGTTATGAGGGATAGGATGAACAGAATTCCAGTTCTTTCAAAATAAAAGATAATTATACGGGGTTTTACTCACATTTTTATTTTGATTCAATCAATGCCCGATAATAGCACAGTGTTCGTTCATTGTAAATAAATATTAGTACCTAAAACCCCCGATCATCATATATATATATATATATATATATATATATATATATTTTCGAGAAAAACTTAAATTCTGTTCATTCTTCTACCTCTCATAACTTTTTTGAGTTATAGGATATTTGTTTAGGGTTTTCATATAAGTTGTTCAATATTTTTGGCTATTAAATTTTGCAAAGGGATTTTTTTTAAAGCCAGCGCATGCGTAGTAAAAAAGCTCATGTTTCGCAAAATGTTTAACATACTTCCATTCTGATTACAGTATGCTGTGTCTAATGTAGTATGCCAAATTTCATAAAAATGGCTTTGCACTGGGTTTAATACCCTGCGTGTTATAATTAAAAAGTAGAATATATATATATTTTGCAATAAAAAAAAAAAAAAAAAAAAAAAAAAAAAGAAAGAAAGAAAAAAAAAAAAAAAAATTGCATCTTCATGAATATATATGGTAGCCTCATAAAAATGTATACATATAATGAGAAAATTCCTCTAAATTACATGCTACAGCCAAAATGCATTTAATGTATCACTTTTTACAGGGTGGTCCAAAACATTCTGTTTTTTTCCTCTCCAGGACAAATCTTTTGCTGAAATATATGAGATGTGACATGTTCTTTGCACAGCCGGAGTTTCAAGACGATTCCGAAAGAACTTTTTTAGATATTTATCAAAACATGCAAATTAGAAAGTGTCCAAATACTTACTGGTAGATATAGTGAGTATACCGTTTTTGTTACGGCTCTCAATCACAAATTTTGCTGTGGACATCCTTTGAAGTGTTTCTTTCACCTTGGATGTGTAAGGATGTCTGCTAACATCTAGTTTCACCATTTCAAAAATATGTCCAAATTGTAAAAGCATTTACATGTTTGAAAATCAATTGTTAACTATTGTATTTAAAAAAATGAAATAATTAAGTTAAACAAAAGTGTCCTATTTCTGAGCAAAAAAAAAAAAATAAAAAAAAAAATCAAACCTTTTAAAAATTAAATTAAAAAAAAATTAACCTTTTAAAATTAGATTAAAAAAAAAAAAAAAAAATGTAACCTGTTCGAATTATCCATTTTCTCACATGCGTCACGAATAATAACTTCAGGGATCATTTTTATTAACTGAACCTTTCTGTACACAATCGGATTCAAATTCATTTAGTAAACTATTTTTTACATGTTCTTATCGTTTAATAAAAATAAATAAATAAATAAATTTTAATTTAATTCACTTGATTTATTTTCTATTTGGAACTGAAAAAATTAATATAATACCTTGATATAATTTTTTTTTTTTTTTTTTAAAGATGCAATCATTTTATTTTTTATTTAAATTAATACGGTAATCGTTGTTACGGAAAGTTACACTATAATTAAAAACGAAGAAAAATATTTCCAAAACACACCAAGATAACTGTTTCAGTTTTTTAATATATAAAATGTTCTATCGTATTAATTAATTTCTGTCGATATTTTTTTTAATTGGTACTCACATTTGATTCGTATTTTTATATTTTTAAATTTATCTTCAATAAATCATACAGTTTTAATAGAGTTTCTTAATTTCTAATATTTTTAGAGTGATTTTTATTAAAATATTTCTTGATTTTTCAAGTTTAATATCATCTATTATGTTATTACAGAAATAAATTAAACATTCATATATTTTCATTACTATTAAATCAAAGTAAATTCTCCAGATACTTTTTTTTTTTTTTTCATTGTTTAAAGAAAAAATCAGAAATGCAAAGACAACAGTAATATCACAACTGTTAGAACGCTACGGACAGCTATTCTAGCATGCTACAGGAGAGTTTTCCAATAAGTGTACTGCACCCAAAGGATTACCTTTCATCTAAAACAAATTCTTTACCAAGAACATTTGACAGCAAATCTGTCAAAAGCAGAAACCTAATAACTGCCACTAAGATGAAGAAGAGCCGTTTATTGGAAAATACTTCTTTCAGGAATTTAATGGGATAAAAAAGTTATCATACGCAGCAATAAAGTTCAAAATTAGAATATTGTTGCTATCACAGAACTTTCTTCTATATTTTCTGTGCAAATTTACGTAGTACAAATTATTTATCGATAGATTAATCCGCAATCATGAAAATTGTCGCACGTTTTTAGCATATTTATAAAAAGAAGGGAGGCTTGGATGTACAGTCGGTAACAAAAGTCTCCAAACACTAGAAAAAATTCCTATATAAAAAAAGTACACTTAATACACTTTTGTTAAATAAATCATTGTCGAATCCTGTTCTTAGTCAGTCTAAAAACAGGATTCGACAAGGATTTATTTAACAAAACTGTATTAAGTGCTTATGTGTATTTTTTTTTCTTTCGCTTACCCATATATATGGTGGAGAAAGTATTGTTTTTAGGTCAAATTTCGAAATTCGATTTTTGTTATATTTACACGCTGAGGTCTCCGAATCTTAAAATTAGGTTTTTAGGTGTTTGTTTGTTTGTGTATGTGTGTTTGTCTGTCTCTTATAAGCATGGCTCAAGAATACACTGTAGCAGAAACTCCAGACTTGGTATTATAAATATGTATTGTATAGGAGTAGTCTACTAAACTTTTCATTGTGATCAAGCAAATGGTTAGGGTACTGGGACATTGAAGATAAATCAAATACATGACATCTATGGGCGAAACTTTTGGTAGGTACAGTTTAATATTTATAGGTTGAACTAAGGAAAAATAAATGCAATGTAATTTACATTTAATATCAGAATCATAACATTCTTTGAACGTGGAAAAATAATATTTCTTGGGTATTCTAATTTAAAAATTGAGTTCTTATCCACATATTAAAGATATCTATTAAAAACAATCCTTATTAAAATATACAGTGCCGGCAGAACAAAATATTTACACTTGAGTGGCAAAAAAAAAAAAAAAAAAAAAAAAAAAAAAAAACTTTATATTTCAATTGCCGTTCGCGCCATAAAAAAATGTAGAACCCCAGTGATAACACGTGGTGTTAGTCGATCACAGACGACCTTTCCCTATTCTATCGACACTCAATTCGCCTCGTGGACTTTTAGAGTAAGGCTGTATGCTCTTTGCTCCCGCCAGGCAGTATTTCGTTCATTTGTTAAAAGTTTGTGAACCTACAATTGGTATTCTCACTCCACACAATAGGTCGAATTAAGCTTAAAATGGAAGAGAAATCTCATGCGTTAACTCTGCTAGAGAAGGGGAGCTATGTGATTGATCTAGCTAAAGATATGGAAGATAATTCTAGATTTAGCCAGTTGTAGCAATCTGGAAAATGTAGCCAGAGGTTCGTGCCTAAAGTGCTTAAATGTCTGCAGTTGGTAATAAAATGGACAAAATACTGACTGCAATGTGATATTTACAATAAACGACTAGAATGTTAAGATTTTGTCTTAAACGTTTACTATTTAATGACCTTGTAAAAATTTTCTACATCTGGCTACATCTAGAATGATCTATCAGATCTCTGGCTATATCAATCACAGAGATTGCCTTCTCTAGCAGAGTCAAGACATGAGATTTCTCTTTCATTTCAAGCTTAATCCGACCATCGTGTGGGTGGGAATACCGATGTAGATTCTCAAACTTTTGACAAATAAATGAAATATTGGCCGGCGGAAGCAAAGAGCGTATAATCTGATTGTAGAAGTCCACGTGACGAACTGAGTGTTGATAGGATAGGGAAAGGTCGTCTGTGACCGACTAATGCCATGTGTGATCACTGGAGTTCGACACACTTTTATGGCGGGAATGAAAATTGTCATGCAAAGATTTTTTTTTTTTTTTTGCCAGCATTTTACTTATTTACTATTTTGCTTTAAATTAAGAAAATATTTAAGACACATTTGACTTACTTTTATATATTTATTTTATGCAAGTAAAACTTAAATCTCTATATAAACGATTATCTTTAGAAAAACACACACCCTTTTATTTTCATGAAAATAAAAATTAATATTTTTATATATTTTCTCAGAGATACTTTTTATGTTATAGTAATGTTTAGCAACATATTTTCAAACATATTTTACATTATTTGTGTACAATAATTTTACAAGAATAATCTATCTGTATTACAGTTAAGTAAAAGTTCTCCAATAAATGCATTTGACTAGAATTTCATCGATCATCTGGAGCAAATTATTGCCTTGGTAAAATTGACAACTAATCTGTCAAAAGAAAATATATAATAACAGCCGATGAAATAAAGAAGACATTTTTATTAGACAATGACTTAAATAATAATGCAATATGATAGATTGAAGAAGCTTTGTCAAAATTAAAAGGAGAAAACTCGTAAGGATTGTTTTAACAGACTGTCTAAAGAATAAAATATAGAATAAATATTCATTGAAAATCTTCTAATTGAAAGAAAAAAAATGGAGATTTAATAACTATAAAAAATGTTAAGCTGCAATATTACTTGAATAATCATTATAAAAGGTGATAAAAAAAAAAATCACTTCAACTTTGGATGTCAAAATGGAAAACAAAATATTTGATTTAAAATTCATTCTGTCATAGTAACATTTAGCTTTAAGTTTTCTATAAAAGAAGAAAAAAAAATCACATGAATACAATATAATTAAAATTGGTGTCTGTGAGTTACGGTTAAGTAAAAGTTTTCCAATAAATGTCTGTGATCGGAATCTCATCCATCATCTGGAACAAATTATTATCTTAGTACAACTGACATCCAATCTGTCAAATGACGAGATCTAATAACTGGCAATGAAATGAAGAAGACACTTTTATTGGACAACGCTTTAACCAGTTATACAATAAGATGGATTACAGAAGCTTTGGTTGAATTAAAAAGAATAAAATCCAAAAGAATGTTTTAGCAGATAAATTTAATTAAAAAATTAAAAGAAATACATATATATATAAACGTTCATGGAAGAAAGAAAATAATGGGTGTTTTCCAATTGAAATGTTCAGTGTAATGCTAATATTGAATCCTTAGTTTTTTAAAAAATTAAATACAATACCAATTGTTAGTGTTTATTTTGAGACATTTTTGCAGTTAATCTATGATACTGTAAAATTATTTTTTAATCGTTCAAAAAAAAAAAAAAAAAAAAAAAAAAATATATATATATATATATATATATATATATATGTATACATATATACATACATACATATATATATATATATATATATATATATATATACCTTCATGTTCAAAAATTGAGGATAATTCAGATTCACACTGAAATCGAACTTTAATGAAAAAATTTCACCTGTAGAAATACCACACACATCCTTAAGAATAATATGCAAATTATAGCAAGCCTTCAGATGGCGCCGATATGATGTTACAATGACGAAAGTGTAAGAAGGGGGTACATATAAAGAATGGGAGCAAAGAAGGAAAATTGTTCACAAGCGTTTTGTTTGTCGCTCAGAGCCACAACCGAATGCTTATGACATAGAGGACGCATGTAGATAATTTTTGCGAGGTAGAATTACCGGCCGATTTAGAATGTGGGCGTACTCAGATAGAAGTATCGGGGGAACTTAGAATCGCCCAAAGTGTCATCTCTAGGCTTTGGCAACGATTCCAAAATGATGGAAATGACTGCCGACGTTACAGTACTGGTTGGCCCCGAGTTACAATGCCGAATGACCACCGGTATTTGGTAGTAACTGCCAAAATAAGCAGATAAAGCACAGCATCAGACCTGTCTCGTCAGCTGTCTGCAGCCACGAAAGCCACAGTTTCAAGACAAACCGTGGATAGACGTTTGGGAAATATTGGCTTATATGCTCGCAGGCCTGTTAGATGTGTTCCACTTAAGGCAATGCACTGTGCCAGCGGTTAACTTGGAGTAGAGAACATGTAATGTGAAAAGCGGCACAGTGAGCTTGTGTCATGTTTTCCGACGAGTCCAGGTTTAGCTTGCAGTGTGATTCATGCCAGACTTTCATATGTAGAACGTCGGATACCCGTTACCACCAAAACAACATCCTTGAACGACACCGTTACTGTGGGGCAGGAATGCTCGTTTGGGGGGGGGGGGCGGTTCATATTGGGCACGAGAACAGATCTGCATGTTCAAATCGGAGGAATGATAGGCCAAATTTTTCGGGACATCATTCGGGAGCAACATGTACGTTTGTTTAGTGGTGCCATGAGCCCAGAATTTGTGTTTATGGATGACAATTTCGCGTCCTGACCGTGCAAACGTTGAACACGGATGCCTACAATCTGAAGTTATCACCCGCATGGAATGGCCAGCATTCTAACCTGACTAGAAACCGATAGAGCATGTGTAGGACATGCTTTTCCGACGAGTTGTAGTCCGTCAACCACCTCCTACATGTGTACCGAACTTCGGAGTGCATTGTTTACTGAATAGAGTAATCTTCCCCAAGATCAGATCAATAATTTAATACTCAACATTCCTAGGCGCTGTAAGGACTGTATTTCATCATCTGAGAGACATACAATGTATTAACCATCATACCAACCATGTAATGTTAAGTTTTTGTAAGGGAGATATATTTTGTAATTGCTTCAAGGAGCAAAAATCGTAGTTTTTATAAATAGTATCCTACATAAACCACTTTTTTTGTTCTTGATCTTTTGTTTAATAAATGGACTTCATGAATAAGTCATGTTTGTTTTGCTTCTGAACCTTTATTTGCCTCAGCTAGCATTATCCTTAATTTATGGACATGAGTGTATATGTATATACGCACTCCGCGACAAAAAATAGGTTCAAAGGGTTTTTTCTTTGGTTTTTCATAAAATAACATTATCATTCATTATTACCATAAAATAACACTATTTCCGGACTAAGTTTTGTTTTAAGACTAATTTAGAAAAAGTTTAAGATTAAAATTTCATAAAATAACATTATCTAAATTGTGCTGATTATTTATTATCATAACAAAATATTATCATGCCAAAAATATATTAAATATTTTTATCATATTCAAAATATTCATATATATATATATATATATATATATAAAGCCCTTTGTTCCTATCTTTTTTGTTGCGGTGTGTAGTCCTAAATTAGAAAAATTTTAGTCTTAAAATTTTTCTAAATTAGTCTTAAGACAAAAATTAGTCCGGGAATACTGTTATAATAAATGATAAGCACAATTTAGATGATGTTATTTTATGAAAAATAAAAGGAAAAACCCTTTGTATCTATCTTTTTGTCGCGGGGTGTATATATATGTATACAATTTTATATGTGCTGGCCAGTGTTACCACACTGAGAAAAAAAAAATATACCGCTTTCATCTAGAATGAATAAGTGGTCAGTTTCTAAATCTCTTAACTAGAAATATAGATTTCTGAGCTATGCGTATAAGGTACGCCAGTAAGCGGAATAGACGAAATGATCGAGAATTTCTAGTATATACAGTTCTAGATGGTGAAACAATATTCCGAATATTCTAAATAATCTGAATCCTTTGCACTGCGAGAAATTCTCTCTTGATTTTCTAGAATAAATCAAAATTATAGTTGTTAGAACTCGCCTTTTGCATACACATTTATTTGCAGAGATTTTTAAATATGTTTGACCTCAAGAATATTGGCAAACGCTCTAGAATTATAATAGGAGTTTCTAGAACTCGCTTTCAAAGGGGACTAGAATTTATAAGGCTGACATGGAACTATTTTTACTAGAGTCACAAACTAGATTCGAGATGTCAGTTACCGAATTTTTTCTCAGTGCAGATCTGGTGGATTTTTTATTCAATAATCACCAATAATTTTTAAGTGTGATATTTGTTATACATAATAGACTCTCAATCTTCGAAGTGATTAGGCAAAAGTTACAATTAAAATTTATTATCACCAATAATTTTGAAGTGTGATATTTGGTAGATATAATAGACTATCAATCTTCGAAGTGATTATGCAAACGTTACATTTAAAAATTATTATCACCAATAATTTTGAAGTGTGCTATTTGATAGATATAATGGACTATCAATCTTCGAAGTAATTAGGCAAACGTTACAGTTAAAAATTATCATCACCAATAATTTTGAAGTGTGATATTTGTTATACATAATAGACTATCAATCTTCGAAGTGATTAGTCAAGCGTTACAATTTAAAATTATTATTATCAATAATTTTGAAGTGTGATATTTGATAGATATAATAGACTATCAATCTTCGAAGTAATTAAGCAAACGTTACAATTAAAAATTATTATCACCAATAATTTTGAAGTGTGATATTTGTTATACATAATAGACTATCAGTCTTCGAAGTGTTTAGGCAAACGTTATAATTTAAAATTATTAACACGAATAATTTTGAAGTGTGATATTTGATATACATAATAGACTATCAATCTTTGAAGTGATTAGGCAAACGTTACTATTAAAAAATATTGGTGATTATTGAATACAAAATCCGCCAGATCTGGCAACACTGGTGCTGACATTTGCTTTATATATTTGTATACGGTTGATTTCAGTTTTTAAAACTATGCGCAAAACATTAAAAACTTATTTCTTATGAAAGCCTAAATTATTTATTATAAATCATTTCGGATGAAGGTACCGGTACGGCTAAAATTTACACATGTATAATTGATTTTTTTTATTTATTTTTATTTTTTTTATCCTTGTATATATTATTAACGAATAAATAAAGTAGATTTTATATTTGCAGAAAGGCTAAATGTAGGGAATTTTATATGAGATATTTTATGTATAAATCTCCAAACACATTTTTTTTAAATAACTTTCCTTGTACGAAGAATAAAGTAAACTAACAGTGATTTTTAGAATAATTACATGTACTGCAAACGTTTAATCACGGAAGTTAGTTTCCATGTGTCTTAATTTGATTTTTCGTGTCACTGTAATACTTATTTACAAGCTTAAAATACAATAAATGAAATAATTGAAAAAAAAAAAAATATTTAGCTTGCAAAGTTTTATTGAAACTGTTAGTCAATGAAGTGAAGATGGCACTTTTCTAACATCGTATTCAGCTTTATCAACTTGTTTCAATAAAATTTCACCAAAAAAGCATAAATTCGTTTATAAAAAAAAAAAAAAGAGAATTTTAATTAAAATATTTTTCATACACTACAAGTATTTGGACACTTTCGAATTTAGACATTTTGTTAAATATCTAGAAAAGTTCTTTTAAAATTATCTTGAAACTTTGGTAGCGTAAAGAACACATTATACCTCATATATTTCAGCAAAAGGTGTGTCCTGAAAAGGAAAAGAGGATCAGAAAAAAATGAAAAATCAAAATGTTTTGAATTACCCTGTAAAAAGTAATGTTTTAAATGCATTTTAGCTGTAACATGTGACTAAGAGGAATTTTCTCTTTATTTGTATGAATTTCTAAGAGGCTACCACATGCACTAGTGGAGATATAACGGTTTTTTTTAAACACTGAAAAAAAAAATTCCACTCTTTTAATTATATCACATAGGGTATTAGAACAGAGCAAAGACATTTTAAAAAATTTTTGCATACTGCAATCAGAATGCAAAAATATTAAATATCTTACGAAATATGAGCATTCTTACTAAATTTTTATCTACGCATGCACTAGCTTTTTAAAAATTTCATTTGCATAATTTAATAGCCAAATGTATTGAGCAACTCGTATGAAAACCCCAAACAAATGTCGTGTAAATTTAAAGAGTTACGAGAGATAGAATGAACAGAATTTTAGTTGAAAAGAAAAGATAAACTATAAAGGGTTTTACTGACATTTTTATTTTGATTCAATCAATTCTCAATGGCAATACCGTGTTCGCTGAGTGTAAATAAGTATTGATAAAAACCCCTATTATCTTCCTTTTTCCTTTTGAGAAAATTTGAAATTCTGTTCATTCTATTTCACACAACTCTTTAAACTTACACAATATTTGTTTGGGGTTTTCATATAAGTTGCTCAATATATTTGGTTATTAAATTATGCAAATGAAAATTTTTAAAAGCTAGCGCATGCGTAGATTAAAATTAGTTAGTAAAAATGCTCATGTTTCGTAAGATATTTAACATTTTGGCATTATGAATGAAGTATGCTGTGTCCAATGAAGTATGCCAAGTTTTCTGAAAATGTCTTTGCTCTGGGTCTAATACCTACGTGTTACAATTAAAAAAGTGGATATATATATATATATATATATATATATATATATATATATTTTTATGTTTAAAAAAAACCCCGTTCTATCTCCATGAATAGGTAGCCTCTTAAAATTGTTTTTACAGCTAATGAAAAAATTCCTCTTAACGGCCCTCTTCACTTACTGTCGCCGGAAGCCCGAGCCAATGTTATTCTATGGGGAAATTTTCTTTACAAATAACTTATTAGTTAATACATATTTTTTAAATCTGTTTTCACATTCAGAAAATTCCCAACTATTAAATTGACGGACCTTTATTAAAAATGTAATTTTTTAATTTTTAATTTTTTAATTTTGAAATTGCAAAATGAAAAAATTTCACGTATTGACAATTCGTATTTTGGAGCTTCAAAATAAAGTATAAAAAATTAAGAAATAATTTTTTAAAAAAGGTCCGTCAATTTAACAACTGGGAATTTTCAGAATGTGAAAACAGAACTTAAAAATATGTATTAGTTAACAAGTTATTTGTAAAAAAAAATCTCCCGTAGAATAACATTAGTTTCGGCTTCCGGCGGCGGTGAGTGAAGAGGGCCCTTAATTATATGCTACAGTCAAAATATATTTCAAACATTACTTTTTCAAACATTTTGACTTTTGTTTAATTTTTTTACTGGTGTCCTTTTCCTTCTGAGGACACAACTTATGAGAGTATGAGATATAACGTGTTCTTTACGCTACCAAAGTTTCAAGATGACTCCAAAAGAACTTTTTTAGATATCTGACGGAATGTCTAAATTCGAAAGCATCCAAATATTTATTGGTAGGCAGTGTATAATACAGAAATAAAATTATTTTTTACGTATATAACATACTTTTGCAGAATTTAATGTATACGCAACAATTTTCTCAATAAAATTTCTTTGTAAAGATAATTCCATAATTGTGCCTCGAAAATAGTTTAATTAATTGAAATTTATTTTTCCGACTGAGTAAAAATAATGCCTGGACCGGCAGTCGAACCCCAGATCTTTGACTTACAAGGTCAAGGCTCTACCAATTGAGCTATCCAGTCCGACAACCGGTGGACATTACTCACTAAAACAACCTTTAGGCAGAAACATCTGGTCTATCATGTAGATAGCTCGACAGAAATAAGCCTACCAAAGCTCTACCAATGGTAGAGCCTTGACCTTGTAAGTCAAAGATCTGTGGTTCGACCCCCAGTCCAGGCATTATTTTCACTCAGTCGGAAAAATAAATTTCAATAAATATGATTTTCTTCCTAATCAGTTGATTGTGTGATTTTAAATATATTGTAATTTAATTAAGTTTTTAGAACGTTGCATGATACTTATTTAATGTCCAACTTTTTGCTAAATTTTTGTATTATTTTAACTATATGTATTCAAAGAAAACTTTAAAACTCCATTTTACAAACTTTTTACGTACATTTTTGAGAATGATCCTTCTATGAAACAGTAAAATAAAAGCTTCCAATAAATGTCCTTGCTGAAAATCACATTTATCATCTGGAGCATATTATTTTCTTAGCACAATTGACAACCAATCTGTCAAAATAAGAAATCTAATAACAGCCGATAAAATTAGGAAGACACATTTATTGGTCAATCTATATCATTATATAAAGCGCAAAAAATTGTTTGTTTGTGGAGGGTAATCTCTGAAACTACTGAACCGATTTAAAAACTTCTTTCACTGACCGAAAGCTACAGTATGTCATATTGTTATAGGCCATATTTAATTTTGATAAAATAAATTTTAGTTTAAAATCTGAGCATTTTAATTAAAATCCCCATAGAAGCCGTAATAGAAATGGAAATAATGAAATATTAAAAAAATTAGCTGCTGCCAACATAAAAGAAACATTTACATATTCATTTCGTTTTTAAAATATCTTGACGTGAAAAGAAAAGAAATATATTTGCACGTGCATTAAATTGAAATTCATATAAAGCTTTTTTAATTGTTAAACTTACACGTTAAATCTGACGTCATTATAGAATTAAAAGTGTTTATTTTTCTAATAATTTAATTTGATATGATATGATATAATATCTAAGCATCAATGTTTAAACCACGGAGTCTTTATTACTCCGTGGTTTAAACGGATGTGTGTAAACCACGGAGTAAAAACGAAATTGGAATTTAAAAATAAATAAATAAAATAAAATAAAATAAAAAATTCTATTTTATAATATTATTTATTTTAATTTATAATTGTTGCCAAAAAGATTTACGAATTAATTTATTTTTAGACATATAATAAAATATATTTTCACGCGAACAATAATATAAAAAGTGAACTGGATTTTTTGTAAAAAAATAATAAAGATCGAGGAAAATTATTTCCCCATTTTAATCCCCATATTTGGATATAGATATGTATTAGTTATCATGTGCATCCGTTAGATTAAATTGTTTTTGTTGTAAAATTGATAAAATTGGAATTTTAAATTTCAAAACTCTAGAAAAAAAAATGGCAAATTTCCATATTCGATTGAAAACATAAACATTTCATTTCAAAGGATGATATTTACACAATAAACATCCAACTAATAAACTAATTAAAAGGGAAAGGATAAATATTCTATCATAATTTGAAGTCAAATTTGTTTTCAAATGTCTAAATAAAGTATCTAATATAATATACTAATATGTTGCAGCGGAATAGATTTGATATCCGTCATCCTTGGCAGAAAAAAAAATAATCGCCAAATTATCTGGCGAATATAATTTAATTCCTTTCAAAAATCATGGTTATTTTAAAAACTTACATTAAGAATGTATCGAATAATATGAAACAATATTTCGTACAATACATATTACGAAAATATACATCTGGCATGTATATTTTCGTATTACGTTTTTGATCGCCAAATACAAAAAACGCCAAGGGTGACAGTTTTGAAATTTAAAATTAAAATTTTGTCAATTTGACAGCAAAATAACTCAATCTAACGCATGCATACAATAACTAATACATATCTATACCCAAATATGAGGATTAAAATCGGGAAATAATTCTTCTAGAATTTTAATTAAAAAAAAAAAAAAAAAAAAAAAAAATCCAATGAGCGATTAACATGGAAAATCTTTTTCTTGCATCCACGGGCGGTCAGTGATGTCATACTTCGCTTGCGTATTGAGATGTTTAAATTTATTTGGCGACTATTTTTAGCAACTAACAGTTATGGCAAGTAGCTCAATATACATAGCGCATACAGCCATTACTGAAATGTAAATAGCATTTAATTATTTGAGTTACATTATGTTGACTGGAAACCTATTTAATAAACCTATGCTCTATAGCTATACTAATATAAAAAAAAGAAAGGTTTATATGCATATGTAGAGAACGATCGCTAGAACTAAAAAGCCGATTGCTATTTTTTTTTTTCTTTCAATAATCAAAAGTTACACTGTCTCTCTCTAAGTGCTAGAAGCTATAATAAATTTTGGTAAAATAAATTTTTAATTAAAATTTTCAATATTTTAATTGAAAACAAAGCATAGATTTGATATCTATCGTCATTGGCGATTTTTGTATTTGGCGATCGAAAACGTAATACGAAAATCTGTATATTATCGTAGTAAATACGAGATGTATGTGTTTACTTCAATTACCCTACTACCGTAGGTAGTGGAAGTATTGTATAGGTTTTAGCAATTGGTCAGTGTGTGTGTATATGTGCACGTGTGTGTGTAATCTTCTGGCTGTCATATCTCCAAAACTAATAAAAATAGAACTACTAAACTTCACAAGTGATTCAGGTCTGGTGTACAGATAAATTTTCCAAATTTTCGTGAAAATTGAAAAACCGGAATTGGGTCATCGAAAACCAAAAATGGGACCCTAAGCCCATATTCAAAAACACCTCTAATGATTTTCTTCAAAGTTGCTATATAAATAATACATTAGATGCCCTTTCGATTGAAAAGTTGCTTAGTTCACGAAAATTGATAGGCGTCCTCTATAAACAGCTCAATTTCAGACTTCGCAAGTGCGTTCCTTTAAAAACGCCTGTACGGATTTTTTTCAAACTCGCCATGTTAACTTCCTATTAAATATCCTTTTGTATGTAATTATTGTTTTTAGGTCAATAATTGAGTATGTTAAGTTTTGGTAAAAGTTGGTATCTCAAAAACGGCTCTAACGTATTCTTGAAAATTTTTTCTTTAATCCAATTTAGATAACCTTTCTCAAGTATTACGTGCTTATTACAGGAATATTAACGGTCATCTGATTAGGTAGTTCAGTTTTAGATCTCGGAAATTCGTGTTTAAAAAAATAACTATCTATTTTTTTCCCCTTATTTTTTAACTCGCTATGCAAACTCTGTTGTATGTGTCTTTATACGTGTATCAAGTTTCTCTTACTCGAAAATCTCAAAAAATGCAAGTAATATCTCCAAAAAATTGTATATATTTCGTGTAATAGTGGGTAATGGAAGTCGTGTGGTTGTTTCACACCAGATTCTGTAATAGTATATATTGTACGAATATTGTTTCATATTATTGATTTCTCCTTTAATATACATTATTAAAATAATAATCAATTATGGAAAAAATTAAATATATTTGCGAAATGAAAAAATAAATAATAATTAAAGCTATTATGACGTCAATTTTATCAAAAACATTTTCATGTCATAGGTTTATTTTTCAATATTTTTTATTCATGAATAAAGAAATGTTTCTTTTTATGAAATAAATAAATAAATAAATAAATAGCATTAAATAAAAATTGCCAACATTTAACAACTAATTAAAAAAAATAACTGTAAAATTATATTTTGACTTTCCAGTTAATAATATTGCCTGACTATAACATATAAACTGATATATTTCTTGATTTTTTACATATCAATCCATCTTTAACTAAAATTTGTTCATCAGTGCGAAGCCGGACGGGTCAGCTAGTCGTTATATATTTTTATGGATTAAAGGTTCTTTGTTGAAATAAAATTAGATAAATTCAAAAATATTAGTTTAACCAGAAGTGCCAAGTAACAACCAACGAAAAATCAATTTAATACCGCTATTTAAAAAATTTATTCTTTGTTTCATTTAATTATAGATAAATATGACAAAATCATGCTATTAAAAATTTCCGATGAGGAAGTTCTGAGCAGCCTGTAATAATTTGGCACTTCTTGTTTAATAAAAACTAAAGATGAAATATTTGGTATATATATATATATATATATATATATATATATATATATATATATATATATTAATGCTAGAATAAAAGAGGGATTATATAATTATAGAAAAAAGTACGTGCGCAAATTAGTTATGCAATTGCAATCACTATTTCAATTCATCACAAAAATGGCCAAAAATATTTAAAATTGCCAAGGGCCAAGGGATTACCATACTAAAGCTGTGACTTTTGTATTTACTTATTTATATTTTTATTTATTTGTAATATTTTGTATTAAAGATTTCGAGAATTTTTTTTCGTGCATTTCTCTTTCCATTATTTTACTTTATTCAGTTTTTTCATTTATCTCAAAATTCTGCAAACACTATTTCAACCTGGACAACGCCGGGTAAACCTGCTAGTAGTAACATAAACTTTAACAGTAGCAGTAATTTTTAACTTTAATAGAAATTTTTAACTTTAGTTTGACTATACAAATCCTTTTCCTTTATTTTTTTTTAACAACTAAACTTTTAAACCCATTACACTGCGCTGAAAAAAAAAAAAAAAAAAAAAAAATCGAACCTTGATACCATTTTCATTGATTCTTATATAAAATGACCTCCTGAACCCAAATATGACTCCCATTTTGCCCAGTCCCCCACCGTTTTCTAGGGACACCACCCCTCCCTCAATTTTTATAACTGTTCGGTAATTTTATGAACATGAATTTTATTTGGAGAATGAAAAACTATTAATTTAACACCTAAAAGCAAAAAATTGTAATGTTTAATAAATAACATTAATAATAGATTAAAAAAATATAAGAAATGTAATGCATAATGTCAGTGGCAAATCTTCCCCCCTAAATCTTCATCGTGCCGCAAATATTCATGTTTTAGAATTTTCCAACTCTGTAGCCCCTCAGCAGATATTTAATAGTTAAAAATTCCTCCCGTTACCTAAAAATCTAATTTATAGCCATAAAATCACTGAAAAGTGATAAAAATAGGTAGATGATAAGGCAACATGGGCGTCATATTCGGAATCAGGAGGTCATTTTACATAAGAATTTGCAAAAATGGCGTCGGAGCAATTTTCATGCCAAGCAGTGTTATTATTAAATCGTATACACTATTACAAATTATATTAGAAAAAGTTAGAAAAAAATTTCTCTAACTTTTATTGGTTTTCCGAATCGGTGTTTTTAAAACTGATTACGATATATTTCAAAATCAAATCTAAAATTAAAATCCTGTTAGTTATATTATATTTGTTTTACAATATAAGAATGTACATGTATTGTATGTATTAATTTAATCATTTTGTGTTTATAAATTTTCGATCAGATGTGAGTAGGTCAAGAAAAGTTTGTTACAGTTAGTATAAAGAGTTTCGTTAATCTTTACTACGCACTTACTAAAATGATTATAAAAACGTTGATCTTTAATCAAACACGAATTTTGTAACTTTTTAGGAAATAATAAATTTCTTGAAGTATTTTTTATTTATTTTATTTTATTTTATTTTATTTTTTAACATTTTGAAAAGCAAGATAATTACGCTCAATTTATATCGAAAGTTGCCAAAATTTACGAACAAAATTAGAAGAATTTCAATAATTGAATTTTCTACGTTAAATAATAAAAGCAAAAACTCTGTGAAAAATTCTGAGATGAATTTCTGTAGATGGCAAATAAAATTAGGTGGTATATATTATACCCTTAAGCCTTTTAGTAGGTTAATAAAAATACACAATCATTGTAATAAACGAAATTAATTTTATTCAGTTTTTATAACGCTGTAGCTTCAGTTTTAAAGACTTGTCTATGTAAAAATTCACTTTATATATACAGTCTAACCTCGTTAACGTACATCTCAATGGGATAAAAAAGTTGTTCATGTTATCAGTAGTTCATGCTGTCAGTAACTAATCTTCATATAACTAAACTAATCTTCATTTTGGTGGGGATTGTGGGTTAAGCGTAATCACGTTAACGAAGTTCGACTGTATATTATATATATATATATATATATATATATATATATATATATATATATATCAATACAAAAAACCCTTAACGGGTTAAAAGTTTGTGACGCAGCACTGTACTTTATGGCTGTAAGAATTTGAAATACGGGTCTTAAAAATAATGATATTAAACTTTCAGTGACGCTTTGCTATTAATTAAAATATACAAAGATTTTCTTATTTGAATTTGCTTTTTTCTTCTATTTATGTTTACAGTGTAAACGTTATTTTCAACATAAAATAATATATAACATTTACTTACCGATGCCTTTTCATTCACATGACTTATAATATTAAAATATGAGTTTTAAAAGAAATGATATGAAATTCCAGCAACACAGTGAATTTACACTAAATAATTTGTTTTTAAATTCCACTACAATTATATTGTTTTGCGTATTAAAGTATATTTGCACATTGAAATATTGCTTTTAATTTTCAAATACGCAGTCAAATATATCACTTTCATTAAGTTTATATTATGTACTGAAATGTATTTATTTCAATGAATTATTTTATCTTTTGCATCACGCCATCCAAAACTACAGCTAAAAATTTCGCAATTTTTTTTTTTTTTTTTTTTCAGCACACTATCTATTTGCATGCTTTTTCAATTAATTTGGATAAGATGGCACAAAATAAAAAATTCCATAAATTTTACTTACAGTTTTGGATGGCGTGACGTAAAAGATAAAATAATTCATTGAAATAAATACATTTTAGTACATAATATAAACTTAATGAAAGTGATATATTTGACTGCGTATTTGAAAATTAAAAGCAATATTTCAATGTGCAAATATACTTTAATATGCAAAACAAAATAATTGCAGTGGAATTTAAAAACAAATCATTTAGTGTAACATCACTGCGTTGCTGGAATTTCATATCATTTCTTTTATAACACATATTTTGAGAATATAAGAGATGTGAATGAAAAGGTATCGGTAAGTAAATGTTATATATTATTTTATGTTGAAAATAGCGTTTAGACTGTAAAAATAAATAGAAGAAAAAAAAAAAAAAAATTCAAATAACAAAATCTCTGTATTTTTTAATTAATAGCAAAGCGTCACTGAAAATTTAATATCATTATTTTTAAGACCCGTATTTCTAATTCTTATAGCCATAAAGTGCAGTGCTGCGTCACAAACTTTTAACCCGTTTAGGAATTTTTGTATTGATATCATTATTTTTTAGGGGTTAATGATTAAAATGTAAAATTAAAGGAGCATGGCAATGCGTTTGTAACCCTTAAAAAGAGCAGTTTCATAGTTCATACCACATTAAATTTTACTTCGAACAAAATAACAAACTAAATGAAATTTTAAAAATTTATAAAAAGTGATAAATAAAAAACTTTAAGAAAGAATATTTGTTGTGTGATGGAAACACGCAACATTACAAAGGCATAATATAGTATATTTTAAAAATAACAAACAATTTCTACAAAAAAAAAAAAAGAGAGAGAGACAGAGACAGAGAGATTTATTTTATTTTATTTTATATTCAATTTCTTTGGTTCAACGGTTCATCTGTTTCTTAAATAGTTCAACAGAGTATTTAAAATAAATGTTCAAAAAATAATTTGTGTACGAAAGTTTTTGTAAAAAAGTGTTATGAATAAGTTTTTAAAGAGCTCCATTCACCGCATAGATTTTGGTTAGATAAAAAAAAAAAAAAAAAAAAAAATTAAACACAAGTTTTTAAATTGTCCAATTGAATGAACAAAATATTAATATTTTGTTATATTTTTAATTCGAGATGTTTAAAGTAAAATGTTGTAAGTATTTGACAGTAATTTTCCAAAATACCTAACACCATGGGGGTGGGGATCAGATCCTCCTTTGGAATCTCTGATAATTCTAAAAAAGATGCTTAATCAATCTGAGGGAGATTTTGTTTGGTTTAAAATTAATTCAGATGGGGAAAATAGGAGGGGGGAAATCAGTTAGATCACTTTGAAATTTTAATCGGGAAAACGTTTTTTAGAAAATGTTTTGTTGAATGTAGTTTTATTCCTATCTGGTTAAATATACTGTACATAGTTCCCACATTCTTCCTGGCTAGAATTCCTGAAAATTTTCTAAAACGTGGTGAAGGGATTTTGGACATTGCCTCATTTTCTAAAATTGGGTTATGGGCGTAAAAAGTATACTAATAGATCTAACATTAAAATTTTAAATGATAAGAATTTTTTAGCACTTTGAGAAATCTTCTAAATATAATCCCTTAAAATGCTTCCAGTGATACATTTTTAAGGTTGGGTGGTTGTAGGTTTTAAGGCCAATTGACTGCGCTAGGTTCCTAGGCCTATAAGTACAATGCCCTCCGTGAGGTCTTTCTAAGGTGTCGAGGCCCGTATTTAAGCGAGTTTCGGATAAATACACGGAAGGAACGGCTAAGTCAAAGAGTGGGGGATGGGATCGAATCCGGCACCTCTCATCCACCGCTCGGCCGCTGATGGGGCATTTTTAAGGAACTTTTTTTTTTCTAAAAGTGCCATCTTCCTCCCCAAATCTATCTGAAACGACTCGAATTTTTTGAAAATTGTAAGAAACGTGCAAATTGAATATGAGTCTGTAAGTAAGAACTTTAAACGAGCTCTTAACCCCCTAATTCCCCTCCAAATTTTACTATTGCTTTCTAAGGTTCCCCCTATCGTAATACAGCTTCAATTTCTTCGTCTTTTTTTTTTTTTTTTTTTTTTAAGAAGTTGTTTATGTTTATAGAAGACATTTTCGACAAACTGAAAAAAGCAATGCATTTGTTTAAAATTTCAAAGATGCGCTTTTCGCTGGTCCCTGTTTTCGAAATTTCCAAATTTTTTTTCAAAATTTCCAAACAAAACAATGATCCTTCAAACTGATTCAGCCCCCCCCCCTTTTTTTTAGATTTTTAGAATTTCCAAGGTGTTTTCGAGACCCGAGGGAAAGACTTTAAACGAAAAATTTTCTTTCATATTTTTCTAACTAATAATTATAGAGAAAAACATTTTTTGTTAAAATGTTGTTTTGAAAAGGTCTTTCCATCAAAGTAACAGATTTCCCCCTTCCCCCAATTTCTACATTTACAAAATTAAAATTTGCCCATGTCTGACACCTTGTGCCACCCCCACCCCCTTCCCCCACCATACATATTTGCTTTTTTCTTAACTAAACAAAATCCCGTAAAATTGTCGAAGACGTGTTTTACAGTTTTTAGAAATTCCGAAAATTACTGGATATAGAAAAACAAATTGAATAATTCGTATTCGACACTGTTTTTCAAGATTTTGTATGAACTTCAGAAACACACTTTTCTAAAATCGATTAACCAGGGAAGTCCTAGCGGTACCGTTTGGTACCAGCAATCACTATTTCAAAAATACCCATTTTGTGGGGGGAAATACCTTATGTTCTGAAGGCAATAAACTGCAATATCTGAATAAAGGCAATAAACAAAATTTGCAAAATAATACAAAGTTTGAAATGTATTATTAATTTCTAATTTAAAGGCTGCAGATGCATGGTAATTTCATTTTATATCAATATTATATGTAAGAAATAAGTCTGTACAAGTGAAGGAGGATTTTTTTCCCTTTTTTTCTAGAGTAGCTTTTATTGTTATATTCATGCCTGCTCCCTACTGTTAAATTTAAGAAAGAAATAATTATTATGTTTGAAGTATAGATTTGATTTAAAAGAGAAAAATAAATAAAAATAGAAAAATCTTTAAAATGTGAAACTTTTATACTGGTAAATATTTAAGTAGTATAGTTTTTTACTGGAAATTTAATGAACAAAGTAATTTATAAAATAATACACTTTATAATTCTTAATTATTTTACCAGTATGCTTTGCAGAAATGTATTATTACGTAAAATTAAGTATCACAATGCGAAAAACAAAATTAATTAATTAATATTTTAAAAAATATATTATGGGTTTAAATTAAAGTCAAATAAAGATGTATTTTACTTCATTTTATTTTATTACTTATTTTACTAATTTTAATTCTGTTTTCAGACTTTTTCCAATGCATTTAAGTGTTTGGTAACCGAATTTTTTTTTTTTTTTTTTTTTTTTTTTTTTTAAATTTTAATTTCATTACAATCTTATATATTAAAAAAATTTATGAAAACTAAAGTCAGTCCGTCTGGCCGTTCTATCCGGCCGATTTCTTTCATTTTTTTTTAAATGAAAGGTATTTAGGCACAGATATGTCATCAATCATTGAAATTTACTCAACTTCCACCTTTACTCAAGTTATACTCAAACGCGATTCTTCCCTGTACATTTCTTATGGGACACATTCACTCAAACAAATCGAATTCTGATAACTCCTCTTCTAATGAATGGATCTTGATCGTTTCACTCTCAGAACACTCAGTGGATCAAGTTCTTTCTTTTGAGCTATTAACTGCTTAAATTCGTTGAGTCTGAGAAAAGTTATGCGTGCACAATCAACTTTACATTCAATTTTTTCAAGAATTTCCTTCACTCAAACCTTCATAACTAGAGTTCTAATTAATGTAGGCTGTTGACACAAGTCTAAGAACACTCAGTGGATCAAGCTCTTTCTTTTGAGCTATTAACTGCTTAAATTCGTTGAGTTTGAGGAAAGTTATGCGTGCAGAATGAACTTTACATTCAATTTTTTCAAGATTTCTTCAAGATTTTCCTTCACTCAAACCTCTATAACTAGAGTTCTAATTAACGTAGGCTGTTGACACAAGTCTAAGAACACTCAGTGGATCAAGCTCTTTCTTTTTAGCTATTAACTGCTTAAATTCGTTGAGTTTGAGGAAAGTTACGCGTGCACAATCAACATTACATTAAATTTTTTCAAGAATTTTTCAAGATTTTCTTGCGTTTGGTGTAAATCAATTATTTGAAAAAAAAATCTATATATTAATTTGAAACATGTTTTTGTCTGTCTCCACTATATTGAGAGAACTACTTGGTGTAAAAATTTGGTTAAGGTGTCTAAAAAAAGGTCTTGGTCTGTAGTTGTGCAATGAAAAGAGAAAATTAAGAAAAAGTCGAACAGTCCCCCCCCCCCCCCGGGGGGGAACGGGTTAAAGCTCCAAATTACTTCACGGTGTGGAAAGTGTACATATGGGGACTAGAGTCGAATACTAAAAAATCACTTTCTGCGAATTTGGAATTTTCGATTTTAAAGGGGAGGGGGGGGGAAGGGGGAAAGTAGATTTGGAGGGGGGGGGGAAGGGGATAATTAGTTTGAGAGGTAAATCCGTTCTAGACCCACACATGTAGCACCTCATTTCAAAGGTCTTGAAATTTCATGTCGATTAGGGATGTTCGTATACAATATAGTGCGACCCCTGGTGGTGAAAAATGGAACTAGGTGATTTTGCTGTAGACCCTATCATGTTACATCTTATTTTAAAGGTCTTGGTATTTCCTGATCGTTGGTGATGTTCGTACAGAACACACTGCGCCCCCTGGTGGTGGAAAGTGCAACTAAAAGATTTTGCAGTTGGCACCAGCATGTGACACCTATTTAAAAGGTCTTGGAAATCCAAGGCGATCAGTGATAGGGGTCTTGAAATTTCATGTTGATTATGGATGTTTGTATACAATATAGTGCGCCCCCTGGTGGTGAAAAATGGAACTAGGTGATTTTGTAGTAGACCCTATCATGTTATATCTTATTTTAAAGGTCTTGGTATTTCCTGACCGTTGGTGATGTTCGTACAGAACACACTGTGCCCCCTGGCGGGAGAAAGTGCAACTAAAGGATTTTGCAGTTGACACCACCATGTGACACCTTATTTGAAAGGTCTTGGAAATTCAAGATGATTGGTGATGTTCGTATGCAACATACTGCGCTCCCTGGTGGAGGAAAGTGAATTTTGCAGCGCGTGCGTAGCATGCCTGCTATACGGTGCCGCAGCCACAGGCGGCGGAAACACGATTCAGAGGTTCGTGCGGTTCAAGATTAATTTTTAAGAATTTTTTCATGGTATTAGCGACCCGCATATACGCTGCCAGAGGCACCGGGGTCACGAGCCCGAGTTCCGTTCTGTTTGAGTCAATTTTTTTTGTTATATATGATTATTATTTGTTTCGCGATGCTTTCATTTAAAAATACAAATTCAAACAAAATAGAGTTAAAGATATTAAATCATACAAATTTAAAGTTCATTTTAGGTTATTATCATGGGCCCGGGCAACTCCGGTCGGGTTCGTTTGGTTCCAGGTTAATTTTTGGGAATTTTTTCATGTTGTTAGCGATCCGTGTATGCGCTGCCGCAGGCACCGGGGTCACAAGGCGGAGTTTCATTCGGTTCGAGGTAATTTTTTTGTTACAGCTGATTTTTTTTTTTTTTTTTTTTGCGATGCTATGCTTTTATTAAAAAATAGAAATTCAAACATAATCGAGTTAAAGATATAAAATCATACAAATTTAAGGTTCATTTAAGGTTATTATCATGGGCCCGGGCAACGCCGGTCGGGTTCGTTTGGTTCCATATTAATTTTTGGGAATTTTTTTATGTTATTAGCGGCCAGCGTATGCGCTGCCGCAGGCACCGTGGTCACAAGGCAGAGTTTCGTTTGGTTCAAGGTAATTTTTTTGTTACATCTGATTATTTTTTCGCGATGCTTTATTTAAAAATAGAAATTCAAACAAAATCGAATTTAGGATTTAAAATTATGCAAATTTAAGGTTTATTTAAGGTTATTATCATAGGCCCGGACAACGCCGGGCGGGTCAGCTAACATGTAGTCATAGTATTAAACGAAATAGAAAATAAAAGATAGCAACTATTTATTTGGAGTCAGTTTGACGTCACCAATGACAATACTTTGTAGAAAGTGGTGTCGTATATAGTATTTCTATTTATAAGCATTTTCCCGAATTTCTTTTTTTTAAGTGAAATGTCGTACATTATATTAGATGTTTTAACTTGAAATACATTTAAATAATGATGCGACGGTTTTTGAAACATTACGGTCAATAAAGTGACCGTCGCATTCGACGGGTTCCAGCTAGTATTATATTATTTTATAAAATAAAAAAATCTTATACTATTAAGTGAGCAATATTTGTATGTATATTTCACTGATCTCGAAAACGGTAGCTCGGACAGTCACGAGATTTAACACAAAGGTGCATCCCGAAGGGTCATTGTGCACATCGAAGTCAGATTTTCGAATATTTGATTAGTTTTTTCTTAATTAATTAAAATGTGAAAATCATAACCTTCTAATTTCTGATTTAAAAAGCCATTTAAATTTTAACATTTTATCCATAATTTAATTGTTGCCAATTTTTTTTTTCGACAAAATAATAATAATAATTAAAAAAAAAAAAAAAAAAAAAAAAAAAACGTACATTTATTTAAAATGAGGAAAATAAATCAGAAAGATTAGAAAATAAATTAGAAATATCACTCGCATCGTTACAAATAAGACACCAAATGAAAGGGAAAATTTTTGTAAATCCGATGCATTAAACAGCTTATCAATCGGATGATTAGTTTTTTCTTAATTAATTAAAATGTGAAAATAAAAACCTTCTAATTTCTGATAAATAAGACATTTAAATTTTAAAATTTTATCCATAATTTAATTGTTGCCATTTTTTTTCGACAAAATAATAATAATAATAATAATAATAATAATAATAATAAAACGTACACTTATTTAAAATGAGGAAATAAATCAGAAAGATTAGAAAATAAATTAGAAATATCAGTCGCATCGTTACAAATAAGATAGGCAAATGAAAGGGAAATTTTTTTTAAATCCGATGCATTAAACAGCTTATCAATCGGACAATTAGATTTTTTAAAATTAACTACAGTATGAATTTTAGGTGGCAACAGCAGAAGATTGTATGGAAACCGTTAGGAGAAAAAAAATGAAAAATCTGCTTCACATTAAGTCACATGATTATTAAAAGGGATTAAAAATTGCAGTTTTCAAATTCTTTTAAATTTTCTCTCACGAACACAAAAATATAATATACAGCCTGTACCCCACAAGACCAACTTGCATTTCAAATTTCATCAATTATTTTTGTTAATAAACAAAAGTTATTATTTTTTTTTCAAATTAAGTTTTATTCTATTTTCGAAAAGATTTATGTGATCATAGATATAATAATATATATAGATCTATCATCCCCATATTATCGTGCAAATATTTTTGATGCCGAAAAAAAAGCTTTGGAATCAGCCATTAAGTGGTATTGAAGGAAAAAAAAAAAAAAAAAGAAGAATGAATTTGAAACTATATCTGGGGCTTTTCATTCACCTTTAGTAAATAAATTATTCATGAATTTTATTTGCTAAAACATTCGTGCATATTCCCGTGTGTATTCACTCGGGGAAAGACTGCCATATTTTGGTAAAATCGCCGTCTTTTCCCGAGTGAAAAGAATCACTTTTTTGTCCCCAATGATCAATCTATATATTATTACTATATCTATGTATGTGATACGATAGATTAATAATTTGGGTTTAAAAAAAAATTTTAAATAGATTATTTAAACTCTATGAACCATATTTTTATTTTATAAGCTTCATTAACAGATCCTGCTGGGCGATTTTTTAAATTTTGGTGTTGAAGTACACCGAATGTTTTTCGACAAGAAGTTTAATATAGCAACAGCCATTTTAATCTAAGTAGCGCATCAAATATACAAAAACATAAATGATTTATTTTTACACAAAATTTACAGAACAAATGCAGTTTTAAAGATAGGAAATTTATTTCAACAAGCACTATTTTAAACATAAAAAGCATTAGAAATATAAGCAGAATATAAAGGATTCTTATGTATAAACAAAAAAGAGTCTGATAAAATTATTAGCAAAATAGTCTTCCCCTTTTCATACAAAAAAAAAATCCATCGCTAATATGGCGACAAAAATTCAAAAGCCGCCAATGGAGCGACATAATAAAGTTGTGTAACACGATAATGTTTACCTATTTATTTATTTTTTTATATATAATAACAGGGATGAAAGTTTTCCGACTTTCGGCGGAACTCTTCCACCAGAAATTTTTTACAATAATCTGTATCCTATTTAATCTAAGGATATTAGAGTAAATATACGCTCATCTTTTCTAAATAAAAATAGTGGTGCCGATAACGATAACTACTTTCATCCCTGTAATAATCACTATGCTAATTTATCATACAAACAAATGAACCTCTGTGTGTTACTGCACTCTCACGCTGTCGAACAGAAATATTTGAAAAATACAAATTAATATTTAAATAAATAAATAAAAATATGTTTAATGGGAAATATATATAACCATAAAAAGATTAGTTGTCTAAAATACGGCAGTAATAGCGCTCATAGCATATTGTTACAATGGATTTAGTCTAAAATGGTGACAAAAATTCAAAAGCCGCCAAAGAGAACTATATTAAGGCTGTACTATCAGGTTTACAACCCATGAATTATATATAAACACAAAAAATTAATTGTCTCATGCGACAGACGTAGCCGGTCACAGCATATTGTAATATTTGGCGTGAAATTGCTGTCATTTAATGGTTGATTGGATAAACAAAAAAAACATATGAAATAACGTAAAAGCAAATATTATGTTGTCTAAACCCAGTTACGTTTGAGTCCAGTCCGAGTTACATGTGAACAACACGTATAGTGTTGTTCACATGTAACTGGGATTCAAATATAAAAGGGAAACTCCAATTTTTTCGATACTGTCTATTTCAAAACTGTTATATAATAAGCACCTAAATAGAAGCTCATTGGTAAACTATTGTCGCAGGTAATAGGGACAAGCGCCCGAGTTGCAGTTGATGACCAAATCGCTGCTGAATGCAGCAGGGACCTGGAGCGAGCTTTTGAACAATTTCAGTAATTTATTTTATTTTATTTTTATAAAGCTATATAGAAACGAGTTTCCTTTAAATTTAGTGGCCAGCGAAGCGGGCAAAGCCTGCTAGTAATAATAATAACAGAAAACATGAAATTTTAGATTTGGATTTGATATATTATAATTATTACAATCTTTGTAAAATATTTCATTTACATACTATATTATAGAAATTTAATGAGCAAATTAATCAATTAATTATTATTATTATTTTTTTTTCAGGATTTTTCTATCCATAGTTTTAGTGATTTATCACTTAGTTAAAAAAAAAAAAATTACAAATATTTGCATATGATTATGATATTATCTATCATTTTTATGAAAGTAAAGAAAAAGGTTTTTGTTGTTGCAATCACTTTTTAAAATAAAACCAATTTTGAAAGTTAACAACGTATCAACTTGAAAACAATGGAATTGAATGAATATTTTTGATAAAAAAAAATTTATATAAAATACAAATCTCTAAATAAATAACTCATTTAATACATATATTAAAGAAAGAAAAATATTTTATTTTGTAAGATTGTTTTTGACACTAACTGCCGACAGATGAAGCCAAATTACCTATCTGAGATTGAATATTTCAAATGGAAACGAAGACTGTATACCTCCGCGAACATTCCAAACCGGATTACATTCTTTTCTTTTGAGCGATGCGAAAGAAAATAGTGTAATCCGCGAGGTAATATAGTTCCATTTTTAAAGTGAAATATATAAAAAACACAAGAGTTTTTGGGGGAAAACGAAGCACGTCACGATTCTCAGCCAAAATAAATTAATATCATATATCAATTTCATAAAATTTCTTCGAGCCGTTTACGAGAAAAAAAACTCACACGGTAACACATTTTTCCATTGAAGTCTTAAATTGCAACTCCAGATCTCAAAATACACTGATGGAAAAAAATCCCAACACCAAGAAAAAATTATTGCACAGTAATGAAATTTCAGCAATACATTTGTCTAGGTAACATATTTAATTGATTAAATTTCAAGATCACAGGTAGAGCCATTGGCGAGAAGAGCCATTTCAAATGTGAAATGTTGGTACATTAGTAACCGGTGTAACCGCCAGAATTTTGAATGCAAGTATGCAAACGTGCATGCATTGTGTCGTATAGGTGTCGGATATCAGTTTGTGGGATGGAGTTCCATGCCTGTTGCACTTGGGCGGTCAATGCAGGGACGGTTAATGCTGGTTGTGGATGACGCTGGAGTTGTCGTCCAATGATGTCCCATACGTGCTCGGTTGGAGAAAGATCTGGTGATCTAGCAGGCCAAGGCAACATGTCGACCCTCTGTAGAGCATGTTGGGTTACAACAGCGGTATGAGGGCGAGCATTATCCTGTTGGAAAACACCCCCTTGTATGCTGTTCATGAATGGCAGCACAACAGGTTGTATCACTAGACTGACGTACAAATTTGCAGTCAGGTTGCGTGGGATAACCACGAAAGTGCTCCTGCTGTCATTCGAAATTGCACCCCAAACCATAACTCCAAGAGTAGGCCCTGTGTGTCTAGGCCGCAGACAGGTCGCTAGCAGGCGTTCACATGGCCTCCTTCTAACCAGCACACGGCTATCACTGCGACCAAGGCAGAACCGGCTTTCATCAGAAAACACAACAGATCTGCACTCCGTCCTCCAATGAGCTCTAGCTTGACACCACTCACGTCGCAAACGGCAGTGGTTTGGAGTCAGTGGAATGCACGCTACAGGGCGTCTGGCTCGGAGCTGTCCTTGAAGTAACCGATTTGTAACAGTTCGTTGCGTCACTGTGGTGCCAACTGCAACTCGAATTTCAGCTGCAGACGCAGTACGATTAGCCACAGCCATACACCGAACACGGCGGTCTTCCCTCTCAGTAGTGCCACGTGGCCGCCCGGAACCCGGTCTTCTTGAGGAAGTACCTTCCCTTGACCACTGCTGCCAACACTCATGCACAGTGGATACATTCCTGCCAAGTCTTTCTGCAATATCGCGGAAAGAAAACCCACCTTCTCGTAGCCCTACTACACGACCTCGTTCAAACTCAGTGAGCTGTTGATAATGGCTTCTTCGTCTTCATAGAGGCATCCTTGACTAACATTAACCCACTACGTCAAATCTCAACTGTAAATAACGATCACGAACCTTACAGCGCTTATTTAAAGCAAACCTCATTTGCATGTTCATAGTGTCGCTACTAGCGCCACACTTATGCGCGTAGCTCGAAATTTGAATCAACGTCATCTTTCAGATGTATAAACACGCCTACCAAATTTCGTTTATCTAGCGCAGCTCCTTCCTGGTGTTGGGATTTTTTTTCTCCATCAGTGTATATACAATGTTGAAGTGTGAAACTTTCAGGATAGCATCATGCAGAAGATAAAAGATTATTCTGAAAACATCAGATCAAAATATCTCCTATTTACTGAGATATTAAATGTCGGCGTTTCCAAATTCCTTTGATGCAAAACTAGCTGTATAATAGAGTGTCGCTGCTAAGCTTTGTTTGAGCTTTGCTGCGTCACTCAAAAAACTGTCGTTTTTTATGATATATTCATATATGTGTATTATGGTGAGTTTACTTTGTTAGCTGATTCTTTCAATCTTTGTTTAAACTAATTAATTTAATATTTTTGTTTTTTAATTTCTTGATTTGTGGTTAGTAAATGGTAAGGGCTTGGAGCAAAAAGAAATTTAGCTTATGCTCTCTTTGTGTCAGAAAACCATTTACTTTCAATGTTTTGTATTCTACCAAGCCCACGAAAACATTAGAGTATAAAAATGTTGTTATATATTTCCAATTATCTTGTTTTATTTCAATTTTGGTTAGATTTTTTTTAGCTTTGGGGACAAATCATAGTAATTGTTTAAACTAATAATAATCTTAAAATAAATAATTGAAACTTTTTAATATTTATTATATATAATATGTGTGTGTCTGTGTGTGCGCATGTGTGTATTTAAAAAATATTAAAGCTATATTTTGCGATATGCATACGTACATTTTTGCAAATGCTATTCTCTGTAATGGTAAAGTGGAAGTTTCCCAATAAATATTTTTCCTCAAAATCACATCTATCATCTGCAGCATATAATTTTCTTAGCACAATTGATAACCAATCTGTCACAATAAGAAATCTAATAACATCCAATAAAATTAAGAAGACATGTTTACTGGGCAATACGTTGTTGACTTTTAGAGATTAAAGAGACTTTGTTGAAAAAATATAGAGATAGGTAGATGAATTGCAGAGTATTTGTTTAACTGATTTATTAACGATAAAATATAGAGAGTAAATATAAATATATAAATGCTAGAAATAAAACTAAAATTTGGAATTTGAAAAAAAAAAAAAAAAAAAGAAAGAAAAGATAACCAGCTGTAAATTTTAACAATAACGTTTATATAACATATTATTTAAATATGTTTTTTTAAAAGGTTTAAATTTTTTTTAAGCAATTAAATGTATCAGCCCATTAATATTACATTGTGTTATAAGATGTTAATTTTTTTTTTTTTAATTTAACTTTTACTTTTTTGCAAATGGATATATTTGAAATACATTACAGTGCGGCCACATATCCTAAAACTAACAGTGAGGGCGCGTCCAAAATGTTGGAGGGATGCCAGCTTTACCGAAAGTTTGAAATTTGGAAAACATCCAATAATTCCGGGCTCTGTTATTGTTCATTTTCTCTGAGTCAGATGACTGTCACCCCTATTTTAGAATTGGACTCGTTGAGTTAGCACTTGCGCGGATGCCTCTATGGTTTCATGAAATGTGGACGAAGAATACTGTATGTTTCAAAATCAAAATGAAACTTAATTTCATTGTACTTGTTTATATAAATTATTTTTATAAAGCTATTTCCCGCATAATGTATATTTTCGTAATATATGCAAATATACATATTTTAAGTATTATTTTAATTATTTTATGTTTAATGTGTACTAAATATTGTGCAAATAATAGGGAAAACATTCTGTCGCAATTAGTCTAATTCGTTTTATTAACTTTTACCGAACAAAAACTAAAATGATTAGGGAGATATATTATTTTCTTCTACTCAAATTTTGTATACTTTTATTATGTAATAACAAATAATAATAATAGTAATAATAGTAATAATAATAATAATAATAATTTAATTTCTACTCACTTCTAATCATAATGAAGTTTTTGTAGACGAGTTAACTCTTACCGTTGCATTCAAGGAATCCATAATAATCTAAAATAAAGAGGAAGAGAAAAATTAGATTTAGTGATATAGTGTGGAAATTTTTCCAATTTTCATACAATGAAAGTAAATGGACATACATTTTAAAATTTTAGAGTAACTGTGAAAAATGTATGTATAAAATCAATGTTCTACCAATCCTTAATGAAACTCAGATTTTGATACAATTTAAAGGCTTATCTTGTAAAATTATACTTAACTGCAAATTGTTTTTATTTATTTATTTATTTATTTATTTATTTATTTATTTATTTATTGTGTGTTTGAAGAGAAAATGCAAAACAGAGAAAATGCAAACATGCATATATTATATTATATAATAATGGTGATACAATTCCAAATTCGTACTGATAATTCGCATTAATTTTTACAAATTGGTACATCGATTGCTTTATAATAGAAAAGGGTAATTGTAAAATACGTATAAGTTAATCTTTTGTAATTTAATAGAGAGGATTTATTTTTGATCCTTATATTTTTATTGATCATATTTCGTACTTGTTTGACTGTGCATGAATCAAGTTCTTTTTTAAATGGGTTTTGTTTTTCACTAAATGTCAGACGGCAGGATTCATTTGAGAAGTGAAACTAGTATGTTGTGGCCATCACAAAACTTTATTCAGCTTTTTTCTATGCAAATTCACGCAGTAAAAATTATTTATTATTGTTTTGTTTTTTTTTCATTATCAATGCAGACCATTTTCCTCTCAGTGAGGTATTATTACACAAAATATCCAAGGGAAGTAATTTTTTATCATGCAGACGATTTCCTTCCCATTCTCTGAAAAATTTGCAGTATAGCAGTGACATCTATAGGCCGATATGCTCCCAAAATGAATTATCCTAATGTGTCATAATGGCAATTTTACATATAAAGTTTTGTTCGATTATACGCAATAGAACCTAAGATATAGCTTCCATTAAATTGCGGAAATCACTGTATAGTAGCACCACATATTGAGCGATTAACACCAAAAGTTTATTGGCACCAATTTACTTCAAGGTGTATCGATAAATAAATTTATATGTAGTTCTCTGCAATTATTCCTGATATATCCCCTTCTCTGATATTTCTGAAATCAGTGTATAGTAGCGCCACCTAGCAGTTGATCGTAAATGTTAATAAGCACTAATATATGTGAAGTTTCAATTATATGCAATTATGAGCAGTAGTTCTTGAGACATAGCCTTCCCTGAAAGTGCGAAAATCACTGTATAACAGTGCTACCTGTTGAGCGATTGAGACTAAAAGTTGATAGGCACTAGTTTATGCCAAGATGCAACTACATATGAGTTTATATGTAATTATGAGTAGTAGTTCCTTAGATACAATTGAAACACAATTTTTCTCACACGCACACATACACATAGACGTTTTCTAAAAATCTTCAAATCGTGTTCTGGACCTCTCAAAACGTGTACAACCATCGAATACCAGAAGTAGAAAAATTTTTACGATTCCAATACCTTATTCCATTGAATACATGAGAAAGTAAAAGCATATAGTTTCATAATTAAATATTGATAAGAGTTAATACTTTTTTTCTAGAAATATTTAAATGAAATGTGTGTAAAATATGGTAAGTAGAACTTTGAAACAATTGTGTCAAGTCGTATAAAATGTCCAGATTTTTGTAAAAATTGGTCTCGCATAATTGTGAGAGCTGTGATTCATTTCTTTGGTCAAACAAAGTGTCTGCATCTGAAATTCGTTGTCAAATACTTAAAGTTTACCATAAAGAAGCATTGAGCAAAGAACTTGTAGCTAAATGATACCATTGTTTTCAATCAGGCAGAGAAGATAATATGGAAAACGGCAATAATACGGAGAGTGGCCGTCTACTTTCTTTAACGACAGAAATCAACGCTGTACCTTCTCAGGAAATGATCGAAGTCAATTTTTCGATTCAGAATAATCGAAGGGTAACAGAGTGTGCAATAGCATCATAGCTGTTACTGAAATTAGTATTTATACTCAAATATATTGTGTATATGTTGGAAATGAACGCAGGTTACGTCCTCTATCGATAATGTAATGGTAACCACATTCTAGGATTCATGAACTGTTAATAACTGATAATTAGTACTAGGATTCATATACTGTTAATTATTTGAAGTGTAGCATACCGTTTATGTACCTCTTTGATAAGGCAGCGTGAATGGCATGTGCCGTATTGGCTCTGTTGATTTGCATGTTGCGTTATTTGAAAGTTTGTGCTTGTTGGATATCACGCACATCATCCCAGAAGCAGAAAGTCAAATGAATGACATACAGTCCCAATTTCTACAGTCAACATTTTGACAGCTCACATTTTATAGATAGAATC
Organism: Salticus scenicus; assembly: GCA_963930645.1. Classification (NCBI taxonomy): domain Eukaryota; kingdom Metazoa; phylum Arthropoda; class Arachnida; order Araneae; family Salticidae; genus Salticus; species Salticus scenicus. The sequence goes on along the minus strand of OZ005658.1, from coordinate 191,587,036 downwards.
GTTACTGCTATAAAATGATAAAGTGATAAAGTTTAACATTAACATTTTTTTCCTTCTACCAAAAGAACCACTGTGGAGTAGGAACATACTGGATTACCAACTAGAAAGAAATTTAACCTTGCTACTGTGTTCCAGTCGATTTCGACCCAAATTTGATAGCCTAAAACGTCAAATAATTCTTTGAAAAAAAAAATGACACGTTGTAACAATTTAATACCAAAACTGAAAACGAAAGTATTAATAGTTACTGAAATTAAAAGAATTATAAATTTATGCTGTTAAGATCAAAAATGAGTAATTAGGCAGACTCATTTCGAAATAAATAATTTTGTTTAAAAAAAGGAAAGCATGCTTGTCTTATTTTTGAAAAAACACATGCTTTCAAATTAATATCTGTTTACTTCATAATTTATTATAAATGTGCTGAACTAAAAGAAGTCCAATACGAAATTAAAGAACTGGTGTACAATCAATATTTAAACTCCTTCACACCCAAGAAAAATAATGAAAGCACTACCGGTTTCGAAAGAGCTCCTTTCTTCATCAGGTACAAAACACGTGCTCATGCTTTCATTGGTTTTATGGGATGTGAAGGAGTTTTTTACATTTAAACATTAAAAGAAGTTCTTTGATAGAATTTCTACAAATTTAAACAGAAAGAGTTCAAACACAAAATTTATTCCCAATTAAATGTACAGAACTATATTTCGTGGCGGTTTCATACCGGTTTGTGGAAGAATACATCAATAAGAATCTACGTTTGGAATATTAAGATTCCTGATAATCGATGCCAGCTTTTGAGTATGTTAATATACTCATTAATAAGTACATAGGATTTTAAGTTTGAGTATATTTTTTTCGGAGCTATTCCGAGTGTATAACATTACTCAAATTTGACGGAATTTTACTAATTTTTGAGTATTTTTGCTCCTTTATTTTTTCAGTGTAAACTAGAAAGATCGTTATTGATAATAAAGTTATCGAACAGATACAACACTTCACCTATCTGGGATGTGACATCACCTTCGATTATAATAACGATTCCCAAAGAAAGCTACACAAATTCCAACTCATTTGTGGCACTATCATAAGAACACTGAAAAGAAAAACGAGAAAAGAAACACAGCTGAAGTTTTACAAGGTTATGGCAGTGCCCACTTTGCTGTATGGCTCAGAGACATGGACCCTGAGTGCCCAAGGGAGAAGCAGGATCCAGGCAACAGAGATGCGGTATCTACGATCTCTAAAGGGCTGCACAATTAGGGACAAAATTAGGAATGAAGATATTAGAAAAGGATTAAAAGTTTTTAACATCATAGACAAGACCAATGAATACCGCACCAATTGGAAAAATCATGTCCAACGTATAACACGCGGAAGACTACCGAGAGGCAAGCGAGACCGCCAAAGGGCAAGCGAGACCGCGGCCGACCTAGAAAACGGTTGTTAGACCAAGAAGCCGGAACAAGCTCGAAGCCTAATCTCTGAAGAAGAAGAAGAAGATGATGATGACTAGAATACTGTATGAAGTGTATATTTTGGGAATGAATACAGCAAGCACGTTCAGATTATGTCATCTGACCGTATTCTAAGTTTCACGAGGAGTTATACTATTGATTATTTAAAGTGTGGCCATATCTGTCGATCGTTGTTGTACCGATTTGACAAGGCCATGCCAGACACACATTTTCTGGCATGTTGAGTGATAGTGTCTTTCTCCTGCTTGACATTACCAGTTCCAAACTACTGCTCGTCAAACTCAATACATGCTACAAAGTTGAAGTGGGATGTCTGGATCCATAACACACATACAGTACCTATTTGATACACTTATCTAGAACATGATTCTCTTCAGACATTTGTGTGTCTGCCAAGAACTGTGTGAATAAGCAAGGACGTAATTTTTATAAAGACGAATTAAATAAGTTGATTATGCATTCAAATATAAATGTCTACACTATGAAAAAATTGCAGAAAATCTACGGGATTTTGCCCGTCAGCTAAAGTACCGGTCAAATACGAGCTAATTAATTGTTTTCCCCGCATATAAAACAATTTATGTATTATTCTTCCAAAGATATGCACTATAAATGGTTAATGAAGATTATTGTTTAAAAAAAAAAGTAATATTCAAAAGAGTGACTGTTGAAAATCTTGTAGTTTACAGGAAAATAAAGTCGTATCAGAAAATACGGGTTTGTCCGTCTCATAGGAAGAAAAATCGTCTTGATCTCTAAACTTAAATGGGCGATGTCACATAAATTTACGGGGTTTTTCAACAGTGGAAATAGGATTTGGAATTTTTTGGAAAAATTATGGACAACTACATTTATAAATTCTCTTTTGAATTTTTTATCTATAGATAAATATTTTTTATTACATTTGCAATTTTTTTTATCCATAAGAATGCTTTTATGAACTTAAAAATCTCTCGATTTCCGAATATTTTGTTAACAAATAATTTTATTTAGTTAACCATTTATTAACCCAACCCACGATCTGCTTTTAATGGAAGAAGAGATATCCACTCATGTTAATAGCTTTTGAGCTAGGGTCTAATTACGTTTTTAATTTTCAGGACCTTTTTTATATATATATTAAAAAAAAAAAAAAAAAAAAAAAAAAAAGGAGGAAAGAAAGAGAAAATGTTATTAAAAAAAATCTGTATGAAATCACATGTTTAGCAGTCAATCAACTTTATGTTTAGTACCAATATGCATATTAAATATCAAGCTAATATTGTTTGAAAGTGTATTAAAGAATTAGATATAATACTACAAGTTAAGATCCGGGATTAAAATAAAGTTATAAAATGATAATTTTTTTAAGCTAAATTTTGGAAAGCATTGGAAAGCTTTTCTATGCATTGGAATTGTGTAAAGGAACTATTTTTATGATGTGGAATTTTGCATTTGAGCAACTGAATTACAACATTCCCCCCCCCCCCCCTGAATCAATCGCGAGAGTCTAATAAAAAAATTAATCAGTATGTATCATGTTTAGTATGTTTCAGAAAAAGTAAAAAATAAATATGAACTAAAAAGAGTTTTTTTTTTATAAAATATTTTTTGTTTCTTTTTATCCTATCATTAAAATTTAAAAAAATGACGGAAACCGGAAGTTTATTACAATTTCTAAAAAAAAAATCCCTTTAATGGTACATTTTTTTCCCCTCACAGTTCTAGAAAAGGACATTGTAAGTGTCACTAGAAAAAAAAATCTTCTCTTTAGAGTCCATTTTTTATCATTTATTTATTGTCATTTCCTTTTTCACTACTTAATTTTTAAATATTATATATTTTTATTTATTTTGTTTATTTATTTTGTTTATTTATTTATGTATTTTTTTTTTTATTATTATTTCATAGTGTAAAAGAAAAATGTATTTTTGTTTAAGAAAAATATTTCATTAAATATACGTATATGAAGCTAAACATGAATAATTAAATACTTAAAAATAGGATTTTTTCCATAGGTTTTTAAAGTTAACAAAAAAAAAAAAAAAAAAAAAAGAGAGAGAGAGAGAGAGATCTTTTATATTTTTTTTCTATTTTCCTTTCCTTGACTTTTATAACTAATTTGGACAAATAAGGAATTGAATTGAATGAGTGATTTATCATTGAAAGTAATTAAATGTAATTAAAAACTCCTTATCCGAACATCCAAGGAAAACACCAAGATACTATAGTACTTATTATGAAATCAATTTAAATTTTATTACAAAAATTTAACCAATCCTTCTAAACATCTTCATTACATCTTCAATAATATTTATATGTCATATAAATTATGCATTAATTTTTAGTCATATTATTAGACTAGTTTAAAATGCAGTGTAAATATTTTAATTCTTTCGCATATTATTTTCGAAAGTAGTTTATTATTAATGTATTCTCTATCTTTTATTGTTTTTATTGTTTTTATTGCTTTATTTTTATGTAATTGTTATAAAAATTTGGTTATTCTGCTATAAACGCTTGTCTGTTTTTTAACCAATTGTCAGATTTTTTTTCAGCCATTCTCAGTCTCTTTGCCGCCGCATGCTCTCTCTAACCACGCCCCTCAACAAAAAATGTCTGCTTTTTACACTTATGTTTATCGTGCCTTACATATTTGTTCTGATCCGTCTAATCTTTCGAAAGAAATTAATTATTTAAAATCTCTTGCTCTCTCTCGTGGCTATAACCCATATATCATTGATAAAGCTCTATATAAATTTAAGAATCCTAAACGTTCTGCTCCCAAATTAAACGATCACAGTCTCATCCCAGTTGTTTTACTTTTTTATTCTTCTTTCTCTTTTAAAATCTCTAAAATTCTTTCACCATTTGGTTTCAAAGTTATTTACAAACCCGTCAATAAAATTAAATTATCTTCTCTTAAGGATCCCATTCCCACCGAAAACCGTTCTGGAATTTATTTAATTCCGTGTTCGTCCTGAAACTTAGGTTATACTGGTCAAACTAGGAGGCGCTTGAAATACAGAATAAATGAGCACCGTCGGAATGTTCGCAATGAAGAGACTACCAAATCTTCTATTGCTTCCCACTGCTGGTCTCAAGGTCATCGTTTTGATTTTTCCAAAACTAACATAATTTCATCTCCTGTCTGTTCCTCCCATTCGAATATTCATGAAGTATTTTACATATTTAAAAATTCGAAAAATCTTGTAAATGATATTTCTTCCACTCCTTTCTTCTCTGATGCTTGGAAATTACTCACGTAACTTAGATTTTCGTTTAATTTTTGACATCCTTAGATTGTTATATGTTTAATCTCGCCTCATTTATTTATTTTCTTGTTTTCTTGTACAATTCTACTCACACTAGTAGCTATATTTACTTTCTACTTTATAAAGTTCTTCTTTTCATTTTAAACGATTTTGTGCGTTGCCGCTTTGACTGCAGCACTCGTGCTTACTTTATTCGCCTGGTCGTGTGTTTTTTCGACCCGAAACAATTATTGCGAGTTTATTGCATTTTATGGTGTTTATTCAAAGTTTGTAAGTAATAATTTTTACAACGCCAGCTCTGTGGTGCTTTATTAAAGCAAGCTATGTTTTACCAGTACATAAAAAAATATATATATATATATTACTACTACATATAAATACTCGTAAAAGAGTATTCTAGCCCCATTTGAGAAAGTAAATAAACATCAATAAGCTGAATAAATAATGTATTAGATTTTAAATATAATTTATTAATTAAATAAGATGTAACAGTACTTTAATGAAATATTTACCTATGGTAATTAATAATATTATTACCTATTGCAAAAATATTTAGCCTCATTAAGTAATATTTCAATTTAAATTAAAATTTTACACTTAAATATGCGTTTCTGTTATTTATTTTTATTTATATTATTCAATAAACAAATTTATATGTAAATATCATATTTAATTCCAAAATAAATGAAAAGTAACACAGTTACCTAATATAAATATTCATAAAATATTACAGAAGCTTCTTGTGTGGTATTTCTCACTTAATTAAACGTCGATAAGCTGAATATCAACCTTATTAAATCTTGAACAAATTATTTGAATAGAATGAAACAGTGTTTCATATTTATTTACGATAATTAATAGTATTAAAGCCAATTAGATAAGCATTTTCTTTCATTAATTTATACTTTATATTCCATTATAATTTTACAATTTAACATACATTTCTGGCATTTTAAAAAATGTTATTCTTATCATTCTATAAACACCTTTTTATATAAATTATATACATAGAGACAAATAAATAAAAAGCAACTTTAGTAATAAATATAAACACTCAGAAATTATTAATCTAGTCACAAGTGTGAAATTTCCAATTAAATAAATGCCATTAAATAAAATATTTACGTTATTAGCTTTTAAATATTTTCATAAATCAAATAGGGATATTAATAACATACCCTTTTATGATAAGTAATTATACGATTGCCAATTGCAGACTTATTAAAATACATTAATTTATATTTTAACTTCTGATATAATTGTATCATTAAATATGCGTTTCTGTTATTTTTTCTGAGTAATTTTTTTTTCTAGAAACAAATTTGTATATAAACACACAAAAAATTAAAAGAAGCAAATTTGTTATTACACATAAATACTCATAAAAGGTTAAACAAACCTCATGAATGAAATCCTTAATTAAATGCCAATTAGTTGAAAAATCACTTTATTGAATTTCAAATATATTTATTAACAAAATAGGATGAAATAGTGTTTAAAAAAAACATTTACCAATAGTTATTAATAATATCATTGGCAATTACATTATTATTTAATTTATTATTATTATTATTATTATTATTTTATATTATATAATATTATTTCAGTTAAATATATGATTATGGTATTTTTCTATATTACTTTTAATAATTTGTATGTACAAACTAGATATATAATCCTTTAAATAAAAAGCAACATTGTTATTAAATATCAATTTTCATTAAAGAATAAATAAGACTCATGTGTGAATTCATTTATTAACTACATACCAAAAAGTATAATATATATATATATATATGTGTGTATATATATATATATATATATAGATATAGATATAGATAGATAGACTTTAAATGTTTTATATTAATGAAATAGAACGCAAAGTTGTTTTAATGACACACACACACGTACATAAATTTGTATTTGATAATTAATAATATTATTGGCAATTACAGAATTATTTCATTTCATTATTTTAGGTATAATAAAATGTTATATATTTCCATTTGAATATATGTATCTGTGATTTTGTTTTCTGTATATTTTTATTATTCTATATACAAATTTTTATTTGGTTTCGATATATAAATACACAGACACACACATACACACACACACACACAAAAAGAACATTAGTTAATATAAATATTCATAAAATATTAAATAAACCCTTTACGGGAAGTCCACAATTAATTAAATATCAAAAACCTGAATAATTAATGTGCTATCCATGAAATAAATTTGTTCATTAAAAAGAATGTATTATTGCTTCAGTAATAAACAATTTATAATTAATAATAATATTATTGCCATTTACATACATGTTTTGTTTTATTAATTTATATGCTTCTTCCTTTATATTTTTACAGTTAAATATAATTTTATTTATTTATTTATTTATTTTTACATACATTTTTACCATTCTATAAACATAGAAATGTATATAAATTATGTACATAGACTAATAAATAAAAAAAACAACAACATAGGTAATGATTATACTTAGAAAACATTAATCTAGACTCATATGTGAAATCCTCAATTAAATAAATGACAAAAGTTGAATAGATACTTTATTAGATTTTAAATAATTTCATAAATCAATGAGATGTAACAGTGTTTTTTATAAAATATGTATTCCTGAAAAATGGTCGTTAGCCTGGTCGTTAAGAACAGTGAGTTCGGGATTTGAATATTTCAGGTTCGATCCTCGATCCGGCCAAAGACCGTCGTGTACGCTAATGCGACTGGTGCACGTTAAATCTGTCCTGGTTGCAGAGTCTTCCATGTATTCATCAAAATTATACCGTTTTGTTGGTTGTGGGTTTTGAGGCAGTCTGACTACTCTAGGTTTCTAGACCTAAGAGGGAGTGCTCTCATTTTAAGCGGTCCTAAATCGTATCCACGCAAGTTTCCGGGAAAACTAAGGATAACTCCGAACGGCTAGGCCAACGAGCACGACCTGGGGTCGAACCCGGCACCTCACGTCTATCAGCTTTGAGCGCAGAATCGCTCAGCCACTGGTAGGCCTATACCTTAGGAGACTCCGGATGAAGAGATTAACTCGTCCCTGATCTGGATCAAAATTCAATCTCTTACTGTTTGCTGTTGCTGCCATCTTTCACCAGTTTCTGCAGCTAAGTCGTTCGTTCACCCCTTGTGGCGCTCCTCTGAAAACGGAAGGCGATACCCTGCCGCCTTAAATCCGTGTAATTTCACTACCGGGGTTCGGAATTTCCGAGTAGCATAAGTAACTACAACAATAATATGATTGTCGATTACAGATTTATTAAAGTTCATTAATTTATATTTTATTTTCTATTATAATGTTATTAAATTATTATTATTATTAAAATATGTATTTCTGGAATTTTTCCTATGTATATTTTAACTTTCCTATTTTATATACATATATATATAAATTTCATATAAAAATTCACAAAATATGAAAAGCAACATTGTTACTCAATAAAAGTAACCATAAGGGATGGACTCTTCCCAGCGTCGTCTGCTCAATCATGTGATAGACGAAAACGAAAAATCAAATTCTGAAAATCGAATTCAATTAAATATTGTTCTTAAGAACAAAAGTGTTAATATTTAATGTAAAATAAAATAAAAGTAATATTGTGCATTTGTAAACTGTATAATAATTGTGTTAGTAAATTTAATAATTTTTAAAAAACCGTTTATGTGTATATTTATTTTTACCTGTAAGAATTGCTTTTTGTATGTTGTAGTGTAACTATAACATTAACTGATCGAACAATAAATAATAGCTTGTTCTTGTGGAATATTTATGGATTATAATTTGAAACTCCAAAATTTTTTCTATTAAATTTAATTGCATAAAGATGTTAAAACAAGTTAATTAACTTAGTTACCGGTCTAAATGGCTTTACGCCGTACAATGTTGCACTGTCAATGATTTAAGTACCAAAAATCAGAGTATTTAATATGTTCTTCATGAACATCAGTAACAAACATAAACTAAATGATGATTGTAAATATATACAGCAAGCAAAAGATGATAAATAATGATATAAAATGAATTTAAAATGACGATGTATAAAAAAACAACACGGATTAAATACGATTGATCAAAAATAAGAATAGAAAATATTTTATTTCAGCAATCTCTATAGATATACAAGACTTCGTCTGCTATTTGTTTTTCATCTGTCATGTGACCTCTGACGTCAGGTGGGAAGAGTCCATTAAAAAATCACTTGTGTAAAATCATCTATTAATAAACTGTCTATAAACACATTAATTACTTAATTAGCCTGAAATAAATTCATCAAATAAACAGGATAGAACAATTTTTTAGTGAAATACGGGCCTGTGATAATTATTATTGTCAATTGTAAAAGTTTTTTATTTAGTTTACTTATATTTTATCATCTATTATAATTTTGCAGTTAAATATACATTTTTGTCATTTATTCTTCTATAAATAACTAAACACATACATCATCTATTACATTAGAACTAATTTTTAATACATAAAACCAATGAACAAATTAGTATGTTGTGGCCACTACAAGATTTTTTTCTATATAATCTTACACAAATTCATGCAGTACCAATTATTTATTAAATTATTATTTATTAAAATTATTTTCCATGATAAATGCAGACGATTTTTATCTTACAGAATTATAACTCTAAATGCTGAAATAAAGTCAATTTTGTCAACATCAAAAGAAATGCGTTTTCTTCTTTTTTTTAGTTGTTGTTGTGAAAAAAAAAAAAAAAAACTGATAACTTTGTTTTAAAATATAACAGATCTATAGTTCAACCTTCCGTTTTAAAGGTACTGACAAGCTCTTTCGAAAGATGCGATACTGAAAATTTACACCCCTGTTGGAGGAGGGGGGGGGGGAGGTACTCATAGACCTATTATAAGAGTGGACGGGACAATGACAACCTTTTTTAGTGGCAAGGATTTTATTTCCCAGGTAATATCCTTTTTAATATTTCATTATTTCGTTCCTTTTAAGTAATTATTTTTATAAAATGTTTATAATTGCTATACTTATTTCTCTAAATTATTAGTTTAACTATATTATATCTTATATTATTTCAAAATTGCCCATAATTATATATGAGAGTTAAAACGAGTATAGACAAATCAAAGTTATAAAAACTTTTGAACTTTGTTAAATGTTAAAAACAAAAGGTAAAAATAAGTTTCAGCAGCTGTAATATTTTACACTAATTTTGCTTGTTGTATCTTTTAATAATAATAATAATATGTATATTTATATTCAAAACAAAAAATTGCCAATAACGCGATAAATGCCAAAAAATGTAACCTTTTTCAACATTTACATGGTTTCATCTTTGCACCTTTTCTTATATTCCCTTAATAATGAAATGCTCCGTCCACTCTTATAATAGGTCTATGAGGGTATTTCGCCACTAGGCGAGAGTAGATACTCCTACTTGCACAGATCCCTCCCTAGTTTACTACTACTATTATCAATAACTCCTACTAATTTCACAATCACAATTAAAAATAACTGTCCTTATGTACATTTATACACAATTTTGTCTTACACTACTATATTAAAAACTGAAAAAAAAAAAAGTTATCACAGTTCTGCCTCTTAAGCAATTGACCTCCAAATGTAATGTGCGCCAGTTTTAGTCAGGATTCAACTAAATACCACGTTTGGCTGAATTTCATTCAATGGTTAGTGAAATACAGTGTCAAAAGAATTTGTGATATATACACAGACAGAGAGACATTTTCAAAAAACAGTCAAATAGTCTTTAGGACATCTCCAAACTTGTAAATCCATCAAAAACAGGAGTTCGAAAATTTACACGAATATATATATATATATATATACCGGGTGATCCAAAAGTCAGGACAAACTTTAAAAAGGAATAATTCGAAAACGAATCAAGATACAAAGATACGGTTTGCACCAAACGGATGAAAAAGAAACCGGGTTTTGTGTGGCAAAGGAAAAAAATTAGTTCTGTTGGCGACCAGCAGATGGTGCTATAGTGTTTTATTTCACCAAAAGAGGATTTACAAATGAAAAAAAAACGTTGACAACTTATAAGTCAACTTAATTACAGTTAATTAATACTACTACAGTATTTGTTCAATGTCCATCATTCAGAAGTACAGCTGTGACATGATTCACCACATCGTTCACAGCATTTAGTAGCATTTCTTGCGTTATGGCAGACACATTTTGGCGGATGGCATCTTTCAGTGCTGCTAGTGATGCCGGTTGGTCGCGGTACACTTTTGACTTCCAAGAATCCCCACAGCCAAAAGTCACAGGGTATCAGATCGGGAGATCTTGGAGGCCATGCGTGATAAAAGTAGCGACTGAGAATGCGATATTTCGATGCATATAAGCTTCGACTACCATTACCTGCTGTAGTTGTTCCTTTATATATCGTTTGTTGCTTTGCATAATCCTACATCAGAAATACGACAGCGCCATCTGTTGGTCGCCAACAGAACTATTTTTTTTTCTTTGCTACACAAAACCCGGCTTCTTTTCCATCCGTTTGGTGCAAACCGTATCTTTGAATCTTGATTCGTTTTCGAATTATTCATTTTTAAAGTTTATCCTGACTTTTGGATCACCCGGTATATATATATATATATATATATAAGAAAGTAAAAACAACATTGCTATCAAATATAAATTCACAGAAAGATTAATGTAACCCCATAAGTGAAATCCTTAATTAATGAAATTCCAATAAGCTGAATAATCACCTTATTAGCTTTGAAATAAATTCATTAATCAAAGAAGGTAATAGTGTTTGAATAAAACACGTATCTGTGAGAATTAATAAAATTAGTGTCAATTAGAGAGATATTTTATTATCAATGGTAAAAATCATGATAAAAAAATATGTGAGACATTTCCCCCCAATTAATCTCACTTATTTCGACGGGAAAAGAAATCATTTCGTTAAAATAATAATTCTAATTGATAATAAAAGAAAATTTTCTTTTGCAATTACTCGTGATTGAACTTTTAAAAGTGTTGATTGGAGTATACATTGTACAGCCAATAAAATGACAAAATTCGGATATTTATTTATTAGCTTGTTAGATCTATCTGATATTCGAATAATATGGGATATCGTACCTTTCAATGACATGTATACTTGAGATGATAATAAAGTTGCCAATTATCTAAAAAAATTCATTATTAGTTCTTGATATCACGGAAAAGGAATCCACTTAACATCTTTTATATTATTTTTACTTGCTAATTCATTTGTTTCTTAAGGACAAGAAAATATATAAATAAAATTACAATATTAAAAAAAAAAAAAATGTTTAAGAAACTCCACTTTTCGTGTTTTATGTCACCTGCATATTACTGCATTTGTAAAAAAAAAAAAAAAAAAAAAAATATATATATATATGCATATATATATATATATATATATATATATATTATAATGAGTTATTGTTTCCTAGTTACATAAATTATAGAATCCTGCATATTTATTTAATATCTAGTTAGCAATATTTAGTGTTAAAAAAAAGTAATACATATGTAATGATAAAAATGGAACTGTATTACGGATGTGTACGATCATCTTATGAAGGAAAGTAGGAGTCCATTTGAGAAACGAATATTCCTTTATTAAGTTCTAAAGATGCAATCACAATAGATGATGCAGTCCAGGGCCGGTTGTGCGGTCATCCTGAGCGGTATATGTGCTCTTAGTTCCGGCAACCAAGAAGCTACGATGCCGATGGCCGGCAGTTCGCCGTAGCGGTAAACCCCGAAGGGCGTCGCGAGTTTAGCTAGGAAGATTTTACATGATGGAGTCTTAATTAAACGTGAGTTTATTAGGCAAGTGATTATCGTAAAAAAGCCACGATTTCTCGTGTGCTCCTGCTTAAATACTGCATATTTCGGCGGGAATCGAAACTATTCTTATAAATTCTTATTGGGTAATTTGCTAATCTAAAACCCGCCTACCTTTTATCATTGGTTGACCCGGACATCTGGGGTTAAGTATTTTGCAATGTTTTGCCGCTTACTTTAGACGATTGCATAATTTTGATTCTAAAACTTATTCTGAAATCAGATTCCCGCGCTATGAAGTTCTGTTGGGAAACTAACTTTACCTGGGCACTCAAATAGAATTCTCATAAAATTGTTCTTAAAATTAAGATTTATTCTGAGATATTAATATTAAATTATAACTTAATATTAATTTAAATACTAATTTAGATCTTGCCTATTTTATCCTTTTATATATATATATATATATATAGTACCATGTCTGAACGATATATTTGAAATAATGATATATTTACCAACTCATTATCAATTATTCATATTTTGAAAGTTAAACACTATTAAATTCTTTTTTTTTTTCTTTTCACTTTTTTATTAATAAAGAAAAATTATTCTTTTAAAAGTAAGAATATAAATTAATGGTAATAATAATAATAAAATAGTTCAGTGATTCTTTCTTTCACTAATACACTGAGAAAAAAAAAAATATACCGCCTTCCTCTAGAATGAATATGTGGCCATTTCCTAAATCCCTTAACTAGAAATATAGATTTCCGATCTATGCGCGTAAGGCACGCGAATAAACTGAACAGACGAAATTATCGAGTATTTCTAGTGTACACATTTCTAGATGGTGAAACAATATTCTGAATATTTTAAATATTCTGAATCATTTGTATTGCGAAAAATTCTCGTTTGATTTTCTAAAATTTGGTAATAAACCAAGATTATAGTTGCTGAAACCCGCCTCTTGTAGTCTCATTTATTTGCCGACATTTTTAAATAACTTTGCCCTCGAGAATATAGGCAAACGCACTAGAATTCTAATAGGGGCTTCTAGAACTCGCTTTCCAAGGGGACTAGAATTTATAAGGATGACATGAAACTATTTTTCTAGAGCCACAGCTTAGATTCTAGATGTCAGTTACAGAATTTTTTCTCTGTGAATGAAGATGGGAAGATGTGAAGAATTCACACAGAGTCTATAACAAATTCGAAACTTTTTATGTATAAAACGCATTAAAGTAGGCCACAACTTAGATTCTAGATGTCAGTTACAAAAATTTTTCTCAGTGTGTACTTATGCAATTTTAAAAGCATAGAATTGAGTACGAACAGTTAATAAAATAACGAAATTCCGGATATTATATTTATTAGCATGTAAGATGCATCTAATGTTCAAATGAGACAGGATAGTGTGTCCTTTAACGAAATGTATAAATTAAAAAAAGCAATAAAATTGCCAGTTACACCCAAAAATTCATTATCAAGTCTTTGAATCATAGACACTGTATACATTGAACTTTTTTTTTTTTTTTTTACTTGTTAATTTCCTTTTATTAAATATTTAATTAAAAATAAAAAATATATTTTAATAAAAGCTGAATATGCTATCTGTTCATAACAAAATATTTTCAGCTGGAGAGACTTAGGGAACCATGAATCAGCCGACGTTACAATAAGTAGTAACAAAAATTTTGGGTGTTTAAAAGAAAAAGGAAAATTTTAGTAAGGCAAAGCTAAGAAACCTCGCGCTGTAGGAAAGATTGCACACATAGGGGATCGGCGGGAAAGAATAGAGTGGGTGAGTTGCGATTTCAGGTGGTTGTACAAAATCAATCGTGAAATGTCGACTTGAATGTGCATGTCGATTGCTTCAAAAGTCTAAAAAAAAAAAAAAATAAATAAATAAAAAAAATAAAGTGGTTATTTTGTCTCGTTTTCAAAAATAAATGCTTTAATTTTGACAACACTTCCTAGGAATTTTAATACGATGGTAGTAGTACAAATTATTTTTAATTTAAACAATTTTTGTTTTTATTTTGTTGCCGACTGTACTAAAGGCAATTGGCGACGGTTGGGGACTCACTCCTCATGGTGGTCTGGAGACATAACATCGAAATTTTGATCCTTTACGTAGGATAAAAAGAAAGAAGAGGAATTTTTTGTATTTATTTTGCTTATATTTGATTTATTCTAATTAGTTCGTTGTTATTTTGTTCGCTTTATAGTAGTTTTATATTCATGCCTTTTAATTTAAACATTTATATTCTGGTTTGCTAATTTAATATTTCTTTAATCGTATTTAATAATATGTAATCAAATTTAATCATCAAAGAACTAAAATAAATACGGATTTTTACTTTTATTTTATCGTCTGAAAAGTAATCAAAAGTTTAAATACGATTAAGTAAATGACATTTTTTATTGTTCTAATCATTTTTTTTACTACGCATTCTTTTTTTAAGTATTTATTATTGAGTATGTTATTTAATAAATTTCAAAGAGTAAATGAAATGAGATTTGCCAGTAAGCATTAACCGTAGAATAAAACTTTTACGTTAAATTAATCTTTCTGGAATATGTTAATTAATTTTTAGACATATTTAACTGCGTTTTGTGTTTTCTTGCTTTTCACAAACCTGACCAGAGCACCTGTAACCAAATAAACTCATCCATTTCGTCATTAAAACGAATGTCTTTTTTTGTATATAATTCCAGTTTAATTAGTAGTAGATTAAATACAATCCTTCGTTACATTCATTGTAAAACAAAATGATTGTTTTTTTTTTTAATGTTTTAACAGTATCTAACAAGGAAACATTCAAAAGGTGTCGTCTTTAAAAAATATTGAAAAAAAAAAATATATATATATGTGATCCTACTCTTCATAAAACACCAGAAACTGAAAAAATTACCGTCTGAAATGAATTACAGCAACCACAAAAATTATCAAAATTAAGCATATTTGGCGATATCACACTGTTTAGGCGACTGATTTTGAGTACTTGGCAGATAAGTAAAACACGGTTCTGTTCGTACACGGCAATCTCAGTGCTAGTGAATGTATCGCCTAACAGCGCTAAATTGCCAAAAATGCTTAATTTTGATAAATTTTTGTGGTCGCTGTAATTCATTTCAGCCGATAATTTTTTCACTTTCTGGTATTTTATGAAGAGTAGAATCACATATATATATATATATTTTTTTTTCAATATTTTTTGAAGACGACACCTTTCGAATGTTTCCTTGTAAGACTTATAAAATGGTATCTCAATGAACCAAAATTTGATTAATTCAAGTGAGAATGCTTAAAAAATAAATCCTATTGCTATCAGTGTGTTCACACTAGTATCGGTATTCTAACAGATATTTTTAACAATGTATATTCTATTTGGAATTCTCTAAACGGATTTCAATTGTTTGAAATTTAGTATGATTTTTGCAATTACAATTTTATTGATAACATTCTAAGCTTGGCTTAAAAAAATATGAATATATTTCCTTCGCTATAAATGAAACCGCAAAAGGACAAGGGCAAAAATTTCTCCCATATACTCAATGTATTTAAATATTTTGTAAGTCCCTGTTCAAAAAACATTTATCTGAATAAAATAAAATAATTTAAGTAATATGTCAAATGATACAGGTTCAGAATACTGTGTTTCACTTCTTGCTAATATAGTTCCCGCCGCTTATTGAAATCACATTCGTTCTGACTCAAAGTGATTTTATCAAGCGGCTGATTTTTATATCCGGCGAACGTTCCTGCACTTAAGGAAAAGGTAATACTTCCCTGAAATTGGAAAGAAACTTCAAATGTTAACGAATAGTGGAATTAGTAATAAATATTAATTAATTTCCGAGAGATAATTTATTAATTGTTCCTTCGATATAAGTAAATTAAACGTAATCCAAATTCCCATGAGCTCTCCTATAGAGGAAAATCATCATTACTTTACCAAAAGTTCGCGCTGTTCTTATAAAATAAAAATCTTTCCGTTTAAACCTCATGAATTATAGTAATTTCAAAATAAAAACTAGAAATTGTCTTTTAATAATTTGAAAAAAAAATCATATCAAATCAAATTTGTAACTTATTACTGCGCTTTGAAGAATAGCTTCCAGAAATTGTTACGGAAATAAGTGATGGGGTGTGTTTATTGTAACTGTGCTGCAAGTGTGAAATCTTCAACAAACAGTAATAACGGAGGGTTTGTCGTACTTTAATTTTTTTTTTCTATTAAAAAAAAAAAAAAAAATCACAGTGCAAATACAAAATACTGTTTAGTGTGCAGAAATGATATTTTCGGCTGTTGAGGAGATATTTTTGAGTTTATTAACCAGCGGCTTTAAAAGCAGTTTGTGTTGATTTGATTCCGGTCCTGGGAATTTCATCAGATTAAGAGGCTGATTTTATTAACCAGTGATTTTATTAAGCGCCGGTTACTGTATTTGTTTTTGAGTTACGCTGATAACAGTAGACAAAACACGCTGGATAACACACAGGCACACACACATAAATACAAATTTAACCGTAAAAAAATCAGATTTTCGAATTCACGGTACCTCTAAACATATATATGTGTCAAAAATACAATTTTGAAAGTAAGCAAATGTGTATTAGAAAGTGAAACAGGAAACCGAAAGATTTAAACTTCTGCACTGAAGTAAGAATAATTGCCATACTACAATACATACCTGATTACTCTGGACTTAGATAAGAATAATAAATATGTCTGATATAAATATATTTTTACGTAAAGTAAGAAATTTGAAATCGATCCCGCTATTTCGTATCATTTTCCATAAAACTTTTGTAAATTCAGCATTTTAGTATCTTACTTCTCGTTGAATTGTAAACTTTTTAAAGCAATAAAAAATCTTTTAAGTATCCTCAAGAAGTCATTGTTTCTGAAATTCATGACTCTTCATGACTGAAATTCATGACATAATATGACTCTTTTCACTGTGCATTCTCAAGAGCCGATTGAAAAATGCTACAATCAAAGAGAACACTTCTTAAGTTATTTTTATGTTTAAGAGTAGAAGAAAGTGCAAAGAAAAGTTCATGTTCTGGTTAATCACACAAAATTTTCTGGTGAATAGGCAACAATTTTGGAAAGAAAATAGAAGCGTTGCAGTTTTTAAAATTATTCCAATTCTTTTCTCTTTACATTAAGTGCTGTTAAAACTTGTAATTCTTTATTTCTTTTTTCGAAACATACGTCTGAGTATTTAAATTCCTAAGTGGAGATGCTAACACAGGACAAAGCCCCGAGCAAAGCCAGCAGGTAGAAAGTGGTTTCTAGAGTCTTTAAAGTAGGTATACTGATAAAAATAAATAAAATTTATTCTGAAAGATTTTTTTTTAATATATTAATTAAATTAAAATAAAACCAATGTAACATTTAAAATGGGATGATAAATACAAAAATTTTAAAACTTTAAAAATACATTTTAATAAACATTAAAATACACGACAGACGTTTCGGCTAGAACACTAGCCCTCCTCAGTGTCAAACATACAAGCACAACATTTACAAAGAAATTCATAACATATCATAACAATATTATATATTCAAGAGGAATAGCTTTAGCCTCGTTCAAGGCAGAATGTTGCATTTTAAAAAAATTTTCACGAAATTATAATACTAATCCCATTGACCCCGATTTTGAAAATGCCAAAATAATTTACAATACTGACAATAGAAACCAAGCACTTCTTTATGAATCATTCGAAATTATTAAAAGAAAATCAGAAATTTGTAACGATTCCTTATCCGTAAACCCCCCCTCAATTTGGCTTCATTTCTTGGGCTTAAATTAATTTATGGTTACCCTGCTTTAATTTAGTTCTGGCAACCCCGCAATTTTGATATTTTTAACCTTTGCTTTAGTAGCTCTTTATCCTTGTCTTGTAGTGATCATGTTTCATGTTCCTTTGAGTGTTTTAGCATATTTTTTAAAAATGTATATAGTATATTTTTACAATTTGTGTAATCATCTGTTAAATGTTTTGAAGTTGTAATTGTGGTATCATGTACTTATATTTTCTATGTTTATGTGTTTTTTAACATCATTCTTCCCTGAGGAAGGCTAATGAAGGAATTTAGCCGAAACGTTGGATTTAAAATTTATTAAAGTTTATAAGATTGATATGCTGAAAGTTATTTATTACTTTTTCATAATTATAAAAGCAGCATATATAAAAAAGTGGAATAAATATATCTGAATTGTATGCAATATTGTAAAAAAATAATTTCCCTTGTTCAAAGTTATCTTTTAATCTTGCGAATAGTTTGGAAGAAATTTTTATCTCTTTCCAACCTATTTGAAAAGTTTGTATAACTTCAATCTATCTATCTGTTGATGTTTTTATATCTATAAATATTTTTTTTTTTAAATGTAGAAAAAAAACACAATCTCAATTATTAAAAAAAAAAAAAAAACACCAATAAAAAAAAATGTAAGAAAAAAGTAAAAAAATAGAAGGGGTAAGAATGGTAATTTCGTGGTCTATTGGAGTTGTGCCAAGAATAATATTCTCACCTATTACACCTGCGATTGCAGACACAATGACTTTGCCAACGTATATTATGTGAGAAAAGCTGAGCTGGATATCAGTTAGGGTAGTAGAATGGTAGAGCAACCGCAAGTTAAGCGGATAGCCCGGGTTCGATTCCCGGTTCTAGTGTTTTTTAGATAGTTCTTATAAATAGTAACCTTACACACTCCAATCTACCGAAATCGAAGGACAAACGATGTTTCAGAGGACATATGAAAGTTATTTTATTTTTTTCCGTAGACTTGAAGTAGCTTTGATGATAAATTCGTGGACATAATTCAATTGTTTTTATTATTATTATTATTTTTTTTAATTTACAGTGTTTATTTACAAAATTATTTAATTATTATGTTAAGTATTTTTGAATTTAATGAGATTATCCCTTTTTTAAAAAAATTCCCTTTTTAGTGACTTAATTTTTCAACTTTCTTTTTGTAAATGGCATTAAATCTTAAAATTTATCTACCAGACATACTTTTCAACTTTCATTGCCTGCAGGTGACGTAATTTAAAACAGAGTTCTCAACTGTCGTCAGGTTTATTATTTTTGTATTTATCTTGAATATGCCGTTCATTGAACCAGCTCGTTTTCCGGTTAATCAAAGAAAACTTTTTCTGGCGAATAAGCAGCAATTTTCAATTCAAACCAGCAATGTCTGAAATTTTAAAGTATGACTTTTTTTTTCACTTCTTTTCCCATTAAGTGTTGTTTAAAAAACCGATTTATTTCTTTTTCTTTCGACATTTTAAAGATATGTAAGACGGGTGATTATTATGACATATGGAAAGTTCTGATGCAACAAAGTAAATATTTTATTTATTTCTTTTTACTTTCTTTTTAGTTCATTGAGGAAAGTAATGGATACGTAAAATTTCGACTTACAGTTTTTGTTGATTTACGCTTTTTGATTTGTCTTGAATACAAAAAGACCATTTTTAGAAAAAGTCCGTCTATTCGACTGACTGTCTCATGCTTTGACTATGGGGTTGACAAAAGATTTGTGAGAGTTCTTGATCAATAACTTGTGCAAGGAATTTAATTAAAATTTCTAGCTAGCTGCACATTGACATATACTGCAGCCTGTCAAATTTTGGCCCATATCCGACAGGTTGCTAGCTGGCGATTTTCTTCATACATTAAATGGCTGCATCTCCGCTTCTATGATGTATGACTACTCAAACTTGATGTACTAAGTAGTCATTATAAATCATTCTACGGAATTAATTTGTATATATATATATATATATATATATATATATATGTATATACACACATATATATATATACATATATAGGCCATTAAGAAGTGCTGTTACGCTTCCAATTTCCTCCTCTTATGCGGGAAGGTTGTATCTCAGCTTCTACAATATAAAACCAGATGTTTGAAATGACCATTGTAAAAAAAAAAAAAAAAAAAAAAAAACTGCCATAATTTTGACGTGTATGTTTATTATTTACCGTTTATAATTTTTTATTTACACGTTGCGCTGCCGTTATTTACCTTCTGCAATATTACATACGGTAAGTCGTGGTAAGATGCCGTGTCACGATGTTCTCTTATGTTCAGTCGCCGTAGGGAAATAACGTCCTCTCATAGAAGAGATACACCAGTAACGACAAGTAAGTTACTTTATTACTTTTCTTGAGAAATTTTAGGAATTGAGCAGTTTGTATTGATAATTCAACTCTCTTCATCTGATAAGTGTTTAAAAACTTGACACGAATTCTTTAGTTAGTTCCCTACGTAAAACGTAGTTTAAACAGAAAAAAGGATAATTCGAATGTTTTTAAGACAACAATGTCTGGCCTTCTCGCCAAAATGATAAAGGGGACCGATTCACGTTTTTGTAAGCTAATAAACGGATTTACGACTTTTTGAACGTTTTTTTGTACACTGTTAAAAATTTTGTCCAAACATGGTACACTCTAGCTGCATCTAAGCGAGGGTGATACCTTTTACCATAATTTGGGTCTTCTTTCAACCAAGGCTTGGTACTGCAGTAGCTACATCCATAACATTGGGGAAATGTTTTACCATAATTTGGTGCTTTTTTTTTCAATAAAAAGCACCAAATCGGGGTAGAAGTTTTTACCATCGAATGGTTGCAGCTATTGCAGTACCAAGTTTTAGTTCAACTTGGTAAATTGAAGTTACTGTAGTACCAACATTTGGTTCAACTTTGAACTGAAATTTTAGCAGTGAAAGATGAAAAAAAATTTTTTGGTTAAGATATCGGTAGTTTTACATTGAGGAAAGATGCTTGGAGGAAAGATCTTTTTTATTTAAAGTTATATCTGGGCTTTAATTTTTGCAAAATATTGAATAAGATAATATTTTTTTTTCAGATTTGTGTATGCCAACGTAATATAATTATGTAATATTTTGTATAAATGTGTCTTTTACAAGTGAAATCCAATACTGCATTTTACCCCTAAATAGGCCACCATCATCAATAAGCCGCACAATCTTGAAGCATGATATTGAAACAAAAACTTCAAGGAAAATTTTTTATAGTATTTTTGAAGTCAAATATATTTTAAATCTCTACCCAAAAGTATTAATTTTTACAACAGGGAATTTTACAGAAATTTTAAACAAAATTACGCTTCGCGAAATCTATCCCATAGCTACATCTCAGGATCGACGAATAGTACGACGTTGAATAAATAGAAACTTTATTGTGAGATTTTTTTTTTTTAATTGTTTGCATGATAGCCGATAGGTGACGCTGTTATATAAACCGTTTGCGCAATATGTATGACTTACAATGGAAAACTTCCTATGGTATATCTGAAAAGCTTTGACATATAGGTTTTATTAATATGGAAACGCCAAGACGGGGACAGATGAATCGGAAATATAAGGATTTCTAAAATTTGTAAGTTTTTCTCTAAACTAAACTTAAAGCCCGAAAGATAGCTACAGATGAAATTAATTTGGATAAATTATAGAATGCTTAAAAAATTAATTAAACCAAAAGATTAAAAATTCACACTTATTCTAAATTTTGACAGGTCCGTATATTTATTTTATCTATAAATTTTACATTCCTTAATTTCATATAAAACATATCTGATACAGAGACATCCAGAAACATGTGTCATTGTAAAGAACCACAAATTTGTTAAAAAATACACTTTAAAACATGTATAAAAAAAAATTTAATTAAAATCATTAAAAATTACATCTTGTCAAAGCTTTTCGCCCTGCTCATCAGGGCATCATCAGGACAATTTCAAGCCATTTTTTAGTTACAAGTGCAGTAACAGTTGAATTATATACACAAATAGAAACATATTACAGTCACAGTTAATATAGATGAAACAGTCTGAAAACGCAAAGTCTGAATTTTAGCTGAGCTTCATTAGGTCACCATGGAGACACTTATTGTGCAACGGTTGAGGCTTTTTGGGCTTAAATCTAGTTGAGCTTTACTGTGTTTCTATGGAGCAACTTACAGTCTGTAGTAAAGGAACTTATATTTATTTGGATCTTTACAGGAAATATGGAGAAACTTTGAAACTGCAACGGTTGAGACACTTTTATGGAGAATTCATTGGTTAGAGTTGCAGAGGAAAACTGGCAATAACAGGGCAGAAGACAGATGACGAAAAGTCAGCTTGTAGTTAAAATACTGAAGTTGGTTGATGTTTTGCGTGACCTGGAGCTACCTGGAGACCGTGACTGTAGAAGTTTTTGGACCATTTGCATTAGAAATAGGAGAGGCTGGACCAGCATTAAAAGAGCAGATTAAAAAACTTTCGTTGTTAACATTTATTGAGACAACCATTCCATTGAAAAGAAAATTAAATTAGATATGAGGTTGTATTAGAAAATGCCATATTTTTGGAAGGAAAGCAGCATCTTTAGAATTAATTGAATTATATTTATAGTTTCGGAGACATTGGTGGAGAGGAAATTATTTCTGCTTGATCTCAAAGAGATGAAACTGAGTTTTCATAAATAAAGTTGACTAAGGCCGAACTCTTTCCTTCCTTAACATTGCGAATATGTTCCTTATTTTCAGCTTGAAAATTTTTTTATGACTCTTTATTTTCTTCTATACTCAATATAAGAAAGTGTTGGATTCATAAAAATATTCGACTTCCAGTTTTCAATGTTTTTCTCAGCAGGTGGCGCTGCTAAACAATGATTTCAATTTAGAGGAAAGCTATGTCTCAGGTTCTATTGCGTATAATCGAACAAACTTGATATGTGAAAAGAGCATTATGAGACATATTGCTGAATCGATTTGGCTGCATATCAGATAATAGGTGGCGCTGCTATAATGCAAAGTTCACCGAGAATGGGAAGGATATTATATGCATGGTAAAAAGTCACTTCAGTTGGTAATTTTGAGTAATACATCTCTGCGATGAAAAAAGACCTGCATTTATAATGGAAAAAATAATAATAAATAATTTGTAAAGCGTGAATTTGTATAGGAAAGTATAGAAGAAATATTTGTGATGGCCATAACATACTAATTTAATTTGAAAATGAAATTCAATTTCTTATGAAATCTTTTAAAAAGAAAAAAAAAAAAACTTCTGCTTACACTTTTTCTGAATAATCAAAACACTTTCAAATAATGTTATGAAATTAACTTGGTGGTGCAGTATTTATTTTAATGAGACCATTGAGCCAAAATATAAAATTTTGGATTTACTTAAAAGTTAATAACTTAGCATATTTTCTTAATACGTTTTTATGTTCAAGGAAATTACGAAAAAAGCATTTTCTTATGCGAAAAACTTCAGAATATGTCATTAAATATTAATATACATAAAGCCAGTCAACTTTAATATATACAAGCAAAAGAAAAATCCTAATGAAACTGCACTTTTTATTAAGATATTGCTTTTTTTGTAAATTAAAAGCTTAAGAACATCTCATTTATTTGTGTGCTTGCGTGCTTTTTCTTAGTGATAAATTATGTTTGTACATTTTTTTTACACGAAAATTTATGTTTAACATATGAATTTTTTTCTGTTTGATAAATAGCAAGTAGATATCCTTATTTAATTAAGTAATTAAATAAATATGGCGTAATACATATTGCCATTTTTTACACACATGGGAATTGCTTTAAGAGAAACCTGTCGATGTTATTGAGGGTTTGCTTAGTTATGAAAAGATGATTAATTAACATTTATAATTCACCATTCACTAGAAAATTTATATTTTTGCTTCCTCTATATTTTTAATGTGTACAAGTATAAATTAGTACAAGAATTTATCTAAAAACTTAGAAGACATATACACAGTCGGTAAAAAAAGTCTCCGAACACTAGCAAAATTTACAGTACTGTGCAAATTAACTGGGACAAGCTCAAAAATTTACACAAATGCTGTTTAATTGGTATAGATTGACTTATATGCACGGTATAGCAATTTAATACGAAATATGTCCTTCTCTAGCTTGAATGAGATCCTGTACACGGTTTGGCATGGATTCCGCTAAATTAGAACATAAATTTTTGATCTCGTCATCACCAAACTAAACTTTAATAATATTCTCAATCATTGTTTTCTTTGTTGAGCAGTCCATTTTACTCACACGTCTCTTTACAATGCTCCACAAATTTTCGGAGGGATTTACATCAGGAGAATTACCAGGCCAATCCAAAACCGGTAATTTCTGGTCTTGAATTTTTTTTTTGTTGTTGTTAGCTTAGAAGTATGGCATGGAGCAAGATCTTGTTGAAAGATACCAACACCTCAGCGAACGTTTGCATCACAGGCACAATTTTTCTTTCTATTATAAAAATGTATTTTTTAGAGTTCATCATCCCTTCAACTGGTACTAAGCTGCCAGGTCCTCCAGAAGTAAAATACTCCCAAAACATCTGTTTCTGAGGGTGCTTAACTGTTTGAATAAGATGTTGTTCCCTGATGGATTCTCCATCACTTCGCCTGACAAATCTTGGTCGAAACCCTTGCACAATAAAATGCGTTTCGTCGCTGAATACAACCTTCTTTTAGTCTTGTGCAGTCCAGGATTCATATTTCCTGGCCCAGTCCAAACTTTTTCTCTTCATTGCAGGTGTTAATAACTGTTTTTTGATTGGTGTTCTTGCAAATCGCCCAGATTCAATAAGCCTTCGTCGAATTGTCGATAAATCCACGCTCACACCAGTAGCTAATGATTCTCTTTGAAGATCTGTACTTGTTTTGCTAGGATGCATTTTACTATTTCGTACAAGAAATTTGTCTGTTCGAGGTGTGGTCTTGCGTTTGCGTCCACATTTACCCTTCCGTTTAGGAGACACTGTCCCAAAATTCTTTTGCTGATTAGTAATCCTAGAAACACTGGATTTTCGAACTCCAACTGCTGCAGCAATATACTTCACAGTCATAGAAGTATGCTGACTAAGGGTAACAATTCTAGTCCTTTTCCTGGGAGTGATATCCATTTTTTTAATACACATCAGAAGCAGACAATTCACACAATCGACCACTTCTTACAGCAACTGAAGCGCAACTGAAGGGAAAAATTTTCGACATGTCATGATCACGTGGTCAAACCGTTTTAGATTAGTCAAGGGCAGTCGCGTGTTGTAAGAAAATGCAGTTGAAACCGGTTTGAGGCAGAAAATCCCCGAAAAAGAAACAATTTTCTTAAAAAATGTGTTTTTCCCAATTAATTTGCACAGTACTGTACTATACAAAAAAGTACACTTAATACAGTTTTGTTAAATAAATCCTTGTCGAATCCTGTTCTAAGTCAGTCTAAGAACAGGATTCGACAAGGATTTATTTAATAAAACTGTATTAAGTGTACTTTTTTTATATAGGAATTTTTCTTAGTGTTCGGAGACTTTTATTACCGACTGCATGTATTTATGTATAGGATAGTCATAAATAAACACAGACTATTCAGCGCTTTTTGTAGTTCTAACAAAAATGCGGATTGAGTCTAAAATTTGTATATAGACTATTCAAAGAATGCTCTATATATATACTCTCAAAGGTTTAAAAAAATAAAATAATAAATAATAATAATAATAAATAAATAAATAAATAATAATAATTAAAAATAAATTTTAAAAATTTACGCTAGGCGGCGTATTACAGTCAAAAGGCTTGAAATAATGTGCAATAAATACGTGTGGTCTATTTTAAAATTTTTAAACATTACGTCAGTTAAAACCGTTATTGTTAAATTTTGAAAAGGTTTATGCGCCAAAATTTTACAGATGACAGTGTGATTAATCGTTATTTCTCTACTCCTTGGCTAGTCCATTTTCCCGATCTTAATCCGTGTTATTTTTAGTTATGAGTTCATTTTAAAAGTTTGGATTATCATGGAAATGTTGTAGTTTTGTCTGACTTGAAGGACTGCATGTTGCATGTGTGGCAGATCTCTGGTGATCACGACTTGAAATTTTTCTGTGAAAGAACGCATTTGGCACCTAAAGCTGAAAAAATTGCCTCATTTTCAAAATGCATCGGTACCGATAATTATCCATCCAAGAAACGGTTAAAATTGAAAAAAAAGTTCGAACTTTATTGATTAACTGCGGAATAATAGACTGTTGTAGCAATTGATTGCAATAGACCGTATATTTTGTAAACGAATGGCAAAATGTTTCCTTATTTCAATAATAGGCTGAAAAATATTGAATACATTGTTGAATACAATGTTGAATACATTGTTCATCGGCTGCGAATTTTACAATTTCATTATGGGGTCCACATTAAACAATATGTTTTACAAAACACTATATAGTCTCTAAAAGATAAAAAAAAAAATGTCTGTAATAATAAATATGCTTGTACTGAAATTTGTAGCTATTTGTATTTTCATGCATGGCCATCGTAGCGGAATTATTTCTTATTTTATTTATTTATTTATTTATTTTCCAGTATCTTTGATCTCAACGTTTGAATGATCTACACACAAATTTTCGACTCAATCCGCATTTTAGTTACAACTAAAGAGAGCGCTCAATAGGCGAAGTTTAATTATGTCCACCCTGTATATGCATATATGTATAATATATATTTAAAAAAAAAATGTTCGTTATGTATACTATAAAATAATAATAATAATAATAACAAATAACACTTTGATAAAACTTACATGTAAACCAAAAAATAAAAATAAAGCTGAAATAAGACATACTAGAAAGAACCAGGACCCAGCTAGACGAAATAATTACACCTGGCTCGATACAAAAGCTTTAATAACAATTCACTATACTACATACAGATATACGAGTACTTATTTAAATATATACATCGTGCGCAGTAAACAAAACAGTTGAATGTAGGTTACATAAGACGACTATAACTCCATACAGGACACTGCCTATGGCCCGTGGCCACCGGCAATTAATACGAAAACAGCTACATCTTTTAGCAAGAACCGATTAACTTCTGACTGACCACTGAAATGATAATGTTTTCACTTCACTTTATGGATTGGCAAAATATCTAATGATATTTTGCCAAGAATGGCGACAGCGCCCTCTATATTATTTTAAAAATAGGGAAGATGGCTCAATATCGATAGGCTATTTTACATATTCGCAGGAGTTCGAATTTAGTGCGTTACAATACTTTAAAACCAAAGAAAACAAGAACTAAACTGTCACAACTTGAGACGCACGAGTAGTGTTACAGCATGCTTTTACAAGATCCAAACTCTTCTTTTAGAAGACATTTAAGCCCAAAAGCACATTTATATCTCGTGTATTATTGTAGTATATTAAACTACTAGTATTACTACAAGTATACTAACAGCAATATATTAAATATTGCATGTATATATATTTACAGAGAGAAAGAGAGAGAGAGGTGTGTTTCAAATTTTTATTACACAAAATATGTTTAATGTATTTATTTAAATAATAAAAACATGAAAATTTAATATAATAAAGTTTTAAATGTAGTCTTTTCAAACGTTTAATATGAATTTTTTTTTTTTTAATTTACGGCATTTATTAAATCCGCGCAGCAATTCTTGGCAATCATTGGCAAATTATTCCGTAGCATTTCTGTATCTATGCTGGCGATAACAGATGTGATATAGGCTTGCAAAAAAGTTTTGGTCGTTCAGTTTGGAGACACATACAGGCTTAGTGATATCTTACACTTAGAGACACGGTAATGGATCTAAAAATCCTAGTGTTAAAGGTAAGTGTGCTATGTCTCAGGCACCTACACGAATAATCCATCATTGTGTTTATACAATACTGAGATTGTTCCTCAATTTAGGCAGAAAATGTGGTGGCACACCAAACTTTTACAGAATAAAATTAAACTGAGAAAAAAGACATTTTTTGAGCATATTGTCAAACGCAATTTAGGGCCATGCATTAGGGAAATATACAATTAAAAACTGTTACTTGTAAATATATATTGTCTTTTAAGGTGTTTATCATACATACGCATGAGTGTGGATGCGGGCATATAATCATATGTATGAAAGAATATATATAAAATGAGTATATAAATGAATGTACATATAATATATAAATAAATTTGTATGTTCAAACATATTCGGTGTTGGTATGATGACTGCAGAAGCGAAGACGTTCCATGCTGTGTGACTTACCATTGTATCCACAATTGTACAAAAATCAAGCGATTTCATGTGGCCCAGAAGAAGAAATTCAAGTGATTCAGACCTTGAAAGCATTGAGACTAGACAGTAAGTCCGCAACGTCCAACTCACTTCCCTTAATACACACCACCCGTATGGTTACGCACCACAACTGATAAATGTGCTTGAAACACAAGGTCTGCCGTAGAATTGCTGGTATTCCCTGCAACATATTCAGGAGGATGTGCTGCAGAAAAACACTGTATTTTGCACCATTGAGACATTCAAGGCTCCCAACAGATGATCTTCGGGAATGTGTATGACCATGTGTAATATAGAACTGTGTCGACATTTTGGCGAGGCAGAACTGTTGGATTTTGTGTGGCCACATACACACATCGAGCCTGTTATCCACTCCTTTTATCTTAAAGCAAACTCTCTCTGTAAAAAACTGTGAATACACGAAATTGTGAATTATTCTGTTTGGCCTGAAGCACCCAGAATACGAAATCTGTCCAAAAGACTAATTAACAGCGGTTAGAAATTGAAATGTTTGCATGAAGATGGAGTCCATGTTTGCAGCATAAAGAATTTTTCACACGTTTTTGTATCGGATATCCAGTTCAGCTGTTTGTGAGGGAGAAATTGGCAAATGAACACTCAGTTTCGTTTCAATACTCAGTTTTCTGTTTCAGGTGTGCGCGCACTGCACTCTTGCCCTGAATCACGCCTCATTATTCAGAGAATTCCGGTCTTCTGCAGACATCAATCAATGTTCATGAGGAAGGTGATTGATTCTGAGAATGCTTTCCCGGATATTACTCTGGGTATATCCCCTGTGCCCGTCTTTTATTATCTGCTAGACCGTAAACCAAATGAAAATCCTCATCTTCCTCGTTACTGTAATCTGACTTGTTGTTTCCTACTGAAGTCTAACTCTCGATAATACTGCAATGACTTTTCATGAATATGTGTTCGATGATTTTGTTTTTTCCAAAAGAATGGAAAATTTGCAAAAGAGAGCACTTTGCTCTTCTCGATAGCTGGGATTAATCAGTGCATTTGTTTGATCGATATACTTTTGAGATTTTCTCCCACTAAACGAATCAACAACAGTATAATTTAAGGTATTTTTTCATCTTTTTGAAGCCTACAACACCTCCTCTAAATTTTTCACTTGAATTAGACAATATCTGCACCTGGTGTGCGTGTATATATATATATATATATATATATATATATATATATACTTTTCGATCAAACGCTGTACGCACCAAGCATATCGTCGATTTAAAATACATGCAAGAGTATGAAGTATACCAACAAGATAAATTTTCTGAAAGATGTCATTATACCGCTGTATTCTCTCACCCATAATGCATTTTTATCACCAGTACTTTAGTCGTCATGGGTTCGTTAAGTCAGCACGTGCACAGAGGCTATATATTATATATGGATATATATTTTATATGGTATATATTTTATATGGATATATATTTTATATGAAACATTGGAAAACGATTACTGCTATTAAAAAATAGTTGATGATAATAATTGATGATAATAATTTTAGTTCACTTTTAGCAGTTGAAGATACTCACCAGATGACACTTTTCAAAGATTCCTTATGCAGACTAGTCAAACCTATAAAGACAGATGCAGTCAGAACCAGAAAATTATTCTGCGTATCTTTATCATCGTTAATCATGCTCTTACAGAAAAAAGATCGAGAGTTACTGGTAAAACTGTTTTATCAGAACGGCAGCTATAGCTAAGCTGCTCTGCGTAAATATCGTCAATTAAGGAGATTGCGAAAAGGGCCAATGTCGAAGAATGGTTTAAAGAAGATGATTACGACATTTGAAAAGACTGGAGATTTGGGTGTGCTGACAAGAAGAGGGTGGAAACCGGGTGTGAATGAAACTGTCGAAGAAGTCACTACTGCTGCGGTTGAAAAAGCTTCCAGTTTCCGCTAATCTTCAGCAAGGGCATGATCAGTGGCTCGTGAGTTGGCGATTCCTTACTCGATAGTACGAAAAATTCTACGATCCATTTTAAAATGTTATCCGTATCATATCCATATGGTGCAAATGCTGCAACCTCAAACCACAAAACACGTTCAGAATTTGTTAGACGATTTTGGGCAAGATTGGATGTTCCTGACGTGTGACTTTGGAAAATTCTACGGTCAGATGAGACGCACTTTTTTTCGTAGAAGGAGCTGTGAATAATCAAAGTTTTCGCATATGGGGATCTTTACCGTTTAATATCCAGCATCAACAACCGTTGCATTGTGATTATGTGACTACCATTGTGTAGAAATAATTCGGATTTTATCGCCGGACCGTTTTTCTTTGAAACATTCACTCCTTAAAGTCCTAAAAGGTGGTGTATCACGAGAGCACGGTACAATGTCCTTCTTCCACATCAAGTCATTCCTGTCTTACAGGAACGGCAATGTTTGGAGACCACTGTTTTCATGCAAGATGAAGTAATTCCCCACACTTAGGTGCCAAGTCAAAGAACTGCTTCACTCTGATTTTAGCGAGAACCGTGTAATATCCAGAGATTTTTCGGATTCCTTGCCTCTTCGTACACCCAGCATAAATCCCTGTGATTTCTGGTTATAGGGATTCTTAAAAACTGCTTTTGTAGAGGAGTAGTTAGGACTTTATCTAAATTAAAATCCAGCATTACACACTATGTTGCTTATATCCTCCGATAATTTCTTCGCGCTACCATTGAACACGCTATAATGAGCTTTCAACGCATAACTGATGTCAGTGGAACACACCTTGAGCACGTTCTGTAATTTTATAAACTTTAATGGTTTTGACGGATTTTTTGTCCTTCTTTAAGCGTTACAATTCCTCCTTGTGGTCAAAATTTAAACTAATTTTATTGCAGAAATTGTTTCTCCATGGTCAATATAACCTATATACCAAATTTCATCAGCATCCGATATGCAGAACGGGTTTTAAGAGAGGTCTGAATATGGCCACTTTAATTATAACCACCCTGTATGTGCGTGTGTGTATACACATACATACATACATACGTATATATATATATATAATATATATGTATGTATACAGTGGGTGATGAAATTATTAAAATTTTCTTTTATTTTGATATATTTTCGATTTTCTAAAAAAATACTAGACAAAATGCATTGTTACACTTATTATGTACAATATTTATTTGATTTTGTTTACGAATAACATAATTATTTAGGCAGATTTTTTTTTTTTTTTTTTTTTTTTAATTTTTTTTTTTTTTTTTGCCAAGTGTTTTGCTTATAATACGAAAGTTAAAAAAAAAATTACAAAACGTGCAGAAAAAATGACAAACCATCAGACATTACTCTGAAACATAAAATTCACCCGTATAATATTTGTTGAGATATGAGCATTTATAATATTTTTTTTTTTTTTTTTTTTTTTTTTTTTACTGTGCATGAGTGAAAAAATAAAAATTATTATATTACATAGGTTGAAAGCTATTGGGCAACTTATGTCACAATTAAGAAAATTGTCGGCAAAAAAATGAGCTAGATTTTAGGTATTTTTCCAGAGTTGACATTTCATAAGGGGTTTTTCACATGGCACGCATTTAATTTGGAGATCCAATTACTTCAACCACGTTGCAATTTTTTTTTTTTTTTTTTTTTTTTTTTTTTTTGTGAGAAATCCTTTATGAACTCACAACTGGAATTAAATATATTAGAATTATATAAAGTTATGTAAATATATTAAAGCCTATAACGGGTAAAATAAAATAAAATAAAACAAAATAAATTAATACATTTTTATTTTATGAAAATTTAAACAGATAAACATCTTTAATACGAATTGTGATTCTGTTATAAAAGGATTACATTATAGTGCGCAACGCTAATTTTTTACAGGATTTTCTTCATTAGTTCAAATCTTTCTCTCTCTCTCTCTCTCTCTCTCTCACTTTCTCGCTCTGTATCTTCTTTGTTAAAGAACAATTTTTACTACATCCTAATTACAGAATACTTTTTGCAGCTTTATTTGTTCAAAACTCGAAATCTTGTACTCTAATTAAAAACTACTAAAACCTCATTAAAAGAATAGAAATTCAACATGTTAAGAAGTTTGCACCAACCATTCTGACACTTAATTAATTAGTGTCTTCACATGTAAGACACTCTGATCCAGCACAAACAGGAAAAGAAATTAAAAAAGGCATTTTCTCCCTTTTGCGCTTTGTGTAAAAAATACATTTGAAATAACTATTGCATGATTAAATCAAACAATAATTAACAATTTTTAAAAGATTTTATATTGAAGAGTGCCATACTTATACTTTAAAAATACATTTTAAAATACGTGGTTTGTTTCGTATCAGATGAAAATAGTAAAAATATAAAAAAAATATATAAAATATATGAAAAAAAAAGTGTTGATTTAATAAAAGCATTATATTATTTTAACAAAATCGAATAAAAATTAAAAGTGTTTATAAATTCGGTTCCTTTGTGTCTGTCCATTCTCTTATTTAGGTAAGTGTTTTTAGAATTTTTTGTAAATCATATATGTTATTCAGGTTCAAATAGCAAGTATACTTTTGAAAATACACGATTGGTTTGTGCACAGAGACTTATGTTATTATTACACACAGTAACTTTTCGCACAACTTTTGTGTCAATTGTTATTAGGTGTAACGGAAAGTTCTGTCGTTTTTGAACACATGCACTTTTATGCGTTGTCGATTATCGACTAAAACCGGTTTAAACACTTAGGTTAGAGTATGATTGATGAATTACACACATTTATTTCGTATTTTAGTCGGTTTTTTCAAACTTGTAGAACTGTCACCATGGGTGAAAAAAAAAGTGCACTTGTATATTGTACGAGTTCCAAAAAGAGAATAACGCGATGGAGCAACAAAATACGTGAGTGATGTGTTTGGAAAGGACGCAGTAACAGCTCAAACATGCCAAAGATGGTTTGCGGAAGTTCGTTTGGGTTATTTTTCTTTGAAAGATGAACCCAGATCAGGGAAGGCCATCAGGTGTCAATGACGAAATGCTACAGTGTGATCAGGACAAATCCCACGTTAACTTCCATAGAAGTGGGCTTCAAACTTGGAATTCGTCAGACTACTGCTTTGGATCACATTAAAAGGCTTGGTTTCGTGTCCAAACTCTCTGTTTGGGTGCCACACAACGACAGAGTTTTCCCTTACACCTAATTATTTGAGCCATTTTCTTTTTTTTAACTTAAACCCTTTCAACGCTCAGTGTAATAGGAATTGGGAATACAGGCAATTTTTTTCTGACTAGTCATAAAATTTGTTTGTACGAGCAATTTCTCCTATTATTACAAGCCAATGAGAGGAAAGCTCCTTATAGGCACAGAGAAAAGATGGACCGGCAGGAAGTCATTCATGGTTGTTTTCTTCGATCTCCCATGGAGACTTTGCGCCAGCCCCGTTAAAAGAGCAATAAATAGATGCGCTTTGACTTGTACTGAAAACCGCGCACCATGTAAACTAGAGTTTTGGACGATCTTTGACTTGATTTTTGCAACGATTTTTCAGATTTCGGTCTCTAGAAATTGGAGTAAAAATTATCTTAAATGAAAATTGTGTGAAAAGTTTTTGTGTGTAATAGGAGCATTACAAAGAAATTCTGATGAGTTTACTGTGATAAGAGGATTTCGTTGAAAGCATATTTTAATATGCAACAAATTAAGCAAAGCACAATGAAATTAACTGACTTTATTTAGATGCACAAATTCTTGTTTTGAGAAACAAACATGATATTATTAGCGTTATAATCTAAGTTAACCGTATGAATTTTCTCTTTTTTATTCTTCTTTCAGTTCAATGTATCTCCACAAGTATGATAGCATTTTTTTTTTTTTTTTTTTTTTTTCATTTATCTGAAGGGATTATACCAAATTTTATCGCAATATTTTACACTAATGCATATTTATGCCCTATGAATACGGTAGAATTATTTATAGTGCATTGTGCTTTGTAAATAAAAAGTCAAAATAAATTTCAGGATTTTAAAATTTAACTACGAAAAACGTAATTATTTAATATATTCAAAAGATTTTTAGTGTAAAGTAAATGCTATGAATAAAAGTTTATGTATATATATATTTTTATTTTGCTAGTAGATATAGGACAGTGCTGCGAGTACTGGTCATCTAAATATCCTCCATTTATGGCCTATGCTTTAGCTACGAGACCTGGCATAACTTTATTCTGCAGCCAAATGGTGCAGTCTCCCCCCACATTTTCTGCCTCAAATGAGGAAACACCTCAAATTTGCACAGAAAATGTAATGGATGACACGGTCGATGCAGTCGTAAAAACTCAGTTCTGACGACGTTTTTTTAGCGTCTAAAAATTTTAAAAATTAAGTAAAAAAAAAAAAAAAAATATATTATATTAATTATTTGATTTGTTTTCGAATAATTTACTTTTTCCTTCTTCTTCTTTTTTTTTTTTTTCAACAATGAACAAAAATGTTTGTACTTAGAATTTTTTAAAAAACTATCTTAAATTGTAGTAGTAAGGAACTTCGTACGCCTGCTTGAAGATATTGGAAACGGACATTATCTTTAGTTTCATCACCTGTGCATATTTAGGGAATTTGGAACTAGATAAATGAAGTAAAAACTTACCGAAGTTATATTTGCAAGTGAGATTTCTAGATGTGACTGTTTTGGTGATAGATGCATATTTTCACCTATAAAGGAAAATAAAGCTCAGTAAACATAAATTTGTGAATCAAAATTAAATATTTATGCACTAAAAACATTAAAACTAATTAAAAAAATAGTTGTTTTGGTGTTATTTACTTAAAGTTATTACCAAAATTAGGCACTATTTTTTAAAAGCTATGCGTAATTTGAAATAAAGGAATTATAGACATGTTGTAACAGACGTTCTATGTTCGATATTTATTCATAATGTTCCCGTGTTTATTTCAAAATTAGATTAGCGATTTCTTTTGTGTGTTTAAGGAAAAAAAAATATATGGAAACGTAGTACTAAAATTTTTATTAGATTTATTTAGCTCAGCCTTTTATCATATTTATTTCGTTTTAAGACTTTCTTAAAAACTTTCAACTAATAATAATAATAAAAAAAAAATATATATATATATCCAAATATAAGATCTAAAGCTTTTCAAAAGAAATAAAAAATTCTGAATTGACGTTATATGATTTTCGGACTTGGTATTAATTAGTTTGTTGAAATTCGGAAAAAAAAAAAAAAAAAAAAAAAAAAAAAATTATATTTTAGTAAATAAACAAAAGAGAATAGCAAAATCGTTGTGTTCCAGAATATATACAGGGTATACCATAAGTCTGTAGACATTTTAAAAATTCATAATTATTGAATGAATTGATAGAATTGAACGTGGTTTGCGAAAAATTCATTCTCGTGAAGGGGTAAGTTAAATTTTTTTTCGACGATAGTTAGAAAAATAGTTAAATATTTTTCATAGATGTGAAAGACAAATATGAAAATGAAGTCCTATAAATTGCACAATTTTGCGATTAAACAGTTTATTTCTTATTTTGTCTCCTACTTGTGCATACATGAAGTTTCAATTGCGAAGCTGCCTTGTTAGATAAAGCGTTATTGAGGAAGATGCTTTCCCTCAAGAAAGAACCGCAGACTGAAGCTACAGTTAGCAAAGTATTAACTCGTTTGCAAACTGTAATTTATCGTGACAAAGGACACATAGAACAGGATTTATATGTCTGTAAACATTTGCATGCGAATAAGTACAGTCTTTCATAAAAATGTGTGATCTGGTCACGTACAACGCCCTCTATCGACAAATAGCTTAATTATTATTTTTTTTACCAAAAAAAAAAAAAAAAAAATCCCTCTTCACGAGAATGAATTTTTGGAAACCGCGTTCGATTCTATCAATTCATTCAATAGTTATGAAATTTTAAAATGTGTACAGACTTATGGGACACCCTGTATTTATATATATAAATTAAATTAAAATCTGCATTTAAAAACATTTATACTGTTCACTCGATGGTGATCTATTTTAATTGCTAAATTGGAACTCTATTCAATAAAACGTTTTGACACTAATCCTCCCCTTCACTCTATATACATCACTGTAAAGATTTCAAAAGTAATGTCAGAAATCTCAAAATGTATAGCGGCACCAAACTCATAGTTATACTTTCCCATGATTACAAAAATGTAATTACTACACAATATATTTTCGAAAATTAGTAAAAAAAGAGATATGTCACATGAATATCAACAAGTAAGTACAATTCATTAATATTTTAAAATGACAAATATTTTCAATTATATATATAATGTATATTTTCTTTTTAATTCATAGTTTCTTGGATTTTTGTAGAATGTTCCTCCATCCCACCTTCCTTAAAGATCGTCACTGATCATAAAATATGTCATTGTACTTTTGTGTTGATTTTTGTTTATAAATATGTAAAATGCACATTTCTAGAAAAAATTTTAACAAAAATTTGAATCATATATTAAATGGAGAAAAAAAGGCTCAGCAAAACAAATATTTTTACAGTGCGGCCACATATCCCAAAACTAGCAGTGAGGACGCGTCCAAAATGTTGGAGGGATGCCAGCGTGACCGACAGTTTGAAATTTGGAAAACATCCAGTAATTCCGCTCTCTGTTATTGCTCATTTTCTCTCAGTCAGATGACTGTCACCCCTATTTTAGCATTGGACTCGTTGAGTTAGCACTTGCGCAGATGCTTCCATGGTTTCATGAAATGTGGTCGTAAAATATTTTCTCTTACCCATATATATGGTAGAGAAAGTATTGTTTTTGGGTCAAATTTTCGAAATTGAATTTTTGTTAAATTTACACGTTTTGAGATCCTCTGAATCCAAAAATCATGTTTTTAGCGGTTGGTCTCTGTGTGTGTGTGTCTGTTATCAGCAAATTTCAAGAACAAATAAAAGCAGGAAGCTCAAACTCGGTATCCTACATCTGTATTATATAGGAATGCTACACGAAACTTTTCGTTGATATCAAGCAAATGGTTCGTATACAGGAGCATCCAAGAGTATTCGAATACATTACGTCTATGGAGGAAATTTCAGGTAAGTATACAGCGTAACATCTACAGGTTGCCTTAAACAAAATGTAATGATCATATTTTTTTCATGCATAAAAGCATGTTTTGTGTAGATTGTGATATGGAAACCATTGATCATTTGTTTACAGGGCTGCTCCGGGTGTTTGGATATATTAGTGTTTTTCTTGGAAATTGCTGAAAGAGTACTGCATTTTGCGTTAGTTTTTTTTCATAACAGATTAAATATAAGTATGCAATGTTATGTGCATACAGGACTAACCAAAATTTAGCTCCACGTTCTTTTCTATCGAATTTAATTGACGGAATTACTTAGCTACATTTTATTAATTTAATAAAATTAAACATAACCTATACGTGCCATTGATATATTAAAACTAAATAACTTTCAAAATGAGATAAGGAATACTAAAATTTTTAAAAGGCGCATTTTAATTTAAAAAGTGCCTTTAAGCTTTCCTAGAAGCTTCTAGAGGTCGACTAGCTTTCCTAGAGGGCACTTATACCAAATTACAACATTCTGTCTCGAACGAGGCTAAATATGTTCCCCGGAATACCTAATCAATGTTGTTTTCATGTTTTATGACTTTATTGTAAATGTTGTGTTTTGTATGTATATGACACTGAGGAGGGCTAGTGTTTAGCCGAAACATCTGTCTTGTGTTTTTAGTTTTTTAATTAAAATGTGCCTTTTAAATATTTTAGTATTTTTTATCTTATTTTGAAAGTTATTTGGTTTTCAATTTTATTAAGTCGATGAACACTGCTGAGGAAGTAAAATTCATTTTTCTTACTAATACTGTAAACAAAATATTTTTAAGTTCTATTTTGATCTCTGATTTTTTGTAAAATAGTACGTTTTGAGGTTTCTTGATTACAAAAATCCAATCTTTAGCGTTTGATCTGTATGTATATCTAGTATCAACATAACTTAAAATTAAATAACTGTAGAAAATTCAAATTTCGTATTTTGAAGTTCGTGTTCGGTTGCCATTTGAAAAAATTTATCAAGATTGTCCTGCTAGAAGGCAAATTTATGACAGCTTTTTATTTTCTTTTTAAAAATAAATATAGGTCCTATAATAGAACGGTGTTTGAGGGGGGGGGGGGTGATAGCCACCCCTCACACAGAATTATATGTCGAATAAAACTGTTTCTATAGGTATTTTAGATTATATTTAAAGTAGATTAAACTTTATTATATTTCCTTATTGATCTTTCGGATCATGTACAATGCAGGGTAAGAGAAAGTGGTTTGAGTGACGTACCAGATTATTTTAAACGTCATCGTAAAGAATAT
The DNA here is from genome assembly GCA_963930645.1 of Salticus scenicus. NCBI lineage: Eukaryota > Metazoa > Arthropoda > Arachnida > Araneae > Salticidae > Salticus > Salticus scenicus. The sequence goes on along the minus strand of OZ005658.1, from coordinate 191,547,979 downwards.
TTGCTGTATATAAGCAATCATAACGTTAGTCATTTTCTAAACGAGGTTTCTATTTTTTCGAATAATTGTTCGCCCTTTCTCCCCTCACACTCTCCAAATCCTATTAAAAAGAGCATTGATTATAAGATATGTCATGCGTTTTTTGGGTTGATATTTATTTTATAATTCATACAAAATACACATTAGTACAAAAAAATTTAAGAAAAATCGAAATGATACATTTAAAAAGAAAAGTTCACTGATACAAACATATTTTTCATAGACAATCATAAAATTTATTTGAGATACAGTCGGTAACAAAAGTATCCGAACACTAGCAAAAGTTCCTACATGAAAAGAGTAGAGTTAATATTGTTTTGTTAAATAAATCCTTGTCGAATCATGTTCTTAGTCTGTCTAAGAACATGATTCGACAAGGATTTATTTAACAAACCAGTATTAACTCTACTTTTTTTATATACGAATTTTTGCTTGCTACTGTTCGGATACTTCTGATACCGATTGTACATAAATAATCGCTTCTTACGATTTTTTTTTTTTTTTTTTTTTTTTTTTTAGATTCGTCGTTTGCCCCCTTCCTCTCATTCTCCTAGATCCCTCTGGAATTCAGCATTAATTATGAGATGCGCGACAAGATTTTTGTATTAACACTTATTTAGAAATATTGTATAACACTGCTCTGCAGGAAAATCGGCCCCAGCACCATTCCTGCAAATTCTTATGTGAAATGACCTCCTGAATCCGAATATGATGGCCATTTTGCCCTATCACCCATTGATTTTTGAGGATGCCCACATATTTTTATAATTGATTGGTAATTTTATGTTTATGAATTTTGTTTAGAGGGAGGAGACGGAATTTTTTAACTGTTAAATTTCTTCTGAGCAGCTACAGAAAAGAAACATTCTAAAAACTAAACATTTGTAGAAAGGGGAAAATTTAGTGGGGAAGGGTGCCACTGAAATTATAAATTACATCTATTAAATTTTATAAATCTTTTATTATTATTGTTGTTTATTATACATTGTATTTTTTGTTTTTAAGTGTTAAAATAATCATTTTCCACACTCCAAATCAAATCCATGGCCATAAAATTATGGAACAGTGTTAAAAATTGGGCGAGGGAATATTGTTCCGAAAAAGTGTTGGATCACTGGAAAAAATGGAGGTCATATTTTTCTGACTTTCAGATTTTTTCATTTTTTTTTTTTCAGATTTTTCTGACCCGTGGCGTTTATACAGAAAATAGATAAAATTAGAATCATATATCCAGTAAGAAACATATCCAATACATATTCTTTAAAAACATACAGTGGGTGATCAAATTATTAATTTTTTTTTAAACTTTTTTTTCGATTTTCTAATAAAAATACTTAACGAAATGGTCTGGAACTTTAGACTCGTAGAGAACATTAAAAAAAACTCACATTTTCTGCTATCGATTTAATCCAGAGTGCAATTAGAGGACCAATCACAAATTGAAGAAGAGTGCAAATATTTTGGATCATCCTGTATCATAAAAAACTACAAATGGTTTGTAACTTTAACACGTTGTTGCCCATATATCTACAATATTTACATGTTTTGCTGGGAATTACGCAGTTATATAGGCAGATATATATTTTTTTTTCAAAAGTTATTATTATTATTATTATTATTTTGTCAAGTTTTTTGGTTATAACTAGACGGACTTTTATAAAATGTTACAAAACTTGCTGTATAAATTGACGAAACATCAGAAAAATATTATTCTGAAACATAAATTTCACACATGTAATATTTGCTGTGAGATATGAGCATTTATAGTGATAATTTTTTTTGCTGCGCATGTGCTAAAGAAAAAATTAAGGAAATTGTCGGCAAAATAATGAACTAGATTTTAGGTATTTTCCAGAGTTGAAATTTTATAAGGGGTTTTACACATGCAGCGTATTTAATTTGAAGATCCATTAATCTAAACCAACGTTGCAAAGGTTCTGTTGTGTGAAAAACCCCCTATGAACTCACAAATCTCAGTAAATATGTAATAATATGTTAGTTACAGGCCTATAAGAGTTTTTCACAAAACAATTTTTGCAACATGGTTGAAATAATTGAATTTTCAAATTAAATACGGGGGAGGAGAAAATCCCTTATGAAATTTGAGCTCTGGAAAATACCTAAAATCTAGCTCGTTCTTTTGCAAACAATTTTCTTAATTTTTAATATATTCAAATGAACTTTTGACAAAAGTTACTCAATATAATTGGCTTTCAACCTATGCAATAAAAAATTTTCTATCTTTCACGCATGCGCAGTAAAATAATATTTAATAAAAATACACATATTACAATGAATATTAAACGTGTGAATTTTTCATTTTCAGAATAATGTTGCACTAATGTTTGTCAATTTTTCTGCAATTTTCTTATAATTTAATGAATATCCGTTCGTGTTATGAGCAAAAAACTCCCCCCCCCCAGAAAAAAAAATGAAGAAAATAAATTATACCTATATACACATGATAATTGCGCAATTCCCACAAGAAAACATGTAAATATTGGACACTAGAAAATCGAAACAATGTCCATAATATATATATATATATATATATACATATAATAATAATAATTTGATCACTCATTGTAAGTAAATATAAAGACTATTTGCGTTATTTAAGCAAAGTTTGTAACACTATTAAAATACAATAGTATAAATTTTACTGCAACCACTATTTTGGCGTTATGTTTACCATTTTATAAGTGCTTACTCCTGAAATGGCACAAGTAAAATGACGAAACGTGACAACAAAATATTTTATTATTAGCAGTGTAATGAATATCTTTATAATATTACAAATTAGGAAAAAAATATTTTAGGGATCCACCATTAGAAAAAAAATCTTTCATGAACATAACATTTATATTTAACATTTATGTCATTATAGCAAATAATAATAATAATAAAAACAAAATTTACGGATGCACCATTAAAAACAAATCTTTCATGAACATAACATTAGTACTGAACTTTGATGTCATTATATCAAATAATAATAATAATAATAATATTTTTCTTTGATAAAGTCTTGCGTATAATCTTATATCTCCTATAAGTACAAAATCAATGGTGATAATTATTTAAAAGGATGGAAATATCAGCCATGATTTTTATAAAATTAATATAAAATTTGTGATTAGGATTGCAAAATAAGAGTAATTGAATTTATTCATTGATAAAATGTAATTAAATAATTAAACAATGTAATGTAATTTATTCTCTTACCATTTTTTAAAATAAATTGGAAAATGTTTTTAATACGATTTCTTCTTTTATCTGTTTTTAATCATATTGGCAACAAAAACTAAACGTAAAGCATTTTGTTGTCTAGATAAAAGTATTTAGTTTTTCGTTTATAAGAACAAAGGTACAAATACACAAAAAAGATTAATATTTTTAAATTAAAGTTACGACTTAATAGAAATTTCATTGAAAAATTATTTACACAAAATTTTGTACAGATCAAATAACTGTTCATATTTAATTTTATAAAAAATTTACTGAATGAAACGGTATAATATAGTTAATGTAAATTTTTCTCAATATATACTTTTAATAAACATAATGATAAAGGTAATCTGTTATTTAAGTAAATATTCTCAATGAATTTCTTAACGATATTATACATAAAAAAAAAAAAAAAGATTAAGTAGTACAAAATTAAAAAGAATCTTTCAACCGCACAACATTAATATGGAATCTTGATACCTTGTTAATAAATGTTTTTCAAGAAGAAAAATCGCAAACAAAGAACTTAAAAAAAAATTACACATAATCTTGTATATTTTTTAGGTATTCATTCAACAAAAGTTTAGATGACAACTGATTAAAAAAGATAAAAATATCATTAATGGTTTTTATAAACATATGAGAGCCGTGATTACAGCTGAAAAATGAGAGTAATTGAATTAATCCTTGTAATTTACTTTCTTCTCTCTTATTCCTTTTTTAAAATAAGGAGGATAATATATTTAATAAGATTCTACTTTTAATCTGTTTAGGGTTAAACAAAGGCAACAAAATAAACAAACAAATAAAAGTGATTGTCTAGATACAAAATATTTTATCTATTTATTTTTCATGCTGTGAAAGGTGCAAATATTGAAATTACCAGTTTCGTTTTGAAGATTAATGGAATGATAAAAATATTATTTAAAGTTCATGAGCATTAAATTTTTTACTGACCGAGGATTTTCATTCAAGTATACGCTTCTAATAACATTAAAAATTAAAATTGGAATAACACGCTTAAAAGCTTACTTTTTTTAAGTATGTAATTTTCTAAAAATACTACACATTGAAATATATATATATATATATATATATATACTGCCTTTATCTAGAATGAATATGTATTCATTTTCTGAATCTCTAAACTACTAATATAGATTTATAATTTACGCGTATAAGGTAAACAAATAACCTGGATAGACGAAATGATCGAGAATTTCTAGTCTATACTTTTCTAGATGGCAAAACACTATTATGAATCCTCTGTATTGCAAGAAATTCTCGTTGATTTCCTAGAAATGGGTTTTTAACCAAAATTATTGCTACTAAAACTTGCCTCTTGTGTTCGTATTTATTTACAGAGCTTTCTTAATAAGTTTGACCATGTTAATTGAGGAGAACGTTCTAGAATTACTAATGGGTGTTTTTAGAACTCGCTAGCAAATGGAACTAGAATTTATAAAAATGACATGTAACTATTTTTACTAGAACCACAAATTAGTTTATAGATATTATTCAGATTTTATTTTATTTTTTATTTATTTATTATTATTTTTTTTTTTCAGTGGAAAGACTTTTTACAGTATTTAAGCAAATATTGTTAATGAATTTTTTTACAAGATTCTACATACTATCAGATTTTCCTCGCTTCCCTGGTCACTGTATTTAAAATAAATTTTGATATAAAGAAATAAAAAGGAATCCATATTTCCTTACATAACTTTATAATAGAAGACCAAATAAATAAATAAATAAAATAAAATAAAAATGAGGTAAAATCCATTAAAATTGCTTAGAACCACGTTTCAGATCGTCGCTGCGTTCTCGAGCGTAATCCTTGTCCGCAATATGTTGGATTCAGTGGCGAGGCGTGGTTCAGAAAACTATGGAAGCGCTGAAGTGAAGCGCTTCCAAAAGCAGAGGAAGAATCAATTCAGTCTTTCGACGAGGCGACGTTACTTGATTGCTTTTTAAAAATCTTAAATAGGGAAAATGCTGCTTCTATCGCTTCCATGGACGCTTCGCCACTGGTCGGGTCTGTATCCCGACTGCATTTTGCACTTCAGTTTGGGTGTTTATCGTACGACAGTTTTGATAAGAACTGTATCAGAAAAAAAAAAAAAAAATCGAAGTAGCTCTTATAAAATTAGCACCATATTAAAATTGTGAACATATATAGACAACACTCTACGTACTATACGAACACTTTTACTCTGACGTCATTATCAATAATTTATATATTTATCCTGACAATCATAAAATAATTGCAATTTCATACCATTTCTGTATAAAACAAAATTTATTTTAGCACGACAGGATTTTTTTAAATCTATTCTTCCGTAAAAAGACATGCAGTAACTGTGTTTCATTCCTCAGCACCGGTTACTATAATCATTTCTTAAAATTTATTTGGCATAGCTTTAGTGTAGTAGCACCTCGGTGGCTATTAAATTTTTAGTTCCCCATCATACTATAGGTATAGGGAACTTAGGTAATCGTGAAAATATTCGACCTCGGTTTTTTGACTTTTCTACACGTTTTCAGGTGTGAGGAATCCGAAAATGACAAAATTTCTATGGTGTCTGTTAGTGTGTCAGCGTGTCAGTCCGTTAGTGTGTCAGTGTGTTAGTCCGTTAGTTTGTTAGTCTGTTAGTCTGTTAACACGATATCTCACGAACAAATGATCGCAGAGAGGTCAGATCAGTTTTAAAATATTACTTTCGATACTGGCAAGAACCCTACTACTACTGTCAGACTACTTTTGAAATATTATTTAGGACACTGGTATGAATAATAATGACTATGAATTTTCCAATATAAAGATTTCGTAAGTTATTGGTATTTACGAATTTCTTAACATGGCTGGATAGAGCAAAATTTCACATAAACGTAAATCTTGAGGGATATTTTCATCGTAAAGATGTCAAACTACTTTCGAAATATTATTTAGGATACTGGCATGAATATCGTAGACTATGATTTTTCCAATTTAAAAAATTCGTAAGTTATTTGGAATTTACGACTTACTTAACATGTCAGAATAAGGAAAAATTGAGCATAAACTTCCATTTTGAGGATCCTAAATACATTAGACAACTTCAAAATTACGTTTATGATATTTGTTTGAACATGATTGAATACAAATATTCTGATAGGAAAATTTCGTAAGTTATTCGTAATTTACGATTTTATCAACATAGCGAAATTGTAAATTTTTCATATAAATATGAATTTTGAGGATTATTGCTTTGGAAATAGTAGCATGAAAACTAAACAACGGAATCGACCCCGATAAAATAAATTAATTGATTAGAATAAGGTAACTATATCGAAGTGAACGGTGGATAGCCTATTAGGCGGGGATTTCATTATGTCACTGTATCAAGCTTTGGTCAAATTCATTTCTTTTAACAGGATTATAATATGTCTCGCACTAGAAATTTCTGAGAACATAAATATGATGGGGAACTTAGGAGAGTCCACCTATGCCAAATAGTTGTTGTTAATTTGGTGATGAATTAAAATGGCTATCGTTATTTCGTTAGTAAATACCTTGTCGAGAAATGTCAGCTACAGTCGGTAACAAAAGTATCCGAACACTAGCAAAAATTCCTATATAAAAAAAAAAGTACACTTAATACGGTTTTGTTAAACAAATCCTTGTCTAATCATGTTCTTAGTCAGTCTAAGAACATGATTCAACAAGGCGTTATTTAACAAAACAGTATTAACTCTACTTTTTAGTTCCCCATCATACTATAAGGTATGGGGAACTTAGGTAATCGTGAAAAATTTCGACCTCGGTTTTTTGACTTTTTTATACGTTTTCAAGTACAAGGAATCCGAAAATGACAAAATTTGTATGGTGTCTGTTAGTGGGTGAGTGGGTCAGTGTGTTAGTCCGTTAGTTTGTTAGTCTGTTAACACGATATCTCACGAACAAATGATCGCAGAGAGGTCAGATCAGCTTCAAAATATTACTTTCAATACTGGCAAGAACCCTATTCATTTGCAACATTCGAACTAAAAAACTTCGTAAGTTATGAGAAATTTACGATTTTCTTAACATGGGAGAATAGGACAAAAATTCACTTAAACGTGCATTAAATGGAAATTTTTTACTGTGAAAATGTCAAACCAGTTTTAAAATATCGGTTTTGATGCCGTAATGAACATCAGTAACTATAAATATGCTACTTTGAAAATTTCGCAAGTTACCATTGGAAATTTACGAATTTCTTAACATGGCAGTATAGGACAAAATTTCACATAAACGTCAATTTTGAGAGATATTTTCATCGTAAAGATGTCAGACTACTTTTGAAATATTATTTAGGACACTGGCATGAATATTAATGACTATGAACTTTTGAATATTAAAATTTCGTAAATTATTGGTATTTACGAATTTCTTAACATGGCAGAATAGAGCAAAATCTCATATAAACGTCAATCTTGAGGGATATTTTCATCGTAAAGATGTCAAATCACTTTCGAAATATTATTTAGGATACTGGCATGAATATCATAGACTATGATTTTTTCAATTTAAAAAATTTGTAAGTTATTTGGAATTTACGCTTTACTTAACATGTCAGAATATGGCAAAATTGAGCATAAACTTCCATTTTGAGGATCATAAATACATTAGACAACTTCAAAATTACATTTATGATATTTGTTTGAACATGATTGAATACAAATATTCTAATAGGAAATTTTCGTAAATTATTCGTAATTTACGATTTTATCAACGTATCGAAATTGTAAATTTTTCATATAAATATGAATTTTGAGGATTATTGCATTGGAAACAGTAGCATGAAAACTAAACAACGGAATCGACACTGATAAAATAAATTAATAGATTATAATGAGGTAAATATTTCGAAGTGAATGGTGGATAGCCTATTAGTCGGGGATTTCATTCTGTCACTGTATCAAGCTTTGGTCATATTCATTTCTTTTAACATGATTATAATATGCCTCGCACCAGAAATTTATGAGAACATAAATATGATGGGGAACTGAGCAGAGTCCACCTACGCCAACTAGTTTTATATAGGAATTTTTGCTAGTGTTCGGATACTTTTCTTACCGACTGTACTTCGATGAAAAATTTTAAATTTCGCCAAAGAGCTGATCCTATTCTTTAATACAATTTTTCCACGATTTTTCTTATTTTTTATTTTACTTCATTCAATCAATTTACAGATTTTCATTTTGTACTAGTTTATTTATTTATTTTTGGCATCATTTTTTTTTTCTTTTTAATAATTTTGAAGTTAAAATGAGGTTTTTATTTAATATCATTTGAACTGATTATTCGATTGAACTAAAAAAAAAAAAAAAAAAAATGCAACGTTATCTAGATTTATTCTAGATTAATAAGTGTACAAATATTTGTAACGATCGGTTGAATGGTGGTGCTTCGTATAGTGAGCTAAAAATCCACACAGATATAATGACAAACATTCAACTTTATATATTTTAAACAAAAACAAAAATGTTTGTACGTTCATTCGATGTAAAATGGGAACAATACAAGATCACTGTCTCAAAGAAATAGTCCTGTTGTACTAATAATCCAGTTTATAAAGTGTTTTGATAGCCATTTTTTTTTTTAGGTTAGCACTTAAGCATAATTATGCTTTTGAGACTAGAGTTGTCGTAGTTATAAAAGCCTTTACACTAATTTTCTTTCTTTTCTTTCCTTTCCCCCTTTTTTTTTTTTTTTTTTTTTTTTTTACATTGCATGTTATATTTTTAGCTTATATACTAAAGATTTTTTAAATTAATCTTTTCTAAATAATTTTATGGGGTAAATTTAATTATATTTTGGGACAGATAGGAAAGAATTTTAAAAGATTAATGCAAAACAAATGAAAATAATGTTTAAAAAATATAGTTAATAAATGAATTAAAAAATAAACTTATTTTTTAACATCCTAGTTCAGTAAATCCGTATATATTATATGAGTTAATTTATGTTAATCTGGTATTCTTATTTTTCTAATGTGACTTTTTTTTAAGAAAACGTTAACAGAATATTACTGAATTATTTCAAATATTTTTAAAACAAAAATCGTATTTCAGATTTTCTTTTTTGAACACGCTTTTATTAGCTTCACCTGTATGTATGTATGTATGTATGTTTATTTGTAACTTCTCTGGGAGCAAACAAAAAATTTCTATTGTAAAAAAAATACTTTCCTTATGTGAACGATGTGGCGTAGAGATAAGGCGCCGTGCTGCGAACCTAAAGGCCCAGCGTTCGATCCCCGTCAGGGGAGATTTTTTAAAAATGGATTTTGTTAATTCTATGTTATTTTAATTAAATATTTAAACGTATGTAAATATTACGGTGTGTCACTCACACGATTTTCTCTTACCCTGAATTTTAATACTAAGATAGATATTTTGTGCTTTTTTAGTTCACATTTCTATAAAAGCATGTTTTTTAATTTTTTAAAACTATAATATTATTTTTTTTCTTTCATTTTGCCAGTAACTACTTGAAGTATTGTCATAAGAATAATCTGGTGTTTCATTCACTTTTCCTTACTTTGATAATTTTAGAAACTTATATATATATATATATATGTTATATTTTTGTGTAAGGGAACTACCACCCCTTTCAACTATCCGTTTAATATTTATTGCAGTCATAAAATATTTATAGTTTTTATTAAATTTATAAAAAAAATGGAAATTATTAAGAGAATTGTTAGAAACTTAATGACACTCAGAAAAATATCTGTAACTGACATCTAGAATCTAAACTAAGGCTCTAGAAAAAATAGTTCCATGTCATCCTTATAAATTCTAGTCCCCTTCGAAAGTGAGTTCTAGAAACCCCTATTAGAATTCTAGAGCGTTTGCCTGTATTCTCGAGGGCAAAGTTATTTAAAAATCTCTGCAAATAAATGCGAACACAAGAGGCGGGTTTCAGCAACTATAATCTTGGTTTATTACCCAATTTTAGAAAATCAAGCAAGAATTTCTCGCCATACAAAAGATTCAGAATATTTAGAATATTGTTTCACCATCTAGAAAACTGTAGACTAGAAATTCTTGTTCATTTCGGCTATTCAGTTTATTGTCGTGCCTTATGCGCATAGCTCGGAAATCTATATTTCTAGTTAAGGGATATAGAAAACGACCACTTATTCATTCTAAATGAAGGCGGTATATTTTTTTTTCCTCGGTGGAGAATTGTCTGCACTGAGAAAGAATTCTGTGACTGACATCTAGAAACTATATTGTGTCTCTAGCAAATATAGTTCTATATCATCCTTATAAATTGTAGTCTCCTTTGCTAGCGATCTGTAAAAACCCCTTTTAGAATTTTAGATAGTTTTCCTATATTATCGTATAGTCAAACGTATTTAAAAATCTCTGTAATTAAAGGCGAACTCAAGAGGCAAGTTTTAGTAACTATAATTTTGATTTATCACTCAATTCAATTTCACCATCTAGAAAACTGTAGACTAGAAATTCTTGATCATTTTGGCTATTCAGTTTATTGGCGTGCCTTATGCGCATAGCTCGGAAATCTATATTTCTAGTTTAGGGATATAGAAAACGACCACTTATTCATTCTAAATGAAGGCGGTATATATTTTTTTCTCAGTGGAGAATTGTCTATACTGAGAAGGAATTCTGTGACTGACATCTAGAAACTAAATTGAGTCTCTAGCAAATATAGTTCTATATCATCCTTATAAATTGTAGTCTCCTTTGCTAGCGATCTGTAAAAACCCCTTTTAGAATTTTAGATAGTTTTCCTATATTATCGTATAGTCAAACGTATTTAAAAATCTCTGTAATTAAAGGCGAACTCAAGAGGCAAGTTTTAGTAACTATATAACTTTGATTTATCACTCAATTCTAGGAAATACAGCGAATATTTTTCGCAATACAAAGTATTCGTAATCTCTATAATATTCATAATACTGTTTCACCATCTAGAAAAGTATAGACTAGAAATTCTCGACCATTTCGTCTATCCAGGTTATTTATTTACCTTATACGCATAGCTCGGGAATTTATATTTCTGGTTTAGTGTTGCAGAAAAAGACTACTCATTTGCTTTAGATGGAGTCGGTATATATATATATATATATATATATATATATATATATATATATATATATTTTTTTTTTTTTGTACAGACGACAACAAAAGGAAGTTTGCATTCTAGTGAAAATTTTTGTGAAAATATTACAGTTATGTTTTTGATTAGCCATGTTCAGCATTTTCCTTTCTATTTTTTTTTTTTTTTTTTTTAAGTATTTTTCTTTTATTCAATTTTATTAGGAAATTATTTCATGATTTTCAGTTGTTTTTCATAGTAACGATTTATGTACAATATATAAATGGAAGGTTGTAATTAAACTGTCTTTAAAAAACGCATAAAAATTTATTTTTAACTGATTAATTAGACTCTAAACATATCTATTTGAACCGTAATTTATTTATTTTTCGTACCCCATAAAGGTTCTCAATTATACCAAAAGAAATTAATTCAGCCCATAGATCGCAATATCTTTAAATTTTCTAGTATATTTCCGTACATGGACAAAATGTTCTATCGCACTAAAAGTTTCAGACAATGTCAGCATATGGTACAGATATAAATTAAGGAATTTGATCTTACTGATAGTATTATCTATTTTTGAGTGACACTGATAAAAAATATTTACAGATAGAAATACATATACGTACAGTCGGTAACAATGGTGTCCGAACGCTAGCAAAAATTCCTATGTAAAAAATGTACACTTCATACGGTTTTGTTAAATAAATCCTTGCCGAACCCTGTTCTTAGTGAGTATAAGAACACGATTCGACAAGGATTTATTTAACAAAACCCTATGAAATGTACTTTTTTTAGACTATATACACTGTAAAAAAAAAAAAAAAAAAATGTAAAATCTTTGAATTTGATCGCATAATTTTACGGAAAATGACCGTTTGGTAGTTAAGCGGTCAAAACCCGTAAAACGATGTCATGAAAGTATAATTTTAGAACACTGGCCTTTTTTTACGGGGAAAAGCCGTTAATCTACGTAATTTGCTCAAATCTGCCATCAGACTGCATTTTCACGCTGAAATCCCTTCAAATGTAAAATGTTAGCTATTCAGTGACGTCATATAAGAATCTTTTCGTATTTGAAACTGAAAATAAAATTTAAGCTTTATTCGTTGAGAGAGTTTATTTGTACATTCTTACAAATAGCGATTGGTATAAAAGAGTTATTGTTTTCCTAATTTAATTCAAAGACTTTAATTCAAAGTCGCATGTTTGTCACAACGTAAAATTACTGGGGAATACATCATGTATGGTCCAAATATTTTTTTACGGGTTTTACCTGGAATCTCTGCTGCCGGGCGTTGCCCGTAATCTGGCTTGGATTTTTTTTTTTTTTTCTATATAAATGAAATGTTGCATTTAAATATTTCTGAAGCAAATTACAACACTTAACGACGCCGGAAGCCAGAGCCAATCTTATTCTATGGGGAAATTTTCTTTACAAATAACTTATAAACTAAGACATACTTTTAAATTCTGTTTTCACATTTAGAAAATTCCTAAATGTTAAATGGACGGACCTTTTTTAAAAATGTATTTTTTTTTAATTTTTAATATTTTATTTTAAAATTGCAAAATGAAAAATTTCATATATTGAAAATTCGCATTTTCCAGTTTAAAAAATAAATAAATAAATAAATAAAAAATAACATTTAAAAAAAAAAGTGCATCAGTTTAACAGTTGGAAATTTTCTGAATGTGAAAACAGAATTTAAAAATATGTATTAGTTAAAAAGTTATTTGTAAAGAAAGTTTCCCATAGAATAACAGTAGCTTCGGCTTCCGGCGACGGTGAGTTAAGTGGGCCCTTAAAAAGTTAATTCAAATTGATTAATATAGGACGCTGAACAATATTTTTAGATTGTTAATTTAATTATTTTTAGCGTTATTTAAAGATGTTCAAATATATTAAAAGAGTTCAAATATATCAAAGGATCGTTTTTTTTCATGTCTTTGTACAAGGACCACTTTTTCGATCTTACTATAAAGTTTAAAGAATTATCATTATAAGATACCAGTTTAGTAAAACCAAAATTTGATTTACTGTAAATTTTCGTTTTTTAATTATACACATAACGGACATGCAGATTAAGTACAGAACAATCGCTAATACCTGACAGTCGAATTCAGGGCATCTCATATATGCAATAATAGAAAATAATCTATTTTGAGACTTCGACTTAAAAAATAATATTTTCTCTATCATATATTAGTAAGGCCAAGTAAAAGTGACATATAATATTAAATATTTTTATTTAAACAATTTATTATTTATTTTAGTGTCATTTATTATTTAGAAAGAAATTAAAACTTCTTCACACACCATAAATTTTAAGTCAGCACAACCGGTTACGAAAGGACGTAGCCTTTCTTCATCAGGTGCAAACACGTGCTACTGCCTTGGAGGCAAAAGCAAGACTGAAAGCAGGGCAAAATCCAGAGGGGGAGGAGCAACACAAACAACCAATAGGAAGCATCATGCAGGGCAGGACGAATCAGAGAGGAACACACATACACACACCCACTAAAAAAAGGGAGGGAGGGAAGAAGAAATCAATTAAATTTATTTTATTTTATTTATTTTTATTTATTTATTTATTTATTTATTTATGTAATATTATTCTAATAAGTAAATTTGATAAAATTTATTTATTTATTATTATTATTATTTTTTTTAACTAGAATTATTTTATTATAAATAATATTATGTTATAAACATAATGAAGGAAATTATTTAATTGAATTAAAAAAGTTTATGTTAAGTGGTTTACTAATCATTTTTTGTAATTAACATTTGTTGTTAAATTAACCGGTTGTGCTGACTTAAAATTTATGGTGTGTGAAGAAGTTTTAATTTCTTTCTATTGACTGTACGCCAGTTTTCGAATTTAGTTTTTGATTGTGTTCGAATTTAGTTTTTGAGTCTGTAGTAAGATCTGGAACAATACTTCATAACAATAAATTTTCCTTTTTAGCTAATACATTTACACTTTTAAATTTTTACTATGAATAATTTTCGATCAATCCCTTAAGTGCAAAAAAGAATGTGGATCTTAAGGAATTTGTTGAATATTGTGGAATGCATTTTCTTTGCTTTTTTTAGAATAATTACACGGGAACTTCAAAGGTTTTTCTCCAGAAATTTTGTCAGACGCAAAAATTATCTTTGGGAATGCAGAGAAGAGGAAATTATTCACTTAAATTATCTCGTCTTCGGCAAAAAAGACTATTTCGCTGGAAAAACTGAATTTTTGAAGAGAGAAATCAAAGGAACTGCCTCAACAGGTGACAGTAAAATGAAATTGAGTTTTAGTAAGAAAAATTTAAAAGTGTTACACATATGGTTTTATTTTCAGATGTTCAAATAACTTTTCAGTTGTTTTCTTAAATGAATTTTCTATTAGCTAATTTTTAAGTTATGAGTTTTTATTAAATTTTATTAGGAAATTATTTAGTCATTTTCAGTTGTTTTTCATGATTGTTTTCTACGAAAAAGTATGTGTAATACATAAAAGGAATGTTAAAAATTAATATTTCTGAAAAACAAAGAAAAATGTTAATTAAAAAAAAAAAAAAAAAAAAAAAAACTGATTAGTAAATCAGTAAACAAAATTAATTTTAACTGTTAAATTAGTTGAAGGTTAAAACTTTTTAAAAATGCACAAATGAACTAAAAGTAATTTCAGTTGATTGATCGTAATTCATTTTAATATTTTTTATGTCCCTGCGCACGGAGTATTTTTTAAAACTCAATTAAAAACTTCAAGAAATATTATTGTATTTCGTGTAATAACACAACAGAAAAATAGAGGAAATAATCACACACACAGAGATCAAACGCTAAAAAACTCATATTCAAAATCAAATTCAGGGAACTTCAAGATACAGAACTGCCAAAAGAAATCTCTCTCCCCCTGCCCCGCCCTCCCAGAAAAAAAAAAAAAAAAAAAAAACTTTTCTTAGAATTATTATTACTCAGAGAAAAAATTACGTGACTGACGTCAAGAAACTAAATTGTAGCTCTAGTAAAGATACAGTTCCATGTGAACCTTATAAAGTCTAGTGACCTTTGAATGCGAGTTCTAGAAACCCCTATTACAGAGACTCCAACATCCTAATTAATATTCCGTAGTGTGGTTAGTCACGCCTTTTTTTACTCACCAGTAAAATTTTACAGAAAAAGTTCAATTACGATTAAATAAGAAGAAAAATACTCTAAAATGATACTGGTATGAAAAAGAAGGCGGAGCTAACAATACTACGGAATATTAATTAGTATGTTGGAGTCTCTGCCCTATTACAGGGGTCATAGTCTCCGCCTTTTTTTTGAGAACACTTTCAAGAATGAGAAATTTTTGCCTCTTTTGCCACCACTATTTTTCTTAGAGAAATCTTTATTGTATTTTTAAAGTAATGCGTCATGATTCAGTTGGTTGATCGTAATTCATTTTAATACTTTTTATGTCCCTGTGTACGGATCATTTTTTAAATCTCAATTAAAAACTTTAAGTAATATTATTATATTTCGTGTAATACACACAACCGAAAAATAGAGAAAACAAACACACACAGAGAGATCAAATGCTAAAAACTCACATTCAAAATCAAATTCAGGGAACTTCAAGACACAAAAGTGCCAAAAGAAATCTCTCCCCCTGCCCCGCCCTCCCAGAAAAAAAAAAAAAAAAAAAAGCTTTTCTTAGAATTATTATTATACAGAGAAAAAATTATCTGACTGACGTCAAGAAACTAATTTGTAGCTCTAGTAAATCTATTTCCATGTCAACCTTATAAAGTCTATTCCCCTTTGAATGCGAGTTCTAGACATGGGCGTAGCCAGCATCCGATCTAGGGGGGTGCAAAAATTTTCAGGCCCAAAGTTGTATACAAAAAATACTTTTGGCGACAACAGAAAAATAGTTGTTATTGGTAATGGTGATCATTATGGTGTGTGTATAAGTTTGGCCATGACAGAAGGTTTCTTTAAAAATACCCATTTTTTAACATCCCTGACCCCTCCTCCGCCCCTCAAAAAGCAGATGTTTAAGTTTGCAGCCTGTGTTTGTCTGTCTGTGCCATAGTAGCTTCCAAACGAATAGACCGATTTCAATGCTTTTTTTTTTTTTTTTTTTTTTTTTTTTACAACTCTGATTTAGCAGGAGTGCCTTTGATAAGTGATAAAAATATGTACTTTTAATTAATATTCTTTTAATATTTGAAATGAGATTTTTTTTTCTTCTCAGGCAAAATTTGCTTTGACATTTTAAAATGTTATAGTTTACAAGTATTCGACTCTACTTATAAGATTTTAAAATAAATCGTGTGGTTTATTAGATTCGAGTATAAAAACTTTCAAAAAATTAGTTTTTTTTTTTTTTTCTTTTTTTTTTTTCTTTATGAATTTCAAATTTTAATCCGATTGTAACAAAAATTGAAAAATAGTTATAAATAGGGATAAGTTCAGAGTCCAAAAAACTGTAAATTCGATTGAAAATTGGGGGATTTTCAAGAGAATTTTCAAAATAAATTAAAATTCCATTATCATATTTATTTTAGGCAATTTGCACATATATTTTAAAATTTGCAAGCTGTCGATTTTCCTTCTGACCATAGGCGTAGAGTTTTCCAAATTATTGGAGGAGCTCAGGTCGAACTGTGAAAATTTTGGACTTTATGAACCTTCATTGCAAATTATTGTCTTAGAATTTCATAAAAAATTGCACACATGGGTATTAAAATAAACAATATTAAAATTTCCTGAAAATTATTTGAATTAAATTTTAAAAATTTTATGTAATTATTATTATTATTATTATTAATACTTCCTGATGATTTAGTTTTTCTCTGGATTTTACATTGTTATAGTTTAACGATATATTCTAAACATATTTGGGTATTATTTTGTGTTAATTTTTTTTTTACTTTATCTTACTTATATATAATAGAGAAAGTATTGCTTTTGTGCCTAATTTTCGACATTGGATTTTTGGTATATTTATGACGTCCTCTTAAACCGAAAAACATGTGTCTAAAATGTGTCTCTCTCTGTGTCTGAATAATGTAAGCATAACACAAGAACAAGAATTAGCAGAAATTTTAAATCCGGTATTCTAAATGTGTATGATGTATGTTACTTGAAACTTTTTATTCAAATCAAACAAGTGGTTGGTGTCCTGAATCTATCATTTTCCCCAAAGAGTTATCTGGGATAAATATTTGGTGATTTATTGGCATATGTTATATAGTATTCAAGTTGACAACGAATGGACCTGAACAAAATAAGGAATATTTTGAAAATATAAGGATTAATTTCATCATAAACAAGTCGGTTTAGTTTTAAAATTTCACTGGTGATACTGGTATGAATGTTATTTAATAGCAACATTCTATTTTAAAATCTGGCGATGAAAAGAACAGAGTAATATTCCGCATAAATTTGCATTACCTAGATGAAAACTAAAGTACGAAACCGCATCAATAAAATTACACAGAAAATGAAGGTAAAGGAAATCTATTGAAAGAAAGGGAAAGGTAGCCTAGTGGGTGAGGCATTTCAGTTTCTAGTCAAGTTTGACCATCGGCAGAGCCTGATTAAGGGTGAGGCACTCTCTCACCGGCATATTTTTACAATTATTTTTTACTTCATGTCATAGAAATTCCACGCTTTGACGAGGAAATAATTTTTATAAAAAATGAACGGTGTAAAACAATCCAATTTACTCACCGTTATTAGATACCAGAATTCTTTTAAAATAATTATTAATGAGAATTTTCTGTTTATTATAGGAAGAAAGTATTTGTTAAAAAATAACGGTGTAAGTATAAATAATGTGTGTCTCAGTCGTAATCAGGCCCTGACCATCGACTGAGTTCACTGCTCTTATCATAAGTTTACACCATGATCTATTGTAGAAATTTATGGGAACAAATACGGGATAGGTGTCTGACTAAAATCCACCAATACCAAGTACAGTTATTTATTTAAGATTTATTTGATGGTCAAAATTTCTCTAATATAACAGTTCCACATATGATAGACATTTGTCCCCTCACTGAAGGTGTAAAATACTTGTTTAAGGCAATTTTAAACTTAATAAAATATCAAGAATGCAATCAAAATAATTATTGTAATATTACAAAGTGCATGCAAAGTTTACATCAACGTTTATCTTTTTTCTTTTTTTTTTTTCCCCTACCCATAGGCTATTTTTTTTTTTTTTTTTTTTTTTTTTGATTCATTTAATTTTATGAAAGAAAAGAAATAGCTCAGCTTATAATGAAATTAGAACATTATAATATAACACATATTACCTTCAAATCAATAAAAAGTAAAAAAATTTTAAAGGCTATATTAATCGTATGAGAAATAAATTACGTATAAACAAGAGCAATGATATATTGATAAAAAAAAAAAAATTCTTTGCTCGTTGTTCCTTTAGAATTTAATTCATTGTTAAAACTTAAATAAAGTATGATCAATTTAAACTGTTTACCAACAAAGTTAATAAGAGTGTTTGGAGCTTTGGTCAGTTTGTCTGTCGATTCGTTCATATAGTATTGTAAGTGATGCGTTCTAATTTCACTAAATATTTTTTGAATATATTTATATACTGATAGATAAGAATCCTGTTTATTATAGTATATTCTCTACTGAAAACGGGAATAAATAGAACTACCGTACTGTTTTATCTGCAAGAACTGATAAAAGTAAACTATTACATTATAATCTATGAGAGGTATGTCTTTAAAGACAATTCTTTAAAGTGCACAAAATATAGTGATACATTATACAAATGTACATAATCTATATATATATATATATATATATTTTACTATCTTAAAGTAACTATACTATATATCATAAAAATATATATATATATATATATAGAATTTTGATTTCCATTCTTTCTTTCTCCATACATTTCTAATTTTTCTCATTAAATTCTCTTTATTAATATAAGCTAATGATATTTTTGTGATTAAATGCCCGCCATTTCATTCATAAATTTACACAAATTCAAATTTATTTAAACTAAAATAATTTTATGCAGTAATCTTAGACAAAATAAAAATTATTTTTTCTGTATTACATAGTAGATAAAAATGGTCAAATATGCACTGTATGGTGCTACACTTTGAAAAATTGTCGCAATTTTATGTTGATGGCTTGACAGATTGTGAAATTTTAATTAAATATTTGCATAGATTGATAAAAAAATATGCATGATTAACTTTAAACTTACGACTTTAAACTTACGACTGTCTGAAATTCTTTCTGGTATCTGATGTAATCTGGTCACTATTCAATGCTCATTGTCATTTCCGTAACAAAGTATGAAGATATTTTTCATTCGCACTGACCCACTCAAATTCGTAGAAAAAGATAACATCTTTTGCTCATCGGTAGTCAGTTGAGGAAGGACCCCTGCTACGTGTTTTGTCTAATTTTCCTTTAAAATGCTACAATCTGATACTTGATCATTTCAGGATATACTGTACAGGTTATACCCCCGTTTCGCCGACACGAAAATTTCCTAACCCCTTTCGCTGGCAAATTCCCCAAAGAAGGGAAAATCGACAGCCGACAGTGAATGTTCACCCCCATTTTGTCGGCGAAATGGGGGTACAACATACATTTTTCAAGCTCATTTAAGACTAGTTGTGTAGTTTGAAGGCAATAATCCTAAAAAACTTAGAAGCTAAGATGCAGAAATAAAACCCAGAGTTAGAAATTAGAATGTGAAAAACAGGCGTCAATGGCACTTAATTATTTTTTCTTAGTTGCCAAAATGGTCTACTCAGGCATAATTTTTTAAATTTTTTAATAGGATAAGACTTGGTTTATTATTGTTATTTACTTAAATAATAAATACAAGCACAAAAGTTTAATATGAATATATTTATATTTAAAAAATAAAATAAAATAAAAACTCCCGTAAAACATAATAAACAGTAGAATCTCTTTTTTAATTACCTGCTGGCCAACTCATTTTTAAATTTAGTCGAATTCCAAATGTTACATCTTCAAACAAAATGAGAACTATTAGAAAACATTCATTTAAACTTTTTTTTTCTGTTGTTTTAATTATTAACCTTTACTTTCAGTTTTATAAGCCCAAAGTTTGTTAATTAATTCAGTATTTCAGAAATTGTCATGATAAATATTTTTTGGTGATGTATTAATAAACTCAGAAATAATAATTGGTAGTAGAAAATTAAAAAAATATATATATATAAATTAAATAAATTGAAATATTATGTTTTTTTTTTTTTTTTTTTTTTTTTTTTTAACAGCATTTATGTGATTTTTTACTTGCTGGTTTTTATTGAGCTTGTGTATCGATGTGTTTAGGCTGAAAATATAAGATTTTTTTTTTTTTTTTTTAAGATAATAATAAACGAGGATTTTGAAAATTTCAGTAGACTTCAGAAATATGCTGATCACGACCAATTTAAAAATTGAAATTTATGATAAAGTTCGAAGAAGAAAATCATGATAGAACTTACTTCAATGATGTTATTTTAGAAATGGAGTCTAATGAGATAAAGAAAGTAAATTTTAAGCAAGGTCTAGGTCTTGAAGATAAGTTCCTAAATTCTTTTAACTCAATAATATTTGTGCTTAAACACACACACACAGAGAAAAAAAAAAAAAAAAAGAATCCATAGACTAAAAATATAAATAAATAAACTACTTTTCTTTACCTAAATATTCTTTAACTGTAATAAAAGTCGCAAATTTATTATAGAATTATTCTTATACTAGCAGGCTATGCCCACTTCATTTTAAAAAGAATTCCTTTTGAAAAGAAATTATTAAAAACTAATGATAATAAAAAATTGCTATATTATAAATGTTGCTATACTATAAATTTTATATATGCGTGTTTATTACATTATTTATACTCTTTCTTTGCCTTCATCTATACATTTTATATATCTTATGCAATGACAACCATTTTCAATGCATTATAATATCAAAATTCTAATTTAAAAAAAAAAAAAAAAATCTACAAAATTTTAAAATTTGCGCAGTCTCTGGTCTCCGGCTGTATGAATTTCTGGGACTGTACTGTAAAAAGAGAAATAATTTTATGACAGTAACGTGGTCATAAATTAGGCGTAAAAAATGACAAGTGAAAATTGCAGTTCACCATGGGTTTGTGCACCTGAGACTGTGAGGCGTATTAACTGATAAAAAGGGGTGAACTGGACACGAATCTCCATACGTAACTATAGTACCCGCCATTTCATTGAATTGAAATTTCCTTTCCACTTGTTTTTCCCATAATTATAGGACAAATCCCTAAATAGCTGGAAAGGGAAGCTTGAATAGGAAAAACAGGGGGGTAAAAAAAATTTTGTCGGCGAAACGGGGGGTTACACCACTGTACACTCTCCATGCCCTCCTAGGGTCCAGATCACTCCGATAGACGTAATTTATTTCTTTTTGTTTGTGATAAAGAAAGAATGGATTTTTTTTTCGGTATGTGTGTGTCTTTATCGCTTATTTTTCTTGAAAAATTGCAAAGGAAGCAACAGTTCTTAGATTGTTTACAAAAAGGAATCTTAAAAAGCCAAATTTACAGGAAAAATAACTAACCGAAGGAAAAAAAAGTTACATTTAAAATGCTATTTTTTTTTTTTTTGTTATTCACAATTTACAGTTTTAAATTTTGCTTCATTTAGAGGAAAAGGGGGAGCAACATCTTAGAAATCATTGGGGGGGGGGGGGGGGGCTCATATAACTTCTGACGTTAGGGTTTTTTTTTTTTTTATTATTATTCATGTATAAAATTTTTAAAAAGTAGTCTTAATTAGCCAATTTTGACAAAAACTAAAAGTTGGCCTTTTGTTAAGCTTTAAAGAGGCACAAATTACTAATTTACATTATTAAGGAATTTTGTTAAATAAACTGTCATGGCAGAAAAACATACCATTTCAAAAATTTTGCCAGCCACTGTATGTAATGTAAATTTTCATTTTTATGTTTGTGATCTAGGGGGGTGCAAGTGCACCCCCTTCGCTACGTTCATGCCTACGTGAACATACAAAACCATAACGTAACTAATTTTACACAGCCCAATTACACAAACATGATATATTAAGTTTAACTTACATGGCTGATTATTGCTTTCTTCGCTAACACTGGACAACAGCGGCCATGTTTTTAGAGGTGATAGTAAACCTGCGATCGAATTGTGAGAGCTCCGAGGCAGTCACAAATTATCCCCTCATCGGTCACAAATTTGCGATCTGTTTTGTAAACAAATTTTGCGTTTGGATTGGAACACAGCCAGATTTGAATTTACATATTTGTGATCACAACGTTTCAGCCTGGATGTAACTCTAAGTGTGCTATATGGTTCTGAACTATCCTGAAAGTTTCAAATGTCTAGCTAGTCGGGAAGTTAGTTAAAATCGATTGCAAGATTTGTACTGGATACACTAACAAACAAGAATCGAAGTTAATGAAAACATGGTAATAAGTAAATTACAGATAATTACACAGGTCTACAAAAATGATGTGGAAAAAATTTGATTGATCATTTTAGCTGATTCTTTTTGATGTGATGAAACTGAAAATGCAGCCAGTTTTTCTCTATCACACATAGATTTATTGCCCAACTGCGCAGTGCGACGTAAAACCCAACCAACCAACCACACATAATTTTTTGTCAGTACAAGGAGTTTGGTGACATAATTTCTTACACATACGAACATAACAATAGGTTGGTTGGATGATAGGGTTTTACGTCGTACTAGTGCTGCGCAATAACAACAATAGTTACTCATGATTAATTAATCATGGCAACATACTACAAAACTTACCATATAATTATAGCGGTGAGCAATGAAAGAAATTATTTAGGTAGACACCCTGTATTAACAAAAATCTATATGTGATAGAGAAAAACTGGTTTCATTTAGTTTCAACTCTCCGAAAAATATAAAGATCAGCCAAAATTATTAAATAGAAATTTTTAATGTACACCTGTGTTATAATACCCTGAGAGCATACTGTAACTATCTGAAAAAGTCATCCGGAGGGCGCGCAACAATGTCTTTTTCTACTCGTCACAGGATTTTTTCTGAATAACAACTCCATCCTAAAATTATCAGATAAAAGACATTTAAGGACATGCAGTGGTGTATCCGTGTATCCTTCTAAACATCCTTCGGATGGTGACAGTATATTTCAGAACATCCAGCGGATAATGTATAGTCCTGCATGTTATATCCTCCGGAGGATCTCTGGATGTAATTTTACTGTATGGGATATTATTATAATACATGTTTTTCAATCAATAAAATAAGAATAAATGATCATGCTTATTCAATCAGGTTTTATTAGATTAGCTTAAGTAACAAATAGACAGCAGAAACATAAAAACGCGGAAAACTCTTCTGAGAACAAAATTCAGACACCTAATGACTTTTCTCCTGTATGAGCTCGTAGATGTTTCCTTATATTTCCTTTTATATAAAAACTTTTTCAACAAACTTCACACACGTATGGCTTCTCTTCTGTATGAATACATAGATGTGTCATTAGATTTCCTTTTTTAGAAAACATTTTAGAGCATAATTCACACACGTATAGCTTTGCCTCTGTATGGGCACGTAGGTGATTGTTCACATTAGTCTTTACACAAATGAATATTTAGGTATCCCTCTTGGAAAAATCCTTTAAAACATACTTCACACACGTATGTTTTTTCTATTTGTGTGGGTGCGTAGATGATTGTTAAGACTACTCTTTACAGAAAATCTTTTAGAACATACTTCACACACGTATGGCTTTTCTTTCATATGGGTGCGTAAATGATAATTCAGACTTCCCTTTTGGGAAAATGCTTGAGAACATACTTCACACACGTAAGGTTTTTCTTTTGTATGAATGCGTAGATGCTTGTTCAGATTACTCCTTTCATAAAATTTTATAAAAACATATTTCACACAGGTACGGCTTTTCTTTTGTATGCATACGTTGGTGAATATTCAGATGTCTTTTTTGGGAAAATCCTTTAAAACACACTTCACACACGTATGGCTTTTCCTTTGTATGGTTGCGTAGATGATTGTTCAGATTTCTCTTTTGGGAAAATCCTTTAGAACATACTTCACACACGTATGGCTTTTCTTTTGTATGGATGCGTAGATGCTTCTTCAGATTACTCTTTTCAGAAACATACATAAAAATCTTTTAGAACATATTTCACACACGTGTGGCTTTTCTTTTGTATGGGTGCGTACAAGATTATTCATACTACTCTTTATAGAAAATCCTTGAGAACATACTTCACACACGTATGGCCTCTCTTTTGTATGGGTGCGTAAATGATCGTTCACAGGGCCTGATTACCAAAAGGCACGGGAAGCACAAGCTTCCCCTCAAAATTTCACAGGGGCCCCCAAAATGACTAAAAACAGGGTCTTGAATTTTCTATTTTAGATTTCGCACTGATATTGAATTTTTTCTGAGAAAGTTCACCTAAAGGAAATTGAAATACCACTATTTTGGGAAAAATCTATTATTTAATGTCAAAAATTTGAATGTTGATTAATTAATAAGTTATAGGATTAAAAGTTGTGAGCAGAAACCACCCAGATATATGAATGAAAATACATACATTATATATACATATAAACACACAAAACTTTTTTATCTATAGCATTTTTATATTACAATATGTAATAGGAAAACAATATTTCCCGAAATCAAAGGGGGCCCCGAAATAAAACTGAGCTTCCCCTAGCTTCAAAGCTTAATCGGGCCCTGATCGTTCAGACTTCCCTTTTGGGAAAATCCTTCAGAACTTCACACACGAAGACTTTTCTTTTGTATGGATACGTAGATGCTTGTTCAGATTACTCTTTTCATAAAATTTTTTAAAAACATACTTAACACACGTATGCCTTTTCTTTCGTATGTATACGTTGGTGAATATTTAGATATCCTTTTTGGGAAAATCCTTTAGAACACACTTCACACACGTATGGCTTTTCTTTTGTATGGGTGCGTACATGATTATTCAGACTACTCTTCATAGAAAATCCTCTAGAACATACTTCACACACGTATGGCCTCTCTTTTGTATGGGTGCGTAGATGATCGTTCAGATTTCCCTTTTGGGAAAATCCTTTAGAACATACTTCACACACGTATGGCTTTTCTTTTGTATGGGTGCGTACATGATTTTTCAGATTACTCTTTATAGAAAATCTTTGAGGACATACTTCACAAACGTATGGCTTTTCTTTCGTATGTATACGTTGGTGAATATTTAGATATCCTTTTTGGGAAAATCCTTTAGAACACACTTCACACATGTATGGCTTTTCTTTTGTATGTATACGTTGGTGAATATTCAGATGCTCTTTTTGGGAAAATCCTTTAGAACACACTTCACACACGTATGGCTTTTCTTTTGTATGGGTGCGTAGATGATTGTTCAGATTTCCCTTTAGGGAAAATCCTTTAGAACATACTTCACACACGTATGGCTTTTCTTTTGTATGGGTGCGTACATGATTTTTCAGATTACTCTTTATAGAAAATCCTTGATAACATACTTCACAAACGTATGGCTTTTCTTTCGTATGTATACGTTGGTGAATATTTAGATATCCTTTTTGGGAAAATCCTTTAGAACACACTTCACACACGTATGGCTTTTCTTTTGTATGGGCGCGTAGATGACTGTTGAGATGACTATTTTGAGAAAATCTTTTAGAACATATTTCACAAACGTATGGCTTTTCTTTTGTATGTATGCGTTGGTGAATATTTAGACATCCTTTTTGGGAAAATCCTTTAGAACACACTTCACATACGTATGGATTTTCTTTTGTATGGGTGCGAAGATGATTGTTCAGATTACTCTTTTCAGAAAATCTTTTAGAACATACTTCACACACGTATGGTTTTTCTTCTTTATAGATGCGTAGATGTATTTTCATATTTCCCTTTTTGGAAAATCCTTTAGAACATATTTGACACACGTATGGCTTTTCCATTTTGTATTGTTATATAGATGTCTGCTCAGTCTTTTTTCTGAACAGGACAGTTTAAGCCTGCATTCTGGTCAAATGCAGCAGAATTGAGCCAATTGGTGAGATCTTCCGTGGACCCCACCCTTCTCAAAGATCTTGATCACGGATTAGGAGATTCTTTGAGAAGGGTGGGAAGGCTCCATAGATGATGGGAAGGCTCCATAGACAAGACCACGGAGTAAAGACTTTAGATCGCGCTCATCACAAATGCTCCTGCTTGCTCTTTTTGCTAATAAGCATGCGTGGGGACATCGTCTCCTCTCCTCAAGTGCTAAGCAAGAAGGAAGGTCTTAGAAATTGAGGGCAGCAGTGCTTCTCTCTATTAACGATTAATTTAAACCACGGAGTAATATTAATAGGAGTTGAAGGTCCAATGGGAGAAAGCTACGAAACTGTAATCTAAATTTTTGGTAAATATTGAGGGCGCCACTTGTCATTCCTCCCTACCTTGGCGCGGATATACTGTTGTTTTCAATAGAATTTTGCTGGAATACATTTAAAAATTTTTATTTTAAGGAATGTAATTTCTTTGTAATTTCTTAAAACTGCATAATTCATATGTTTCAATTAAATGTTTCGTTCCTAGTTGTAAAACAGGCTATGATAGTGATAAGAAAAACAAAAAAAAGCCCTAGGAGAACAATAAAGTCCCAGTTCGTATTTTCTGCACCTAAAGTAAGTTTATATTTTTTCTTTACAAAATTTCATCCATTCTCCTTCCTCTCAATTATCTGTTTTAGCTAGCTTCGGTTCATAAGAATCGTCATTTTTTAAAAGCTTTCTTTCAAAGTAAAATTAGTATAAAATGGCTCTTAAAAAAAACATGTTGGTTAGAATACTCTATTTAATGAAATTTGCTTTCAATCGAAATTTTTTCAGCTTGATATTATTTTTCAAAAAATAATTAAAACGAGACATTTCCAGATTGAATAACATTGCGGAAGCTGGAGAGAAGGAAGGATTGCACGCTGGCGCCATCTGTAAACATTAGAAACAACATCACAAAATTTCAGCGTTACCTTCTTCTCCTGTCTTTTTACTCCGTGATTTAAACAAACATTTTCAGAGAATTTTTATTTATTTATTTTTTTTTTTTTTCTTCTTTAAAAAAATTTTTTTTAAATAATGAAAATTTTAGAATCAGAGTTATTTTACTTTAAAATCAAATGTAGAGTTTAGAAACAGAATAATTATTTAAAAGTGTAGGATGTCTTCATTAATAAAAATATTCATGGATTATCTTTTTTTTTTTTTTTTTTTCAGGAATTTTACTTTAATTTTACTTATATTTTTGAATAGTTTAATTTGTACTTATATTTATTTTGTATAAAATTCCTCTACAGATATTTTTATAATTCTTTCAAGGTATATTTTTAAAATTTAAAATAACAGAAATATATGAGATATAATAATTCCGAAATCATATTTATTACTAGCAGGCTACGCCCGCTTCGCTGGTCACTATTTTTAAAGGAATCACAATAATTAATGAATTCTCAAAATTGTATTAATTCTTTATCATGTTGTTAAAAAGAGAAAAAAATTCTGATCGGGAAAAATATCGCACCGGGTCCCCACTGCCTTCGGCAGCGTAGACCCGTACGCTGCGCGCCCGTATCCCTTCACCATCCTTATGACATCTCAAAATTCCATGTTATTAGTCATAAACTTTCATTCTTAAAAAAAGGAATTTAAAAAATATATCATTTATCATCGTGTAAAAACTCACACCTGGATAGGACTACCTTAGGCAGCGCAGATCCATGCGCGCTTGTGAGGATATACGTGTATTCCTTCTCAACTCAAACTTTTATTATTAAGGAAAAAAAAAATATCATCGGGTGAAAACTCGCACCGGATCACAAACGCATGCGCGATGCGCGCGCACGTGTTAAGATAACGTGCGCTGCGCGCACATATTCTGAAATGACACTTTTACTGAAAAGAAAATTTAAAAAATCATTTCTCATCAGGTAAAAAGTTGCACCGGGTCCCCACTGCCTTCAGCAGCGCAGTCTCGTACTCGCTGCGCGCGACTATCCCTTCCCCACTCTTCCAGCCCCTACTAATTAACCTACATATACCAATTTTTAACGGTCTAACTCAATTAGCTGAGATGCAAAAGTAAACCTAGAAATTATTTTAATTAGTAGCTGAGATACAAAAGATAACCGATTCAGGAAACCTCAAAATGTGTCAATCAGGTGAAATCTCGAATCCCACTTTCGATAATATAAAAGTACTCTAAAATATCTTTCGAATGATTTATTAAAAATAATTTAACCATAATTAGAATTTGAAATATTGAAATCTTAAAATATTACAGCGCTATCTGGCGGTAGAAATTTCTGTAATCTACTGTTCAATTCCAAATTAACAAAGCTTTCAAATGATGTATTACTTATGATATTATTTTAATTATTAGCTGAGATACAAAAGAAAACCTAATCAGGACACCTCAAAACGTGTAAATCGGGTGAAATCTCGAATTTCACTTTCGATAATATAAAAGTACTTTAAAATATCTTTCGAATGATGTATTAACATTAATAATAATTAGAATTTGAAATATTGAAATTTTAAAATATTACAACGCCATCTGGCGGTAGAAATTTCTGTAATCTACTGTTCGATTCCAAATCAACAAATCCTTCAAATGATGTATTACTTATGAAATTATTTTAATTAGTAGCTGAGATACAAAAGAAAACCGATTCAGGAGACCTCAAAACGTGTAAATTAGGTGAAATCTCGAATCCCACTTTCGATAGTACAAAAGTACTTTAAAATATCTTCCGAATGATGCATTAAAAATAATTTAATCATATTCAGAATTCGAAATATAGAAATTTAAAAATATTACAGCGCCATCTGGCGGTAGAAAATTCTGTAATCTACTGTTCAATTCTAAATCAACAAAGCTTTCAAATAATGTATTACTTATAAAATTATTTTAATTAGTAGCTGAGATACAAAAGAAAACCTAATCAGGAAACCTTAAAACGTGTAAATCACGTGAAATCTCGAATTCCATTACTTATGATGGTCGGTTAATGGAAGGTGACAGAAATTTTTGGCGTCTGCTCTTAAAATTCAATTCAAAAAGTTTTCAAAATGACATATTACTTGTGAAATTATGCTAATTAGAAGCCGAGATACAAAAATGATATAAACACTATTATAAAACGATTTATGTCTGACTTTTTCGTGGTTTTCTCCGAAACTTGCGTAATTCCGGGCTAAATCCTGTTAAAAATCCATAGTATGAAATGTGAAAGGAGTATCAGAATTCAAAATTCTTCAAAATATAAAAGAATAAAGGCGTTCTGGGTTTTCCGTTGTTTTCTCCGAAACAACCGTTCCTTTTCTACGTTTTTGCCCCTCCCCCCCTTTCCGTCCCTTCTAATAATTTTACACTTGAATATATCCGCAATCGATTTATCTTTCCTTGAAACCTAATAATAACAATTTCAAACGCTGTAACTCTTTATTTTTTATTTTTTATTTTTTATTATTATTTTTTTTTTTTTTCTGGCCGTTTGCTCCCCCCCCTCCCCCTCAAGCCCTTCCTAATAATTCTACACTTTCAAAAATATTCAGAATCGAAATATCGGGCATTAAAAAGAAATATTACGAAATTTCAACGGCATATCTGAATTTAAAATAGTGTTAAATATAATACAAAATTTAATCTGATTTTTTTGTTTATCCACATATTTTCATGAAAATTGAACAGTAGCTTTATAATATGCTGTCCAGGCCGAATATGAATTCAAATGTAACGTGAATTAAAATTTGAAAAAAATTGAAAATTGCAATATTTTTCCCCACTACAAAACACGTGACATCTTGATCGGTTACTATCATTTCCTTTTCCATGGCAGACGATGGGTCTACATTTCCGGCATTTGAAATGATGTTGCCACAGAAAATTCATACTTTAGTTAATTTTAAAAAATCTAATTGTTGTACCGATAAACCACTTGCACGCTTAGATTAAGAAAAAATGCCCCTTTCATTTGGTATCGAAATTGTAACGATCGGACAAATATTTCTAATTTATTTTCCACTTTTTCTGCTTTGAGATCGCTTTTAGATTAGACATGAGTGGACATTTTAATTAATATCTCCACAACTAATTAAAATTTTTAAATTCTGTTTTGAAGAGGAACTCAGAAATGTTCCAGAGCATCAGTATGTCAATTTTTGTACTTCTGCGTTCAATAGGGGCTGAACGTATAAAAGAACAGACTGACAGACAGACAGACAGACAGACAGACAAACCTTTCCATTTATTATTATAGATAGTTTTTTTATTTCCTTTATATTCATTTTTCATATCGAATATTTTGTATGAAAGCTTCAAATTGATACAAATTATGTAGAAAATTGGTTTTATATTAAACTATGTATATTTTCCTATCCTTCATATAATATTGCTTATTACTATTTCAAATTAATTTATTTAAAAATGTAATAATAATAATAATTCAGTTGTAAATTGAAATATCTTAAAACAGTTTCTTTGTATTATTTTATATAATTTCTAGTTATAATCTTACCTCAATAAATAAATATAAATTATGCATTATCATCAGCAAATTTTAAAGATAGTAAATTTGAATTAGTTTAAAATATTATGTATTCAGCTATACACATGATATATTATATCTAGACAAATAATAATGATGATAATAATAATAATAATAAATAAAAATAAAATAAAATAAAAAAATGTATGAAAAATTTTCTTAAAAAATATTTGCGATATACATACATACATATATATATATATATATATATATATTAATATTCAGTTATAATTTTGTTTGATTTAAAAAAGAAGTGCTTAAAAATGGAAATCTTATAAACTGAGCAAATGAGAGGTAAGGTTTATTATTAATAAACATTAAGAGTATCAATTAAGCTATTTATCCTCTCCCCTTCGTTCTTGTCAATATTTACAATTTTATTATTAATATCTAATTTAGAAGTAACTAAATGTATGAAAAATTAATTCTATCTTAGTATTATATGTAAATCTTGTATTTACTATATAAGTTCTTTAATATATATATATATATATATATATATATATATATATATATATATATATATATATTAGTTATATTTATTCCTTCTATTGTTAAATAAATAAGTAAATGAAAGTAAAATAAACAGAAAGCGTTAATTTACTTTTAGACTTTGTGTGGTGTATTCTAATTGTTATAGTTTTTATAAGCAATCCTATAACACATTTAAATGTCATTTAAAACTTCATTAAATACTGAAAATTTTATGGAGGCAAACAGTTTAATAATATAATTTGTTATTCGACAATTTTGATGAGGGAGAAAAAAAAAAACACTTTAAAATATTAGATTAATTATATTTTTTTTCTAAGATTTTTTAAAATTAATTAATTTATTTATTTTTTGTGGAAGTGTATTATTTTGATAAAATAAAATGTCATTATGTAAAAAAAAAGGGGGGGATTAATATTTAAAGTATAGACATATGTTTTAATCAAGTAGGATAGTGTTTAAAAAAGAAAAAAATCGGACATGAATTTTAATCTAAACTTTAATGCAAACATCCTACATAGTTAGGTGTTTGATCCCCTTTAATATCCCTCCTCCCCCCACTACTGATTTGATCTAATATTTTAAAGTTTTTTTTTCTTCCTCATCAAAATTGACGAATAATAAATTATATAAATAAACTGTTTGCCTCCATAAAATTTTTAGTATTTTATGAAGTTTTAAATAATATTTAAATGTGTTATAGTATTGCTTATAAAAACTATAATAATTAGAATATACCACACAAAGTTTATATGCTTTAAATTAATGCTTTCTGTTTATTTTACTTTCACTTACTTATTTATTTAACAGTAGAAGGAATAAATATAACTAAATATATATATATATATATATATAATAAAAAGAATTGTTTTTAGGACTTATATAGTAAATACAAGATTTACATATAATACTAAGATAGAATTAAATTTTCATACAGTTAGTTACTTCTAAATTAGATATTAATAATAAAATTGTAAATATTGACAAGAAGGAAGGGCAGAGGATAAACAGCTTAACTGATGCTCTTAATGTTTATTAATGATAAACATTACCTCTCATTTGCTCAGTTTATAAGATGTCCATTTTTAAGCACTTCTTTTTTAAATCCAATAATATTCTAACTGAATATTAATATATATATATATATATATATATCGCAAATATTTTTTTAGAAAATTTTTCATACATTTTTTATTTTATTTTATTTTTATTTATTATTATTGTTATTATTATTATTATTATCATTATTATTTGTCTAGATATAATGTCATGTGTAGAGCTGAATACATAGAATTTAAACTAATTCAAATTTACTTTCTTTAAAATTTGCTGATGATGATGCATAATTTATGTTTATTTATTTATTTATTGAGGAATGATTATAACTAGAAAATATATAAAATAATATAAAGAAACTGTTTTAAGATATTTCAATTTACAACTGAAATATTATTATTATTACATTTATAAATAAATTAATTCGAAATAGTAATAAGCAGTATTACATGAAGGATAGGAAAATATACATAGTTTAATATAAAACCAATTTTCTATATAATTTGTATCAATTTGAAGCTTTCATACAAAATATTCGATGTGAAAAATGAATATAAAGGAAATCTAAAAACTATAATAAATATGATTTTGAAATTATTATATCTCATACATTTCTGTTATTTTAAATTATAAAAATATAACTTGAAATAATGATAAAAATATCTGTAGAGAAATTTTATACAAAATAAATAAAAGTACAAATTAAACTATTCAAAAATATAAGTAAAATTAAAATAAAATTCCCGAAAAAAAAAAAAAAAAAAAAAAAAAAAAAAAAGATAATCCATGAATATTTTTATTAATGAAGACCTCCCACACTTTTAAATAATTATTCAGTTCCTAAATTCTATATTTTTTTAATTGATGGAAGTTGACTTTAAAGTAAAATAACTCTGATTCTCAGATTTTTCATTATTTTAAAAAAATGTTTTAAAAGAAGAAAAAATAAATAAAAACTAAATAAAAATTCTCTGAAAATGTTCGTTTAAATCAATCGTTAATAGATGGAAGCACGGCTGCCCTCAATTTCTAAAACCTTCCTTCTTGCTTAGCACTTGAGGAGAGGATAGGATGTCCCCGCGCATGCTTATTAGTAGAAGGAGCAAGCAGGAGCATTTGTGATGGGCGCGATCTAACATCTTGTGAAGGCGATTAGCAGTGTGGTGACCATGGCAATACAATCATCTTTCTACCTTCACGGTGGTGACATAACCACTCGGCTACGAAAGGTCTATATTTGATTATATATGTTTTTATTTTCCAACTTTGTTTTCATATAAGTTATATTTCAAGGCGCATGCGTTAAGCAACGAAATATGCGTCATAAGTTCGTCATTATTATTGGTTTTCATTAACATTGGCAAACGATTTTTTTCCCTAAAATCCCACAGGAAAATTGTAAAAAAAAAAAAAAAAAAAAAAAAAAAAAAAAAAAGTTTTTCAACTAATAAGGCATTGATTCTATTTCCGAAATAGAAAAATAACATTTACAAACTTTTGATTATAAAATTTATCCTGTTTTTTTTTTTTTTTTTTTTTTTTTTTTCTTTTGTATTTCTTTATTTCAGGAATTAACTTTACATGGTTCATGTGTGCAGAAGCAAGTATTGTGAATGCTTGATACATTTTGATTGCCGCTTGAATAATCAAACTTAAAGTATAAACTGCACAAAGCACAAGTCAAAACTAGGATACTTGATCTTTAAGTTTGAATTAAACTCACAAGCATGAAATATTTATTTTAATGTAAGCTCTTGAAGTTCCGTTTATATCTTGTTTTTCATGCATTTTATAGTCCACAGAAACTTAAAAGAAAAAAAAAAAAAAAAAAAAAAACATATTGGATAAGAATAAATAATTAGAGGAAAAAAAAAACTATACTCAAAATGTTACACAGATGAAAATTTTCCAAAAATTAGTGTTTTTAATGTTAATTTTGGAAATGGGGATTTTTTTCAAAAAAGATCTTCATTTGGGGGGGGGGGGGGGGAATGGCAGTTTAAATTTGTTAAATATGCTTTTTCTTTTTTTTTTTTTTTTTTTTTGCAATTTTAGTATAAATTGAGTTGGGGGAATGTTTTGGAAAAAACTCTTGATTTAGGGAAATTTGAAAACTTTTTGAATAAATTGACTTGCGATCATCTGGCAACACTGGGTCTCCCCAGTTACCTGTGTTTGACACATGGTAATGGAATATCTCAGGTATACTTACTGCGTAAAAAAAAAAAAAAAAAACCTGCTTTGGTCTTACATCAACCGGGACTAACACTATCTATCGCGTACATTAGGAAACGCTTGCTTGGTAATTTCATTAAAAGTATTTTAGCAGCATATTTTTTAAAGTACTGTAATTTTCCCTCTCTCTTTTATTTATTTACTAGCCAACTTCGGCGACCAGCTTGTTCGCGATCCTTGAAAAATTCGACTTTATAAAACTCCCGCTTGGAGGAGCCTGCGGCGCCTTTTTTCCGTTTCAAGTGTTACAACAGCTTATTGACATATAGTGAAAATAGCTTTATTGATCCCTTATCAATATCTGAAATAGCCTGCTCGCTCACCATGTTATGATCTTTTAAATATCTGACTTTAACAAAGTCCCGCTCGGTGGCGCCTGCGGCGCTTTATCCCCGTTTTGGAACTTACAATACCTTCTTCGCTGATTAGAATTTGAAATATTAAAATATCACAGCGCCATCTGCGGGTGGAAATTTCTGTAATCTACTGTTCCATTCCAAATCAACAAAGCTCTCAAATGATACATTACTTATGAAATTATTTTAATTAGTAGCTGCGATAAAAAAGAAAACCTAATCAGGACATCTCAAAACGTGTAAATCGGGTGAAATCTAGAATTACATATTCGATAATAAAAAAGTACTTTAAAATATCACTCGAATGATGTATTAAAAGTAATGTAATCATAATTAGAATTTGAAATATTGAAATTTTAAAATATTACAGCGCCATCTGCCCGTAGAAATTTCTGTAATCTACTGTTCCATTCCAAATCAACAAAGCTTTCAAATGATGTATTACTTATGAAATTATTTTAATTACTAGCTGAGATACAAAAGAAAACCTGATCAGGAGACCTCAAAACGTGTAAATCGGGTGAAATCTCGAATTCCACATTCGATAATTTCATTTAAAATATCTTTCGAATGATGTATTAAAAATAATTTAATCATAAATGAATTTCAAATATGCGTATAAGAATAAAATTTAATTTGTAATTTAAATGTAAATTTTTTCCAAAATCGATGAAATTGGAACTGCAACTATCCCTTGTGATGTTAACGGTGCACGGTAAGTTTGAAAGAATTTTGAAGAAAATTGAAGCATTTTGAAATTTGAAATTTTTATTCCCACTACAATAACCACGTGAACTCAATTGGTAAAATCTCTCAATCTCTTTCGGCCAAATATGGTTTTCTCTGTCAGTTGCCATGGTAACCCCCCACATGAAGTCGAATAGACCAAGATCGCGGTATTCAATGGTTTTATAGCTAAAATTTAAAAAAAATTATAACTCATTCAGTTTTTGAAAAAATCTTTCAATCTTTTCAGAAGTGAATTGTGCAACCGAGGTCTATATATATATATATATATATATATATATATATATATATATATATAAAGAAATAATTTATCTCTAAAAGATTTTGAGTTAAAAAATGTTTTGTGAAAAAATCGATGTTTCGTAAAGTCTAAAAATATGGTTTGCTAATCCATATTTTGTTAAAATGTTTAGATGGTTCGAAAGAGGATTAAATGACCTTTCCAAATATACTAGTTGTTAAGAAATGGGTCTGTTATTGTTTCGTACAGGGCGTTTCAAAAAAGACGATCGAGAAAAAGAGAAATTTTGAACCCTTTTTAATTTTTTTTTAATATAAAAAAATCCGTATTTAAAAAAAAAAAAAAAAAAAAAAAAAAAAGTTGTACCGTAAGAATCGGTAATAAATGATCTTTCTCGTGGTACAGGTATATTTTCAATATCTCGAACCGTTCACCTAAGATCGCTTTAAAAAAACCTGCAAAATTTTCTCTCTCTGCTTTTTCTTTTGAGGAACGCGGTACCAGATAAAAATTACGGTCGCCTGGCATTTTGAATCGTTTTTTCATTAGACATAGTTGGACGATTTAATTAATATCTCCGCTAATTAGGGCCGCATCGCTTAGCGAAGTATCGCGACGTCGAGATGAAGAAATTCCATGTCTTCTGGTATCTGTTTTGAGCCGCTGCGACCATCAGCGCCGGAGTTTTAGCAGCCATAAGCGATTTCTCACAGTCACACACAGACAGACAGACAGATGCTCACAGATTTTAAGAATATAAGGAGATTCAGGCTCAGATTCAGTGTTTTCTTCGCATCAGATTCAGGTTTGTCATCCGATTAGATCCTGTCTAAACTGGCGTTTACACTTATAAAATAGTTACTGATTTGCCTTAAAAGAATCAGCATATTATCAATAATAACAAAAAATTAAAATAATACTTACCAAAAATAAGCTTTATTCTTTTTATATCTTATTATATAATGAAAGATTTTAGGTAGATAAGACAATCTTTTTTTCTCTTAGAGTTAATTCTCTGAATGCAAATTTAAGCAGCAATTGAAATATTCCATATATCAATTAAATATAGACAAGTCATTAAAGATAGGGAGGGGAAAACAGACATATTAAAACTTTCATACAATGTACACCTTTAGCAGAAAACAATATAGAAATAAGTTTTAATACTATTACATTTATTTTATATATTCTGAGATCTGATTACAAAATAATATACTGTTAATTATAAATGTAAACTTTTCGGCGGTGAGGCAAATATAGAAATACTAATATGAGATTACACTGCATATAAGCACAGATTAAATAAATATTTTTAGTTATGTGTACATAATATGGAAACAGATAAGATACATCAACAACTAAAATAAATAAATAAATAGCTTTATTACCTGATATTTATGTTGATGATTGAGCCATCAGTATAATGGAAAATTACTACTGATTCAAAATTGGTTCTATCTATTTATTTATTTATTTATTTATTTATTTTAACAGATACTTGACTTTAAAGTAAAAACGATAAATCTAAGGCTCCTATATATACCAGCTGGCGCATTAGGCATTTTGTTGCCTTAGGGTTGCCACATGTACTCAGCGCGTTTCTCTGATAATCAAGCGACAACAATTTTTTTTATCGTATTACGTTACTTTAGAGTAACTTGTTTTATTATATTTCATAATTTTAGATTAGTAAACTATGATATGGAAGTTTGTTTAGCGATAAACTGCTATAATCATTCAAGAAGTTAATATAAAGTGTTCACAGACCTTCTACTACTGTGTATTTGAGTTTTGGCGACATTTTGTAAAAGAAACAGAAACCGCCTTACCAACACATCTTACCCCAGTACATTCATAGGATATCCTCAGAATAAAATGACATTCTGAGAACACTGTACTGTGAAAAAAATGTGTTTTAGGAATATTATTGTTGTTTATTGCTGTTATCTTGACCGGCTTAGCTTCAGATCAAAATTTCTGAAAATCATTGGGGAAGTGATAAGAACGCCAAGAAGGAATGCTGTCCTTTTCGGAGGCAAAGAAATGGTGGTGATGCGCCGACCTATTATTTTATTTAGGGGCTCTAGATGAATCTGTTGCTTATATAAAATAAATTGAAATTATACGTACTGCATTAAAAATATATATATACATTCATACTTAACAAAAATAAATTACTTACCTGCAGTTTTAATAGGAAATCCTTAATTATGTAGAAAATTTTGAATTACAAGAAACTTTAGAAAATAAAAAAATGAGCAAACGCATGTAATGTAATTGACGATGGATGCGATATCAAGTTTATCTAGACCCCATAAATAAAATAATAGGCCGGCACATCACCGCCATTTGTTTTTGCCTCAGAAGAGGACAGCATTCCCGCTTGCGTCCTTATCGCTTCCCTAATGATTTTAAGAAATCTTGATCTGAAGCTAATCCGGTCAAAATAGGAGCAATAAGCCGCAATGATATTCCTAAAAACACTTTTTTTCACAGTACATTCTCAGGATGTCATTTTATTCTGAAGATATCCTATGGATGTAGGATGTACTGGGGTAAGAAAAGGTTAGGGTGGTTTCTGTTTCTTTTACAAAATGTTGCCAAAACTCAAATACACAGTAATAGAAGGTCTGTGAACACTTTATATTCACTTCTTGAATGATTATAGCAGTTTATCGCTAAACAAACTTCCATATCATAGTTTACTTTTCTAAAATTTTGAAATATAATAAAACAAGTTACTCTAAAGTAACATAAGACGATAAAAAAAAGAAAACTGTTTGTCGTTTGTTTATCAGAGAAACGCGCTGGGTACATGTGGCAACCCTAAGGCAACAAAATGCCTGATGCGGCAACTCGTATATATAGGAGCCTTAGGCTGGGATTGCGGTGCGTCGCTCAACACTATCTTACGAACAAACTCTGTCTTAAGATGTAAACAAAACGCAAGTCGTATTGCAGTGCCTCACTATCTTACGACAAACTCAGAGCTATCTTAAGTCGAATCGTAACTGGATGCACGCGCAATCACAACATAGCTCGCTCTGCGTCTCCCAATGGCTGGCTTCTTTCTCTTACGAGGACCCGTCGGAGGACTTACGCTTGAGGCACCGCAATACCAAGTTAAGATCGTTCTTAACCACGCCCATTCTACGAAAGTTCATAAGATTTAAAATCAGACTGAAGAACGAGGCACCGCAATGTCGACCAAATGTCAACGATAAACTCAGATAAGACATCAACTTCGTATAAAAAAAACACATATAGTTAATTTACAGGATCTATATACAAAACTTGGAATAGTATAACACAGCATCGGCTATTCTTTTACAGATGCAATTCACCAGACTGTGATGAAAATAACTCTTAACACATATATAATTATCCGTTTGAAACTGTAGAATAACTCTAAAAGGATTTATACTCATTAAAATCCTCGTATTTCAATTCTTACTCTGTATTTTAATTACTCTTGAAACGAAAGAAATTGTAGCATTTACAAGTCAGAACATAAAACCTCTCTGTTCTAAAAACATGAAAAACTGGTTGCCAAAAATGATCTTTTAGTAATTTTGAAGAGACCATGGAGTCGAGATAGTCTCGTTCAATCTCTTTGATTTTATGGGAGAAAAAGGAAGCATTTCCGAACATCCTCCCACCTAAGTTGACCTAGAACTCCAAAAGTTAACTTACAAAACTAGGGAAAAAATTAGAAATACACATAGAAATTACATTTTTGCCGGAGAAATTTGGGTGACTAAATACTTTACAACAAATGAAGAAAACTTTATGAGTAAAAAAATGAGAACCATATATACATATTTACAACTAAAATGATAGTGCTAATATTAAAGTCATAAGTCAAGTCTCTGTGGGGACTTAATTACACGTTCCGTTCTAGTAACAACTGGTATACGGCCGGCAGATTCACTGTCAAGTGCACTGCTCTTAACTCCCACCGTGGGGATTACTTCTGCTGGAGTAACAAAGGAGTCAGTATCAGGAACTTCTAACGGGTATATCCATTGAATAGCTTTAAAAAGGTCTCCATGTTGTGTCTTCACTTTAATTCAACGAACGATACTATCAGAACCTGGAAACACTTGACTATTCGACCAAGAGGCCACGACTGTCTTTTCATCATCTCCAACAAGAACTAATTCTCCCACCTTTAAGGTAAAAAATTGTTGATTTCTCTGCTTCGTACAAAGTACTCCTAACTATTGTTGACGGAATCTTGATCGAAAAGCTTCACGAATAGTCTGAATATAACTCAATCTTCGTCGTAAGTGATTTGGGTCTGAAGAAGTTTTAATGTCTGGCAAGGTGCTACTTTTTATCTCTCTCAGAAAATCTGCAGGAGTGAGAACACTGAGACTCGGGTCTGAAGTTACTAATGGAAATATTTATTTGCACAAACCGGTAGCTAGTTAAGCGCTTATTAAATAAAATGATAGAAAAGCAGTTATTCATTTGTTAAAAAACAGAAGTAATGAAAATTATGAGCTTACCTTTTCTGTTCTGAAGATTCTGCTGTCCCATTAGCTTGTAGCTTCTTCTCAATATTTTATTCTATATTATAATTATTAATTTCTTCTCTGTAAATAATAATATAATTAGTATAGATTGAAGAAAACATCTTGACACGTTCCTTGGATTTTTAACTTCTATATTTAATGAAAAAGAAAATAAAAGTAAAATAAAAAAAGGAGCGAGAAATTATCTCACTTTACATAATCAAAAATAAACACTAACTAACATCAGAATCTATTCTGATGGAAACATACAGATGTAGAGTCAGTCACATGATAGAGTTCTATTAATAGATTTTCACCCCTTCAACTACGAATGCAATGAAAACAATCGGGAGGGGGGAAACGGATACTTTTTTGTTTTTCATTATAAGTTGCATTTTTGGAATAAAGAAGTCTTTCGAGTTTGTAGTTTTCTGTCACCCCTCCTCAAATGAGGAATACGGTCTTAATTCCAAATTGTCGCGGTGTTTCAGAAATGTTGGCTTAGGGGTAGGTTTGGTCAACACATCTGCAGCCATTAATTTACTCTGTAGATATTGTAGAGAAATAGTCCCTTTTTCACACAGGTTCTTCCCGCTGTGGTAGCGAATGTCAATATGCTTGGAGTGTGCTGTGTGTTTGGGAGATTCGATCATTTTGATTGTAGACTGATATCGTCAAATGGGCAGTTCCTGTGGTAAGTCAAGGTCCTCTAATACCCTGGTGAGCCATAATATCTCTTGTCCAGCATTTGCGGCTGATACGAATTCTGCTTCTGCAGAAGACAGAGCTACACAGTTTGCTTTTTCGATATCCACTGGATTGGTGTTTATCCTACTAAGAATAGGTTTCCTGTCATCGATTTGCGATCAGATTTATCACCGGCCGAATCGGCATCGGCGTAGCAGGTTAGTATAGGTTTTTCCTTTCCGCTTATAACCAAATTTAATTTTTCAGTGGTTTTCAAATAACATATAATCTTTTTCGCAGCATCCCAGTCTTGCTGCCTGGGCTTCTCATTTCGTCTACTTAGAATATTGACGGCTGCTGCAACGTCAGGTCTAGAGATAGTAGCTATATATAATAGGGATCCGATGGCTTGTCTGTATTTTGCATTGTTGTTTAGTAGATTATCGTCTGAGGCATTATCCAGATAGCCAGGATTCATAGGTATATTTGTGGGCTTAGCGTTTTGAAGATTGAATTTTTCTACGAGTTCTTTAATTTTAGATCTTTGGTTTATAAAGTATTCTCCTTGTTTAGATTTTTGTATGTTAATGCCGAGGTAGTAACTTATTTCCCCGAGATTTTTGAGCTCGTATTTTGCACTAAGTTCCTCGATAGTTTCTTCTATTTGTTGGTCCGACCCTGATATTAAAAGGTCGTCCACGTAAATAATTATATGTATGGGGTTAGTTTCATTTTTCCTAAACAGGCAGGCATCTGCTGTGCTTTGTGCAAAACCGAATTCTTTTAGAGTTTCACAAATTTTCAAATGCCATGATCTGGCGGCTTGCTTAAGACCATAAAGGGCTTTTTCTAATTTCCATACTTTATTTTCGTTTCCCGGTGAAATATAGCCTTTAGGCTGTTCCATGTATTAATTTCTCGATTACTTCGCTCTTTTTACTTAGAAAATAAATCATTGTATACCTAGAATAATCGTCAACAAAAGTTAAGAAATATGATTTACCGCCTATTGTCGGTACTTGAATAGGTCCGCAAACATCGCTATGTACTAATTCTAGTATTTGTTTTCCCCTATTTTCTGCAGTTTTTGGATACGGGGTGTCAGTCAGTTTTGTTTTGATGCAAGTTTCGCATGTTATCTCGTGTTTGCAGTTATTGATTTTTATTCCCTGAATTAATTGATTTTTGTTTAGTTCTTTAATAGAGTTGAAATTTTTATATCCCATGCGTTTATGCCATAGAGTAATACAGTTAGGATTTTGGCATTCTTCAGTCAGGTATGTGTTTTGTTTGTTTATTGGCATGGGCAAGTTTAACTCATATAAGTTGTTATTTTTTGTACCCTCTAAAATGGTTTCATTTTTCATAGATATGTAACACTTTTGTTTAGTGAATGTGACTTTACATCCATTTTGGGTGGCTTTGTGTACAGATATAAGGTTTGCCTTTAATTCTGGAACATATAAGACATCCCTTAGTGTTAGTTCCCTTTTTTGTTTATTTGGATCTAGGTATTCAATTTTTATTTCTCCTGAACCAAGTGAAGTGAGGGTGTTACCGTTTGCTACACATACTTGCGATTTTTGTGACTCATCTAAATTAACGAAAAGGTATATATTGTTGCTTATGTGCGATGAGGAACCACTGTCAATTATAAAGTTGTTCGTCATTGTGTTTTGAGTCGTGAAAGCCATTTGTTTTGTTTGTGATGTTATTTGCTTCATTTGTTTTGAATGGCTTTGTTGTTGTGTATGTGTTTGTGGCAACTCATGATTGTGTGTCACTAACTGTGAGGAATTGGTTGCTCTGAATTTATTTCTGAATTGTTTGTTTTTAATGTTATCAGCATTTCCATTTTTCAGATGCCAGCACTCCGATTTATTATGATTTGCTTTCCTGCAATAAGTGCAGTATTTATTTTCCTTTTTGAAATTAATATTATACTGTTGTTTTTTATTTATGTGAAAAGCTTTAGAAGAATTTGTGTTGTTTTCGGAGGCTTCTTTTCGACGATTGAATTCATCTATCAATTTGCTGCTAACATAGTTAGGTGTCAGTTCATTTTCAGGGCGAGCTTCAAAGGCTATAATCAATGTTTCGTAACTTTTAGGTACGGAGCATAGTAACAGTGCAGAAATGTGCGCGAATTAGATTTCTTCCCCAATAGATTTCAATTTATCTATGATTTCCAGCATTTTATTTATGTGGATTTGCATATCGCCACCTTCTTCTAGCTTCGTGCTATATAATTTTCTCAATAAGTACAATTTACTGTTTTCTCAATAAGTACAATTACTTATTTTATTTAATTTTCTCAATAAGTACAAATTTGTTCTTTCGTGGATATCACGCAACTTGTTCCATGTTTCTAGGGCTGTTTGGC
Source organism: Salticus scenicus (assembly GCA_963930645.1). Classification (NCBI taxonomy): domain Eukaryota; kingdom Metazoa; phylum Arthropoda; class Arachnida; order Araneae; family Salticidae; genus Salticus; species Salticus scenicus. The sequence goes on along the minus strand of OZ005658.1, from coordinate 191,504,251 downwards.
ATTGTTTAATATGGATGATTTGGGAATCATCAATAAACAAGTTTATTATGGCACGCGCTTTATTGTCCTTTTTTCGCCATACATCTGTGATAGGATTTGGCGGGTCATCTGTTATTACCTCGTATAATTCGTCCTTCATGAGGTACATTTGCATTTTGAATTTCCAAATTGAATAATTTTCAGAATTTAATTTTTCGATTGTTGGACTTTCTTTAAAAGATGCCATTTTTTATTTCTTTTTGAAATTGTTTTTTAAACTATTTTTCTTAATTTTCTTGATTCAAAAAAAAATGTACGAATGCATTTATTGCATTTTCTTAATATATGATTTCAAACACTGAATATACTTATATTTTGTTAAATAATAATATTATTTAATATTCGTGTTTTATTTTCATATTAATTTACTTTTACTTTTATATATTTTTCCTTTTATCTTCGGGACAGCCAGACAATTTATAATATACTTATATAATAAAGGTAAGCTTTAATATGTTCATTTAAGAACAATAGTAACAATAATAAATTGTTTCGCTTTTCATTTATTTAATATTGTAATCAGTCTCATAATCTAATGGAAATATTTATTTGCACAAACCGGTAGCTAGTTAAGCGCTTATTAAATAAAATGATAGAAAAGCAGTTACTCATTTGTTCAAAAACAGAAGTAATGAAAATTATGAGCTTACCTTTTCTGTTCTGAAGATTCTGCTGTCCCATTAGCTTGTAGCTTCTTCTCAATATTTTATTCTATATTATAATTATTAATTTCTTCTCTGTAAATAATAATATAATTAGTATAGATTGAAGAAAACATCTTGACACGTTCCTTGGATTTTTAACTTCTATATTTAATGAAAAAGAAAATAAAAGTAAAATAAAAAAAGGAGCGAGAAATGATCTCACTTTACATAATCAAAAATAAACACTAACTAACATCAGAATCTATTCTGATGGAAACATACAGATGTAGAGTCAGTCACATGATAGAGTTCTATTAATAGATTTTCACCCCTTCAACTACATAGGCAATGAAAAAATCGGGAGGGGGAAAACGGATACACTTTTGTTTTTCATTATAAGTTGCATTTTTGGAATAAAGAAGTCTTTCGAGTTTGTAGTTTTCTGTCAGTTACTGCAGTCAAAGGCCTATCATTCAAGATAGCTTCACAATTCCATAGAGCTGATGTCATCTCTTCTTGGTTCAAACTTGCTCTTCCTAAGATCTTCTTCAATATAGCCTTCATCATACCTATATACCTCTCCCACCATCCTCCCCACCAAGGAGCTCCAGGTGGAATGAATTTCCAAATAATTCTCTTCTCTCTTAATTGTTGAGACACTCCTTTGAAATCGACACATTTAAGAATATTAGCTGCCTCTGTGAAATTGCTTCCATTGTCATCGTAAACTGCTGAAGGCTTTCCCCTGCGAACAATGAAACGATGAAAGGCTAAAAGAAAAGTATCTGTCGAGAGAGAGGTCACCAACTCGAGGTGAACTGCACATGTAAATAAGCAAATCCAGGCCTTAGAATTATCTCGCAGGTACACAGGGCCAGCAAAATCTAAACCCGTTACTTGAAACACACTGGCATCTTGCACCCGGCCTGCAGGTGGCGGTGCAGTTGGTGCTTAATACTTTTGGCAGCAAACCTTTTGCAAATCACACATGACCTTATCACTGATCTCACTATTCTCTTGCCACAAAGGATCCAAAATCTCTCTCTTAAGGAATTCAGTGTATATGACACACCAGCATGTCCTCTTTTACTGTGTTCAAGACTTCTCACAATTGGATGTTCTCCTGGCAAAACCGCAGGCATTCTGAACTCTGCTACATCATCTCTTTTGAACACTACTATTTTTAATCGAAGTATTCCCTCTTCAACAAATGTATCTAAAGTCTTCAGTCTCTTCTCACTTTTATCTGTGAAGGACTCTCTTTGGATAAGATGCTTAACGGTTTTTTCTGCTTCTTCTATCTCATGAACAGTAAGGTCACCTAGCTTCTTTTGGGAATTGAAACAGTTGTAATAGAATCTCCTTATCCAAGCTACGATTCGGATAGTTTTATTATAGTCATTTGTACGAGAATGTAGATGTGAGCTACTTCAACAGTTAACATAGAAGAAACAATTTTCTTTTTTCTCTCACTGTTTATTTCCTTTTCTCGAACAATGTCTTCAGCATTGGGCCAAAAATCAGATGGAGAGTACAACCACGCAGGCCCCTCCCACCATTTCGACGAAGACAAATGTAGAGCAGTGACCCTTCTACTAGGAAGGTCTGCTGGATTCACGGAACCAGGGACATACTCCCAAGCCTCTCTGGGAGTCAAACTCAGCATCTCAGTTACTCTGTTTTGAACAAAAACTCCCACGAATCTTCTCTTCTTATCCACGCAAGTACAGTGATGGAATCAGTCCAGTAATATACATCTCTTACAAGAAGATCTTCTAGTATGTTTGAAGATAGGCGAGCAGCAACAGTAGCCCCGAAAAGTTCCAGACGAGCAATCTAGGAACCCCTATTACAGCGGTCGTAGTCTCCGTCTTTTTTTTCAGGACACTTTCAAGAATGAGAAATTTTCGCCTCTTTTGCCACCATTTTTTTTTTTTTTTTTTTAGAGAATTCTTTACTGTATTTTAAAGTAATAAAGCATGATTAAATAGTACAGAAATTATTGTATAAAAGAAGTGGTAGCAAACACGGCATAAATTTCTCATTTGTTAATGTGTCCTGAAAGAAAGGCAGAGACTACGATCACTGCTATTAGAATTCAACAGCGTTTTTCTTTATTATCGCGGTCAAACTTATTTAAAAATCTCTACAAATAAATTGAAACACAAGAGGCGAGTTTTAATAACTATAATTTTATTTTGTGTTCCAATTCCAGAAGTCAAGCGAGAATTTCTCGCAATACAAAAGATTCATAATACAGTGAAATCTCGTTAAAACGGACAGTCAAGGGCCAGCAGTGTTTGTCCATATTAACGAGAGTCCATAATAATAGGAGTTCATAAACTGAAGTTCTATATGAACTCTAAAATCACTATTATGTACACATACACAGTATAACACAAATGAATATTTGTTTCCTCAAACCCTTTTATTCACTAAAAATATAAAAGCATGAAAACCGATACTTACTTTCAAAACTTCTTTTCTTCATATAGTACAATTTGATAACAAAATCCTTTGCTATGTCTCCACAATAGAACTGGAGATAGGTACAAATTGTTCACCTCAACTGTCACTGTCAATTAATACTATTTACCTCCCACAGTGTAATAGCACAGAGTGAAAGAGATTAACCCTTTTATTATTGAACCTTTGTTAAAAAAAAAAAAAAAAAAGAATTTGGAACTGACTTTTTTTCCAAGAAAGTAAGCTTTGAGGGAAAAAAATGTCCATCTTAACGAATGAATTGTACGTATAAAGCGATGTTTATTACATGCAATTCCTATAGGCCTTAGCTGGGGATTCTGTTTTTGTACGTAATAACGAGAAATCCATCTTAAACGGGGCCGTCTTAACGAGAGTTCACTGTATTCGCAATATTGTTTCACCATCTAGAAAAGTATAAACTAGAAATTCTCGATGATTACGTCTATCCAGGTTCTTTGTTTGCTTATATTACTGAGGTTTAACGTATTTTAAAATCTCTGCAAATGAATACCAAAACCAGAGGCGAGTATTATACCAACTACAATTCGAATTTATAACTCAGGTATATGAAATCAAGCGAAAATATCTCATAATACAAAGGCTCCATAATATTTATAATAGTCATAAATTTTTTTCACTATCTAGAAATGTATATACTAGAAATTCTCAATCATTTCGTCCGTTCTGTTTATTTTCTTACTTTATACGCATAGCTTGGAAATCTATACTTGTAATTTAGAGATGCAGAAAACGACTACTTTTTCATTCTAGATAAAGGCTATATATATAATATACTAGCTGACCCGTCCGGCTTCGCACTGATGAACAAATTTTAGTTAAAGATGGATTGACATGTAAAAAATCAAGAAATATATCAGTTTATATGTTATCCGCGTTTGTAATGATCGATATATGGAGCTTTCTCAACTGCAGTTGTTAGTAAATATAATAGCCACGTGTATTTATTTATTGTTCTTTCTTGTTGTTCTATCGTTGTTTCAGCGTGAAAGCTAGTGGTATGATATATTTACCTTAGCCCACCAGAGGGCAAGCATTTCATTACAATCGCGGATAGTCAGACAATATTATTAACTGAAAAGTCAAAATATAATTTTACAATTATTTTTTTTAATTAGTTGTTAAATGTTGGCAATTTTTACTTAATGCTATTTATTTATTTTTTTTATTTATTTCATAAAAAGAAACATTTCATTACTCATGAATAAAAAATATTGAAAAATAAACCTATGACATGAAAATGTTTTTGATAAAATTGACGTCATAATAGCTTTAATTATTATTTATTTGTTCATTTCACAAATATATTTAATTTTTTCCATAATTGATGAATATTTTAATAATGTATATTAAGGGAGAAATCAATAATATGAAACAATATTCGTACAATATATACTATTACGGAATCTGGTGTGAAACAACCACACGACTTCCATTACCCACTATTACACATATTATATACAATTTTTTGGAGATATTACTTGCATTTTTTGAGATTTTCCAGTAAGAGAAACTTGATACACGTATAAAGACACATACAACAGAGTTTACATAGCGAGTTAAAAAATAAGGGAAAAAATAGATAGTTAATTATTAAACACGAATTTCCGAGATCTAAAACTGAACTACCGAATCAGGATGACCATTAATATTCCTGTAATAAGCACGTAATACTTGAGAAAGGTTATCTAAATTGGATTAATGAAACAATTTTAAAGAATACGTTAGAGCCGTTTTTGAGATACAAACTTTTACCAAAACTTAGCATACTCAATAATTGACCTAAAAACAATAATAACATACAAAAGGATATTTAATAGGAAGTTAAAATGGCGAGTTTGAAAAAATCCGTACAGGCGTTTTTAAAGGAACGCACTTGCGAGGTCTGAAATTGAGCTGTTTATAGAGGACGCCTATCAATTTTCCTGAACTAACCAACTATATCCATCGAAAGGGCATCTAATAGATTATTTATATAGCAACTTTGAAGAAAATCATTAGAGCTGTTTTTGAATACGGGCTTACGGTCCCATTTCTGGTTTTCGATGACCCAATTCCGGTTTTTCAATTTTCATGAAAATTTGGAAAATTTATCTGTACACCAGACCTGAATCACTTGTGAAGTTTAGTAGTTCTATTTGTATTAGTTTTGGAGATATGAAAGCCAGAAGATTACACACATACGTGCACACATACACACACACTGACCAATTGCCAAAACCTATACAATACTTCCACTACCTACGGTAGTAGGGTAATTGAAGTAAAAACATACATCTCGCATTTACTACGAATATATACAGATTTTCGTATTACGTTTTCGATCGCCAAATACAAAAATCGCCAATGACGATAGATATCAAATCTATGCTTTGTTTTCAATTAAAATATTGAAAATTTTAATTAAAAAATTATTTTACCAAAATTTATTATAGCTTCTAGCACTTAGAGAGAGACAGTGTAACTTTTGATTAGTGAAAGAAAAGAAGAAAAAAAAGCAATCGGCTTTTTAGTTCTAGCGATCGTTCTCTACATATACATATAAACCTTTCCTCTTTATATATTAGTATAGCTATAGAGCATAGATATATTAAATAGGTTTCCAATCAACATAATTTAACTCAAATAATTAAATGCTATTTACATTTCAGTAATGGCTGTATGCGCTATGTATATTGAGCTACTTGCCATAACTGTTAGTTGCTAAAAATAGTCGCCAAATAAATTTAAACTTCTCAATACGCAAGCGAAGGGTGACGTCTCTGACCGCCCGTGGATGCAAGAAAAAGATTTCCCATGTTAATGGCTCATTGGATTTTTTTTTTTTTTTAATTATTAAAATTCTAGAAGAATTATTTCCCGATTTTAATCCTCATATTTGGGTATAGATATGTATTAGTTATTGTATGCATGCGTTAGATGGAGTTATTTTGCTGTCAAATTGACAAAATTTTAATTTTAAATTTCAAAACTGTCACCCTTGGCGTTTTTTGTATTTGGCGATCAAAAACGTAATACGAAAATATACATGCCAGATGTATATTTTCGTAATATGTATTGTACGAAATATTGTTTCAGATTATTCGTTACTCTCTTAATATAAGTTGTTAAAATAACCATGATTTTTGAAAGGAATTAAATTATATTCGCCAGATAATTTGGCGATATTTTTTTTTTCTGCCAAGGATGACGGATATCAAATCTATTCCGCTGCAACATATTAGTATATTATATCAGATACTTTATTTAGACATTTGAAAACAAATTTGACTTCAAATTATGATAGAATATTTATCCTTTCCCTTTTAATTAGTTTTTTAGTTCGATATTTATTGTGTAAATATCATCCTTTGAAATGAAATGTTTATGTTTCCAATCGAGTATGGAAATTTGCCATTTTTTTTTCTATAGTTTTAAAATTTAAAATTCAAATTTTATCAATTTTACAACAAAAATAATTTAATCTAACGGATGCACATGATAACTAATACATATCTATATCCAAATATGGGGATTAAAATCGGGAAATAATTTTTCTCGATCTATAATAATTTTTTACAAAAAATCTAGTGGGCGATTAACACAGGAAATCTTTTACTTGCATCCACTGAAGGCCAGTGACGTCATCACTTCGCTTGCGTATTATTCTTTAAAAAAAATGCATAATGAAATACAGATGGTATTTTTTTAATTCACTTTTTATATTATTATTTGCGTGAAAATATATTTTATTATATGTCTAAAAATAAATTAATTCATAAATCTTTTTGGCAACAATTATAAATTAAAATAGAATTTCTTATTTTATTTTATTTCATTTATTTATTTATTTTTAAATTCCAATTTCTGCCAATTTCGTTTATACACATCAGTTTAAACCACGGAGTAATAAAGACTCCGTGGTTTAAACATTGATGCTTAGATCATTATATTATATCATATCATATCAAATTATATTATTAGAAAAATAAACACTTTTAAATCTATAATGATGTCAGATTTAACATGTAAGTTTAACAATTAAAAAAACTTTATATGAATTTCAATTTAATTCACGTGCAAATATATTTCTTTTCTTTTCAAGTCAAGATATTTTAAAAACAAAATGAACATGTAAATGTTTCTTTTATGTTGGCAGCAGCTAATTTTTTTAATATTTCATTATTTCCATTTCAATTACGGCTTCTATGGGGATTTTAATTAAAATGCTCAGATTTAAACTAAAATGTATTTTATCAAAATTAAATATAGCCTATAACAATATGGCATACTGTAGCTTTTGGTCAGTGAAAAAAGTTTTAAAATCGGTTCAGTAGTTTCAGAGATTACCCTCCACAAACAAACAATTTTTGGAGCTTTATATAATGATATAGATATATACATTTTTTTTCTTTATCCTTTCTCAGTGTAAGATAAACAAAAACACATACTGTTAATTGTTTTTGTATTAACAGATTAAAATATTTTAATATTTATTTATTTTTTACTCATTGCAAAAGATAGTTGTAAGATCCAAAATATCATCCTGAAAATCTCTGATTTTTTTTTTTTACCGCTAATATTTTATATTTTCAAAATTTTACCGTCAATAATTTTCGATCGATTCATTCAGTTTAGAAAGGAATGCGGTTCTTAATGAATTTGTTGAAAACTGAGGAATGCATTTCCTTTGCTGTTTTTAGTGTAATTTTACGAAAATTTCAAAGTATTTTCTTTCAAAATTTCCCTCAAACGCAAAATTTATTTTTGGGGAATGTATAGAATGAGAAATTATTCAGTTTTCCCGCTTTTGGTTATTTAATTAACTCGCTTTTGGTAAACGCGAATATTTCGCGGGAAAAACTGAATCTTTGAATAAATCAAAGGGATTGTCTCAATGGATAGCAATAAAAAGAATTTTAAGTTCTAGCATAGCCTCCTAAACTAGAAGCCTTCCGCGTGGCTCAGAAACTTGGTGGTAGACAACGTCCCTGGTACAGATTGCGCGACTTTTTTATTCAACAACCACCAAAAATTTTTAAAAATGGGATTTGGTATACATAAAAGGCGAATAGAATCGAAGAAACGTCGATTATATGTATCATATATAACTTCTTAAAATTATTGGTGACAGTTGAATAAAAAAAAGCGCAATCTGTACCAGGTAGCGCTGTCTACCACTTGAACTGTTGCCAAGTTTCCGAGCCACGCGGAAGGCATCTACTTTAGGAGGCTATGGCTCTAGTAAGAAAAAAATCAAATTGTTACCGATTTGTTTTTATTTAAGATGTTCAATAAATATTTCTGGTGTTTCTTTTTTTAAATATTTAAAAAAAAAAAAAAAAAAAAAAAAAAAGGTCGAAATTTCGTGTCTATTTAATTTATTCAGGTAATTATTATTTCTTATGAAATGATAATCTGTTTACGGGTTTATATGTAATACAAAAGCATAATGCTATAATTATTTATATTTATTAAATAAATATAATAGTTTATTTTTAAAAAGTGTTCTCAAAAGTAGAGAAAAACTTTCTTCGAGAATGACCCATATAACTAAAACTACATTTTTGAAGAATAAAAAGAAATTTTTTCTATTAAATACTGGAACAGTTTGAGAATTTCATTTTTATGTTATTTTTCACCTATTGCAAATAAAAAATGGAGAAACTATCACGGAAAAACATTTTTAAAGTGGCAGCAGTTCGTGTGCAAATGAAATACATAACAGGAAACTTTTGCATGCAAATCTTCACTTGTCATGTAAATTAATAGATTGTTATGTAAATCATTCGACAGCTTTTTATTATATTAAAGTGTTATATCTGTAAGAACAGCAAATAAAAGTCACAAAAATATTTTAAATCTCCAGGAAATGGCAAATATTGCAGAATAATTTATCGCCAGGTGCACGTTCAGCGTAAGTTAAATGTTAACCTCGGATCACGAAATTTCACACAAAGAATGTTATCCACTATTCAATATTAAAGAGAAATATTTTTTTTCTTTGCTTTTTTGGCGAAACTGCACGGGAACTTAAAAGTATTTTTTCCAGAAATTTCCCTCAAACGCAAAATTATACTTGAGAAATCCAGAGAAAGGGAAATTGTTTAATAATATTATCTTACCTTTGGTAAAAGAGACTATTTTGCTGGAAAAATGAATTTCTGAAGCAAGAAATTAAATAAACTGCCTCAACAGGTGATAGTAAAAAGAAATTGAGTTCTAGGAAGGGCATTTTAAAAATATTGCAGATTTGTTTTTATTTTGGGATGTTCTTAAAATTTTTCAATTGTTTCCTTAAACGATTTCTTTCTTTTCTTTTTTTTTTTTTTTAGTTATTAGCTTTTATTAAATTTTATTAGAAAATAATTTTGTCAATCCAGAAATGGGACAGGGGCGCCGAATTCATACCACTATCAATGTAAGAAAATTTTCTACTTCTTATATCAACGATATTATAGTTAGAGAAATTTCGTAAACAAATACCGGTATGTATTTTGCACCCGTGTTCCATCCCTGTCATTCGCGGTTGGTTTACATGATGGTTTCTACGAAAAACAAATATGTGTAATATATAAAAGAAATGTTGCATATTAATATTTCTTAAAAAGAAAACAAAGTGTTAAAAGAAAAAATGTGAACATATTAGTAAGTCACCAAGTATAATTAATTTTAACTGTTAATTTAATTAAGTTCGTATCTTTTCAAAGACGCTGAAATGCACTAAAAATAAATTCATCTGATTGATCGTAATTCACATCAATACTTTTTATTTCCCTTTTCAAGGACAATTTTTTCGATCTCTATTAAAAGCTTCAAGCAATATTATTATATTTCGAGCAGTACACAATAACAGTCAAAAATAAAATAAAATAAAATAAAATAAATAATAATAATAATTAGAAATGTTGATGGGTTTGAAAGGGAAAAAAAAATATTAATACAATTGATTTCAATATTTGCTAATGCCCTTCTCTCTAACGTATTATGCATTTTGAAATGCAGTATTTAAATAATAATAATAATAATAATAATTATAATAAAAATCAATAAATTAATTCTAACAATAATAATTCTAACAATAATAAACTTTCAGAGCTATAATGACTTTTAGAGCTATAATGATTAATTACCCTGCAAGTTTAATTTTTCACAAAGTTTTATATCCATTTTAATATTTACGCGTGAATTTCTTTTCATAAAAAAAAAGAAAAAAAAATCAATTCGTAAACATTTTTGGCAACAATTAAAATTAAAATAAATTATGTATTTTTGTCTAACTAATCTGGTGTGCCACTCACACGACTTTCTCTTAAACTAAAATTTAGTACTATAAATACAGGTTTGAGATTAATGGGTAAGATAACGAGTTCTGTTATGAAAACTTATGTTAAAACAATTTAGTTAGACTTCGAAAGAGTTTTATATGATAATTAGTTCTGTGTGACGGGGCTACCGCCCCCCAACCTATGTTTCATTATTGCACCTACATTTATACAGAATTTAAGTCTGTTATTAAAATTAAAAGTTCACTTAAAATTATTCAGACAACTTTCACAAGCAACATTCCTTGAAACGTATCAGTCTTGATAAGTTTCGGTATAATCAATCTTGTAAGTAATAATCAATCTTGGATCGTCTAAAATTATTCGTTTTTAAGTTATTCTATGAGGCACAGACAAAGATCAAACGTTAAAAAACTTGACTTCGGTAATCAGGAACCCTGAAAACGCGTAAATATACAAAAATCAAGCGATGAATAGTTAGCTTAAAAACATACATTATTTACAATATCTCTATGAGGAATTAATTTCAGTTCCTGAACAGCTTTCCTGGAAATGATAAAATATCATAGTAAAGCACATCCAATAACAACACAAAAGATTGTAATCGTTTAAATATTTGCAGCCCTGTATATCTTTTGAAGATTATGTACAGATCACATGATGCACCTAAATATAATCCTATAGTAAACTTTATTTTAAATTATCGCAGATAGATGGTTCAACCATTCGTTTTAAAGGTATTGGCCAGCTCTTTTGAGAGATACCCATCATAAAAATTTACTCCCCCTCGCGGGGGGGACTTACCCCCCAGGGGTGGGAAGGCGAGGCTCCTACATACACATTTTTTTTTCCTAATTGACTATCTCTATTACAAAAAATGTATATTCGTTTCATTTGATTTAGTGCAGTCTATAGATGTTAAACTCTACTTACATGCAATTTTCCCCATAGTTGTAATGTATTCGAATTCTCTTGGGTGTCCCTGTACACGAACCATTTGCTTGATCTCAACGTAACGTTTAGTGTACCATCCTTATATCATACATATTTAGAATACCAAGTTTGGAATTTCTGCTATAATTAGTGTTTGAGATATGCTGATAACAGACACACACACACAGAGACCAACCGCTAAAAACATGATTTTTGGATTCAGGGAACTTCAAAACGTGTAAATATAACAAAAACTCATTTTCGAAAATTTGACCGAAAAACTATACTTTCTCTACCTTATGGCTAAGAGAAAGTAAAAGGGGCTTCTTCAACTTTTTCGATACTGTCCGTTTCGATACCGATTATTATTAATTTTCTTTTCTTTCCATTTCTTAAAAAAAAAAAAAAAAAAAAAAAAAAAAAAGTAAGATTTTGATGAAATTCTGGCAAAAGCAGAATTTAGTTTAGTGCGGAGGACTATTATTTTTTTATTTTTATTTTTATTTTATTTTCAAATTATAACATCGTTTTCAAATTATTCAATTATATTTTCGATAAATTTTCGATTTCTATAAATGTCCAACCATCGTAAAACTGGTGACAATGTTTTATCCGCATATTGAGACTTCCTCCGTACTGGAAGAAAAAAAAAAAAAAAAAAAAAAAAAACATAAATCGCTAAAAAACTGATATTTGGATTCCGGGAATCTCAAAACATTAAATCTCTGAACCCCCCCCCCCCCACACACACACACATTCAAAAAAAAAAAAAAAAAAAGCAAATTGCTAGAATTATTTTTAGTATAAAATAAAGAAATATTAATTAATTCTATATTAACTCATTAAAATATTTTATTATTTATTCATTTTACTCATTGCACAAAAACAAGTGTAATATCTAAAACACTACTGAAAAACTGCGCATTCTCTTTTCAGTTAATACTTTTATACTTTCAAAAATTTGCTATCAATAATTTTCAATCGATTCCTTAAGTTCTGGAAGGAATGCAGATCTTAAGGAATTTGTTGAATACTGTGGAATGCATTTTCTTTGCTTTTTAGACGTAATTGCACGGGAATTTCAAAGTATTTTCTCTTAAAATTTCCCTCAAACGCAAAAATTATCTTTGGGGAATGCAGAGAATGGGAAATTATTCAGTTAAATTATCTCGCCTTTGGTAAAAGAGACTATTTCGCTGAAAAAAACTGAATCTTTGAAGCAAGGAATCAAAAGAATTGCTTTAACAGATGACAGTATAAAGAAGTTTACGTTCTAGTAAGAAAAGTTTGAGAGCTTTACAGATATGTTTTTATTTGCGATGTTTATTATTTTTTTTTATATTTTTTTTCTTTAAACATTATAAATATTGTGTTGAAATTTCACGTCTAATAAATTAGTTCAGTTTATTATTTAGTATTTTTTACTTCTATTTACATATTATTATTATTTTACTAGCAGGCTTTGCCCGCTTCTCTGGTCACTATTTTTAGAGAAAAATCTTTTCTATATAGATTTATGAAAAAAAGGAAAAAAAAAAAAAAAAAAAAAAAGAATACTGAAATAGCTCAGAAGCTCGCTTTGGGTTCCCGTTACTTTCGGCACGACTTGCTCGTCCTCGTAATCTCTGGTGCCTATGTCCCTATTGCCTGCGACAATGACTTACCTCTGAGCTTCCATTTGGGTGCTTATCATATATGACAGTTTCGATTCGGACAGTATCGAAAAATTTGAAGTAGCCCTTTTATATTTGAATCCCAATTACATAAGAACAACATTATGCGTGATGTACATAGTATTTGGTTTCAAGTTATTTCCTGTATCTATTTGATTTAATCGATCAACCATAAAATGACAGCAATTTCAAGCCAAATGTAATATTACAATATGCTATGATCGGCTACGTCTATCGCATGAGACAACTATTATTATTATTATCTTTTAATTTAATTAATTAATTAATTAATTTTTATTTATTTATTTTTTTGTGGTTATATATATATTTCATGCTTAGTTAATAGTAGTTGGTATATAGAAAAATAAATAAATTAATTAATATGTAAACCTGATCATGGTACAACCTTAATACAGCTCCACTTGGCGACTTTTGAATTTTTGTCGCCGTTTTAGACCAAAATATAATTTATGCGATTATTGTTCCTATTTCTTTCTATCTCTTCCTTTTTTTCAATATTTTATAATTTAGTTATATTTTTGATGCGCTACTTGGCTTTAAGTGTCTGTCATTCGCGAAAAATGTCCGATCTACCAGCATCAAAATTTGAAAATTTGTCCAGAATTATCAATAAGTAAATACCTTAAATATAATGCTGAATTCGTTTTTATGCCAAGCGTGATTCATCCGTGCTAAAAGAAAAATCTAAAGTTGAGGTACAGTCGGCAGCATAATTCTTCGAGCACTAGCCAATAATTCCTATATTAAAAAAGTACACTTAAGACTGTTTTGTTAAATAAATCCTTGTCGAATCTTGTTCTTAGACTGACTAAGAACATGACTCGATAAGGATTTATTTAACAAAGCAGTATTAAGTGTACTTTTTTTAGACAGGGATTATTGCTAGTGCTCGAATAATTTTGCAGCCGACTGTACATCTTTGAAAAATGCCATCAAATAAAATTCAGAAGAAACATGCTAGATTCGTATTATTACTATTTTATTTTAAAGTTATAAAGATGTCATTTTCTCATTCACCGATTTAACATTTATCATTTAGGTTTTTTTTTTTTTTTTTTTTTTTCGCGTAAAAGCATATTTTATTTTATTTTGAAAAATAAATAAATAAAAATACCTCGTAATCTTTTTTGGCAACAATTGAAAATTTAAATGGCTTATATTAAGGCCATTACCAGTTTATTATTTTCATGTTTTAATTAATTTTAAAAAATCTAATCAAATTTCCGTTATAAATAATAGCCAGTGTTCTATCACAGACTATTATCTATTTCTGTACCAAATTTTATCCAGATCCTTTTAGCCGTTGTGGCGTGATTGAGTAACAAACATCCATCCAAACATTCGCATTTATAATATTAGTATAGATTTCATGATATTTCCTTTAAGGATTTATATGTAATATAGAAATTGAATGTTACATCTGTTTATATTTAATATACAAAATATAAAATTTAATAAAAGCTTTTTTAGTTCCCCATCACACTATGGGTTTGGGGAACTTAGGTAATCGTGAAAATTTTCGACCTCGGTTTTTTGACTTTTCTACGCGTTTTCAGGTGTGAGGGATCCGAAAATGACAAAATTTGTATGGTGTCTGTCTGTAGGGTGTCTGTTAGTGTGTCAGTCCGTTAGTGTGTTAGTCCGTTAGTTTGTTAGTCTGTTAACACGATATCTCACGAACAAATGATCGCAGAGAGATCAGATCAGTTTTAAAATATTATTTTCGACACTGGCAAGAACCCTATTCATTTGCAACATTCGAATTTAAAAACTTCGTAAGTTATTAGAAATTTACGATTTTCTTAACACGGGAGAATAGGACAAAAATTCACTTAAACGTGCATTAAATGGAAACTTTTTCCTGTAAAAATGTCAGACCAGTTTTAAAATATCAGTTTTGATGCCGGAATGAACATCAGTAACTATAAATATGCTACTTTGGAAATTTCGCAAGTTATTGGAAATTTACGAATTTCTTAACATGGCAGTATAGGGCAAAATTTCACATAAACGTCAATTTTGAGAGATATTTTCATCGTAAAGATGTCAGACTACTTTTGAAATATCATTTAGGACACTGGCATGAATATTAATGAAAATGAATTTTCCAATATAAAGATTTCGTAAGTTATTGGAAATTTACGAATTTCTTAACATGGCTAAATAGAGCAAAATTTCACATAAACGTCAATCTTGAGGGATATTTTCATCGTAAAGATGTCAAAACCCTTTCGAAATATTATTTAGGATACTGGCATGAATATCATAGACTATGATTTTTCCAATTTAAAAAATTCGTAAGTTATTTGGAATTTACAATTTACTTAACATGACAGAATAAGGCAAAATTGAGCATAAACTTCCATTTTGAGGATCCTAAATACATTAGAGAACTTCAAAATTACGTTTATGATATTTGTTTGAACATGATTGAATACAAATATTCTAATAGGACAATTTCGTAAATTATTCGTAATTTACGATTTTATCAACATAGCGAAATTGTAAATTTTTCATATAAATCTGAATTTTGAAGATTATTGCATTGGAAATAGTAGCATGAAAACTAAACAACGGAATTGACCCCGATAAAATAAATAAATAGATTAGAATAAGATAAATATATCGAAGTGAACGGTGGATAGCCTATTAGGTGGGGATTTCATTCTGTCACTGTATCAAGCTTTTGTCAAATTCATTTCTTTTAACATGATTATAATATGTGTCGCACTAGAAATTTCTGAGAACATAAATATGATGGGGAACTGAGCAGAGTCCACCTATGCCAACTAGTTTTTTTAAGTTAGGATTGTAACATTTATCAAGAATGACATTTAACAGCCTAATTTAGTTCATTAGTTCTAGAACTGCGGTGTCTCGGTCGCATCGTAGATCAATGGACATATGAGTGAGTTTAATTTAGTATTGCGGTGCGGTTCAGTGATGCCAGATTGGGGATTTTGTCCCTATTCTGGGGATTTTTGAGGCTTCTGGGAACAATTTTGGGGACCAAATGCTTGTGGGGACTTTTTGGGGGAATTGTAAAATTTTTGGGGACAAATCTGGGGAGTTCTTCAACATTCTGTCAATGTTGGCAACGTAATGATTTATCCCTACGACCAGGGATTTTCAATAGCTTTATTGTAATTTGGGGATTTTTTTCAAAAATTGCCTTCATTTGGGAAAAATCTGAGCTTAAATCCACTTAAATCTGCTTGATATATATATATATATATATATTTTTTTTTTTTTTTTTTTTGAAAATTTTTTTATTTTCCCTTTTTAGTAGAAATCAAGTTGGGGATTTTTTCTAAAAATACCCCTGGTTTGGGGAAATCTGAAGACCTGTTTGGGGAAATAATTTTCGACCATCTGGCATCACTGGTGCAGAGTTAGCTGTGTTGTGATTGCGTACGCCTGTTTCGGCATAAAATAGTCTGAGACTATCGTAAGAGAGGGAGTGACCGCAATACGAGTTATGATTTGTATTAAACATAAAAATCGATAAAACGTAATGAATTTTGAAAAAAAGCTCATGAAAAAAAACTCATTACTTTAAAATCAATTTCCAAGGAGATAATTCACTTTTTAAATGAACGACCCATGGGTCGAGCCATTAGTTTTAGTATACGATTAGTTTAAATGAATAGAGTTGTGCTCTTTTGTCATACTGCCGTTTTTCCGTGTAGATTTGAATATAGAAATAAAATTTTGTTTGCTTTGCCTCAGCTTATTTTTAACAAATTTCTTCTACCTTTTGCTTTCATATGACTAAAATAAGAATGGCAAAATTCATTTACTGCGCTAAATTTTTTATTTTGAATTAATATACCATATTTTTATGGGAATCATCTACTGATACCAAAAAAAAAAAAAAAAGCAGTTGTTTCGATTTATTTCATTTTAAACGATATATATAACTGAAAAATTAGAGATAATAAATATACCTTTACATACATTTTTTACTTCAAGTAGAAGTAATGTGAGTACCAGAGTACTTTGAAATGTACTTTTGTAAATCTCAAAAATATATGCTGATTTTATTTCATTCATTCCACTGGTATTTAGAATGTTGGAAAAACAGAAAAGTAAAGTGAGAAATCTATAGAAAATTGGTAGACTAATTCAGCGATTTAAAACACGAAATATTCTACACACCTGTCATTCACAATTCATCGTCATTCATAATGAAAGATGTTAAATAATGAAAGACAATAATTTAAGGAGTAAAACTATCATTCTCAGATCTTAATGACACGTTCATTGTTCCAAAATACCCTTTAAAACTCATGCCTACTGTAATTTGTGGACGATAAAATCAAAGGGATGAAAAACATGTAAGTCTATTTGATTAATTAAAATTAATGCTTTAAATATAAATAAATAGATATAAAATTATGGCGTCAGTTTTATCAGAAATTCTTGATAATACCATAAATATAGTAATACGCAAGCAAAGTGTGACGTCACTGACCGTCCATCGATGCAAGAAAAATATTTCCTATATTAATCGCCCATTGAATTTTTTGTAAAAAAATATTCAAAATCGAGGAAAATTATTTTCCGATTTCAATCCCCATATTTAGGTACAGATATTTGTTAGTTATCGCGTGCATGCTTTAGATTAAGTTGCTTTTGCTGTAAAATTGATAAAATTTTCATTTTCATTTTCAAAACTCTAGAAAAAAAAAAAAAAAAAAAAAGGCAAACTTCCATATTTGATTGAAAACATAAACATTTCATTCCAAAGGATGATATTTACACAATAAATATCCAACTAATATACTAATTAAAAGGAAAATGGTAAATAATCTATTATAATTTGAAGTCAAATTTGTTTTCAAATGTCTAAATAAAGTATCTGATATAAGATACTAATATGTTACAGAGGAATAGATTTGATATCTGTCATCCTTGGCGGGAAAAAAAAATATCGCCAAACTATCTGGCGAAAATATTTAATTCTATTAAAAATCATGGTTAGTTTAAGAACGTATATTAAGAAAATAATCAATAATATGAAACAATATTTCGTACAATACATATTACGAAAATATACATCTGGCATACATATTTTCGTATTACGTTTTTGATCGCCAAATACAAAAAACGCCATGGACGACAGAGTATTGAAATTTAAAATTAAAATTTTGTCAATTTGACATCAAAATAACTCAGTTTAACACATGCACATGATAACTAATACATATCTATACCAAAATATGGGGATTAAAATCGGGAAATAATTTTTCCCGACTTTTTATTATTTTTTTACGAAAAATCCAATGTGCAATTAACATAGGAAATCTCTTTCTTGCATCCACGGATGGTCAGTGATGTCATCACTTCATTTGCGTATTCATATAGATCTACCATCCCCATGTTACTGACCAATGATTTTTGATTTCGAAAACAGTTTTGGTATCAGCCATTAGAGGGTATGAAACTCGGCAATTGTAATAGAATAGAACTTTTGCGAAAATTGATCAATATGTAGAATGACGAAATTTGCTTGGCATTAAATTATTTGAAAAAATTTATTGAAGCAAGTAAGGTAACTTTCCATATATAAATTATATTCCACATATATTTGTGTATCTGGTATATTTTACTAATATGTTTAAAGTATAACTTTCATAGCCATTTGATTTGTTATTATTATGATGTAAATACTGCTATTATATTACAGGGAATTTTTTAAAGTTAATTTTAAATAATTAATTAAAACTATTTTAATTAATTAATTAATTAATTAATTTATAAATTGTAAATAATTTATAGATATATAATTCTTTAACTGTTGCTATTTATTCAAAAAAAAAAAAAAAAGAAAGAAAGTAAAGAAAAGAAAGAAAGAAAAGAAAGAAAGAAAATAGAAAAAAAAAGAAAGAAAGATTAATTAATTTGAAACTGTATCTGGCGTTTTCAATTCACCTTTAGAACATAAATTATTCATAAATTTTACAGGCTAAATTACCTGTGGGCATTCCCGTGTGCATTCACTCAGGTAAAGACAGCCATTAGAGAATAAAATCGCCGTCTTTCCCCGAATGAAAAGGAATCATAGTTTTCCTCGAGATGATCAATCTATGTCTTATCACATTCTCTATGGATGATACATGTTTATTCGATTTATTCACATTTAATTTTATCTTTATTATTATTATTATTATTCGTGTGCAGAGAAATGTTTTTTTATGTTAAAAAAATAAATGAAAAAAAAAAAAAAAAAACTTTGCATGTCAACTGCCGTTTTCTCCATAAAAATGTGTGAACCCCAGTGATGACACCTAGTGTTAGTCGATCACAGACGACCTTCCCGATCCTATCAACACTCAGTTCGCCTCGTGGACTTGTAGAGTAAGGCTGTATGCTTTTTGCTCCCACCAGCCAGTATTTAGTTCGTTTGTTAAAAGTTTGAGAACCTACATTGGAATTTTCACTCAACACAATGGGCCAGAAAAAGCTTACAATGGAAGAGAAATCTCATACCTTGACTCTGCTAGAGAAGGGAATCTCCGTTATTGATGTAGTTAGAGATCTGGCAGATCATTCTAGATGTAGCCATATGTAAAAAGTCTTTACAAGATCATTAAAGTGTAAACGGTTAAGACAAAATCTCAGCATTCTAGTCGTTTATTGTAAATATCCCATTGAAGTCAGTATTTTGTCATCTCATCTTTACATTTCATTACCAACTGCAGCCGTTTGGGCACGGATTTCTGTCTACATTTGCCAGATGGCTGCAGCTGGCTACATCTAGAATGATCTACCAGATCTCTGGCTACATCAGTCACGGAGATTCCCTTCCCCAGTAGAGTCAAGGCATGAGATTTCTCTTCCATTTTAAGCTTAATCCGACTCAATATGAGGATTGGGAATTCCGATGTAGGTTCTCAAACTTTTGACAAATAAACGAAATATTTCCCGGGTGAAGAAAAGAGCGTATAATCTGATTGTATAAGTCCACGAGACGAACTGAGTGTTGATAAGATAGGGAAAGGTCATCTGTGACCGCCTAACTAAACGCCACGTGTCATCACTGTGGTTCAACGCATTTTTATGGAGTGAACGACAAATGACATGTAAAGTTTTTTTTTTTTTTCCTAACCGCTGAAGAGTAACAATTTTAAAATTTTGTTTCATTGATTATGGTATGGTTTTAACAGACACTGGTATCCGCTCATGAATAGGCATTTTGTTCCTACTATTTAAACAAATTTCCTCAAACCGTTAAGAAATAAAAATTTTACACAAATTTAAATTAACTAGATACTTTTATGTTAATTCATTTCTCTAACTGAAATCTCTTAATTCGAGATAGTACCTTGGAAAATAGTGTTTTTAGGATTTTTGATGTAACGAACCGATTGCATATACACTGGTGGACAAAATTGAAGCAACAACCTGTTTTCTCGTTTTCTTCTTTTGCACATATTTTTTAAATAAATAAACATATGAGCATAAACTTTGGATGGCCTGTTCGTTATCATATTATTAACCGAATTTTATGTAACTTTAGCATAAGAATAATTTTTAAGCTAATAAATATTCATTTTTCTCTCAAAAGTAAGCTTTATAAAAAATGAAAATTTTCAAAAATTTTAGGAAAGAACACTTAATGAAAAGTGGTGTTAAGGATGCATTAGAGATAGGTAACGACGCACATGCCTTGAAATGTTAAACTAAATTTCGAATTTTCTTTCTGTATTAACTTTTCTTTTACTTTTATAATGGAAATATAAAAAAAAAAATATAATTAATAATTTGTAAACTATGAGCATCACCAGAATATTAAAAATGTTGATAAATAGTCTTATAATGAACATCTTATTCAATTTTCATGTTTGTATGTATATTTCTTAAAAAGCTATTCACATGCGAAAAAAAGAAGAAAAAATAAGAAACAGAAAAGTGAATACAGGTAGAAAGATTTGGTTTAGCATATGGATGCGTGTGCATTTTCACTTATCTGTAAAGCATCCTTATGACCATTTTTCATTAAGTGTTCTTTTCAAAAATTATTGAAATTTTTCATTTTTTCCAAAGCTTACTTTTGAGAGAAAAATGAATATTTATTAGCTTAAAAATTATTCTTATGCTAATGTTACATAAAATTCGATTAATAATATGATAACGAACAGGACATCCAAATTTTTATGTTCATGTGTTTATTTGTTTAAAAATTATGTGCAAAAGAAGAAAACGAGAAAACAGGTTGTTGCTTTAATTTTGTCCACCAGTGTACTTATGAATCTCTAAAATTAATAGGGGATAATAGGGGAGCAAATATTTAAATTTTGTAAAATGGAACTAGGAGTTATAGGGGTTACAAAAAAAAAAAAAAAAAAAAAAAAAACTTGTTACCAGGTTTGTATGGTTGAGGATTATGAATGCTTTCGAAACTATAAAATTATTAAAGCAAAGGATGGGATAAGGAATGGGTCACTAAAAAATTTGGGCAGTACAAATATTTCTTTTAATAGAGCTCTGAGTAATTATGTTTTTAGGGGACAGTAAATTGAATGCTCATGCTTTCGTAACACTAAAATTATTAAGGCGGGGGATAGGGTATGTGTGTGCAGGCATTAGAAACTTTAAAAATGAAGCTAAAAATACAAAAACCGTGTTATTAGGCTTTGAGAATTAAAGAAGTGAATGTGCATTTTTTTTTTCAGGCAGAGTGGCTATTTAACACTTTTAAAATAGAGACTACATAAACCGGGTTATTAGAACTTTTGTGGTTAAAAATCGATTGCAAATAATCTTTTATAGATGCTAAAAATAGGAAAACAGTGACACTGAGCTATTGTCACACTGAGAAAAAAATATACCGCCTTCATCTAGAATGAATAAATGGTCATTTTCTAAATCCTTAAACTAGAAATATGGATTTCCGAGCTGTGCGCACAAGGCTCACGAATAAACTGAATAGGTGAAATGGTCTAGAATTTCTAGTCTACACATTTCTAGATGATGAAACAATATTCTGAATATTCTGAATCTTTTGTATTACGAGAAATTCTCGCTTAATTTTCTAGAATTGGGTCATAAACCAAGATTATAGCTGTTGAAATCCGCCACTTGCATTCACATTTATTTGGAGATATTTTCAAATAGGTTTGTCCTCGATAGTATAGGCAAACGCTCAAGAATTCTAATAAATTTCTCTAGAATTCGCTTTCGAAGAGGACTAGAAAAACTTTTATAAGAAATTTATAAGGATGACATAGAACTATTTTTTCTAGAGTCATAATTTAGATTCTAGATGTCAGTTATATAATTTTTTCTCAGTGTATTGGCGTGCCTTATACTCATACCTCGGAAATCTATATTTCTAGTTTAGGGATTTAGAAAAGGACCACCTATTCGTTCTAGATGAAAGAGGTATATTTTTTTTTCTCAGTGGAGAATTTCGAATGGCCATTTGTATTTTGACAATACAGGCTGTAGTAGGTTCCTGAAACAGATAGAGCGTATCGTAGGAGCCACTTAGCGGAATTTAGGTTCTGTTGTATTTTTCAAGGGTTATAAATATAGTCAAAATCTTCAAGGATGATTTTCTGGGTGAATGAAGAGGCTTTTATAAGTACACGAAAGGGAGTAAAACGTCCCCGTGCAAGAGTTCTGTTACGGTCAGTCTTTTGAAGGGTCACGAACGGTCTGGTCTCCAAAAGAGGCCAGTAAATAATAAAAATTGAAACACAGCGTTATTGTAATTAAAGAAAATTGCAGCATATCAAAGCCGCTTTTCAACTGATATGCACCTCACTAGTCAGCCTAGCTTTTCATAGCATTCGTCTCCCGTAACAAGTTGGAGGCTTATACATGCAACAGAATCTGAAATATAGGTTTTTTATAAATGGGAAACTAACAGCATAGCAGTGCCACCTATCGGTCTATATGCATTCAAATTGAGTCAGTGCAGTTTTTCTTTTATACATCATGGATACCATTTTTGAGGCAGTTACATGTACTATAAAAATAATATATAGATTTACTATAACCAGGAAAATTTTATCGACCGATATGCATAAAAATTCATAGACACTATTTTATAACAATGTGCAAATGAAAATATAATTTTATGAAATTATGTGCATTAACTCTTGATCTAGAGTTATCACAGAATTTTTGTCACACACACACACATAAACACACAATCTGTAAAAATTGTCAACACTCGTGTTCAGGAAATCAGAAAACGTGTAAATATACCAAAAACGGGGAAACATTTTTTTTTTTAGGACTGAGGGCCTATTAGTCTCAATCTGGGATTTTTGCGTTGTCGATTTCGATAGTTGGACATTTGTCGAAATGTAAAATTTATCGAAAATATAATTGAATAATTTGAAAGCGATGTTATAATTTGAAAAAAGAAAAAAAAAAAAAAAAAAAAAAAAAACTAATAGTTCTCCGTCCTAAGCTAAATTCTGCTTTTGCCAGAATTTCATCAATTTTTTTTTTTTATTATTATTATTATTTTTGAAAGAAAATGAAAAGAAAATTAATAATAATCAGTATCGTTACAAGCGATATCGAAAAAGTTTTTTTTTTAATAATTTTGAATTAGGAAATAAAAAGTGCGCGTGAAATAATATGAAATAAAAATAAGTAAAAAAATGAATTTAATGATGTAATGTTTTTGTTTTTCGGGGGCTGCTCATGCATATAAAAAATGCGTATTAAAACGAGTCGAAGAAGGAAGCGAAATAAGTATTGAGTTATATTACGATAAATAGGATATATAATATGATACGATATATTAGGCCTATCGTCCAGGGTTAGTAGGCATTTTCGTTGAAAGAAATAGTTTGTTCGTTCGGTGCAACTTGCAATTTAGTCCCGTGAGGTACAACTTTCACATTAGTCCCTTGAGGTACAACTTTCACTTTAGTTCCGTCAAGTACAACTTGCATATTAGACCCCTTTAAATATAGTGACAAGTGAAGCTGGCAAAGTATTCGTTGATTCACTACCTCAATCGATTTTTTTTTTCTTTTTTTTACGAATCTATTACTTTTTTGTTATAAACGAAGATTAACATATTAGCTAATTTCAAAGTTTCTTGAGTCCTTAATTTTTTACCTTTAATATAAAAAAAAGTTTTTAAAACTAATTTTTAACTGTAATATAATTAAAACTTTAATTCCTGATTGTCTTTTGTTTACTGCATAAAAGAATGCTGTTTATTCTAACGCGTGACAGCATTGCAATTGTCATACTATATACTTATCGTGCCACCTACAGGAAACAACCAGATTAAATAGAAATAATTTAGTTTACACCTCAAAGCTAGAAAAGTTTCGTGGGAAACACACGGTAATAAAACAAGGAAAAAATTCTTTTACACAAAAAATTCATTATGATGCAAATGGTTTGTTATTGCAATTTTTTATTAAATATAACGATCATAACATTGTTCCCTATTGTATGAAATTTTTGCCCCTGTTTAAACACTAACATTCTTTTATATAGACTTATATTCTTGTTTCCCAATATAAGCTATAAAAGAGAGGAATATTTTTTCTTTAAGATCACATTGAAAATGACTCTGAAAGCCATTTCAAAATGCGTGTTAGTGTTTGTACTTCTCAGCGTACTGTTGGAAAAGAACAATTTGTTAACGAATGTACATGGTACAGAGAGTAATAATGGTGACGAAGTAACAAGATGCATGAGAATACATACCTGTAACTGTACTGGTACGTATGCAGTTTTGTTAAATTCAATTAAATTCGTTTAAAGTTATATGATTTAGATTAATGTCGAATTGAAGGCTGCTTGTCAGTCATACTCAGGGCTCGTGAAATACAATCGACTTGTCGCCATTCGCAACCAATATATTTTAGTTGGCGACTATGTTTTCAACTTTAAGGGAACTTGACATTTTTTTCTCAATATATTAGTAAGAAAGTTGGTCCCAGGCTTTTATTCCATTCTCGATGTAGGCTAACTCTCGCCATTTTGATTCCCGATCCTCATACTACATTTCGAGGCACTGTGTTGAATGAATACCCATTAGATTTACATCATTTTTCTTCACGCATGTTTCACAACTCAGTGTTACATTAGTGCATCGTTTTAGGGAATTGGTTTACACTGCTCCTGTTTACGCATGCTTAGCAACCTGGTGCTGAATCGTCTTCCGGTGTAATGATATATCAATGCCGATGGTGTATGTGTTTGTGAAAATCCAGTTTCATGATGTTAAATTTAAACTAGCTTCCAGATATGTCATCTATCATCCTTAGTAAATACACTCTATAACAAATAAATAAAAATAAAATAAATAAAAACGACGCACCAAGAAGAAGTGGGGACAAAAATTGGTAGATGGGGTGGAATGGATGGAACGAATGGGACAAAAACTGGTAGATGTGATGTACAGTCGGGGGAAAAAAAAACACAGCACTCGCCGTAACTTCGTTGCTAATAGATGCAGAAAAATGTAATAGGTATCATTCGACGGGGAATTGTGAGTAATTTCAGAAAATGAACTAAAATTTTGAATTGGGGGTCGTCTACATATTAAAACGCGCACCAACTTTGATTTTTTCAATGATAATGCCCCATTTTTATTTTATATTTGAATTCCTGGGATCGCGACAACGCGAAAAAGTACATTGGTTGTATATTTTACTTATTTTTTCACGAAGTTATAAAAGTTCAAAGTTTGAAGGTGCTAATGTTAAATTCATATTTCAAACTTTTATTAATATCTTCACAAAAAATAACTTGATCGATATAATTCTTTTTTTACGAGATACAGTGAAGAAACCCAAACATAATACATCATTACTTTTGATTCTAAAAAATACTTTTAATTTTGAAAAATATTAAAAAATTCATATTCATAAAAATTATGAATTATGACCTATATTAATTTTTACATAAAATGAATCCTAATGCTCAAAAATATGGGTGTGCAAATTTGCAGATCATTCCAGTTATTAGTTTTCGAGATATAAATAAATCTTTCTTTTGGAGTGGTTTAGTGGGCCGTCTCTTATAACGTTTTGCATGAGATAATGAATCAGATCTTAAAAATTAACAAGGAAAATTAAACAACATATGTTTATTTTTTATTTACGGGCCAAATTATATAACAACAGCGTCAAACGCAAAGACATAAAATAAAATGATGATTTTTAGACATCAGTGTTAGCATCAAGAATTCCTGTTTTCTAAAGAAGACAAACCCCCCCGCCTTCATCGTTCTTCAAAACAAAACAATACTGAAAAGAAAAGTAAATGTGACATTGAGTATTCGTGTTAAACCTTTTATTTTATGTTGACAAAAATATGCGCAAGTGGTATTTACTTCATCGATTGCTGGTGCTAAATTTTGAAATTTTTAAACGAACACTAGAAGAAAAAAAATAATTATAAAGGCGGGATTTACTGTTTTAACCCCTTAACGCGCAAAGTCCTCGCTACGAGGACGCAAAATTTAAGATCCAGCTTCAAAAATTCATCCCGGAAATTTTTTAGCTAAACTTTTCGTTTATAACATAGCAGAAAAGGCCTGATTTTTTAACCTTAAAATTTAAAATTTCTTTTAGTTTAATTTAGTTTATTATTTCTGGTGGCAGTATAATTTAAATGACCCGAATTGTCTTGCGCCGCAAAGGGTTAAATAGAAAAATTGGTAAATGTAAAAATTGTCAATAAAAAAAAAAAAAAAAAAAAAAAAAACCGAATGGAATTAAAATGTAAGACAGATTTGTAAAATCGTTTCTTAAGTTAAAGGCTTAGTCATTTGCTTCATATATTGCTTTATTTTTATTTATTTATTTTGTAGGGGGGAGGATTATTATTTTAAAGATACTTTAGTCTTTAAAATTTTAATAATATATTTTAACTTTATATATTTTTTAAATATATTTTTACTTTTATTAATATA
Source organism: Salticus scenicus (assembly GCA_963930645.1). Lineage (NCBI taxonomy): Eukaryota > Metazoa > Arthropoda > Arachnida > Araneae > Salticidae > Salticus > Salticus scenicus. Next base: position 191,477,265 of record OZ005658.1, on the reverse strand, counting down.
TGTTAACACTTTTTGCGACCGCAGGATTTTGTAATTTTGACAGTAAAATCCGCCTAAGGGCTCAAAATAAAGTATTTCAGAACAAAATTTCTGTATTCACAATTATATTACAAATGGTTATACAGTATAATTATATTCTTTCTAATCAATATATTTCTATCCATAGTATATTTTATTGCAAAAATATGAACACTGGTTACAAATTACGAAAGGAACGTCCACTAAGAGAGTTACAGACTTTCAAATGACGTGAATCTACGTCAGCAGGGTTAATTAAGAAATTATATTTTGATAGAAATTATAAAACGAATCGTACAGTTCCAAAGAGTTCAACTGACCCAAAACTGGTAATTGCGATTGAAATTGTTTAATATTTACTTCATAAACCCTTACAATAATTTATCCGAAAAGATTTAATTTATGCTTTGTTGTATATATATATATATATATATATATATTATTTCATTTCATATTTATGTTACACCTACGAAAGAAAATTCAAGCTTTATTGGTGATCACTACAGCCATAATAGACACATTTACTAAAAAATATTGCACTTTTTTCAAAGAGTACAGTCTGGATAAATCGCAAGTATAAAGTATTTAAATAGACATAAAATTATTTAAAAAAGTACTGAAGTATATACAAATCTAAGAAACTGAATTCAGGATAATTAAGAAACTGGAAATTGTCAATAGTTTTATTAATTTTTATATATATATTTTTTTTTTCCCTGAAAGTTTTCTGGTGTAAAACATTGAAATTTTATCTCTTTCTTATAGGATCTTAATTTTAGTTTTATACATTTACAGATAACCCCCTAACACATTTTTGATTATAACTCTATAAATACTAAAGATATAGTATACAAACAGTATATTTTTCCGCACTGCCAGACTCACAGAAATTCGAATATGAAGTCAGAATTGGGTGCTGCTATTGAAAAAAATCAAAGTCAGCGCTCATTTCAATATGTAGATAACCCCTAATTCAAAATTCGACAGCATTTTCAAAAAGTGCATTTAATTTCCTGTTGAATGGTGTCTATTACATTTTTCTGAGTCAATTAATAATGAAATTACAGCAAGTGCTGCGATTTTTTTCCCCCGACTAAACATGTGGAGAAAAACAACTGATTACAGTTTCAGAAGATTTGAATGATTTAATCAAGAGGAAGGGCCTCACAAAGTAAACAAGTCAATAACGCGTTGGTTCACTTCTGGCCCTTAAGTACGCAGCTATTCCGCTTGGTATTAATTGACAGAGTTAGCAGATGTGCTCCTGTGAAGTATCGTGCGAAATTCTGTCCTATTGTTGCGTTAGGTTAGTAAAATCCCTAGCTGGTTGTAGGACCCTTTTTATGATGTCCCCCCCCCCCAAAAAAAAAAAAAAAAAAAAAAAAAAAAAATTAGTATGCAGAAATGCTATTTTTACTGGTGCTGAGATTTTTTTGAGTTTCTTAACAGGCGATGCTGATTTATTAATCGGTAGCTTTAAATATAGTTTGTATTCATTTGATTCTGGTCCTGTTAATTTGATCAGTTTAAGCGGCTGATTTTATTAACAAGTGAATTTATTAAGTGGCAGTTACTGTATTTCAAATAGAAAAAATATAGCTATATTACCTGCATAGCTTTTTAAATCACAAAAATTCAATAATTATTGTTTATTAAATTTTTAAAATTGTGGGTTTAATTATTCAAAAGATTAAATTTTACAATCATCCATCCTTACAATCTTTCGACTGCAGCTTTAATAGAAAAATAATTACAAGATAAAAAGATCTTTTTATATACTATGTTTTTAAATTTTCTGTTCAATCATATAAACGCAACCGAAGGCAGCGGGAACCCGGAGCAATTGGATAAATTTTTAAAAAAATTCATTGCTCTCGTGTTTTGAGCTATTATAAAAGTTTCAAATGTCTAGCTAGTTGGGAAGTTAGTGAAAAATCGATTGCAAGCTTTGTACTGGTAACGCTGCCGAAGGCAGCAGGAACCCGAAACATTTGGCTAAAGGTATTAAAAAAATGCATTTTAACCGTATTCTGAACTATTCTGAAAGTTTCAAATGTCTAGCTAGTCAGGAAGTTAGTTAAATAAATTTTCTGTTGAATCATATAAACGCTGCTGAAGGCAGTAGGGACCTGAAACAGTTGACTAAAACTATAAAAAAAATATGTATTGTCACTGTATTCTGAGCTATCCTGAAAGTTTCAAATGTCTAGCTAGTCGAGAAGTTACGGAAAAATCGATTGCAATCTTTGTACTGATTACGCTGCCGAAGGCAGCAGGAACCCGAAACATTTGACTAAAGGTATTAAAAAAATGCATTTTAACCGTATTCTGAACTATTCTGAAAGTTTCAAATGTCTAGCTAGTCGGGAAGTTTGTTAAATAAATTTTCGTTCGAATCATATAAACGCTGCCGAAGGCAGTAGGGACCTGAATCAGTTGACTAAAAGTATAAAAAAAATGTATTGTCACTGTATTCTGAGCTATCCTGAAGTTTTCAAATGTCTAGCTAGTCGAGAAGTTAGTGAAAAATCGATTACAAGCTTTGTACTGGTAACGCTGCCGAAGGCAGCAGGAACCCGGAGTAGTTGGTTAAAAATATTTAAAAAATGCATTTTCACCGTGTTCTGAACTATTCTGAAAGTTTCCCATGTCTAGCTAGTCGGGAAGTTAGTTAAATAAATTTTCTGTTGAATCATATAAACGCTGCCGAAGGCAGTGGGGACCTGAAACAGTTGACTAAAAGTAATAAAAAAATGTATTGTCACCGGTTTTTGAGCTATCCTGAAAGTTTCAAATGTCTAGCTAGTCGGAAAGTTAGGAAAAAATCGATTGCAACCGTTGTACTGATAACGCTGCCGAAGGCAGCGGGAACCCGAAACAGTTGGCTAAAGGTATTAAAAATATGCATTTTAACCTTATTCTGAACTATTCTGAAAGTTTCAAATGTCTAGCTAGACGGGAAGTTAGTTAAATAAATTTTCTGCCGAATCATATAAACGCTGCCGAAGGCAGCGGAACTTGAAGCAGTTGACTAAAATTATTAGAAAAATGTATTGTCACCGTGTTGTGAGCTGTCCTGAAAATTTCAAATATCTAGCTAGTCGGGAAGTTAGTTAAAAATCGATTGCAAGATTTGTCCCTGACAAACACACAAACACACAAGAATCGAAGTTAATAAAAACATGGTAATAAGTGAATAAATCAAATAAAAATAAATGTACAAGCAAAACCCTTAATAACAAAAATAAAAATACAGCAAAAAAAAAAAAAGTAAATAAATAATTAAAAAATAAACCGAAGTGTAAAACAGTTAGCAGGTGCACTTAAATCTTGGTTTGACCTTCCTGAGTTCGTTTTAATATGTATAAGTTACGTAATCGCTTCTGGCTTGTTAATATTAGAGAGCAGCTGAAATTTTAACAGAATTAAAACAGATGGATGAAAAACAAGTCGTTGTCGAAAATGAACGTATGTTGATTAACGTTGAAATCTACATTTAAAGATGTCATGTATTTGGAATTTTTCCTTGCCTGTAATAATTTAATAGCATCCGAATACTGTACTATAATTTTTGAAGAAGATTTATTGATTGGAGAAGTAATTATTTAAATTGTTTGGATAGTAATTACATATGCGAAAAATTAATACCTTATTTCTCTGGAAAATTTTTCTTTTATTTTCTGTAATTTAAAAACAAAATTTAGCATTGTTTTAAATATACCTAAAATAAAATAAAATATTTAGATAAATAATCCAAAAACTTTTGTTTATTTTTACCTTATTTTATAGTTAAAACACAGCTAAAATTTATTTTTTTAAGTTGCAGAAATTTATTGTATTTTTAAGTTACAAATATTACAAATAGAAAAAATTATTTATTTTTTATTCAAGAAAATTTAAGAATTTTTTATTAATATTTTCAGACTTTGAATTGAATCATAAAATGAAGTAAAAATAAATATGAAGTTCAGATTAAATAAAAAAAAATTAAAGATAAAAATGTTCCATCAAACCGAGGTCGCCTGCGTGGCAGCCTCTTGCTGTACCAAGTACGCCACTCAAGCGCTGTCTCGTTTACGAAATAACTTGTATTTAAAGATTACTGAAACTTTAAAGTCTTTTTTTCTCGAAATTGTGTAGCTAGTGCGCGCTACTGCTTTAATATGTTATTACCTTCATAGTATACGGCAATTCTGCGCAATTTCGTCCCGATCTTAATTTTCCATGTCGGGATCTTTCCTTGAAAGATAGGGAAGCACTGTTCGCTGAGAACTGATCACCAGTGATGCCAGATGGTCGAAAATTATTTCCCCAAACAGGTCTTCAAATTTCCCTAAATCAGGTATTTTTTACGAAAAAATCCCCAACTTGATTTCTACCATTTTCCACTAAAAAGGGAAAATAAAAATTTTTTCAAAAAAAAAAAAAAAAAAAAAAAAAAATATATATATATATATATATATATATATCAAGCAGATTTAAGCTCAGATTTTTCCCCAAATGAAGGTAATTTTTGGAAAAAAAAAAAAAAAAAAATCAAAATAACAATAAAGCTATTGAAAGGCCCTAGTCGTAGGGATAAATCATTATGTTGCCAACATTGACAGAAAATTCCTCAGATTTGTCCCTAAAAATTTTAGAATTCCCCCAAAAAGTCCCCACAACAAATTCGTCCCCAAAATTGTTCCCAGAAGCCTCAAAAATCCCCAAAATGGGGGCAAAATCCCCAATCTGGCACCACTGATGATAGCGAAACTAAATAAAGCAACGTGATTCTTGGCGATACTGTTGAATGACTGGCGCTGGATTGAAGACAAACAGCAACTCTCTGAAAAGCGAACGATTTCTTTTTTCGTTTGTTTATTTCGTAGCGATGATTTTCTTTCTTCAGGTGTTTAATGAGATTTATGGAAAATGAAAGCATGGAATAAATTCCTCGGAAGTAAAGAAGCCAGAAAATAGTTTTTATCCAGCTGTCACAAACTGTACTCACTTACAAGGCAGGGAAAACTAACCTTCGGTCAGTATAAACAGAATCGCCCATTCAGCGAGAAAACGCAAATGTGGCAGACTCTGGAGATAAAACAGCAACCCTTTATGTTTTGTTTCGCTATCAGTTCTCCGAGAGCGAACAGAGTTACAGTCGTTAACAAAAGTATCCGATCACTATAAAAAATTCCTATATAAAAAAGGTAGAGTTAGTACGGTTTTGTTAAATAAATCCTTCTCGAATCATGTTTTTAGTCAGTATAAGAACATGATTCGACAAGGATTTATTTAAAAAAACAGTATTAACTCTACTTTTTTTACACAGGAATTTTTGCTAGCGTATGGATACTTTTGTTACCGATTGTACTTATAGTTTTTTATTTTGAATTATTTTATAACTTACATTGGAAACTTATCTCAACTAGGCAAAACATTAAATCGTGTTTCAATCGTTTTGGGTTACCCTGTACATATTCCCTATTTATAAAAAATAAAATATTATATCTCATTTAATGTGTTTTTTTTTTTTTTTTTTTTTTTTTTTTTTTTTCAGAGAGAGAAATAAGGGCGTACGAAGAATGTTTCAATTACTTGTCAAAAGAGGTGAGTCATGTAAAAAAAATAAATGAAAAAATAAATAAATTTATGCGTGCTTAAAACTGCACGACTAATGGGTAAAATTTTAAAAAGTAATATGTCTAGTATAATTTAAAAAACGTTTCTATCAGTTATATATTCGAAAGAAAGGGCTAATTATTGCTGTTAATTTCTACATTTTGTGTATGAACAGTACGGTACATTACAGTGCTTCCCATAAGTCTGTAGACATTTAAAAAAATCATAACTATTGAATGAATTGATAGAATTAAACGCGGTTTGTGAAAAAATCATGCACGTGAAGGGGGATTTTTTTGGTAAAGAAAAAAATATAGTTAAATTTTTTGTCGACGATAGTTAGACAAAAAGTTAAATTTTTTGCACGAATGGGAGAGAAAAATATGCAAATGAAAGTGCTATAAATTGCACAATTTTGCGATTAGAACAGATTATTTCTTATTTTGCCTCCAACTTATGTATACATGAAGTTCTAATTGCGATACTGACTTGGTAAATAAAGCGTTGAAAGTGAAGATGCTTTCCTTCAGGTAAGAACTGCCGACTAACGTTGCAGTTAGCAGTGTTATAACTCATTTGCAAACTATAATTTGTGGTGACGACAGACACATAAAATAGGATTTATATAACTGTGAACATTTGCATGCGAATAAGTACAGTTTTTCATGAAAATGTGTGATATGATCACGCACAGGGCTTTCTATCGATAAATAACTTAATTATTATTTTCTCTTTACCAAAAAAAAAAAAAAAAAAAAAAAAAAAATCCTTCTTCACGAGAATAATTTTTTCGCAAACCGCATTCAATTCTATCAATTTATTCAATAGTTATGAATTTTTTAAATGACTACAGACTTATGGGACACCCTGTATATATATACAAAATCTGTCCCGAAAGTAATGCACCCATTTTTATTTTAAGAAATTTATTGAACCGATTCGTACGATTACTCAATATTCTCCCGCTTCAACACACTTGTTCCAACGCGATTTCCATGCTTTATATGCGTCCTGGAAGTCCGTCACAGGGATGTCCTTTAGTAACCTCGTCGTAGCCGACTTGGGACAAAAAGAAGTCGGGCGGGGACAAATCAGGACTGTAAGGCGGCTGGGGGAGCGTTGAGATCCCGGCCTTGGTCAGGTAGTGAGTCGTCATAAAGACGGTGTGGCTGAGAGCATTGTCATGGTGCAGCTTCAAGGAATTCTTGATCTCGCGCCTGATGTGGTTGACCCGTTGCTTTAGCCTTTTCAGTACTTCGACGTAGAGTTTGGCGTTGAATGGTTAGCCAGGTGAACAAATTCAAAATGGACCACTCCCTTGGAATAATAAAAAAAAAAGGTCATCGCTTTGACCTGCGATTTGCTCATTCTTGCCTTTTTTTAGGCGTGGGTATGACGTCGTGTGCCACTCTGCGCTCTTTCGTTTTGTTTTTGGGTCGTACAAGAAGATCCAAGATTCGTCAAAACTTATCACATTGTCCAAAAAGGTCGGATCGTCCTCACAACACTGCAACAATTCTACTCGAGAGTTTGTTCCTTCTTGATTTCAACTAAGAACTCACACTTTCGGGACAGACCTTGCAGATATATTAAGACATGGCACGAAACAACTGGAAACGGGTTTTCACGCATTTCTACTAATGCATATGGATTATTTTCATAAACCAGCACACAGAATATTAATGCTGTGCATACAATTTTCCATACAAGGCATGCTTTTGTCTTCTGTTGAATACTCTTTCGTACGTTTACATGCATTTCGTATGATACGTATTTTCACGCTTTCGCATATTTCGAAAATTGTATTTCTTAATGTTTAATGTCGAATAATAATGGTCATACTAAGAATATTAATGGTGACCTTTGAATACATCTTCTCACAATAACCATTCACATATGTAATTCTGGGCAATTTCCCCCGCAATAGATGTTGAGATACAGTCACCTGAGAAACCACAGAAAATATTTCCAGTGTCACTTTTTGACCTATATACACTGAAATTCAATAAGATTAATTTTTCATAATATATAACGCATACACGATTTGGTGCATTTATATAGCATAGATGTTGAGATATAGTTTCTCGTAAACAGAAAATAATGCAAAATAGCAGAGCAACGTACCGTCCGATATGCTCCCATTGTGAATCAGCACAGTTTTACGTAACATCCATCTCACACGCCATGTTTTGTACATTTATACGTTGTGGAAGCTAAGATACAGTGTTCCTTGAAATAGGATTAAATTGCATCATAGCAGAGCCAGTTGTTTCTCGACGTGCATTCAAACTGAATCTGCAGAGATTTTCATTATATGTAAATTTCTTATAATAAGTTTAATGCACTATAAATGCTGAGCTTTTCTTGAAATGGGACATAATCGCTGCGTGGTCCATTAGTTCATGAGTCATAGTATTGGTACAGTTATGTTAATTCACAAAAACAGAGATTTTATAAAAAAGGTGGAATCATCTTCTGATAAACTCAAAACGTGCAAATTCATCGAAAACCAGAAATCAAAACATTTCCCCAACCTAAAACATTCATCCTATTTTTTTCCAGGAAATAGTAACAATTTTTCTTTTTTTAATCAGCGATTAACTTCAGTTAATTAATATGCATTATGTTTACCTAAAAATATATATATCTTAAATTAGAGCTGACGTAAATCACAACAACAAAATAATAATAATAATAATAATAAAGAAAGAAAGAAAAAAAAATTAGATCATAAATATATTAAGATTAATCCAACTATAATTTAAAGAACTGGTGTACAATAAATATTCAAATTTTAATGCCTCTTCACACGTCATAAAATCAATACAAACAGTTCTTTTGAAAAGTATTGATATAAAATTTGCATTCCCTGCGTGGGAGAGGGGGGGGGATTTTCCTCAGTAAGAAAAGGAATGCCTCTACATATGCAATATATATATGTAATATATATATGTAATATAAAAATCCTCTAATTAGATCTTTTTATATTAATTAATATATTCTTTAATAATGATTCAGATTTGTTCTTTGCAAATCGAAACTTTCATTTCTGCTTTATTAAAAATAATCGTTAGGAAAATTAATCTTTTTTATTATTATTCTAACGTATTTCTTCCAAATTGTCTTTTTCCCCCAGACCAAAAATATCCCTTTGGACTTAGTCAACGTCCTGTCTGAAAGAAAGAAAACAATTGAAGAATTGAAAGACACTAAATTACACCCTTTTTGATCACGTGACATTACGTCAGTAGGGGGAAAAGTCCTCCGTCTTTTCTCCTTTTTCCCTCATATAAAATGGCTTGCATCGTTAAAATATTGCTTTGTTTCTTGTTAATTGTAGTAAATAAAGCTATGATGTACCTTGTTAATATTGTGATAAAGACTTTTATAAAGTAATCATGTAAAGCATTGTACTGGTTCCCCACCTACGTGGAAACCCCGGCTTAAAAGATTAAAATAAATATGAGAAGCTATGATGCATTTCTTTTAATTATTGAGTTTACTTTATTACGGAAACAACTGCACTGAAAATAGAAGCTTCTTAAATTCAGACAGAAGTGTGTCTGAAATGTCAATTCAGACACATAAATGTCTGAAACACTTACGCATGCAAAATTTCAGACGCATGTGCTGTCTTAAATTAAGACACGTATTCCCGCCGGGGGCAAAGGGGACTATTATTGTAAAAATTATTAATATATATATTCTATGCTCTAGGAGATTCTAAAATCTATTTCTCACAGGTAAACAGTATAAAGACGCATCTTTTTATTTATGAAAAATATTCACTTCAGACAGGATCAAAGATGGCGAATTTCAGACGTGTCGTCCAGTTGAAAAAACCGTCCAATTCCTTAAAATTAAATAATTATAAGATAAAAAACTTTTTGTAAACCATGTTTTTAAATTTTCTGTTGCATCATAGCTATAGAACTAACTACATAAGCACTTTATCAATGCGTATTGTTACGAAATTGTAAATAATTGTATTTATTTTTGTATAAATTCTTTCAAAGAGGCTTAATAAGTTGATAAAATGTCAATTTTCTGCATTTCCAGCTCTTTTTAGCGTTAAAATAGCTTAATTTTCCCTTTAAAACGCAATAAAAAGCTCCAATAAGCAGGTAATGAATTTGGGGCCAAATTTGGCGACTTTTTGCCCTTGGTGACTTTTGGCGAGAAAAGCCTTTTTATCGATATTCCAAAGATGGACGTTCTAATGTGATTGGTTAAAGAGTTACGGGAAATCTGAATAATAAAAAAAAAGTTGGTTTTAAAAATAAAATATTAATCCTTTCAGAACAACATATATTTGCATCATGAACTATTAGCACTTTATCAATGTGTAGAAAATCTTTAAAGTGATAATCACGTAAATTTTTGCCAGATGCATAATTTAACCTTTTACAATTTTTTACCGCTCACGTTTAATTAAATGTATTTATTTTTATATCGAAAGAAAATGAATTCGTAAATTTATTTTGGTAACAATTAAATTATAGTTAATATTTTAATGACTATTTTTATTGCTATTAGGAGCTTATTATTTTCATATTTTAATTAATTAGAAGAAAACTATTCAAAAATTTGAAAGTCTGACTTCGAAGTATTGTGTTGTCACCGGGTTCTGAGCTACTGTGAAAGTTTCAAATGTCTAGCTAGCAGAGAAGTTAGTTAAAATTAGATTGCAAGATTTGTACCAGACAAACAAACAAACAAGCAAAACACATGGTAAAAATGCGTTTTTTCAAGTTTTTTAAGTTTAAAGTAAACGTTTCCACCATCTGGGAACAAGAAATCATGTAAAAGGCGAACCATGTCTGTGTTCTTTGAGTTTGAAAATCATGATGTGCTGCAAAACCGGTCAAATCCTAAGACTAGTGAGTTTCAAAACCGGTCATGCCCATAACCGCGAGATCGCGATTCCGCTTCATCCAACTACAGCAGCACACGGTATGTAGAAAACTGTCCGAGCCATTTTTCAGATACCAACTTCCGACTCCGCTGCCAATTTTCACTGAAACTTTACAAACTCAACTGTTCACCGGAAACTAAAAGTTACACAATACAGTATATTTAAAAGGAAGTTATACGGCAATTTTTAAAAAAAATTCGTCGAGACGTAAAGTGGCCTATTTATACAGGACGTCTATTAATTTTCCTGAACTAAATAACTACTACATAAAAAAGAAAAAAGAAAAAAAATCTAAAAGATTGTTTATATAGTATCATTGAAGTAAATCGTTAGAGCTGTTTTTGAGATACGGACTTACTATTTCACTTCCGGCACTCCAATTTTCATTGAAAGTATGAAAAATTACCTGTACTATAAACCACTCTTAATTTTTAAGTTGCGTCGTTCTATCTTTATTAATTTCGGAAATATGATAGTCAGAATATTCTTTACTCGCATACACGCATACATACATGGTGAACAACTGCCAAAGACATTCTTTTTTGATTCAGGAAACCTTAAAACATGTAAATTACCTTAAAATTTGTTATCGAATTTTTTGATCGAATATAATACTTCCACTGGCTATAGTATTCGTGTAATGGAAGTAAAAAAAATTGAGAATGTGTCTAAACATAGCCTCCTAAACTAGATGCCTGTCGCGTGGCTCGGAAGCTTGGCAACAGTTCAAGCAATAGACAGCGCCACCTGGTAGAGATTGCGTGACTTTTATATTCAACAGTCACCGAAAAATTTTTAAAGTGGGATATGATATACATAAAACGCGAATAGAATCGAAGAAACGTCGATTATATATGTCATATATCACTTCTTAAAATTATTGGTGCCAATAATTTGAATAAAAAAGTCACATAATCTGTACCAGGTAGCGCTCTTTACCGCTTCTACTGTTGCCAAGTTTTCGAGCAACGCGACAGGCATCCAGTTAAGGAGGCTATGGTCTAACTATACGTTCTCGTCAAATGCAGTGAAAATTAACTTTCTGAATTAAACATTGGAGATTTCAAAATTCATATTATAACCGACACAGTGCGATGGGAAAGATGCTTCTACAGGCAATGGGATCGCAGGCCATGTTTTTGCGAGATCGCAATAAAATTTTCATTTAAAGCAAATATTTTTTCATATTTAAATATTAAAACAATAAATTATTTTATTATAGTGCTCAGCTTTTTGGGCTGGAATTGAAAGTTATTCGCTTTAATATGGTAATTAGGGAAGCTGACTAGCCCGCTAATAATAAAGAAGTATAAAGATATAAAAATTGTCTTATTACTTTTTCTTACCCATAGCGTTGAGAAAGTATTGTTTTAGGGTTAAATTTTCGAACGTGAGTTTTTGTTCTATTTACATGTTCTGAGGTCTCCTGAACACGAAAAACATGTTTTTAGCGAATGGTCTGTGTGTCTGTCAGTGTGTGTGCTGCCAGCATATCTCAAGAACAAATAGTAGCAGAAATTCCAAACCCGGTATGCTGAATGTGTATCATATAGGATGCTACACTAAGCTTTTCGTTGAGATGAAGCAAATGGTTCGTGTACAGGGACACCCAAAAGTATTCAAATACATTACGTCTATGGGGGAAATTGCAGATAAGCAGAGTTTAATGTTAGCAGATAAGCAGAGTTAGAATGCACTAAACAAAATGAAACGAATATATGTGAAAGAAAATTTTGTGTATGTAGGAGCCTCGCCCCCCCCCCCCCCCCGTCTGGGGGAAGTCCCACCTCGAGAGGAGAAAATTTTCATGATGGGTATCTTTCAAAAGAGCTCGCCAATCTCTTTAAAACGAATGTTTGAACCATCAATCTGCGATAATTTAAAGTAAAGGTATCGATTTTTTTTTTTTTTTTTTAATGCAATATTGAGAACAAATTCAACTTTTTTTGGATATTTAGTGTTATACTACTCTTAGAGTAACTTAAAAACGAATAATTTTAGTAGATCCAAATGTTGTATTTTGAAGTTAATATAAGTTTGTTGATGGAAAAGTTTGATCAAGATTGATAAGTTTCAATGAATCTTGAGTGTGAAAATTGTCTGTATAATTTTAAGTAAACTTTTAATTTTAATAACAGAAATAAATTCTATATAAATGTAGGTGCATTAATGAAACGGAGGGTTGAGGGGGGCGGCAGCCCCCCCTCACACAGAACTAATTATCATATAAAATTCTTCCGAAGCCTAATTTGAATTGTTTAAAATAGGTTTACATAACAGTACTCGTTATCTTACCTGTTAATCTCCAATCTGTATTTATAATATTAAATTTCAGGATAAGAGAAAGTCGTGTGAGTAACATACCAGATTATTTTTTAATTGCAGACTGTGAAGTGGTTTCTTCATATTATGAATGAACGACAAGTATGCAAGGAGTTTAATGTTCTCTCTTGGCCGAAAGGAACATTTAAACAATGGATACTTACAGCATGCCACGTTCCTGATGATGATGCGGTATCTTTTACTTATTTATTTATTTTATTTATATTTAAAAATATATATTAAAAATGAATAAAAAGTTCTACTACTGAAAATAGTATTTAATAACAGTAAATTGATTTTCAATAGTTTTTATGGAAGAGACTTTTATAGCTACAAAATATACACGCTATAACAACAACAACAAAAAAGAAAAAAAGTTATGCACCAAGAAGAAGTGGGACAAAAATTGGTAGATGAGGTTGGAATGGGTGGTCCGAATGGGACAAAAATTGGTAGATTTGGAGAAAAACAATTGATTACAGTTCCAGAAAATTTGAATGATTTAATCAAGAGAAAGGCTCACAAAGATCAACATACGCGATGGTCCACTTTGGTCTTTATGTCGAGTCGTTATTACGCATTCGCTATGTAATTAGGATGTGATAGATTGTGCAATTTCGCTGCATTGAATTCGTCCAAGTTGCTGTCCAATTGTGCGTAATAATCCCGAGCTGATTTAGACCCTTTTTATGATGCTCCAAACGTCCTCACTGGAAGAGAGATCCGGGGACTGAGCTCAACCCCATTTCACTGAGCCGCCTATTATGGGTATCTGAAGTTACTGAAGTACCAGTTGCACGTAGGATCGACGATAATGATGAATTGGTGCTTGATACCATCAAAATCTGTGTGTATGTCAATTTGTGTAAAGTTTGCATTACTCCTTCTTGTTTCGTCACTTTTTTTGTTATAGAATATATATATAATTAAAATTATGTTCTCCACAATAAAATGTAAATACGAAAAAAAACTTATATGGCATTCAAACTTTCTTGTCATTTTATTACTCTAATAGTCCACGGACATTTTAAAATATAATTTTAAAAATAATTTGTATGTCACTGTGTTGATTTTGCAATCATTTTTCAATAAATAAATCAGCTGGAGTCTTGAAATAGACATAGAACGGAAAAATAATTTCAATATTTTTAATGAAACTGCACACACTTCGCATCTTACGATCAACACATATTTCTGAACATAAACATATGTATTTACAAGCTATTATATACAAATTATATACAGAGGGCCCAGAAATTAAAGTAAATTCGAATAATACTCGCACAGTAGCGACATAACAATCAGAACAGAACTTTTTTCTACCTTCACCGGTAGCGGTAAACAGAGGCATTCCGGTATCACCCGCTTCAACTGGAGAGGAGTTTAGTTGAAACCCGAATAAACTACTACGTCAGAAACGCCAAAGAAAAATATTGCAAATGCATACAGCTGTTTCGGTAGCCTAAAGCGCACCGTCTTCAGTGCAAAAAGGATAAATGGAGAAAATGGCTCAAACTATTACTGACCTGATCTCCCCCTCATATGAGGCTTCTCAGAGGTTGCTCAGTACCATAACAGAGCAGAAGACCAATAAACTCACTAAGCCCGTAGAAGCTTAACAATAATAACAGGAGACTGCGTTGGAATATTAAAACCAGAATAAACTACTACGTCAGAAACGCCAAAGAAAATATATGCAAATGCATACAGCTGTTCGGTATTCGTAGCCTAAAAGCGCGCACCTCTTCATGCAAAAAAAATGGAGAAAATGCTCAAACTATTACTGACCTGATCTCCCCTCATATGAGGCTTCTCAGACCAGGATGCTCAGTAACAATAAGAGAGCAAAGACCATAACTAAAGCTAGAAGCCTATAACAATAACATAACGAAAGCTTGAATATAAAACCGAATGAACACTAACTCAGAAACCGCAAAAAATAAGAAACAGCAAATGCAAAATTCGAGCCTAAAGCGTACGTATCAGTGCTAATGGCTACAGATCTTCCGTTGCAATAAGACGTACCTCTTAGCTACCGAAAAAATCCTCCTTTCCAATAACGTACTTTTCTAGGCGTTTCTGACCGATATTCTGCTGTTGTAGTTATTCGGTTTTAATATTCCAATCCCCCCCCCCCCCCCCCCCCCCCCCCCCCCCCCACACCCCCGACACACGACACACCCCCTAAAAGGCGAACCCCCCCCTAGTGCTGGCCTTGTGGGAGGAACTATCAACTGCTCTAGCTTTGCAACACACTGTGCAAAAACTAGTTCATTATTTATGGCATATTTGATAAAGAATATGTCGTAATGAATTTATTTATCATAAATCATTTTCAAGGTATTGAAAGAATATTTACGTACATGAGAGCTCAGAGAGAGGCAGACCGAACAAAACACAAACACACAGACCAACTGAAGTCAAAATATTTGCTGGAAGTAATAAAAACATATCACATCAGTGTTACATTTAAGGATATATTAGAAATGCACTTCCAACGATTTCCAATATATCTAAATCAGGGCGCGAAATTTCCGCTCGCCAGCTCGCCATTGGCGAGTGGAAATTTTACTGTGGCGAGTAAAATTTCAGTCTAAACATAGATAGAATTCTTACAGTATACGGTGCCATCAAAGAAAATAAATAAATTAATTAATTTATATATATATCCTATTTATATATATCCTCTTTTTAAGAGTAGTCTTCTTTTTTAACGTTCAGCCTTCTTAAACGAAAAAAATTACAGGACTAAAAAGTCCTCTTTTTTTATGTTCTTCGTCTTCTGTCCTCCTTTTCAGATGAAAAGGATTTAGTCCTTAATTTCAAAAATTTCGCAAAACTGGGAAGATCGATCGGCAGTTGGCTGTATCGACCGGTGAAAACTAACTTAAAAAAAAAAAAATCTATATTGTCCAGTGACATTAATAAAAATCAGAGATTTTTCCTCTCGTATCCGTATATTATTAATTTAAATTATGGTGTACTGATCCAAATTCATCATTTGGGACAAAAATGTTTGCATCACTTGTGTAAAGTAGCTTTTGAATCGACTTTCATAATCATATTCATTCCATTTTGTGTCCTCTAAAATGACCTCTTTTTCAAAATTGAATGTCTTCTATTTTCTTATAAAATAAAAGACACTGTATAATTTCTTCTCTTTTTCCAATAAAAAATTCTGGTCACCTTATACGTAAAAAATAGAGTAAGTCAACCACATTTTGTGGTGAGTAACTTTTTTTTTCAGCGAGTGTAATCTAAGTTGAAATTTCTGGCCCTGATCTAAATTATTGAGTGACCTGGTGACCTGACATATCTGAAAGCTAACAATTTCATATTTTAACGAAAGCATGCTTTTGTGCATATAAATGATGAATGTTTATGACATTGAGCTTTGCTAGGTTTAAATGTATTAAAATATCCTTTATAGAAACACTTGTGAGGGAACGTAATGTATTTGAATCCATTTTTGGTGCCCTTATACATAAACCAGTTGCGCTTTTTATACCACTTTCAATAAAATCATGTCATGTGAAAACTCAATGACATATATCAGTTTGAAATTATTTTGGGAAATTAGAGCATGGACAGATGGACATAATAATAGACAACCAACTATAAAGTCCCCAATATTTTTGACTTTGTTGGGCAGTGTTGAATTGCTGAATAAGAAACAATTCAAAAATATAAGTAAAATGCAGCGATTATTATTATTATTATTTTTCAATTAAAAATTAAGTATATTTTTTTAATTTGTAAATAAAAAGAAAGAGAAATGAAAAATCACCCATTAATTTTTTTTAAATATTGCTTTTGCTGAGACTTATTGAGAAAATACCTCGGGTCCGAAAAATGAGCACCAATATGAAGAATTAATTAAATTTCGAAAGGTGGTAGCAGTGTATTTTTCGCTTAGAAAAACAGAGAATTTATTCTTACATGTTTTGAAATTTATTTACAAAGTTTGTTAATAGATGGCACTGCTGAATGAAAAAAAAAAGTGTTTTTAAAATAACCACTTTTTTGCAGTAAATAACTTAGCGCAGACTGAGGAAATATTTGCAGATGCATGTTTAAAATTTCAGCTGATTGTTTTGACATGCAACTGGGATGCTTTATTCAAGCCCAGCTTAAGTTTGCGAATTTTGATGATTAAAAAATTTGTGCGAAATTTCTTACCTTTAAAATTATTATTATTATTTTATAGACGTCATTTTTTCATATGCATGAGCAAATTTAATATTTTATATATGCATTTTTTTTTATTTTATTTTATTTTTTTTTTTTCCATATGAAAACATATTTTATTTTATATGTTGGAAAAAAAAATGGCAATAATTAAAAATTTAAATGTCTGTTTTAAAGCTATGTCTATTTTCATATTTTAATTAATTTTAAAAAATCTAATCAAAAATTCGTTACAAATAAGGTGCTCAATGAAAGGGGCGATTTTTCTAAATACGTCGGATAAAACAGCTTATCGATCGGGCAATTAGATTTTTTAAAAATTAACTCAAGTATGGAAGTTAGGTGCCAACTTCTGTTCACACATAGGCAGAGTCCAAGGAAATCTCTTAAGCCTAAAGCGTGATAGAGCACTGATGAGCGTAATTATATATGCTGATTTAATACATAAAAAAAGAAAGAAAGAAAAATTATTTTTAAACTGTATCTGAAGTTTTCCATTCACCTTTAATACATAAATAATTCATAGATTTTATTTACTAAATCATCCGCGTGTATTCCCGTATGTATTCACTCGGGGAATGTGCGCTATTAGGAGGTAAAATGACCGTCTTTACACAAGTGAAAATAAATCCATTTCTCCCCTCGATGATCAATCTATGTCTTATTACTATAGCTATGATTGCGACACTGTAATCTTTTGCAGTTTGAATAACGAGCCATTTAGGGCCGTATTCACCTACTTCTTTACACTCGGATTAAACCTCCTATCAGCGGTAATCGCTCTATCATACGAAAAACGGTATTCTCCAACGCAAATCCGCAGTTCGCCGGCTACTTTAGCACTTCGTTTTTGATCCTCGAATATCGGAGGATTAACAGAGTTAATTCTCGGATCTTTTCGTAACGCATGCGCACTCCGCAGCTCAGCTTCGTAAACAAATAACAAACATGGCTGACGTTGACGATCTATTCTCACTAGATGATATTTAAAGCTTAGAACTATTGGAAACATTTGAATGAAGGATAAGGGCGGTGCATCAAATTAGAGTAAATGATTTGGATTCTTTGGATAATGTGGCATTTCGATATCGCGATCGATTAAATAAAGATTCCGTGGAATTTCTAATACGAATGTTAGATAATAGACTGTCATCTGCCACAGAAAAGAACAATGCATTAACTTCGGCAGAAAAAATTTAATAGCTTTAAGATTCCTTATAATCATAATAATCAAAATTTTAAATCGTAGCGTATGCGTGATTATTCTTTTTAAAAATGTTCTAAAGTAAAATTGATTCTTAATCCGTGCGTAAACAAAAGCGAAGTAAACAAGAGTATCAGAGTTGCCAATTTGCTTTTTATCCTTTCTAATCTTCTAATCCGATTGATTAGTTAATTGAAGCTGAATGATGAATAAAGGCTATCTTCGTTCTTGGCCAATCAAAACGAAGCCTTTATTTCTCTTCCAGTTAATCCATGGATCACGTAATCGGCTGATGATGAATACCGTTTGAATTTAATCCAGAGTGTTAGCTTGGATTCTCGGATTTGCTGATCCATGGTTTAATCTTCGATCAATGAATTTTGGTGAATACGGCCTTTAGAGAAAATGGATGCCAAAGCCATAATTTTTGGAGTAATTAAGATGCGGCTATTTAGAGATTTTCTCTTCTCCAAATGCGCCAGTTGCTCTTATAAAAAAAGAAAAAAAGGTAAAAAAAGCTGTCGAGGAAAAATATGCCTCTTCGGAGAGCCACATATTCCCAACATCCATTTTGCTGGTATTCAGTTTCTGTAGCCTAGAATTAGTGACGTTCACGTGCATTAATGTCATCAACATTCAAAGATCGGTGTGTTTGGATGCTATAGTAAGAGACGATGTGAAGATTGTTGTTTATTACACGGTGTGTGAATGTCTGTCGTTAGAGTAGCATAATCCGAACACGGCGAAAGGCAACTCGAAATGGTTGTTTGAGACATGTTGAATGACTATAACATTTGCCTTTTTGCAACATTTATCAACTACAACTTGCGCAGTTGATATTTCCAGCATAGTTAACATTAAAGCTTCCAGTAAGTTCATGTTTTTGAACAGAGATTTTTTGTACTGGTTGCTTGTACGTTCCTGATATTGAATCTTTTTTGTAAACGACGCTTAGTTGCAACAAAACTGGTGATGAAACTCTAAAACTAAATTCAAAACTGGTGTACAATCAATAAAAAGATTTTAAAACTTCTTAACACACCATAAAATTTAAGCCAATACAACCGGTTTCGAAAGGACGTAGCCTTCCTTCATTATGTGCAAAAAAACACGCGCTACTGCCTTGGAGGCAAAAGCAAGACTGACAGCAGGGCAAAATCCAGAGGGGGAGGAGCAACGCAAACAACCAATAGGAAGCATCGTGCAGGACCAATCAGAGAGGAACACACACACACAAGAAAAAAAAAAGAGGGAGGGTACGAATAATCAATTAAACTTTATGTTTATTTATTAATATACTAACTAACTATAATATACTACTACTATATAATTAATTAATAATATATTGTAGTATATTATTAATTAAACATAAAATTTAATTGATTATTCCTACCCTCCCTCTTTTTTTTTTCTTCTTTTGTGTGTGTGTTCCTCTCTGACTGGTCTTGCACGATGCTTCCTAGATTTTGCCCTGCTTTCAGTCTTGCTTTTGCCTCCAAGGCACGCGTTTTTTTGCGCCTGATGAAGGAAGGCTACGTCCTTTCAAAACCGGTTGTGCTGGCTTAAATTTTATGGTGTGTTAAGAAGTTTTAAAATATTTTTTTTTTTTGATGAAACTCTAAATCACATATTGCCATACAGATAGGACAGTAAAGCTAAAACGCAAATTGGGGCGATGATAACACCACTAGGGTCAACGGAAGGGAACCAAGAACTTCTACATGTGTTAGGTCTATATGAATAGCATCTCTGATCCAAATTTGTTATTCTATTTCACGAGTGGTGTTAGTAGCCGGTTAGTATGTAAAGTTGTTCTTTTTCTTAATTTTTTATTATTTTTGAATTTATAAAATCATACTCAAAACTTTCAGAGCTATTTTTAAAAGAAGTAAAATTAAATTTTATAATGTTTAAATATACACTTTGCTAAACACATTCATATTCCAGTACAAATCAAAATTACATACAGTAATTCTGAAATAGCAGTATGAAATCGTTAAATATTTAACATCGCTTGATTTTAAATAATACAAAATGCTTTAACACGTTCACGCCGGCGTGACCCACCGCCGAGCACTAGCAATAATCCCTGTTAAAAAAAGTACACTTAATACTGGTTTGTTAAAAAGATCCTTGTCGAGTCATGTTCTTAGTCAGTCTAAGAACATGATTCGACAAGGATTTATTGTACAAAACAGTTTTAAGTGTACTTTTTTTAAACAGGGCGTGGGCTCGGCGGTGGCCCACGCCAGCGTGATCGTGTTAAAAGAAAAAAATGTTTTTGGTTCATGTACGTTTTCAAAACTTATTTGCTTAGTATTTAATTGCTTTCTTTTTAAAATAAATTGCTTTTAACTATAAAGTTTGTAAATAATAACAAAATTGCCAAAAGAAAACATAGGTGCTATAAAATTAAGACGAGAGATTGCGTAAATTGGAGAGATCGAGAAACTTATTGGTCACTGAAATCGCTTTTTTATTACCATTGAACATACAGGAGTGTTCTATCTGTGTAATAATCTGTGTTCTAAATCAAGAAATATCTACAGTTCCAATGAATATACCAGCAAGACGTTGAAACTTTTAGATGCATATAACAACAGAACGCTAAAAGAAACATGGAATGGCGAACTGATGGAATAAGGTTTCCAGCCCATTAGTACTCGAGTCATAGCCTCCTAAAGTAGATGCCTGTAGCGTTGTTCGGAAACTTGGCAACAGTTGAAGCGGTAGACAACGCCACCTGGTACAGATTGCGGGACTCTTTTATTCAACAGCCACCAAAAATTTTTAAAGTGGGATATGATATACATAAAATGCGAATAGAATCGAGGAAACGTCAATTATATATAGCATATATCACTTCTTAAAATTATTGGTGACAGCTGAATAAAAACGGCGGGCAATTTGTACCTGGTGGCACTGTCTACAGCTTTAACTGTTGCCAAGATTCCGAGGCACGCGACAGGCATCTAGTTCAGGAGGCTATGCTCGAGTCTGCTGTTAAACTTCATAGGTCATTGTTTAGAGAATAGGTTTAAAAAATACCTTGGTTTCCATGTGGAAGAAATAAAATGGTACATTTTTATCCCATTACTTTTTTTTAAGGAATTTTCAATTCGTCACTTATTTTTGGGACACTGTGTATTCATTTGGCATAAAATATTTACGTTTTAATCGGAATATGTTAAAATTTTATAAATAAATAAAAGGTAAAGTTAATTTTAACAGAATGACCCTGTTTAACTCAAAATTAAGAATCAAAATGCTTTTCAATTTTAATCAGATTTTTTTTTTTTTTTTTCTAATACGGCCAAGACATTTGTATCAACTACAAATATTAATGTTGGTTTTGCAATATTTAAATAAGTATGTTATTTTATTTTTATTATAAAATGATGTATTGCGCATTCTTCAATGAATTATTTTAATTATAAATAATATTTAATATGAAATTAGTTAAATATTTCTGCATTTTTTGTTATTATAAGTTTATCAAATTCAATTTTATACATAGTTTTTATAGTATTTTCTGTTTTATTGATTATTATTTTTTTATTTAAACAGTATAAATGTATGAGCAAGGTATATGACGAATGCGTTAAATATATGGTAAGTTGTATTAGATCATATTTCTTTTAAATTAAAATTATGTTGATTTAAAGAATCGTTTAAAAATTGCATTTAACGGGACATTGAACAGTTAAAATAAAATATTAATTTTGCCTACATTTTCTAGCATAACGTTCACTCTCAAAAGTTCTTTCTTCAATTCACGGAAATTTCACTGGTAACAGTGCTGCCGGATTATTTTCGTTATTTGACGAATATCCGTTTCTTTTAGGTTGATTTCTTTAGAAATCGACCTATTGCAATCACTTTGTTTATCTATCTATCTATCTATCAATCTATCTATATATATATATATCTATAATAAAAATTTTGTCATCACGATAACTCCCGAAATAATACTCGAAATCGAACCAAATTTGGACAGTGAACTAATCTTATAAATATCTTGGATAAGTTCGTTAACCAAGTTGCTCCGACTTTTTGTTTTCAAGTGGCAGCCACTTGAAAATGTCAAACTGACATTGTAAAAAGCATATTTAAAGCAAGATTTCCTTGAATTTTGATGTAAATACAGGCCACATAAGGGTCTCAATGAAGTTTGTTAATGAAGTTTATCCGCAATTTTTAGTAAAGTGGCAGATATTTTAAGTTAAGCGGGACCATTTGAAATCAGGCTACCACTTGGAAATTTAAAATCATCATAACTTCCGAAATAATACTCCAAATTGAACCAAATTTAGACAGTGTCTTAACTTATCTCATAAATATCTTAGATGAGCTTATTAATCAAGTTGCTCCGCCATTTTGTTTTCAAGTGGAGACCACTTGAAAATTTCAAATTCAAATTGTAAAAAGCTTATTCCGAATTTGTTTGAAATTTGATGTAAATACAGACCACATAAGGGTCTCAATGATGTTTATTGATGAAATTTATCCGTCATTTTTAATAAAGTGGTAGATAACATAAGTTAAGCGGAGCCACTTGAAATCACGCTAGCACTTGAAAATTTAAAATCACAATAACTTCTGAAATAATACTCCAAATCGAACCAAACTTGGACAGTGTCTTAACTTATCTTATAAATAACTTAGATGAATTTGTTAACCAAGTTGCTCCGCCATTTTGTCTTCAAGTGGAGACCACTTGAAAATTTCGAATTCAAATTGTAAAAAGCGTATTCCGATTTTTTTTTTTTTTTTTTTTTTAATTTTGATGTGTACATAGATTACACAAGTGTCTCAAATAACTTTATTAATGAACTTTATCCGCCATTTTTAATAAAGTGGCGCATATCTTAAATTAAGCGGGACCACTTGAAATCAAGCTATCACTTGAAAATTTAAAACCATGATAACTTCCGAAATAATACTCCAAATCGAACCAAATTTAGACAGTGTCTTAACTTATCTTATAAATATCTTAGATGAGTTTGTTAACCAAGTTGCTCCACCATTTTGTTTTCAAGTGCAGACCACTTGAAAATTTCAAATTTAAATTGTAAAAAGCGTATTTCGAAATTGTTTGAATTTTGATGTAAATACAGACTACATAAAGATGTTAATGAAGTTTATTGATAAACTATATCCGCCCTTTTTAATAAAGTGGCAGATATCTTAAGTTAAGCGGGGCCACTAGAAATCAGGCTCCCACTTGAAAATTTAAAATCACGATAACTTCTGAAAAAATACTCCAAATTGAACCGAATTTGGACAGTGATATTATCATATAATTGTCTTGAAAGTTTTCACTGTGCAACTTGTCCCGACATCTTCGTTTCTAAGTTCCAGACACTTGAAATCACACTGCCATTTGAAAATATGCCATCACAATAACTTTTGAAATACTATACTGATTCAAATAAAAGTTGGAGAGTAAACTTATGGTTCAAATATCTTGGATAATTTCACTTGGTGACTTGATCCGCAATTTTATTTCTAAGTGGCGGCCGCTTGAAAATTTGTTATTATGGTAACTTTCGTAATACAGAATCAATTCGCATCAAATTTGGGTAGTGGATTTATCATTCAAATATCTCAGATAAGTTCGCTGGGCATCTCACTCCACTTTTTTTTTTACAAGTGGTGCCACTTGAAAATTTCTTATGACGATAATTTTTAAAATACTGATTTAATTTAAACTAGAACGGGATAATGAACTTATCGTACAAATATTCTGGATGATCTCGATGGGCAAGTTGTTTAGCTCTTTTGTTTCCAAGTCGCAGCCACTAAGACTGCCACTTGAAAATTTGCCATAAGAATAACTTTTGAAACATGGCACTGATTTAAACCACAGTTGGACAGTGAACCTATGCTTCAAATATCTTGGATGTGTTTGCTTGGCAACTTGATCTACTGTATTGTTTCCAAGTGGCGGCCACTTGAAAATTTGTTATCACGGCAACTTTAAAAATACTTAATCAATTCAAATCAAAGTTAAAAAATGGATTTATCATTCAAACAACAAAAATTTAGAAAATTCACGTAACTCGTGAAACAATCACGTTATTGCGTCCATCTTTGGTATAACGATAAGTATTTTCTAGCCAAAAGTCGCCAAAAAAGTCGCCATAGGGAAAAAGTCGCCAAATTTGGAGCCAAATCCATTATCTGCGTTACTGGATCTTTTTAATGAGTTTTTAAGGAAAAATTAGGCTATTTTAATGCTAAAACAAACTAGAAATGCAGAAAACTAGCATTTTAGAACTTACTAAGCCTCTTTGAAAGAATTTCTACAAAAAATTTTTTTTTCAAATTTGCAATGATATCTTAGATGAGAACCTTTCTCTGCCATTTCGGTCGAAGTGGCAGCCACTTAATTTTTCAACACGATGACTTTTGAGATTTTGAATTAATTCGAACTATATATGTACAGTAGACTTATCTCACAAATACATTTCATATATTTGTCAACTTAACACAAAATTTTGTTTCCAAGCGCCGGCCACTTGAAAATTTTAAATTCACATAAAAATGTGTTTATGAACCGATTTGCCTAAAACTCCATATCTCCATATCCTACATCAATATTTCTACCAAGTGCATTAATAATTTGTAGCCGCCATTTTGAAACAAAATGATGGCTACTTGATAAGGAAAAAGAAAGCAACCTACTCTTCCGAAAAAGCCGGAAGGACTTGTTTTCTCTTGCAATTGAAGAAACTTCAATCTGCCCTTTTCAACATTGCATGAGCAGAATTTTCCGTTATTTGAAGAGCTATTTTTTTTTTTTTTTCTAAGATTTTACATTACGCTGCGATAACTTTCGTTTATGTTGATGAAAAATTGAAAGACGGTAAACTAGCGCTACCGCATTCTATTGCATTTTTACCTTATATTTTTCTATTTAATATAACAGTGAGTAAATAAAGGAAAACCCATCCTCATTTAAAATTGAAAATTGAAAAATAAATTTATGTTTCAAGTGTTTATTATGGTCGTTTTTCAATCTTTTCAAAGTCAATTTCAATGATTTAAAATTTAGGCAATTAAACGTTGAATCCACCGTACTGTAATAAAATACCTACTTTCAGATGGTGAAAATAGAATTTTCATAAATGTATTTGGCGACGAGAAATTACTCAATGGTTTAACATGGAATTTTGCAATTTGAGAGATTGAATGAAATAGCTTCTCGTTGACTTTTTTAAAAACACAGTTTTTTTCAATCTGCATAAAAATTTCCTCTTTTAACGGATAAAAAAAAAAAAAGAAACGGATCTCTCTTCAAGTAGAAAACTTCCGTCATGTAACAGAAAAAAAAAAAAATCACATGTTCACAAATAATAGAAAATTTCTCTCATTTAACGGAGAATATTTGTCGATTAACGGAAATATCCCGGCAGCACTGCTGCCAGTAAAATTTCCGTGAATTGAAGAAGGAATTTTTGAGCGTGAGAGGGAGAATCAATTGATAAAATAACAAATACACATTCGTGCAGGGAATTAACTGAAATTTCCAGTTCCTCTTCTTCAGACTTTCGGGAGGAATTCACTGAAAAAAATCGTGTCCAATTCCTACGGAAATCATTCGTTGAATAATGAGGAATAATTTAGGGTATAAAGACGAATTTTTCTGACAGCGTTGCTACAAGATATTATTACAGTTAAAGGGAACTTGTCACCTTTGACTTGTCACTACTATAAGTTTCATATAAAAGCTTATATTGCCATTTAATATTTATAAGTTGATATATAAGCTTTGTATCAGGTTTTAGGTTTTGTATTAGGTTTATTCAATAAAATATATATTTTGGCAACAATTCTTATGTTTTTTGATAAATTGTTTACAGATATGAAATTTTTAAATTGCGTTTTCTCAGTTTGCAATTTTTCATGAATTCATAATCTTCAAAATGCTAAAATTTTCAGCTCAGTTTATCCACGGCATAGAAATAAAATCTAATTTTAACATCGTTTAATGTTTCCAGTGTGTGATTTGTATAATTTTATTTTATTCATTATGAAAATATCCTATACTGTTAAAAATGGTTTCTTAAAAATGAGCTAAATTGTCTCAAAATAGCTCCGAAACAATATATACTTAAATTTGAAAACCCATGTACTCACTTTTGAGTATATTGGCATGTCAAGCATGGGGATATTGGGATTTTTATTGGTCAACCCGATTTTTGTACATGCCAGTATACTTAAAAAGGAGTACATGGGTTTTCAAATTTAAGTACATATTGTTTCGGAGCTATTTTGAGACAATTTAGCACATTTTTAAGAAACTATTTTTTACAGTGTATGCGTTAGTTTGACGTTGGCATTCAAACTAACAGATTTAAAAAATAAAAAAATTCGTAAAATCTAAATAATTGTTAAAAACAACCATATATATTTTATTAAACATAATAACTATGAGTTTTTGTTAAAAAAAAAAAAAAAAAAAAAAAAAAACATTTGCATGAATTAAAACAATCTGAAGGTTTAAGTATGTTTCTCATGTAATTGATAAGATACTTCAGATATAAAAGTGTGGGCCGATTTAAAAGTACGAAATAACAATGATTAGTCTTAATCAGACAATAAAGAGATCTTAAGTAAACAAGTAGTGCCTGAGAGATATTCATCAAGTATTCTTCGACCACATTTCATGAAACCATGGAAGCATCTGCGCAAGCGCTAACTCAACGAGTCCAATGCTGAAATAGTGGTGACAGTCAACTGACTCGGAGAAAATGAGCAATAGCAGAGCACGGAATTGCTCGATGTTTTCCAAATTTCAAGCTGGCATCCCTCCAAAATTTTGGACGCGTCCTCACTACTAGTTTTAGGATATGTGGCTGCACTGCAGCTCAGCATGTAAGCGGACTGTCGCATATTTGCAAGAAAAACAGGTTTGGTTTTAGGTGTGATCACTTTCAGATCTTGCTAATTTTAAATTGGCATTTCCGTCTCAAATAAGGCATATTCATTTGGTCTCAGTTACATATCTTAATTTTTTATCGTTATCCAACAACACTGAAGTTAAAAAATATTGATAAATTCATTTGTAATGTTATATATTTATTCCTAAAAAAAGATGAATATTTCGACCTCTAATGTAAGAGAACAGTGCTGGTTAAAAGTCGACCAATTTGGTCAGTTTGTAGCGTATTGTCGGGTACTGCCAAAAAAGCAGGCTCGATTCCTGGCCTAATTACTTTTAGCTACTGCGAAATTTAATTCGGCATTTCCGTCTCAAATGCATTGTATTCATTTGGTCGCAGTTACGTATCTTATTTCTTCATCGCCATCCAAGAATACTGAAGATAAAAAATATTCACAAATTAATTCGTAGGGCTATATATTTATTCCTAGAAAAGATGAATATTTTGACCTCTAACGTAAGAAAATAGTGTCGGGGCCAGTTTGCTCAGCTAGTAGCGTACTGTCGTGTATGGCTAAAAAAACAGGCTTGATTATTGGCCTGATTACTTTTAGCAACTGCTAAATTTTATTTGGCCCTTCTGTCTGAAATACGTTATATAATATATACGTTATATATAAATATTCATTTGGTCTCAGTTACAAATACTAATTCTTCAATGTCGTCCTTAAATATTGAAGTTAAAATATACTAATAAATTCATCCAAAAAGTCACATTCTTATTTCTAAAAAGGAGGAATAGTTTGACTTTTCACCTGAGAGAATAGTGTCGGATTATATCCACAAAGTAGCTGTTATAAAGAACTGGTTCATTTTGACGCAAGATCCAAGTTTGATATTTGGCCTAATCCCTTTAAATTCTTGTCAAAATTAATTTACCATTTAAATATTAAATATATTCAATTGGTCGAAGTTATAAATCCTAATTCTTCATTGTCATCAAGCAATATTGGAGTTAAAAATATTAATAAATTCATTCATATGATTACATTCTTACTTCATAACTTTTGAAAATTTCGAATTTTTTCGTGAGAATAGCGCTGGTCATTTGTCGACCAGGTAGTTAAATTAACACAGAACTGTTGAGTTTTGCCATAATACCTAGGTTCGATTCCTGGCCTAGTCACTCCTTTCCCCTCGTTCAAATGAATTCTTTGTTTCAATCTTAAATATGTTTTTTCCTTTGATCAAAGTTATGAATCCTCATTATTCATTACTATCCAGAAATAATGGTGCTACTAATATCTGTAAATTCATCAGTAATATTATGTCCTTATTCACAGAACAGTTAAGTAATCCGATCTTTCATGTGAAAGCTTAGTACCAGTCAGATGTAGACCAGATAACTTAGAACAAAACTGGCGCCGTTTTGCAAAAATACTTCGGTTCGATACCTAGCCTGGTCTTTTTTTATCCCTCGTTAAAACTGATTCGCCCTTTAAATCTTAAAAATTTTTATTCATTTAGTCAAAATTTTAAATTCTAATTATTCATCGCCATCCAACAAAATAGTAGTTCAAACATATTGATAAATTCAAATGTACTATTGCACACATATTTAGAGAATAGAAGATTATTTTCAACTTAGAACTAAACGAATAATGCTGGTCATAGATCGACCGAAAAATTGAGTTAGTAAACTACTGGTGCACTATGCAAGAACACAAGTTCGATTCCTGGCCTGATCATTTCTTGCTTTTATTAAAATTATTTAAGTCTTTCATTCAAAAGTTTCGTTGAATATTGTCATATTAAATAACTTTGTTTTTTCTCCCAGAATCATTTGAAAAGTATTACTGGATTCAAAATGAATTTTATTACAATAATTTTATTCGTTTAATAATAAGAGTGAACCTTTTGTTTGGGGAGTGTATTACAGTGTCATTTAAGGTTTGTTTACTCAAAGGACCTATGCTTGTATGGAAGGCCCTCTGTGGGGTTCGTTTTTAGGAAACAAATCTTTTTAAATACCTCAATTTAATTTTTAACCTCACCTTTTTCTAGTACAGCTATTTTCCAGACTGGGATTCATTGGGCAGACTATTCTTGTTGTTATTTTTGTTGTTTGCCATTTTACCGTTCCTTGTCGAATTAGCAATTTATCGGGTGGTATTTTTCCATCTTTGAATAAAAAAGAGTGAATTTTTTTTTATCATAAAACGCTTTAGAAGTAGGCGCTAGTGCACAAAGATCCAACAAGACGCTCTTCCAAGGCTTTCAAGATAAAAGTTGCCCTAATCCGCACATACAAGAATTTCGGGGCAAACAAAGAAAATGTCTGAATGTTTAGGGCTATGAGCGCAGATTAAGTTCGATCCAGAAATACAGCTTTATTATTATTATTATTATTATTATTATTATTATTATTATTATTTGTGAAGGAGAAAGGTTAAGTGCATGACTAACGTTAGTTAAAAAATATATATATATGAATTTCGATTTATATAAATTGTTAGAATAATATAACATGAGCGCGTTCAGAGCCTTATATCTCTTAATATAATCGGCCAAATGTATTAAAAGTTTCCACACATGCAAAACAGAAATTTTTAAAGAAAAAAAAAATTAGTTTCAGAATCGCCGATAAAGAATTATTTTGCGTTGGCGTCAAACAAAATATAAATTTTCCTCATAAATATGTTTTGTGCAGAGGATCATGAAGATAAATAAAAATGTTTAGATAATCCTCATTATTCATTAACGAATTTTCTCCCGATGGCGTATTTTTTCACTCGAGTTATTTTATCAGCATAGCGAAAATATTAATACTACGAATATAACCGAAAACATTTTGACTTCACAATTTCAGAAACCTTTAACATTCAAGTGTGGTGATATCTTAAAAGCGTTGTGTATCGAAGACATTTTTCTGAAATCTCCACTTAAATGTATTGTACCATATTAGAATTTAGAGAAAAAATGCAGTATGCTTCCGTTGAAAATATTGCGTGCAGTATGTAGTTATTGGAACATCAGAATGGTTTTCACATTGAGCCAAATTTGTAAGCAACAATGAACGTTGTTTATTGTAACTAAAGGTAACGCTAATTATTTTATTGACAATTACACGTTCATTTATCCTGCATTTTACCCTTGCAATGCAAAAGTTTACCCTGGAGTTACATTTGTTACTATTTGTTTTTTCTTAAAAATCCAAACCCCAGACTGTGCATGTGCGCAATTTTTTTATTACATTTGGCCCATTACACTATGATCTATGGGGCGGGGGGGGAAGGGGGTGTCTAAACGCGTTATTTTATAAATATCCTGTACATTCAACACCTAAAAGATTTTCACAAGCATCTGAAGTTCTCTATAAGTTCACTGTTTCTATTCATTTAAGTAAAAATATTTATTACTTTAGTTACTTGATTACATAGCCTCCTTAACTAGATGCCTGTCGCGTAGCTCAGAAACATAGCAACAGTTGAAGACAGCGCCACCTGGTACAGATTGCAGGATTTTTTTATTTAATTGCCAACACTAACATTAAGAATGATATATAACTTATATAATCGAAGTTTCTTCGATTCAATTTACTTTTTATATATATCATATCCCTCTTTTAAAATTTTTTGGTGGCTGTTGAATAAGAAAGTCGCGCAATCTGCACCAGGTGGCGCTGTCTACCATTTCAACTTTCGCCAAGTTTTCGAACAACGCGACAAGCATCTAGTTTAGGAGGCTATGTTGATTACTTAAATCTGTATTATTATGTTCTCTTCCTCTGCTAATTTGTATATTCTAACAGATAGATCCCCTTGTACCGCCCGATGTACGAATGAAAATGCGAAAGGCTATGGTAAGTAAAGATTTATTACTTAAATTATCAGAAATATGATATTTAAGACATGTTATGTAATTTTTTTAATTCATTGTTTCTGGTTCAAAATATTTTTAGACACAAAATCTTAATTAAATATAAATATTTTTAGTTTAAATGCGACTTTAAATAGAAAAGATGTGCAGGGTATAACAAAATCAGTGATCATAAAAGTGGTGATAGAGTTTGCTAAAACAAACAACTTTAACAATACAACAAATAGTTAGAAAGCAAAGGAGAGAGCGCTTATTTGGTAAAAATGAAGAATACAAAAAAGGTGAATAATGAAAAATAAAGCAACTTTATTATTGGAAATTTTTAAACAAATGCTAAAATGAGCAAACATCAGCTCAATGGAGGCTTTATATCGGTAACAGAGGGAACCACGCAGACTTTGGAAGAATCCTTATATTTTTCTTATGCTGCAAACTGTGATTACATTATCCTATTTTCTTACGTTCCGTGCTCGACCTCCTATGTCATATCCTTATCCGAAGAACAATCCCGTCCAGTGATGCCAGATTGGAGATTTTATCACCATTTTCGGGATTTTTGATGCTTCTGGGGACAATTTTGGGGACCAAATGTTTGTGGGGATTTTTTGGGGAATTCTAAAATCTTTGGGGACAAATCTGGGGAGTTCTTCAAC
Source organism: Salticus scenicus (assembly GCA_963930645.1). Taxonomy (NCBI): domain Eukaryota; kingdom Metazoa; phylum Arthropoda; class Arachnida; order Araneae; family Salticidae; genus Salticus; species Salticus scenicus. The sequence goes on along the minus strand of OZ005658.1, from coordinate 191,445,595 downwards.
TTTCTGTCAATGTTGGCAACGTAATGATTTATCCCTACGACCAGAGATTTTCAATAAATTTGCTGTTATTTGGGGATTTTTTTTTCAAACATTGCCTTCATTTGGGGAAAAATCTGAGCTTAAATCCACTTAAATCTGCTTGATATGTATATATATATATATATATATATATATATATTTTTTTTTTTTTTTTTTTTTTGAAATTTTTTTTTATTTTCCCTTTTTAGTAGAAATCAAGTTGGGGATTTTTTCGAAAAAAACAACAACCCTGATTTGGGGAAATTTGAAGACCTGTTTGGGGAAATAATTTTCGACCATCTGGCATCACTGATCCCGTCTCAAGAATTGTCGGAGCAATCATTCTGCGATCAGGCAGCGACCTACTTTAAAATATTTCCTGGTAAAGTCTTATCGCTTCTGCGGAATTGCTTTTTGCAGTCCTGTACAAAAGATGACTATCGGTTTTCTATGTTTTCGAAAACTGCTGTGTCTCTGGCGACGAATAGCAGTTGAACGACGCGAGGGGTTTCCGAAAGGCAATTTTTTTTACACTTGAAGCACCCTCACATGGATCTTCCTTTCAGTGTTGCCAGATTTGCAACTTTTTTATTCAAATGTCACTAATAATGTTGAGAAGGGATATTTGATATGCATAATGGGCGATTAATTTACGAAGCGATTAAGCAATCGTTACATTTAAAATTCAATGGTGGATTTTGAATAAGAATGTTGCAAAATCTGGCAACAATGCGTAATTAAATTTTCGACCCCACATTGAATGGTGAAAGTTGTTTCAAATGGTAAATTCTATCGACCTTTATGGTTGTGGCCATTAATTATTACTTTCTCTTACCCATAGGGTCGAGAAAGTATTGTTTTAGGGTAAAATTTTCGTACGTGAGTTTTTGTTATATTTACATGTTCTGAGGTCCCCTGAATACGAAAATCATATTTTTAGCAAATGGTCTGTGTGTCTGTCTGACTGTGTGTCTGTTATCAGCATATCTCAAGAACAAATAGTCGCAGAAATTCCAAACTCGGCATTCTAAATGTGTATCATATAGGGATGCTACAGTAAGCTTTTCGTTGAGATGAAGCAAATGGTTCGTGTACAGGAACACTCAAACGTACTCAAATACATTACGTCTATGGTGGAAATTGCAGGTAAGTAGAGTTTAGCATCTATAGACTGCACTAAACCAAATGAAACGAATAGATATTTTTTGTAATAGAGATAGTCAACTGGGAAAAAAACTTTGTGTATGTAGGAGCCTCGCCTTCCCCCTGGGGGGGGAAGTCCCCCCTGGTGGGGAGTAAATTTTCATGATAGGTATCTTTCAAAAGAGCTCGCCAATACCTTTAAAACGAATGGTTGAACAATCGATCTGCGATAATTTAAAATAAAATTATCGATTTTTTTTCATAAAAAAAAAAAAAAAAAAAATATGTAATAGTGAGAAAAAATTAAACTTTTTTTTGGATATTTAGTGTTATACTATTTCTCTAATATGGAAATCGTCTGCATTATGATAAAAGATAATTTGTTTAAATAATAATTTTAATAAATTATTTTTTAAAAATAGAATTAATTTTTAATAACCGAATTGAATTCTATATAAATGTAGGTGCATTAATGGAACGGGGGGTTGAGGGTGCGGTAGCCCCCCTCACACAGAACTAATTATCATATAAAACTCTTCCGAAGCCTAATTTGAATTGTTTAACGTAGGTTTACATAACAGTACTCGTTTTCTTACCTCTTAATCTCCAAACTGTATTTATAGTATTCAATTTCAGGGTAAGAGAAAGTCGTGTGAGTGACACACCAGATTATTATTTTTTTCACTTTGTATATTATTATCTCAAAAATGTCTTAAAATTTTACAAACAAGCTCACTTTTCGTAGAAATTAAGCAAAATTTTGTTTTTACACCAGATTTTTGTAAAGCTCATGTAACTGAAAATGTTTTGTTTTCCACTTGACCTTCATTACCATGAAACTGCTTGTGTAATGAACTAAAAGTCTTGTTACATTTCAAATATGCGATGAGTTATATCAAATCGTTTGAAAAAAAAAAAAATAAATAAATAAAACCTATGCTTTCAGAAAGAAAATATCATTATTTCATATATAAACATGTAAAATCAGCAAATTTATACATATTGCTTAGTCTTTATTTCAAAGCATAGAAAATAATATTAAAATAATCTGGTGTGTCACTCACACGACTTTATCTTACCCTGAAATTTAATACTATAAATACAGATTGGAGATTAAGGGGTAAGATAACGAGTACAGTTATGCAAACCTATGTTAAAACAATTCAATACTGAAATTTAATACTATAAATACAGATTGGAGATTAAGGGGTAAGATAACGAGTACAGTTATGCAAACCTATGTTAAAACAATTCAATACTGAAATTTAATACTATAAATACAGATTGGAGTTTTAGGGGTAAGATAACGAGTACAGTTATGCAAACCTATGTTAAAACAATTCAAATTAGGTTTCAGAACAGATTTATTTGACAAGTAAATTCTGTGTGAGAGGGCTACCGCCCCCCTCAACCTCCCGTTTCATTACTATGAGGAATTAATTTCCATTCCTGAGAGTTTTCCTAGGTATGGTAAAATACTATAGTAAAGCATTTCCACTAATAAGAGAAAAAAAAAAGTTATATGGCTTAAATATTGGCACCACTGTATATTTTCAGAAAGTTATGTACACATCACGTGGTGGGCATAAATATATTCTTATATTAATAACAAACGGCAGAACCTGAAGTACTCTTCCATCAATTTTCAAGTATTGTCGCACTATAATCTAGTTCTTTTGTGTAGTCCAGTAAACGAACAGTGGATGATTTCTATACCATATTCTATATGAAACATGTTTTTACGTATATAATATATATACATATTCGTTTCATTTGGTTTAGTGCAATCTACAGATGTTGAAATCTACTTACCTGTCATTTTTCCCATAGACGTAATGTACGTGAATTCCCTTGGGTGTCCTGTATACGAACCATCTGCTTCATCTCAACGAAAAGTTTAGTGTAGCATCCCTGTATCATCACATTTAGAATATCAAGTTTGGACTTTCTGCTGTAATTTGTTTTTGAGATATGCTAATAACAGACTGACACACACACACACACACACACACAGAGAGAGACCAACCTCTAAAAACATGATTTTTGGATTTAGGGGACCTCAAAACATGTAAATATAACAAAAACTCAATTTCGAAAATTTGACCCCAAAACAATACTTTCTCTACCTCATGGGTAAGAGAAAGTGAAAAAGAATAGAATAAACTAGATAAAAATATAAATACATTACATAGTTTGATACATTGATGGTAATTTAAAAAGATGATATTTTATAACATGTTGGACGTATTGCATCGCGTACAATATTGCAATATGAATATTCAACGGAAGAAAAATTGCAAATTATTTTTCATTATACAATTACTTCTTTGAATTAATGTATACTTGCCTCCCCCCCTCCAAAAAAAAAAAGAATTTTTTATTACATTAAACTAAAATATTTCATCACTTTTAAAATATGTATTAGTACGACAGGACTAATGCTTTCAGTTAGATATTTTACTGCGTCATCATTTGAAATGTTTCAACTTGAACATAGAAGGTCCTCTGCTATACAAGGCTACACTCATCAACCGATCTCTAAGAAAATTGGTACAATTATCAATCAGAACAAAATCTGGCTAACGCTTTATTTTTTAGCTCAGTCAGATAATTGGTTTTAAAGATAATAAACAAAAATCCCATTTTAAATCTAAAATTTTCAAAAGGAAAATGGAAGTTGACGGAAAAAAAATAATAAAAAATAAATAAAAATAAATAAATAAATACAATAAATACAATAAACAAATAAAATAAAAAAATAAAAAATAAGAGTTTTTTTTTTTTCGATGAAGAAGGTCCTTTCCGTGGGAGGATAAAATTTTGATGGGATATGTCCGGACCATCCTTAGGATTGAGTTTCAGACCTTCGACAATTGTTGTTAGTGTAGCACTAGTGCAACGTAAAACCCAATTAACCTCATCAACTTCAACCGATATACAAGAAAATAAATTTATTTACTCGTGAATAATACATATGTTTATGTCGAAAATCTCAAATACATAATACAAATGTCAAATAATACATATGTTAATGTCTTTTTATGTCGAAATAAATGAAATTGTAACAATTTTGTTTCATTTAAAATGAAGGACAAGATTATTATTGTCTGTAATTAAATCATAATTTTATTTATTGAATCTAATTAATACATTTTATAAATTAATTAATTTTTATGTATTTATTTTTTTAGGGAGCCGTGCAACCATACTTTTCTTCGTGTGTTCGAGAGCGAGATTCTTGTATATTTGGTAAGAAAAAAAAAAGAAAAAAAAAGAAGAAGAAGATAATTTTTTAATTAAAGCTTTTGACTATGAATTTAAGAACACTTAAATATGATAAGAGAAAGATAAATCAGAAAGCTTACTATTCAAACCAAACAAAATTTAAATTAAACAGCATTGTCAAAAACAGTGGATTAGGAAAAAAAGTTTGTAGACCAGGCTTCCCATGGATAATAATATAGCCCTATATGTTTCAAGTGTTTCAATGAAATCCTGCGAAACAATTTTGCTTTTCAAAAAAACATGGCCTTGTGTTAATATGTTTGACTCATACTTCGTGAGTTCAGATTGTCAAGTTTAGTGAAGTTACGTAAAATAAAGGAAAATTTTAGATATAGTATAAAAACATAGTGTCACATTTTAAATGTGAAATTCTGGAGATACTGTTGAACCTCGCTTATTCGAGGTAATGTGGACCGAAAATACCTCGGATAATTGAAAAATCGGATAACACGTAGATCGGAGGGGAAACATATGGCAAAGTTTAAAATGGAATGAAAATGATGTAAGATAATACATATATTGTATAATTAAATGTAATCAGTTAAAAATACAATACATCTTTATATATATAAAAATTTCGTGTCACGATGTTTGTCCGAGATAAATTCCTAAACTAAGGAACCGATTTTAATGAAATTTTGCCACTATGTGCAGTTTCGTCCAACTTGAGAGAGAAGATAGTTTTTATCTCAATTTATTGTCACAATATTTTTTTTATTGCAAATTATTTATTTATTATCTGGCAAAGATAGCTTTAAATAAGCCATTCAATAATTAGCTATAATTTAATTGTTACAAAAAAAAAAAAGAGAGAGAGAGAGAGAAAGTTCATTTTTTTTCGACATAAAAATAAATACATTTAATTAAACGTGAACATAAAAAAAATTATAAAAGTTAAATTAGGCATCTCACAAAAATTCACGTCATTATAACTTTAAAAATTTTCTATACATTGATAAACTGCTAATGTAGTTCATCATATTAATAGATGTTGTTCTGAAAGGATTAATATTTTATTTTTAAAACCCAAGGTTTTTTTTTTTTTTTTCATTATTATTAGTTTGCAGAACTGAGTCCGCGTGCTTAAATATTGCTTATATATTATCTATATTATTTTTTATTTTATTTATAATTTAATTGTTGCCAAAAATATTTACGAGTTAATTTTCTATATCTATACGAAAATAAATACACTTACTTAGACGTGAAGAATAAAAAATTGCAAAAAATTAAATTATGCATCTTACAAAAATTGACGTCATCATCACTTTAAAAATTTTATACACCTTGATAAAATAATACACAAGCGAAGTGATGACGTCACTGGCCGTCCGGGGATGCAAGAAAAAGATTTCCTATGTTAATCGCCCATTGGATTTTTTTAAAAAATATTAAAAATCGAGGAAAATTATTTCCCGATTCTAATTCCCATATTTGGGTATAGATATGTATTCGTTATCGTGTGCGTGTGTTAGATTAAGTTGTTTTTGCTGTAAAATTGATAAAATTTGAATTTTAAATTTCAAAACTGCCACAATAAATATTCAACTAATATACTAATTATATATCTTTCTCTTATATTATCTAATATTTGCCATTATTTTCTTTTTCTTTAAGAAATTTGTGATCTATACATATAATTTTCTAAACAAAAAATAACCGTTTCAATATTTTAAAACTTATTTAAAATGGGAATATTTTAGGTCTATTTATTTGTTTTGTTAAGCTAATCTATATGATCGATGTTCGAAACTTTAAATAATTATTTCTCTTAATCTTCTTTCACTTTTCTTTAATAACGTATCAATTTACTTTTCCTTATTAAATTTGTGCTTTATACATGTATTTAACATTAAATTTTGACTCATATTTCTTACTAAAAAATTATCTTAAAATCTTGCTATTTTCTTATCTTAATCCTCAATGTTTCCCATCTTGATTATCTTGAATTTACTATTAAAATTTTAACATACTCAAAATCTTCTCATCATTTCTTCATCACCTCCTGTTTATTCAAGTACTAAAGAACATATGTTAGAAAAATAATTAAATTAATTTGTCGTTGTTTTATTATTTAAAAACAATAATTTGATATTTTTAAATTCTTTTTCAGATAAAGAATAATGGATTTGACAGAAAATAACTAGGTATTGACACATAAAATTATGCTATTGAGAAGCAATGTCTAAGCTTTATATTAAAAACACCAGTAAGGAATTGTATTGTGAAAAAAAAAAAAAAAAAAAAAAAATGTGTTAATAAACAGCATGTTAAAAATATTGTCTTTTATTTATCTTAATAAGTATAACATCCAAGTATCTATTCTTTCATTTTTTAATTAAAAATATAATGCACTCAACGAAAAGGATCATAACATTATAAAAATTATAAAATGCATGCACATTTTTTTTAGTTTAAAGTAATATCTTTAACACTTGATATTGTCATCATTGCATAAATAATACAGAGCATAATTCTGCATGTTGGATATTTGTTAATATCATAAAAAGTCTACTAAAGGAGAGAGTTTTACCACAAAGTAATATTATTCACCGAAAAAAAAAAAAGGTCTCATTTTAATTAAATAATAAAAAAAAAATTCTCTAATTTTCAATCAAATTTTCAGATTTTCGGAATGTGAACTTATACAGTAAGACCCAGCTTAACGCTGTTTCATTTAGCGCTGTTTCGGTTTAGCGCTCTTTTATTTTCTCTGTGGATTCCCCGAAATTGCTCACAGCAGTACGGGGATTCCCTGAAATTGTGCGCGCGCTGTTTCGCATTACGCTCTACTTTGATGGAACGTATCCCCCGCGTTAAGCGGGGTCTTACTGTACTTACTATTTATAGGCAAATTTTAATTTTGCGAAATGTGTTGAAAATTCGCGATTTTAAAAGAAATCGTTTTCGTTAGAACATGTGTCATCTAAAAACAGTAGGAAGTTGTCAGTTAATCAGATGTAAAATATTCTAAGATTCTAAGACGGAAGGAGGCCGCTCAACACTATGTAGCGGATTTGAGCGTTTTTAACTTTTAGAGAGGGGCTCCAAAGCCCCTCAAAAAGAGGCCGTCTCCAAAGGTTCAAAGAGAGATTCAAAAGAGCCCGTCTCCAAAGGTTAAGCTTCCCCGTTGTTTACAGCATAAGCAAAAAAAAAAAAAAAAAAAAAAAAAATACAATGGTCGCTAAAGCAGAGCTCTCCCGCGACAAAAGGCGACAAAGTTGCATGAAAGTGAAGAGGACCGGAGCCGAGTTTGTAGTGTATTTACAAAGTTCATACAGGTAATGTACAAATTTCACACAGTCTTTATACAAAGTTCACGCAGTCTTTATACGAAGCCCAAACACCCTTTGAACAATATTGGTTAATAGCAACATCATGCGCTGGATGATTGCTGCCCGAGAGCACTTCCGTGGAATGCTGTAGGATTAGACATGACCAGTATTCGCCATGTAGGAGAGGAGGAAAAATTAAGGAAAGATAGAGAAAGAATTTAGTTTGTTGAGTTTGATAAATTTTGAAGGAAGGCATAGATGCCGTAGGGGCTTTCTAAGATGTAAAATATTAATGCACAGGAAGGCTTGAAAAAAATCACTCATTAATTAATTTAAAAAATAAATCTATCAAACAGATTTTCGTCAGTCACCGGTGGCGGATCCAGAACTTAACTTTGCAGGGGGGGGGGGGGGGGGGGGTGAGGGGGGTTAAGAGTTTTCAAGATGTTATTCCAGATCAATGAAAAATTTACAATTGTAACATTCATTTGTGAATGTTAGTGCTTTTTGGCCCCTTAGATCCGCCACTGTCAGTCACCGCCTCCGATTACACCAGCATTCTAATAATAATAATAATATTAAACAGGATTGAAAGAGGTCTCTTTGTTTAGGATCTACAAGGCCACAGAAACACACATATACAGAGATATAAAAAGGCTTCAAACTTACAAAAACCCTGTTTTATTGTCGAGATTAAAAAGGCACAAAAGAAAAAAATATTATAAAAAAACAAACATATAGGCGTTTTCAGAATTCTAAAATTAATTCATCAGTGCTGTGTTAAATGAAATTTTGAAAAATGAAATTAAATCATGTAGAAAAATTAGATATAAAAATTCTGAATTTCAGAATACAGCACATGATAATTAACAAGCGTGGCACACGAGGAAAAGAAAAGCGGGAGATACTGTTAAAAAATCATATCAGCTCACCTGTTTTCATATAATCGATGGTAAATAAGCAATACAAAGACAATACACGAACCAATGTGAAAATATAGAAGAAAGGAGATGAGGAAGAAATATAGATACACTAATTTATATATATCTATCACCCCATGTTAACGAGCAAAGATTTTTGATGCCGAAAAAGTTTTTTGACATCAGCCATTAGAGAGTTAGAACTCGAAAATAGTAATAGAATAGAATGGTAATGAATTTTGAAAATGCCGAAATATTGCGTGGCTTTTAAGTGTTCTAATAAGTATATGAAAGGAAATGGGGTAAGTTTCCATAAATAAGTTATATTCAAGTAATTTATGTAAAATATAATTTTTATAATCAGTTGCTTTGTTATTATTATGAAATAATCTTTGTCTTCATATTTAATAGAATACTTTTTTTTAAATTTTAATATTTTATATTAGTAAGTAATATGGAATTCTAAAAAATCTTTTAAATGTAGCTAGCAGCCACGAAAGTTTTAATATATATCTAGAATGTTGTGGCCACCACAAGACTTTCTTCCATATATAATCCTATACAAATTTACGCAATACAAATAATTTTTTAAATTATAATTCATTAAAATTATTTTTTATGATGAATGCAGACGATTTTTATCTGAAAGAAGTATAATAATAAAAAATGCCGAAAGAAAAACAGTTTTGTGCAGATACGAGTATAGTAAAAAAAAAAAAAAAAAAAAAAAAGAAAAGGAAAACGAAAAGAAAGAAAGAAAAAGGGGTATCTGGAGTTTTTCATTATCTTTTAGTGCATAAATTTTATTTGCTATATTACCTATGTGCATTCCCGTTTATATTTACTCGGGGAAATACATCCATAAGAGAGCAAAATGGCCACCTTTTCCCGATTAAAAAAGGAATCACTTTCCCCTCTCAATGATCAATCTATGTCTTATTACTATATCTATGGGAAGAAAGAGGTGCTAAACGAATTACAGCTAAAAAAAACGGTAATAACACTAGAGTAAATATTTTCTCTAAGGTGATAAGCACCTGAAGAATGGACAATATTCTTGTGACGTCACAGTAGGTAAAATCGCCGAACACGTGGCCGATATTTTATAAACAAATTAGATTCAAGATGCCATTTTATTGTTACGCATAACATTTTCCTAAATATTTCTCCATTGAAACTTAATAATCAGATATCTGTTCAAACAAGAACAAAAGAGAAATGTAAATAACTGAATCGAATGATAAAGTTAATACTATTCCATATCGTAAAATTGCAGAACATTTTATGTACACACACACATATATATATATATATATAATGAATAAAAGATTAATAAGAACATTTTATACGCACACACATATATATAGACAGCAAAGCTTAAATAATTAGAATTTCAATCACTTTAATAAAAGAATTTATTAAATGGACCATCCATTTAAATTTGTTAACATCGCCACAGTTCACATGGCAACATTTAATATTACATATATTGATTAATATTAAAGTATACTACTAAAACTGGATTAAAAACAAAACAAACGTATCACTCTATCACTCTATCACTCTCACTTCAATTTCTATAATCTGTAACTCTTATAAATGATATTGCAAGATAAAAATTTGCAAGCCACAATACTTTGCTACGGTAGAGTTGAGGATTGTTTGCCTAACCCAGCTGATATTCTTGTAGCCTCGAACCCAAAGTGGGAATATGGTCCATTGTCTATGGACAATATTCCTGTGACGTCACAGTGGGTAAAATCGCAGAACACGTGGCCGATATTTTGTAAACAAATAAGATTCAAGATGCCATTTTATTGTTACGCATAACATTTTCCTAAATATTTCTCCAGTGAAACTTAATAATCAGATATCTGTTCAAACAAGAACAAAAGAGAAATGTAAACAACTGAATCGAATGATAAAGTTAAGACTATTTCATATCGTAAAATTGCAGAAGATTTTATGTAGACATACACACATATATATAATGAATAAAAGATTAATAAGAACATTTTATACACACACACATATATATATAGACAACAAAGCTTAAATAATTAGAATTTAAATCACTTTAATAAAGGAATTTATTAAATGGAACATCCATTTAAATTTGTTAACATCGCCACAGTTCACATGGCAACTTTTAATAATACATATGTTGATTAATATTAATATATTACTAAAACTGGATTAAAAACAAAACAAAGGTATCACTATATCACTCTTACTTCAATTTCATATAATCTGTAACTCTTATAAATAATATTGCAAGATAAAAATTTGTAGGCCACAATGCTTTGCTATGGTAGAGTTGAGAATTGTTTTCCAAAAACAGCTGATTTTTTATAGTCTCGAACCCAAAAGAGGAATAGGGTCCATTGCTGAATTTGAATATTTATGGATAAGAAAGGTTTCTTAATAGTCAAGATAATATATTGTTAGAGGATTTTGAATGATTCTGAAATTATATTGAATTAAGTAACTTTAGAAATTAAAAAATATATATTTATTTATTTTAATTTTTATAATTTCAAATAACGGAGCACTAACCAGAGGATTTTAAAAGTTCTGAACCTGCCTTATGCTGGATTTCATTAATAATTATTTTATTCTTTAATAACATTGTACATTGTTATGTTTCTGATTAATTCTAATTAATATTTTTATGCGACAAATATTCCGACAAAGCTAAAATTTGCATTGGAAGTAACACAGGAAATTTGTCTCTTACCAGTGACCAACCCCCCTCCCTCTCTCTCTCACACACACACGCACACACACACACACACCAATAATAATAAAAAAAAGAATAAAGAAACCCTTAAAAAATTGCCAGTATTAAAAAATGGTTACGTCGCAGTTGCGACCGGGACAGATGCGACCGGGGTTAAAATCGTAGCACTTGCGACCGAATTCTTAAATCTATGCACACCTGTTCATCGCAAGGTAGCTTTTCCGACCGCTATAATTAAAGGCATGGCAATCGCTGCGTCCATGGATATATCCCGCAAAAGATCACCATAATTCCCTCAGCAATGCACATTAGATTTAAATGAACATTATTTCAAAACAATCTATTTGTTGTTGAATCTTTCTCGCCAAAAAGATTAAATATTTTACTATGCAAAAATCATTTAAAATATGTTATAGTAACATATGTATAATAACATAACCAAAATTCTATTAATAATTACATAAATACAATGATGGTGCACAATCATTTTTGCAATCATTATTATAAACTATTAAAATAATCGAATCCGGAGCATATTCCGATTTATTTATTAGATATTCTTATTAATAAAATTATAACTTTTACAAAAGTACATATATTTGAGTTAATAATAAAATTTCCTTAATCTTCAAAAAATAAATAAATAAATAAATAATAAATAAATAAATAAATAAAAATAAAATAAATAAATAAAAATAAACGAAGAGAAGTATCTATGAAATACCAATGAAAGAAATTTAGCCTTCAGTATTTAGCCAGACCCTTACTGGTGCTTATTAGATTTGAGGATCAATCGTTCAACAAGTGACGCTGTGATCCCATTTTCTCAAAATTTTTAACGTGGCAGTATAGGACAAAATTTCGTATAAAAGGACATAATGAGTTATTTTTAACGTGTGACTGTAAAATTAATATGGATTATTGATAAGAGTAGTAGAAAACTAGGAAAAAAGTTTTGTGCGTGTGGGAGCGTTGCTTCTTACCCGGGGGGGGGGGGATTTTCAGTATGGGTATCTTTCTGAAAATTTCGTCTATACCTTAAAGACGAATGGTTGAACAGGTCTGTGATAATTTAAAACAAAGTTATAGATTCTTTTTCTCTTTTTTTAGCGAAAAAAATCGCATTTCTTTTGATATTGGCAAAACAAAAAAAGAGTTTTTGTCGGCATTGAATCATATAATTCTGTCAGATATAAATCATCTGCATTTATAATGAAAAATAATTTTACAATTTAATAAATAATTTTCATTGCATGATTTTCGGTAAAATTATATAGAAGAAAGTCTTGTGGTATGGCCACATCGTACTACTTTTTAATTTATTTAATTTATTCACTTAAAGGTAAAATCTCTCTCTTTTTCTATATTTATTATTATTATTATTATTTTATTTAAAAATATAAATACATTATAAAACATTACGAACAACAATAACAATAATAATCTTTATATATATAAATGGCAATGTTTGTGTGTCTGTGTGTGTGGACAGCGTAGCGCAAAGACGGTAGTTTGAACAGTCACGTGTTTCGACACGAAGATGCCCTCCGAGGGGTCTTTGTGCACCTCGAAACCCGATTTCCGAATGTTTGATTAGTTTTCTTTTAATTAATTAAAATATGTAAATAACAACTTCATATTAGCATTATATTAGCTATTTAAATTTTAGCTAGCTATAATTTAATTGTTACCAGAAAAGAATTACAAGTTCTTTTTTTTTTTTTTTTCGGCGTAAAAATATATGCATTTAATTAAACGTGAACTATAAAAAATTATACATCGCACAAGAACTGACGTCATTATCACTTAAAAAAATAATTTATACATATTGATAAAGGGCTAATATAGTTCATGATGCCAAAGTATGTTGTTCTAAATTGACTTTTCATTTTTAAAAGAAAATTTTTTTATATTTTTACTGCCAAGTTGTCGAAACAAAAAACAAAAATAAATAAATAAATAAATAAAAATAAAATAAAAATAATAAAAATAATAAAAAAAAATCATAGTTTTTTTTTTATTTATAATAACTTAAAGAAAAAAAAAATATATATATATATTTTAAAAATTTTTGAAAATAATAATAATAATAATAATAATAATAATTAGCTGAAAGAATAGCGAAAAAGAAAACTCAATTAACTTAATTATTAAAAAACTCTATTTTTTATAATTAAATTAATTTTTGATTGTAATTTTTGATAAAATATTTTTTTAATATTTTTCTATAATAATTAATAGAAAAAAATCTTTTTTAAGTAAATGTCTTTTGAAGTATATTTTTCGAATAACAGCCTAAAGGATAGTACTGAGAAAGCTCGGCTAATTTAATTAGTATCTATTTTTTATATTTTAATGTAAAAATTTATGAATAAGATTATTTAAATAATACAATTTTAATTACTTCTTTGTTCTATAATAATGACAAATGATATCTTTTTATATTACAAAGTTTTTTGAAATAGTTTTTCTGTTAAAAGCTCAAACCGTAATATTAAGTAATCTGATCTAAATTCATCATTTAAAAAATATTTTTGATAATTAAATAAGTTTTTAATTATATTATATTATATTATTAATTATATTTTGTATAATTAGTGATTAAAATAACTTTTCATATTAAAAATAATTTTGTGGTGGTAGTATAGGTATTAAACCAAACTGAGAACATGAGGGTCGACAACCATGACCTGGGCTCGAACCGGACACTTTCTGTCTACCAACGTGGACACTTGTGTACTGCTGGGCTTATTGATTAAAAGTGCAAATAATTGTATTCAGCAATTTCATCTAACTTAATTATAATAAATTACATTTTTAATAAATAAATTAGTTTTTTAATTGACTATTTCATTAAATAATTTTTTAACTACCCCTCCCCCCCCCACACACACTTTTTTTTTTTTTTTTTTTTTTATAATAACTATTCATAGAAAATAAAATCTTTTAATATTAAAAGTGTTTTAAAATAATTTTTTCTATTAAAAGCAGAAACAGTTGTATTAAGCAATCTCAGCTAAAATAATTATTAAAGTATATATTTTTGATAATTAATTTAGTTTTTGTTTTTAGATAATTAATTCAGTCTTTTATTAGAATTTTTTAAATAAAATAATTTTAATTAGACCCTTAACTAGTTTTTTTTTTTTTTTTTTTTTTCAATAATTATTCACAGAAAATAAAATCTTTTAATATTAAAAGTGTTTTAAAATATTTTTTTTCCAACGAAAGCAGAAACAATTGTATTGAGGAATCGCAACAAATTTAATTATTAAAATTTATATTTTTCTTAATTCATTTACTCCTAAGATAATTAATTTACTCTTTCTTTGAAAGTTTTCTTTAAATAAAACAATTTTAATTAGATCCTTATTTCTATAATCAGTTATAGAAAAAAAAAAAAATTATGTTTAAGAGCATTTTGAATTAGATGTTTCACTTTAAAGCTCAAACAATAGTATTACATAGCTGCCAAGTCTTTTATGTTTCTCTTTATATACAATTAATACTTGTTATCTGATCCCTTGTTTTGTAGTCTGTTTTTATAAAATTGAATTACAAGATAAGAGAAAGCCCAGTGAGTGCCACACCAGATTATTAAAGTAGGGAAAAGAACTAAAATACTAGCGCATATTAGCACCCCCTCCCACCTCAAGCTACGCACCTGAATTACATTACAATGATTGTATATTGTAAGTAAGAAAAAAAAACCCTCTTTTTTAAATTTATTGACTTTTGTACGCGTTTGGGTTTTTTATTTCGTAAATAAATTCAGTTTTGTTAACTCCTTTTAACGAATTTAATCAGTGAAGCCTCCCCCCCCCCTCCTTACACATAAACACATCTGCTGTGTTGCACCTGCTTTCGTATAGATCCGGTCGCAAGTGCTACCCTCAAACCAAAACGGTCGCAAATGCTACGATTTTAACCCCGGTCGGATCTGTCCCGGTCGCAAGTGCGACACCACCTTAAAAAATTATACTTTTATGACATCAATTTACGGGATTTGATCGTTAAGCTAGCCAAACGGCCATTTCCTGTAAGATTATACGGGAAAATCCCGTGATTTACATTTTTTTTTTTTTTTTTTTTTTTTTTTTTTTTGTTACAGTGTATAGTAATCATAGTACATCATATTTTCTTAAAATATGATGTTCAGTATGGAATAATAACTGCTTCAAAAGATAACAAAATTTAATGTACCTGCTTATTCACCCACTGTTTATGCTGTTGGGATGAATTTCTTTCACAAACACAGCTTATTCACCCACTGTTCACCCACTATTCACCCACAGCTTATTCACCCAATTATTTTCTTTCAGCTTATTCACCCACTGTTTATGCTGTTGGGATGAATTTCTTTTAACTGTTTTATACAACCACATTGCTGTTTTACACAATTTGTTTTTGGCTTTTTTTCCAAGCTGAATATTGGCAACGAAACAGACTGACTTCGTTGACAAATTCACTCGTCATGTCTGAAAAATTACTCGCCAGTGGCGAGTAAATAATTTTTCACCCCTGAGCAGATGTATGATTATTAGAAAGTAAAAAAAAAAAAATAGAAAAGTTTAAAAGAGGAATCATTATTTTATTAGAATATTTTACTTTTTCAATTATCAAATATATGAAAATAAGAAGGTTTAAATACTTCAAATATATCATCCAAATTTAAAAAAGAAGAAAAAGAGAAAGATTAAACTTACTTTTTGCAATTAAAAAGTCCTTTGATTCTCAAGGTGAAACTAAAAAAGAAAAAAATATAATATGAAACTAGAAAGTAATTTTAAGAAACTCTAAGCGAATTTTCGCACTTCAGAAAATGAACTAGAAGAAAAAATCTTTGTTTTGATTCTCCCAAAGGAAAAAACATACAATGTTTTTCATTTATTTAAACAAAAAATGAAAAAGAAAGAAAACATTTCTAACCTTTTTTATGGTCAAAATTTTAAAGAAAAAATAATTTTTTTTTTTTATGCGTAATAATATTTTATGCATTAATAATAATAATAATAATACTTTTTGAGTAGAATATACATATCAAAACAATTAAGTAATCCCATTTAATTATAGAATGAGAAATACATAAATTAAAGTTTTAGAAATTATGCGGAAAATTATTAAATGTTACTGACATGATAAATAAATTTTCAGATCCCTTATAATTACTCACTGTCGATAATATCCATATTTAAGTGCTATTTGATGTCAAGATATTTAGAAAATAAAAATAAAAGTTTAATATTAATCTTTCTTTCTTTCTTTCTTTCTTTTTTCTTTTCTTTTCTTTTTTTTTTTTTTTCCAAAAGAAAAAACACAGCATATATTTAAATTACAATAAAGCAATTAAATAAAGTGCACAAAAAGTCATTTTCTAGAATTTTCTTTTTATGCTGATTATTTTGCAGAAAAATATATTTGAGTGAAAATTCATGTATTTGTGTTTTATTTTCTGGAATAGCCCTTTTTAAACTTTTATGTATTTGCACTTAATTATGAAAAATAAATAACATAAATTTACAGTTTCATAAGTTCATAAGTGTTCAGAACAATTTAAATTCATTGGACGACACTGGGGGGGGGGGGGGGAATCAAGGTTGGATAATACCGAACATGATTCTGCATTCCCTGTGAATTTCCCCATGGATTAAAACATTTCCTCATTCGATTCAAATATAAACATTATAATGCTGCATTTTCTCCCAACCACGGGTTCAGTGACGTAACATGGATTATGGATAAAATCCATGAAAATACAGAGACGATTTCGAAGAATACTTTCCATTCAGACGATGTACAGACGCGCGAAAATTATAAGAGCAATTCAGAATTTTTATATTTTTGCTCTTAATATTTGTTTATCGCATACAAAATTTCAAGAAATATAATTTTCGAACAAACATTTATGTCATTTGGATTTGGGATGTAAAAAAAAAAAAAAAAAAAAAAAGAAGAAGTAGGAGCGTTATTTTTGTAATATAGCTCATCACATTCATTAAATAGCAACTAAAAATATTTTGTATCCGTATCAGCAGGAACGCAAGAAAGATTTTCAAAATAATTTTGTGGTTATTTTTCATTGCATTTTAGTCACATCCGGCTCTAGTAGGATGATTTGTGTAACAAAGTTGTTTCATGCATAGATATAGTAATATATATAGATCTATCATCCCCATGTTATCGAGCAAAAAATTTTGATGCTGAAAAAAAATTCTAAAATCAGCCATTAGAGAGTATTGAAAAAAAAAAAAAAAAGAATAAAAAGAAAAAGGAGTTTGAAACTGCATCTGAAGTTTTTCATTCACCTTTAGTAAATAAATTATTCATAAATTTTATTTACTAAATTATCCGTGTGTATTCCTGTGCGTGATTTATTCGGGGAAAGGCAGCCATTAGAGTGACTTTTCCCAAAAAAAAAGGTATCACTTTTTCCCTCTCGCTGATCAATCTATGTCTTATTACTATATATATGGTTTCATGGATACCATTAGATTACTTTACTCTAAATTTCACTAACTTAAAGAAGAAAATAAAAATAAAAATAAAGCAATAAAAAAGAATGGCGAAAATTTTAGATAAATAACCAAAACGACTATCACCAAACGCTGTTCAATGTTTAATGATCTTGCCTATTATTATTATTTTTTTCTCAACCATTATAATGCGTTGCAATCCGATCATCATCAGCAATAATTTTCTCAGTAGATTAATAGATCAAAATAAATCTTAAACTTTGGTTGTCGTTCATTACCATGTTTTTATTAACTTCTATTTTTGTTTGTCCGGTACAAACATTGCAATCGATTTTTAACTAACTTCCTTTTTAGCTTGAAACTTTCAGAATAGCTCGGAGTCCCATGATAATATAATACTTCGAAGCCCAATTTTTGAACTTTTGATTAGTTTTCTTTTAATTAACGAAAATATGAAAATAATAACCTCCTAATAGCTTTAAAAATAGCCATTAAAATATTAGCTATAATTTAATTGTTGCCAAAACAAATTTACGAGTTTATTTTCTTTTGACATAAAAATAAATACATTTAATTAAACGTGAACGTTGAAAAATTGTAAAAAGTTGAAAGTCGCACAAAAATTGACGTCATTATCACTTTAAAAATTCTATAGCTATGATTAAACAGAAAAATTAAAAACATGGTATAAAAAAGTTTTTTACCTTATAATTTTTTTTTTAATCATTAGTTTGCTCTGAAAACAAATTAGAAATCTATGACAATATATAGGGTGGACTTATAATTAAACTGTCAGTACTTACAATGTTCTGCAGTGCGGTCTAATGGACAGAATCGCACCAAAGTTTGTATTAAGATTAAACAAGATGAAGGATTCCGAAAATAATAATAATAATAATAATAAAATAAATAAATAAAAATTTCCAAAAGTTATCATTAGGCGAGCTGGCGCCGTGTAATAGAAAAGAGAGTTTAAAAGAAAAATAAAAAGTTGGGGATAAATTAGCGCAGTATCTCCAATTTCAAAATAATAAATGGCGACAAAAGCAGTGCCTTAAAACCATAGATATAGTAATTTATATAGATCTATGATCCCCATGTTAACGAGCAAAGATATATGATGCCGAAAAAGTTTTTTGGCATCAGCCATTAGAGAGTGTAAAACTCGAAAACAGTAATAGAATAGAATGGTAATGAATTTTGAAAATGCCGAAATATTGCGCGGCTTTTAAGTGTTCTAATAAATATATGAAAAGAAATGGGGTAGGTTCCATAAATAAGTTATATTCAAGTAATTTATGAAAAATATAATTTTTATAATCAGTTACTTTGTTATTATTATGAGATAATTACTGTTTTCATATTTAATGGAATATTTTTTTTTATTTTTAATATTTTTTTAATATTTTATATAAGTAAGTAATAAGGAATTCTCATAATTTTTTAAATTGTACCTAGCAGCCGCGAAAGTTTTAATATATATCTAGTATGTAGTGGCCACCACAAGACTTTCTTCCATATATAATCCTATACAAATTTACGCAATACAAATAATTTATTAAATTATAATTTATTTAAATTATTTTTCATGATGAATGCACACGATTTTTGTCTCAAAGAAGTATAATAATAATAAATGCCGAAAGAAAGACAGTTTTGTACAGACATGAGTATACTAGAGTATAGTAAAAAAAATAAATTTAAAAAAAATAAAAATAAAAGGAAAGGAAAGCGAAAAGAAAGAAAGAAAGAAAAAGGGGTATCTGGAGCTTTTCATTCTCTTTTAGTGCATAAATTTTATTTGCTAAATTAACTATGTGTATTCCCGTGTATATTCACTCTGGGAAATACATCCATTAGAGAAGAGTAAAATGGCCGTCTTTTCCCGATTAAAAATGGTATCACTTTTCCCCTCTCAATGATCAATCTATGTCTTATTACTATATCTATGCTTAAAACAAGTGCACAGTCATCAGCTTTAAATCATAAATCGCTACAAAAGGTTTACTTAGAAAAACAGCGCAACATATACCCCTAGTGGTGAATTTTCGAACTCTTTTTTTCTTTTTGCGGAATCCTTCGGCCCTTGTCTTGTTTAATCTTCCTACAAAGTCTAGTATTATCTTTGAAATTAAATTACGCTGCAGAACACTGTGAGCACTTTCAGTTTCACTACGGACACCATGTATATTAAACAAAAGTTTATTAAAATTTCATAAAAATCTTCAGTGTTATGACATTTCTGAAGGTTAATTCAGGTTAGTAAAAAATATAACAATATATTTGTTAATTGATGAAGGTTATAGTTGATTACAGTATATAAATTAATTATTAGAGTATATATACTAAAAACAATGTATTACTTTAATACAACTAATTCAAAATATCACATTAAAACATCCAATTAGTCATACATTTCATCTGAGCTTTCGTCTCTTTATCGTTGAGTCTTCGTCAGAGTTGTAAACATAATTTTCTTCTGTAAAAATATACAAGTTCAAAGATATATAATCAAACAGAAGTATAAAATCCATTAAAGTCAATTTGTTATAAAAGGCTAAAATTTCATATGCCATGTTTTACTATTCCAAAACATCACATCAATAACTTAACACTTCTCCGTAGTGATTAATTTCATCAAATGTTTTCGCTAAACATCTGACACAATTTGCTTCCATTTATGTTTTATAGTAAAGTGTCAATCGCGAAGAAAATAATCTGGTGTGTCACTCACACGACTTTCTCTTACCCTGAAATTTAATACTATTAATACAGATTGCACATTAAAAGGTAAGATGACGAGTTCTGTTATGTAAACCTGTGTTAAACAATTCATATTAGGCTTCTGAAGAGTTTTATATAATAATTAGTTCTATATGAGGGGGGCTACCGCCCCCCTCAACCCCCTGTTTCATTAATGCACCTACATTTATATAAATTTTAATTCGGTTATTAAAAAATAATTCTGTTTTTAAAAAATAATTTATTAAAATTATTATTTAAAAAAAATTATCTTTTATGATAATGCAGACGATTTCCGTTTTAGAGTAGTAGTATAACACCAAATATCCCAAAAATGTCCATTTTATTCTCAATATTAAAAAAAATATATATATACAATTTTTTTTTCTAAGTTTTTTTTTTTATTTTTTTATTTTTTTTTTGTTAAAAGTAAAAAAAAATCGATAACTTTGCTTTAAATTATCGCAGATCGATGGTTCAATCATTCGTTTTAAAGGTATTGGCGAGCTCTTTTGAAAGGTACCCATCATGAAAATTTACTCCCAACGAGGGGGGACTTCCCCCCCAGGGGGGAGGCGAGGCTCCTATATACACAATTTTTTTTCCAGTTAACTATCTCTATTACAAAAAATATATATTCGTTTCATTTGTTTTAGTGCAGTCTATAGACGTTAAACTCTACTTACCTGCAATTTCCCCCATAGACGTAATGTATTAGAATTCTCTTGATTGTCCCTGT
The DNA here is from genome assembly GCA_963930645.1 of Salticus scenicus. Lineage (NCBI taxonomy): Eukaryota > Metazoa > Arthropoda > Arachnida > Araneae > Salticidae > Salticus > Salticus scenicus. The sequence continues at coordinate 191,424,260 of OZ005658.1, read as the reverse complement.
ACACGAATCATTTGCTTGATCTTAACGAAAAACTTACTGTAGCATCCCTATATGATACACATTTAGAATACCAAGTTTGAACTTTCTGCCATAATTTGTTTTTGAGATATGCTGATAACAGACAGACACACACACACACACACACAGACCATTTGCTAAAAACATGATTTTCGTATTCAGGGGACCTCAGAACGTGTAAATATAACAAAATCTCGCGTTCGAAAATTTGAGCCAAAAACAATACTTTCTCTACCTTATGGGTAAGAGAAAGTAAAAAACATTATGTTCTATGGGGATCGCTGCGATTTGGCGCTAAGATAGCCGACTTTCCATCAATGTTTAGTCTCTTCCTAATATAGGGTCTTTAAAAAACGTTAGCTTATTGCGCCTCCTATCTTTGAACTTGTATGTTTTGGCAGAAAAAAATTATGTTTACAACTCTGATGAAGACTCAACGATAAAGAGTCGAAAGCTCAGATGAAATATATGATTAATTGGATGTTTTAATGTGATATTTTGAATTAGTTGTATTAAAGTAATACATTGTTTTTAGTATATATATACTCCAATATTTGATGAATAGTTCAAAATAAAGATTTAAACTTGGTTAGTCATTCAGTTAATCATTACTTTTTTCAGTAAACGAATTGGAAAAACTTTGAAAGTGTATATTACACTGTCAAAAATTTCTGTGAATTTACTAAAATGTTTAACCAGAGTCTCGGTAAATTTACAAATATCTCTTAGTTAAAGGTTCGAGATTCTCTTTTTCATTTACTGTTATTATTTAATTTATCAATAAAAATTTTAAATGAATATTTATACTTTAGAAAAAGCATTCAAGTCACAAATATATTCTCTTCAATAATCAATTGAATTAATATCCTCAATTATAATGCATATATACACTCTACGACAAAAAGATAGGTGCAAAGGGTTTTTCCTTTGAATTTTTAATAAAATAACATTATCTAAATTGTGATTATCATTTATTATCATCATAAAATAACACTATTCCCGGACTAATTTTTGTTTTAAGACTAATTAAAAAAAAATTTAAGACTAAAATTTTTCTAATTTAAGACTACACACCGCGACAAAAAGGTAATAACAAAGGTTTTTTTTTTTTTTTTTTTTTTAATTTTTAATATGATTATTTTGAATATGAATATTTTTAATATGATTCAAATATCTAATATGTTTTTGATATGATAATATTTTGTTATGATAATAAATGATCAGCACAATTTAAATAATGTTATTTCATGAAAAATTAAAATAAAAAAAACTTTGTTTCTATCGTTTTGTCGCGGAGCGCAGTCTTAAATTAGAAAAATTTTAGTCTTAAAACTTTTCTAAACTAGTCATAAAACAAAAATTAGTCCGGGAATAGTGTTATTTTATGATAATAATAAATGAAAAGCAAAATTTAGATAATGTTATTTTATGAAAAATCAAAGAAAAAACCTTTGTACCTATGTTTTTGTCGCGGGGTGTATAACATACATTATTATGACATTTCTGAAGGCTAATCAAATTATTCAAAAATATAGATATTTGCTTACTTTGTGAAATAAGCAAAATAGCTTTTGAGTACACTGTAAAAAATTTCGGCAAATTAACTGAAATATTTATCCAGAGTCTCTGTAAATTTACAAATATCTCTTAGTTAAAAGTCAATATTCGAGATTATCATTTTTTATCCTGTATTTTTATTTATTTTTATTATTTAATTTACCAATAAAAACTTAAAATGAATGTTTATATTTTAGGAAAAACATTCTAAGTCACAAATGTATTCTCTTCAATAATCAATTAAATGAATATCCTCAATTATAAGGCATATATAACATACATTATTATGACATTTATGAACTCTAATTAAAACTATTCAAGAATATAGATATTTGCTTACATTGTAAAATATGCAAAATAGCTTTTGAATACACTGTAAAAAAATTCTGCAGATTTACTGAAATGTTTTTCCAGAGTCTCTGTAAATTTACAATAATTCTTAATTAAAAGTAAATAATCGAGATTCTCAATCTTTGTCCTGTTTTTATTCATTTTTATTATTTAATTTCTCGATAAAAATAAAAAATAAAAATTTTTACTTTAGGAAAAGCATTCTAAGTAACAAATACACTCCCGCCAATAATTAATTAAATTAATAATAGTCATTAAAATGCATTTATAAAAAATATATATTATATATTTTAATCTCCATTTATGTTTTTCTGTAATTTTACATAAGACTTAAGATAAATGATTACCAGTAGTTTTCTGTTGATATATTTAACAGTGTAGTGTTATTAATCAAAGTATGAGAGAGAAACTTTTATACTATACTTTTATCCCTTTGAAGCAGATTTCTCATGAAACATAATTTTTACACTTTTTTGATAGTTTTAAGTTATTTTAGATCTAAGTAAGTGGGAAATGTTATATTTAAAATTTTAATTAATTTTGGTTCTAAAATATAGAGTGTAGCACCGGTGTCCTTTTCTGCGTTAAAGGTAAATTCATCATGGGACACGGGCGTCCAATAATAAATATTTTTACAAATTGCACTTATTCACAATTACTTAGATATAGGAGTAGCAATAATTCATTACTGATCTTTTTTAAATAATCAAATTTAATTAGAAATAAATTTTGGAAATTGGTTGATAAAATTTTTTAAAACTACTTTTATTTAATATTTTTATTTTAGTAAAAAATTTACTCTGATAACCTAATAGATTTTTTATAGTAACTATTAGACTCTCTTTTATAATAAAAAACTATCATATAATAATAATATTTGTAATAAGAGCGTCAAAAAATAAATAAGCAAAAGGGACACCGGTGTCCCATCTGCGTCAAAGAGTTAAACTTTTAAGAATTATTATTTTATTATTAATCTTGTGTTTAGTAAATAAAAAATACGTATATGCATTTCTTTAATTTTTTGGAAGTTTAGAAGCAATTTAAAGTATAAAAAACTGTAATTTCTGGATCGATTTCAATCAGTATTTTGAAGAGCAGGAAAAGAAAAAAAAAAAATACTTTAAACTTCTGAGTAGATCTGTTGCACTCTAAATAAATTGTTTTCCTTCCAAATTCGTTTCAGGAATTTTAAAGTACCCAAATGATTTTTTAGATTCTCTTGAGAATTTCAGGAGCTCTAAAATTGTATTGTTTTTTAATACATTGCTAAAAGAAGAAAATTATATATATATATATCAGGAAAGGAAAAGAAATAAACAAAAAATAATTTTCGTGACTGCTGCAATGGGAAATACTGTAGATTACAGTAAAAAAAAAAAAAAAAAAAAAAAAAAAAAAAATAATAATAATAATAATAGAAAATGTTGATTTCCTGAATTTATCAAAAAGGTTTTACGATTTTTTTTTTTTTTTTTTTTTTTTCTTAAAATAATTTTATTACTTAATGTTAATTTTGATTTAAAGGAGAAAAATTCAATTTCATATAATTATTTCCTATTATCAAAACGAATTGTTTTTTCTGATAGAAATTAAGATTTGATTGGCATTATATTGTCCCCTTTTTTAGTCGATTCGAAACTATTGAAATGCAAAATTATTACAAATATTTTTTTTTAACCATTTTCAAAAAAGCAAATATTACCAAACTTACGTTAACAAATACTAATAGAAAAAGAGAACTAAAAGAAAAAGAAATTGCCATTTATTCTTGTAAGAAAAGTTCGGATAAAACATTATTATTTTTTTTTTTATCTAACATTATACAACGATTTCCTGGAACAGGTTTCTAAACTTGAAAGAGGTGAGGTAGGGTTCACTGAGACATGGCTCCCTGCGATTCAATAGCGGCTGTTCAGACTAGGCGAAAACCCCGTACAACCTACATACTTTACCGCTACCCAGCAATTGACGCTGTATACAAGTCTCGGTTTCACCTGATTTAAAGGTCTAGCCATAGGAATAACATTATACAGAAGCATTTGTAATTAACGCTGTAAACTCATTAAAATGCCGATTTTTTTTTTTTTTTTTTAATATGCATAATAATTAATATCAGGGCATGTGGAATTATATGTTTGTTTGTCAGAATGTTTTCACCACAAAAAATATAATAAAAAGAATCGTTTCTTCATCACTAATTTAAAGGTCCGGTCATAAGAATAACATTTTATATATGCATTTGCAGTTCACGCTAGAATCTCATTAAAATGTCGAAATTTTTTTTGAAGGGGCATAATAATTATATCAATGCATATAGAATTATATATGTTTGTTAAAATGTTTTCATCATAAAAAATACAACAAAATGATCGTTTATTCACCGTGATATTCGCGCTCTTTAATGATGATTTGAAATACTACTGCCTAATAATAAACTTTTAGAACCATTTCTTTATCAAAAACGAATTAAATTTGATATATATATATATATGTATATATATATATTTTACTTTCAATTTTTTTAATTTTTTTTTGCGCTTTTTAATATTTTTCTGTAAAGACAATTTTTTTTTTTTTTTTTTTTTTTTTTTAATTCGTATCAAAATATGAGCATCTTGTAACATCTGATACCATTTTACGTTGATAGTAAATGTTTTAAATATATATATTTGTTATTTATTGCATTAGAGTTATGAAAATTTACATAAGTATAGAAAAATTTCTTGAAAACTATCTAAATAAAAAACTACATATATATATCATTTTTTTGAATGCTCTCTGCTTATTAATTATTTTTATTTATTTATTTATTTATTTATTTTTACTGAATTTTGCATTATTACAGTTTTTAACAATATATTCTAAACATTCTTCGATATTACTTTGTGGATTCTTTTTTTTTTTTTTTTTTTTTTTAATATAATTGACTGTTTGAATGCTGAAATTTAATTCAAATTTTTAACATTCAAACATAATAATAAAAAAAAGCTAATTGATGAATACACGGTACTTAGATTATATTATTAAACTGTGGTAGATAGGATGTGCCGGGTTCGACCCCAGGTCACACTCATTGACCTAGCCGTTAGGAGTTTTCTGTGATTTTCTCCAAAACTAACAAAAATACAGGCTGGGACCCCTCCTCCCCTTACAAAGAGCCCCACGGAGGGCATTACACCTATAGGCCTAGGACCCTAGTGTAATAATCACCCTTAAGCCACACAACCACATAATTTTAAATTGTAATACTCTAAAATCGAGGGAAGTAAAGAAAAATTCGTTAGCAGGAGACATTTTTAAAATATTAAAAATTTTGAACTTTATTTAATTTAAATAGTCCTAGTAAAATTTTAATATACATAATGTTGTTTCATTGAAATGCCTATACATGCAGATTTTTTTTTATAATTCTGAGATTATGTAAAAAAGAAAAAAAAAATCTACAATGACGGAAAATGAACTCAGGGCACCTCAAAACATATAGAAGCATTAAAATTTCAAAGTCGTATTTTTGACATGATTACAATATTCTCCTTAAATATGCATGTACGGAAAGTAAAAATTATTATAATGTCCATAATATTCCTTTTTCATTTGTGTACTATTTTAGAGTTGTTATTCCAAAATAAAGATTTATCACTTTAGTATATGTTGAGAAATTAAAAAAGTTATATAAAACTATGTTAGAAAATACTTTTAATTTTGAAGAAAATCGAACTATGAGAATTTGGTATATCTATACGTTTAAAGGTCTCCTGAATTCATTTTTACTTTTCAAACATATGCTATATAAGGTAAATATTGTATCCATGAAAAAATAATAATCTACTGTGGGTTTTTGGTATATTTATACGTTTTGTGGTCTCCTGAATTCATTTTTCTGTTTTTATAAAGGTATGTGTTTGTGTCTGAGTAAACACAATAGCATTTAAATAATTTATCTAATTACTATATTTCACTGCATATGTATAATGATTATATATATGTGTGTGTAAAACAGCAATTAAAAAGCAAAATAATAATAATAATAATAAAATTAAAGGAATTTTTTGGTGTGAGTACAAGAAATAGATATTATTAAGTATCAAATGTTTTGCTACTAGGGATAATGTAAATATAATTTTTTTTTCTACCCTGCATTTAACCAAGTATTGGAAAAGATTGCGAATAAATCAGAATGGCTGGATTAACGATCGCAACATGGCTTTGAATCCGGCATCTCCCCTCTACCAGCTTAGAGAGCAGAACCTTTCGGCCACAAGTGGAGCAAAAAGATAAGGGGGGGGGGTTAAGAATTAATTAGCAGGGAGCATAAGAACTTCTTTTCCCAAAACTTTTTTAAATATTTATTTATTTATTTTTGGAATAATTTTCAAGACATGTCAATATAAAAATTACTAATGAGTTTCATTGCATATATATAATAAAAATATCTAAGACAATTATTTAAAAAAAAAAAAAAAATACATAAAGAAAAATTTTTACTGTGCATACAAAATGTAGATATTATTAAAAAAAATAAATAAAATAAAATGAATAAAAAATATTTGAGATGCTAATGTAATACATACTTAAAATGATTTCGAATATGGATTTGTTTTTTCAAGCACAATTATTAAATATTCTTTACATACAGTTTCCTCTTATCTTTATTATTATTATTTGGCTTATTTCAAACAGATTTTTATGTTTATAATTAGTGACTTTTTTTTAAATTTAATATATATATATAAGATCTATGCTATTATTATTATTTGTTTATTTTAAATTTGTTAAAACATTTTTAGCAGAAATTTTTTAAATAGCTGAACTTTGAGGAAAAATGCAGAAATAAATAATTATTTATCTACAATTAATCTTCTTAAAACGTTCTGCATTTGTAACAAACAGTTTTGTGCATTAAAAGATAGTTTTAATAAAAATAATTCGTTAAATTGTCAAAAAGTTTCTTGCGCAAAAAAAGTACGTATCCTAACTACGAGACGAGGCGTGTAACTAGCGCACCAAGCGTAGAGGAGAGTAACTATGCCTTGTACGGTGTTTCTATTGTTCAAGTTCGCGTCTGAACAGCCGCTATTCTACTGAATCGCAGGGAGCCATGACTGAGACAAGTCAAAAAGTTACAAATGATATGATTAAAGTGTGGTATATTCCTTGGGTTTGGGTTTGATGAATGTTTTTTTTTTTTTTTTTTTTTTTTTTTTACGTCGCACTAATGCTGTGCAGATGGGCAATTGGCAACGGCCTGGGACACACTCCTAGAGGTGGTCCGGAGACATGCCATCACAATTTTGATCCTCCACGGAAGGAATGGCTCTCCCGCTTCGGTGACCCCCAGAGGTATAAGTTTTGATGGGAACATGGAGGACATTGCGGCCACGACAAATTTTACGTGCACCAGCCACCATTAGAGTACACGACGGTCTTTGGCCGGCTCGAGTACCGAACCCGCAATCTTCCATTTACGAGGCCGGCGCTTTACTGACTGGGCTACTGCGGCTCGTGTATTCCTTCGGGAAAAAAAAATGTAAAGAATGTAACGTTCGACAATAAATTTACACAAGGAACTGAGAAAAAGTTGAAAGGCATAAAAATTCGAAGTAAGTGTACAAATCGCCGCACACTAGTGCCGATACTGGCCTCAAATCTTCGACGGAAGGATTGTAAGACATTATTGAAAATCTCGGTATGTTTCGAACAACATCTGAAGTAAAGAGGGCGATATTTATCACAAGATGCTGAATATTTAATGGTGCGTCATACGAGAAGAATTTCATGTTATCCCCCCAAAAAAGTAATTAACCTTCTGACAGCGACTGTCGAATATTCCGCTTATAGCGCTGTGCTGTTCTGCCCAATGCACTTTTGTTCAAAACCACAAAATTATACATTTTTTATTCGTTTTTAAGTGTGAAGGACCTGTATAATACTAATATTGCTAGGCCAAGGACTAAAGACGGGCCATGTGATTCACAGATGAGGAGAAAATAAATCTATTCTATAAAATAAGATAGGTGAAACATAATATTTCATTCCTGGTTTAGCTAGAGGGTGACTGTTGTTTTTCATCCCAACATACGATTCCTTTCCTGTAGAAAATTCCATTTTTCTGGCAGTGTGCCAAGGCCAGTCTTTTAAAATAGGGTAACGCAGTAGGGCTTCTTTAGTGTCCAGTTATATTTTTAGCCTCTAGGTAAAATAAGCATCATTTTAGTACAATTCAAAAATTCTTCAGTAAAAACAGCATCATTTTGTTCTCTTTTCAAAGTTGTCGGGTGGTTAATGCAGTAGTCGATGAAGATACTCTCAAAAAGGGAACGAAAATTATTGCCTATTCAAAGTTCAAGGCTTTAGTCAAAAAAGATTTTCGGAAGGGGGGGGGGGAGAGGGGTTCAAACTTTAATACAGAATTTTTAGGGTTAAAATAAAGTTTAACCAAAAAATTTTCAAGAAATTTGTAAATTTCTGGGGGTGTTTGAACACTCAGAACCCTCCCTTGCCAACGCCATATATTACCAATTCATGTCATTTGCTATCCCGTTTTCTTATGTAATTTTGACCTGTCTCGGTAATAATTACACTCTAGATGTTTGAAAACTTAGTTCTATAATATTGTGTAGACATCTCTTACTAATAACCTAGATGTATGTCTCATAGGAATTCCCTATATATATATATATATTAATATACATACGTTTTACCCAAATATTAAATATTGTCTTTTTTCTTATTTCATATCATCGCTTTTTTAAGCCGAAATTAATAATTAGCATGAACATTTTACATAAATATTAGACTATAAAATCAATTCTGAGACAATCACTGATCAACAATCGATAGTTCTCTATTTATTTAATAGAATAAAATAATATACTATGCAGGTTTTACAAACATTTTCATATATATAATAATTTCTGAAACAAAAAATAATAATAGCAATAAGAAATTAACTTCACCATTTCATATTATTACTTTCAAGAAAAATTAATTGCAACCAAATTAGCAGAAACTGGAACTTGAAATATAGCAATGCTTTATTTAAATATGAAAAAAAGTTTATTATTATTATTATATATATTTGCACGTTGAATGAAATAATATAATGTAAAATAAATGGCTTTCCATTTACTTTATGGCACTAGACCCTACACAAAGCCATTTGAGTTTAAGAAGGTGTTTTATAGAGGGACGTCGCAGTTACTGATTGCCAGATTTCATGATCTTCAACTGTGTTATAATTAATTTATATATTATTTCGGGAATCTATCATTAATTTTTGAAGAAATAAAAAGCTGATAAAAAGGAAATTTTTTTTTTTATTTTTTTTTTTTTACAAGTCGTGGTCTTTTTTTTTTCTACCTCTATGTAAAAATGGGACCCTAAAATGCGACCCAATCAAATTTACAATGATTACTATAGTGGCATATTAAAATGAGACTTGACGCATGAAGCGTACCGTCTTCATGAACTGAAGATGGTACGATTAATGTTACTGAAACTTAAGGCTACCGATTGTGCTTTTTAGTTTTTCTCTTTGGCGTTTAAGACGTTGAATATTTTTCTTGGTTTTACTATAGTGACATGATATGAATACTTTATATTGTTTGTATTTTTTAAAATTCATCATAACTAGCTAAAGAAATATTTGAAATATTTTTTTATTTATGTTTTATAGTTTGGATTAAACTGATTGAGGAAAAGGATGATGTGTTTAAAAAAAAAAATTATTTTATAGTAAAAATATAGAAAAAAAAAATATGATATAGAAAAAATATTTATATACACAATTTTTTTATATTCATCTAAATGAAATTCAATGTGTAAATCAAACAAAAGGGATATGATAAAGAAAGTTGTACCACATTATTTATCTTCGGTAGAAATGTCTAACGTAGCTTATAAATTTCAGACATGTACCTACTAAGGGGATTTGGCACCACTGAAGGTTCTATATAAAATCTTACATTTCCATTTCATATTTATAAATGAAACTATATTACGTTTGTTTAATAAAATATATATTCAGCAAACAATTCTTATGGTATTTGATTTGTTTTTATCAGATTTGAAATCTTTAAATTGTGTTTTCTCAATGGGATCTTCCCACCTGACGTCAGAGGTCACATGATAGAGGAAAAACAAATAGCAGACGAAGTCTTGTTTATCTATAGCGATTGCTGAAATAACATATTTTCTATTCTTATTTTTGATCAATCCTATTTAATATGTGTTATTTTTTTATACATCATCATTTTTAATCCATTTTATATCATTATTCATCATCTTTTGTTTGCTGTATACATTTACAATCATCATTTACTTTATATTTGTTATTGATGTTCATGAAGAACATATAATAGCAGGAGACTTGGCGTTGGAATATTAAAACAGGAATAAACTACTACGTCAGAAACGCCAAAGAAAATTATTGAGGTGCATACAGCTGTTTCGGTAGCCTAAAGCGTGCCGTGTTCAGTGAAAAAAAAATAATAAAAGATTATTTGCACTATAAAATTATTATAGGAATATTTGATTAATAATAATATTTGATTATAGGAAAAAAAAGATTATTTCCTATAATCAATTTTTTTTTTTTTTTTTTTTTTTTTTGCACTGAAGACGGTACGCTTTAGGCTACCGAAACAGCTGTATGCACCTCAATAATTTTCTTTGGCGTTTCTGACGTAGTAGTTTATTCCTGTTTCATGAAGAACATGTTAAATACTCTGATTGTTGGTACTTAAATCAGTGACAGCGCAATATCGTACTGCGTAAATCCATTTAGACCAGTAACTAAGTTAATTAACTTGTTGTAACAACTTTATGCAATTAAATTAAATGAAAACATTTTAAATTTTCAAATTATAATCCATGAACATTCCACAAGAACAAGGTATTATTTATTGCTAGATCAGTTAATGTAACAGTTACAGTAGAAGAACATACAAAAATCGATTCTTACAGTTGAAAATAAATAAACACATAAAGTGTTTTAAAAAATTATTAAATTTACAAATACAACTATTCTACTGTTTACAAATGCACAATATTACTTTTATTTTATTTTATATTGAATATTAACATTTTTGTTTCTAAGAACAATATTTAATTGAATTCGATTATTCGTTTTCCTCTATCACATCATTGAGCAGACGAAACTGGGAAGAGTCCATTGGTAATTTTTCATGAATTCATAATCGTCCAAATACTAAAAACTCTGCAGATATTTAATAAAAGACATTTTGCATGTTTAATAAAACCTACTCAAAAGAATAAAGGATGGATTTTGAATTTTTTAAAAGTAGTTTTTAAGAAATATTAAAAAAGTGTATGTCTAAGGTTTCTTTTTTTTTTTTTTTTTTTTTTTAATGTATTTTTGTTATATTGTTATTGTTAATATTTTTTCTTTTAAACATATTGCAAAATCTATTCGTAATTCTTTTAAGCAGGTTCTATTACAATCGCAAAAAAAAAAAAAAAAAGAATTTTCTTAAATATCTGTAGAAGGTTTAGCATTTCGAAGATCATTAATTCGTGAAAAAATGCAAACTGAAAAAATGCAATTTAAAAATTTCAAATCCGTGAAAAGTATATAAAAACCCATAAGGAATGTTGCGTGAATACATATTTTATTGAACAAAAAAAGATGTAGTTAAATTTAAAACTACTAAATGGAAATATAAAATTTTGATATGAAACCCTCAGTAGTACCAAATCAAAGGCGCCAAGTCCCTTTAAATATATAATCCCTTACATACTTCTTTGAACAATTTCCTATAATCAAATATATTTTTTACACCTTCCTTCAACTTTTATCAAATAAAACACTTGTAACATTTAATTTCCCAATAAACGTCATTTTTTTAAAAGTAAAAACAGAATAAAATAAAATAAAATAAACTTTCGAATTGGTTTGTCGATTCGTAAAATAAATTGTTTTCTTAAATGCAACAAGGAAGGAATTTTAAAATACCCCAGTGAAACTCTTACTGTCTAGGGAATGCCAAAAAGAAAAAAAAAAAAAAAAAAAAAAAAAAAGCTTCAGCACATGCCGCCGAAATAAAGTGTATTTTTTTTTCCTTACTACTTTTAGAAAGAATGAAAAATCACTCGACCAATTTACTTAAAATGAGATTTTGAGGATAATATTTTCTATATTGTGTAGTTTTTATATGTTCATGAGAAATGTTTAACGCGCATTTTAATGAGTATATTTTTTATAATTGAAGAGTAAATATTCAAACTATGTTTTCTCCAAAAATAATAAGTAAGTGATTTTGCTTCAAACTTAATGTAGTATGTCTACATATCTTCATAGATATGTCTACATGTCTCCCTTGTAACTAGTAATACACTGAAACAAATGATAATTAGGGTTTAAATTTAGTTATTTTTTAATTTATTACTGGGTCACCCGTAAAGTTTGTGCAGATTTTCGTCAGATAACATAAGGACAGGTCTGAAATATCAGAATGATTGAAAAGAAGTTGCATTCGTACATATTCTAAAAGTCAGTAATTCAAGCATATTTAGAAGCAAATTTGGTTACGATACGTTATTAATTGTTTTCAGTTTTATACGTCTTTGAATATGGAAGGAAACAAAGTTAATTATAGGCATTTAATGCCTTTTTTTTTTTTTTTTTTTTACTGGAAAGTCAAAAATGCGACATAAAGCGGCAAACAAAATATGCGCTATTTATGGCGAAGGTGCAGTAGCTGAAAGAACTGTGCCGAAGTGGTTTGCTAGGTTTAAAGCATGGTAATAGAATATCTATAGCTTCATGGTTTAAAGCTTGTGATTTCAACCTTCAAGATTAAGATCGCCCGGGTAGGCTCTCCACCACAGAAATGTTTAAAATATCAAAATCCACTGCCCACGGGCATTTACATGTTTCGCTTTTCAATTTTCCTTCAAAATCGGCACGAACACTCCGGACAACCCAATATTTTTTTAATGTCTTCGGAAAAAATGTATCCGAAGGAGAAAACATTCTTTGAATGTTTGCTCCTCAATTAGTGCCTTATTGCTGTTAAACAAAAGGGGAAAAAACGTACTTAGATAATATCGAGTAATTATTATATATCATGTAGTTTTTAATCAGTTAGTATCGAATTAATTGTCTGAGCAAATCAAGATTAATACATAACATTGTTACTATGGATATTTCACTACGAAGTGTATTCTATCATTTGGTCCTGGAAAAAATGAAAAAATGTTTGTCATATAGTTCGTTAAAATATTCACACACACACACAGAAAAAAAAAAAAAAAACTATAGATGAAATTTTGTCTATGACAGAATTTAATTTAGTACGACAGGACTACTTATATTTGTATTTTAAGACCCTTTTCAATAAATAAATAAATAAATAAATAAAATAAATAAATAAAATAAATAAATAAATCTAGTTTCTAGTTCAAGGATTTAGAAAATGACCATTATTTATTCATTCTAGATGAAGGCGGTATATTTTTTTTCTCAGTGCAGTGCGCCGACTTTATGGAAATTTTGCACATTTCTTCAAAATAAAATTGACTAGTACTTGAACATACAGTCGGTAAGAAAAGTCTCCGAACACTAGTAAAAATTCCTATGTAAAAAATGTGCACTTAATACAGTTTTGTTAAATAAATCCTTGCCGAATCCTGTTCTTAGTCTGTCTAAAAACAGGATTCGACAATGATTTATATAACAAAACTGTATTAAGTGTACTTTTTTTATATAGGAAATTTCGCTAGTGTTCGGAGACTTTTGTTACCGACTGCACGATTTTTAAAAAAACTGAAATTTGAAATTTCGGAAGAGTTATATGCAAAAATAGCACAGTTTTCGGTAAATTTATCTCACCTGCAGCCATGCAAAATTAGTTGTGATCGAACATATAAAAATCCTTCGTTCAAGTATCAGACAACTTTATTTTGAAGAAATGTGCAAAATTTCTATAATATCAGTACAGTCGGTAACAGAAGTGTCCGAACACTAGCAAAAATTCCTATGTAAAAAAAGTACACTTTTCACGGTTTTGTTAAATAAATCCTTGTCAAATCCTGTTCTTAGTCAGTCTAAGAACATGATTCGATAAGGATTTATTTAACAGGACTCTACGAAGTGTACTTTTTTCACATAGGAATTTTTGCTAGTGTTCGGACACTTCTGTTACCGACTGTACATTAGCGTTTGAGAAATCGTGTCCACCTAATTTTTGAGGGGTCTACGGAAACCAAGACCCACCGGCTTCAAAATTTTTAACGTACATTTTATAAACTATTGTTTAAATGGTGCTCAATTATGTTCTCAAATTTTTGAATAAGAATTTTTATTTAGCATTATAAACAAATGTAACCACTTAAAGCAAATATTTGTAGCTTTATTTTTGCCATTTTTATTGAGTAGGACATAGAGCCAGAAATGTATCAATGAGAATTCAAAACTGATCGTAATTCAAATTTTGATGGTATTCCATCGAAAACTGCAAGCGCTAAAAACGAGTTTTTTTTTTTTTTTTTTTTTTTTTAATATATAGTGATGTAATGTTTAATGATTTCCGGCTTAATTTATTCTTAATTTATTCTTGATTTATTTATATTGGATTCTTGTTGTATGGCTTTATTTTATTTATTTATTTATTTTTTAATATTTAAATGACTTGAGTTTTTTAATGTGTACAGTTTATCAAGGATGTGTTAAAATTTTCTTAAAATGTAAAAACAATACTTTTTGTATAAATTTCAGACTCAATTGCCTCTTTTAATTTAATTAATTTTTTTTTAATAAAAGGGTTCTAAAAAGCAAGGGTTCTTAAAAGTAAGAGTTCTTATCTTGTTATAAGGATTCTTCTCCTATCGCACTTCAAACGTGCGACACTCGTCAAGCCTCTCTAGCTCACAGAGATTGAACGAAACCCAACTTTTCGAAGAGAAGAAAGGTAAAAACCAATTGATACCCCCCCCCCCCGAAAAAAAAAGAATATATATATATATATATATAGAGAGAGAGAGAGAGAAAGAAATATAATAAGACGAATTTCTAGCGGAGTCGCTCAGCTCTATTATATATATACACATATATATATATATATATTTCTTACCATTATTTGAAACATACTCTACCTTTCCTTTCTTTTTCAGTCAACCTTTATACCAAATGAACTGCTATATTTATTTTTTCCCCTCTAAATTTATTTCCGTTTACGATGAATGAAAAAAATTAACAGGTTAAAAATTAATAAAATGTTTGCATGAAATCAGTAAAATGAAATTTTTAGATAAAGTGTATCCTATACAGTGTAGAATTTATTTTCCTACATTCCTTGAAAATTTAAAAGAAATATTTGACACATTTTTGGAATTTAGAGAATTTTAAAATAAAGCTTGTGTTATCTATGTATATGTTAAAAATTTTGAAATATAACTAATCGTCAAATATAGTCTTTGCTCAATTCACTGTCATATAGTTCTTCTCATAATTTACTATAATAAGGCAAATTGAAATTCATAAGAGAAATGAACTATACAAATTCGTCGAGAAGGTTCCTATACTTAAATAACTCAACCACTAGGCTACTCCCCATTTGTATATTTTTATATTAACCTAAGTTGATAATTTATTTTATCAGCGAAAGTTTTGTAATTTAGTTTTTGTGCAGAACCATGCCATATCCGATACAATAAACCTCAAGGTGCATCATTATGTAAAATATTGCTCTATTCTACCATGCAATGAATTTGCTTTGTTTCGATTAACTTAAGCTTTTAAAGTAAAATGTTCCTATTCAATAATGTTTATAGCACTATCATAACTTATGTTTTAAAATTAGTCCGATTTCTTTTAGGAAAATTTTCTTTTAATGCACCATTATGCGAAATTTCTTCCAATTTTCCCATGTTAAGAAAATTCGAAGAATTTTTTAAATAGAATATTTATAGCTAATGTTTATCAATACAGTATCAAAAATGATATTTTAAAACTTGTACAATTGATTATGAGTAAATTGATCTTTATAATGCCCGTTTACATAAAATGTTTTACAATTCTTTCTGGTTAATATAATCTAAAATTTCGAACAACTTTCGAATATTCATAGCCAATGTTGATCAATACAGTATCAAAAATGATATTTTAAAACTTGTACAATTGATTATGAGTAAATTAATCTTTATAATGCCCGTTTACATAAAATGTTTTACTATTCTTTCTGGTTAATAAAATCTCAAATTTCGAACAACTTTCGAATTTTCAATATAAAATGTTCATAATCAACGGTGTTCCTACTAGTATTACAAATGGTATTTTAAAATTGGTCCGATAATTTTACGATGAAAATAATCCTCACAATACACGTTTATGGAAATTTTAAGAAAATTGTAAATAGTCTCTGCGGCTCGTGCACGCTATATGAGCGCAAATGTTTCCAAAATATTTTTATTCAGTGAGGGTTTTATATGTGTGCTGTTTATAGTTGACGCACGCTGAAAATCTACTATTTCATTAAGATTTAAATATCCTATAATAACAGGATTAAAATATATTCTAGTGCAGAGAACTAATATAATTAGTTAAAATTTATTCAACACCCGGAAAAGAAAATGTAGTTGCTTTTCCATGTGATTCTTAAATAACAAAGCTGACTAAATTTTCATTACTAATTTCCAACAATAAACGGGGTTAAATTATGATATTTATCTCATGAGCAAACTAATAGATTTACCAGAGAACAGATTATATATATATTAAATAAAATATATCTGTATTATTTATTATTAGTAATATTAGTAATAATATAATTATATTATTAGCTAAAATTCAGATTAATGAAACTTAGATAAACGTTATCTCTTCGTCTTCATTATTTAATATGAACTAAAAATATTCGCTAAAAATGTACATAAAGTATAATAATAATAATAATAATAATAAATAATAATAATAAAAAATGATGGATCAATTGGTGCCACCATAAAACATATGCCAGTTTTAAATAATAAAACTTAGATAAAGTATTCTTAATAATTAATCTTCTGTAGTACCATCTCTCTATATATAAATGGCTAAGAGAGTTTTTCCTGTAAGTCCTTGGCTGGACGCAAATTGATTGGCTAAGAGAGATTTTATTCTGTTTGTCTGTGTGTTGTTGCCACCAGCTTTTCATACTTTAGTTAATTTTAAAAATTGTCACCAGCTTTTCATACTTTAGTTAATTTTAAAAATTGTCACCAGCTTTTCATACTTTAGTTAATTTTAAAAATTGTCACCAGCTTTTCATACTTTAGTTAATTAAAAAAAATCTAATTATCCCATCGAAAAGTTAATTAAACCGACGGATTCAGAAAAAATGCCCCTTTCATTTGATACCTTATTTGTGACAAAATTTTGATTAGATTTTTAAAAAATAATTAAAATTTGAAAATAATAACCTGGTAAAAGCTTTAAATGTGGACATTTAAAATTTTAATTGTTGCTAAAAAGAAAAAAAAAAAAAATTTTTTTTTTCAACACATAAAATGAAATAAGCTTTCTTGCGAAAAATAAAAAAAATATAAAATATTTTACTCGTTCACATGAAAAAATGAAAATTGAAAATGGAGTAAAAAAACAATTTAGATAAAGTTAAAAGGTAGTTCCAAAAGTAATGGAAATATAAATGAACATTAAATAAATAAAAAAGTCGTCTGCTCAATCACATGGTAATGAAAAGAAAGAATTGAATTCAGTAAATATGGAAAGGAAAGGAAAACGAAAAGAAAAGACAGAAACAAACAAACAAACAACAACAACAAATAATAATAATAATAATAAATAATAATAACAATAATAACATAAGCAACGGAAAACCGAAGCGGGCTTTAAAGCAATTTCATGATTTCTTTAAATTTTATTTTTGTTTGTAAAGCGATATAGAAAAGACTTTCCTTTAAATACAGTGTCCAGCGAAACGAGAAAAACCTTCGTTTATTCACTACCTTCATTGATTTCATGAATTAAAAAATGGTTTCGTTAACAAACTTTGATCTATTGGCACGCAGGCAGCATCAGGCCGAGTCTTGTACGTTTCGAGTTTGATTTTGAAATTTTCTCGCATTCGGAATTCGGTTCATTCCAAACTCGAAGCTTTGTTAGTTTAATATAAACTAAGAAATACTGAATAAAGGTGTTCATAAAGTTGTTATAAATAAATAAATAAATAAATAAAATTGATACACCATTTGATACCACCATAAAAGATGTGCCATTTGAATATAATTTTTATCGTTTTACGATATGATTTTTTTTTTTTTTTTTTTTTTTCACATTCATTTCGATGAAGAGAAAAAGGAAAGCTATTTATACTAAGTCTGTAAATGCAAACATCAATTTCTCTCTCTTCTTCCCGTTTTTTTTTTTTTTTTTTTTTTTTTTAATAATAACATAAAAACATATATTGAGTACATTCCTAAGAAAAGTAATTCATATAATAAAAACGATTTCCATTAAATTATTAATTCATGTCTAGTTATCAAATTTAGAATGAAAAAAATCCTATTATTCTATTTGATGATGGTATTAAAAAAAAAAAAAAGAACTTTCTTTTTTTAGCTAAAATAAGCAAGAAAGATTTTGAAAGCGCATTTTTATCTGCTTCAAAAAAATCCACTCAAATTTGAACATTGATTTTCTTTCACTAGAACAGATTTGACGTTTTTAAATCATTTCTTTTTTTCCCTCTAAATATTTTATGTTTGAAGCATGCAAATATGATTTTTCCTTCCGTTCTGAAGTATTTAGTTATTTATTCGAGATAAGAATATTTTCGTTGTATAACTTGTAGAAAAATATGTATTGCATCAAATGCACGATTTCTGTTGCAATATTTAAAAATCGAATTTAGTTTTACTTATCAAATAAAAGTAATACCATATTATTTACAGAAAAACTGTAAATGAAAAAATAATATCTAAAATATAGGAATTTTAAGATTAAGCATGGACATTTTTTTAAATAATAGTGTAAAATAAATAAAATAAAACAAGATCTACCTATGAATATGTCAGGCATAGCAAAGTGCTACAATTAAAACTCGCACTTTGCAGGTAAAACGTGAATGTGCTGTTTTAGGATTCAAGTCGACCAATAGAGTTAGTTCTCATCCTAAATTAAAATCGTAACTTGTCATATGCTAATAAGTTTGGAAAGTGAGATAGATAAAAGGAGAAGGAAGATTGTTTTCGAGGTTAATGGTAGGGAGGTTAGCGGCTAGAGTTAGTTGGAAGGAGAATAAGTTAGTGAGTTGAATGTAAGTCGAGTAGATAGCGGTGCCAGGGAATCCTCCTGCTATCGAAAGGTTACTGAGCCGCGAGGGTGATTGAAGTTGAATGTTGTAGTTAAAATTATGGTGGTTAATGATTTAAAGTTAAAGTAGTTAGCATGTTCATTCTTTTGAAAAAAGAAATTATTATAATTATTATTAATATATATATATATATCACTATTTTTGGAGTAATTATGCTTAAAATTACAAAAATTTTAATGTTAAAATGCTAGTTGTTCCTCATTTCATTTATTTATATTTCATGTAAATGCTGTTAAACTTTCATGAACTAACTATCACGGAGATGATTGTGTGCGCAAGATTATACAACGACAAAAAATTCGCATTGACATTTAAAAAATAAAATAAAATACAAAGTTAAGAATTGTTTTAATGGCTGTAATACAGAGATAAAACCTTTCTTAACACCTACTAAAAATTACAAGTTTAAAAAAGAATATTTTTTCAATTATTGTAAATAAAGTTATGATAATTGTTTCTGATATTATCTCCTATTAAAGGAACCTGAGCCCTTAGTCCACACCAACGAGATATATAAAGTAGTGTGATATATGGTAACCCTTGAGAAGGTCCGAGATGAGTCATGTGACATGCTCTCCTTGCAGCTACGTATTCGGTGGTTCCCTTGGTAACAGCTTATTTTCCGTATGGCAACGGTTCCAATGGCAACGGTTTGGAGATTGTTCTTCGCATAAGTCATTAACTGCCAATGTTTTTGTTTACTTACGTAGTTTAATATTATTATTTTATTATTTATTAAAACGTTAAATACGTACAAAATTATTTTAAAAACAATTTATTTCGGTCATAGGACTGTCATGTTACCTAAAAATAACGATAATTTGTCGAACTGATATTTTAAATGCCAAAATAGCGATAAAGGGCCAAACACAGTAACCTGTTGGAGCATGTCACGTGATTCAACTTGAACCACGGAAAGCTAATCCTTCATCCATTGAATCAGCATTCTAACTTATATATCTCGTTGGTCCACACAGCCACTGATATCCATTAGACATCTATATCACATCCAATGATCCATAAAAGTTACTAAATATCTAAAGAATGTCCATTAAAAGTCCTGGATACCCTGTACTAATTATAGATATCTATTAGATATTTAAGTTTAGACGAAATTTAGACGCGTCTTTTTCAATGTCTAATAGATGTAACATGTTAGATCAAAACAAGATTTAGATATTTTTAATATCTATTAGATCTAACAAGTCCAATTATTGAATATTTATCAGATATTTAACAAACTTCTAGTACATGTAAATAAGAGTGACATTTATCGTGCTAATAGGATGTTTGTAGAAGTTTAGTGGATCATTTTTTTAATAACTTTTATAGATGTATTATGAATGTAAGTGGCTGTGTGGAACATAATTTAAATTTTTGAGATACTGTTAAACATTTACTGAAAAAACATATTTAATAGGTGGTCACGTTTTTGAACATTTTATATATTACTTTACTATTTACAGCAAATATGCCTATATTGCAACGAAATATATAATTTGTTTAAAATAAAGTTTTAAATCATTTATTATTGCTTAGCTAACCTATTCTAGTTATTTTTTCCTTAGTGAAAACAGTTATATTAAATTTATTTTCCTCAAAATTTTCAGTTTTGAATTCTGAAAACATCTTTGTACATTATTCTACAGTAAGGGGTGTTTTTATACACAATAGAGAGAGAGAGAGAAAAAAGAGTAATTTTTTCTTTAATTTTTCTTTTTCTTTTTCTTTTTTTTTATTTGGAAAAATTCCATTAATTAATTAAATTTTAAATCTTTTCATAAATTTAAAATACAAACCACCTCCTGATAATCTAAACTGCAGAGGCTATGAGGTGGGTACAAAGAGGAGGTTGGTATTAATCATCCTTACAACAAAAAAAGGGTTTTTTTTTAAAGCGTAGGTGTGAAAAGATTTGGCTGATTCAGTATCAATAAATAAATAGTCTCAAATGATTTGTTTCTTTTTCTAAAGAAAATTTTCTAATTCCGTTTTTTATTTTATTTTGCGTTGCTGAAAATTAAATAAAATTGAAATATAATCACTTAAGGGCGGGGACGGTGGGCATTATAAATAAATATTTTTAATTTTACAGCAAAAGTTAAAATTTTTTGTAAATATATGCACTGAAGTATTACAATATTAATAACATAAAAATAAATATATATATATATATATATATATATATATATATTAATAAAAATAATAATAATAATAATAATAAATTAAAAAAATAATAAATAAATAAATAAATGTCTCTCTCGTTTATATTTTTCATATTTTTTTCATATTTTGCTTGATTATAATTCATTTATACATTTTAAATAAATTTAGGTATCGGATTTACTATTCGTTCAGAAGTTTAGTTTCAAGAATAATTTTTGTGAAATATACTGATTTTTTATGACAATTTCAATCACGCGCATAATAAAACAGTCTTAAAAATCTGAATATAGGCGAAACTTAAAACGGATACCCACATTTCCCTGAAATGTACAATAAAACATCTTAAAGCAATCTATATATTAATTTGAAACGTGTTTTTGTCTGTCTCCACTAAATTGAGAGAACGGCTAGGTGTAAAAATTTGGTTCAGGTGTCTAAAAAATTGTCTTGGTCTGTAGATATGTTATGAAAAGAGAAAAATATAAAAAGTCGAATGGTTCCCCCTCCTGGGGGTGGGCAGCGATTAAACATACTTTGGCGAGCACAACTCAGCTCCAAATTACTTCACGGGGAAGAAATTGTACATGGGGGGACTAGACTCGAATACTAAAAAATCAATATCTCCGATTTTGGAATTTTCAATTTTTAAGGGGAAAAAGGGGTAAAGTAAATTTGAAGGGGGGGGGGGAATTAGTTTGAGAGGGATATCCGTTCTAGACCCACACATGTAGCACCTCATTTTAAAGGTCTTGAAATTTCATGTTGATTGGGGATGTTTGTATACAATATAGGGCACCCCTGGTGGTGAAAAATGGAACTAGGTGATTTTATAGTAGGCCCTATCATGTTTCACCTTATTTTAAAGGTCTTGGTATTTCCTGACCGTTGGTGATGTTCGTAAGAGAACACACTGTGCCCCCTGGTGGTGGAAAGTGCAACTAAAGGATTTTGCAGTTGACACCACCATGTGACACCTTATTTGAAAGGTCTTGGAAATTTAAGGCGATTGTTGATAAAGGTCTTGAAATTTCATTTTGATTGGGGATGTTTGTATACAATATAGTGCGCCCCTGGTGGTTAAAAAGGGAACTAGTTGATTTTGCAGTAGACCCTATCATGTTACAACTTATTTTAAAGGTCCTTGATATTTCCTGACCGTTAGTGTTGTTCGTATAGAACACGCTGTGCCCCCTGGCGGTGGAAAGAGTAACTAAAGGATTTTGCAGTTGACATCACCATGTGGCACCTTATTTGAAAAGTCTTAAAAATTCAACTCGATTGGTGATGTTCGTATACAACATACTGCGCTCCCTGGTGGAGGAAAGTGGATTTTGCAGCGCGTGCGTAGCATGCCTGCTATACAGTGCCGCAGCCACAGGCAGCGGCAACACGAGTCAGAGGTTCGTTCGGTTCAAGGTTAATTTTTGAGAATTTTCTCATGTTATTAACGGCCTGTATATATGTGCCGCAGGCACTGGGTCACGAACCCGAGTTCTGTTCTGTTTGGGGTAATTTTTTTTTTTTTTTTTTTTTTGTTACAGATAATTCTTTTTTGTTGTTGTTGTTGTGATATTATCATTTAAAAATAGAAATTCAAACAAAATCGAGTTAAAGATATAAAACCATACAAATTTAAGGTGCATTTAAGGTTATTATGATGGGCCCGGGCAATGCTGGGCGGGTTCGTTCCGTTCCAGGTAAATTTTTTGGAATTTTTTCATGGTATTAGCTGCTCGCGTATGCACTGCCGCAGGCACAGGGGGCACAAGGCAGAGTTTCGTTCGGTTCGAGGTAATATTTGTTACAGCTGATTATTTTTTTTTTCGCAATGCTTTTACTTAAAAATAGAAATTCAAACAAAATCGAGTTAAAGATATAAAATCATACAAATTTTAGGTTCATTTAAGGTTATTATCACGGGCCCGGGCACTGCCGGGGGGGGGGGAGTTGTTCGGTTCCAGGTTAATTTTTGGGAATTTTCTTATGTTGTTAGCGGCCCGTGTATGCGCTGCCGCAAGCACCGGGGACACAAGGCAGAGTTTCGTTCGGTTCGAGGTAATTGTTTTGTTACAGTTGATTATTTTTTCGTGATGCTTTCATTTAAAAACAGAAATTCAAACGAAATCGAGTTAAAGGTATAAAATAATACAAAATTAAGGTTCATTTAAGGTATCATGGGTCCGGGCAACGCCGGACGGGTCAGCTAACATATAGTCTTAGTATTAAACGAAATAGAAAATAAAAGATAGCATCTGTTTATTTGGAGGCAGTTTGACGTCACATTGACAGTACTTTGTAGAAAGTAATGTCATATATAGTATTTCTATTTATAAGCATTTTTCCGATTTTCTGTTTTAAAGTGAAATGTCGTAAATTATATTAGATGTTTTAACATGAAATACGTTTAAATAATAATGCGACGATTTTTCAAACATTACGGTCAATAAAGTGATCGTCGAATTCGACGGGTTCCAGCTAGCTTTTATTAATTTTAAGCCAAAATTGTGACACGAGAGACATTTGAAAGAAGGAAACATCGTTAAAAAACACACTAAGAGAAAACAGAATTTAAATTGAATTTCACCAGTTATCATTATTTATCAGTCAAACATTTTAGAAGGCTATATATTTTAAACTGTATGTTTTTCACTATTGTTTTAACAAAATTAAAGTATTTTAAAAGTTAAAAATACATATGATCAATCTCCGCCGACTATACCGCTTGTTTTTTTTTTTTTTTTTTTTTAAACCCTTGTAATTTTTGAAAATATCAACTTAGAAGCATGCGGTTTGTTGCATATTGTTCAGAATTAGCTATAGAAAATAGATATAACAAAACGAGAAATTGATGTTTTCCGTTGATTTTTACGATTTTCAAAACGGTCTCCGGAAGCGGAAGCCAGAGCTGCCAACCAAATCCGGCAAATTGTTAGTACCGCCCCTTTTCCTACACCACTTAACTTTTAGAGTAATTTTCTTCAAATATATTTACGATGAATAAAGAAAACAAATACTCTAAAAATTAAGTGGTGTAGAAAAAGGGGCGATGCTATCAATTTGCCGGATTAGTTTGGCACCTCTACGAAGCTAATGTTATTCTATGGGAAATTTTCTTTACTTATAACTCATTAACTAATACATATTTTTAAATTTTGTTTTCACATTCAGAAAATTCACAACTGTTAAATTGTCGAACCTTTTTCAAAAACGAATTATTTTATTTTTTTATGTGCTATTTTGAAGCGACGGTAAGTGAAGAGAGGGCTGTTAAGTATAAAAATTTACTTAATGAAAAAAAAATATTTAAAAGGGAATCTCGAATTTTAAACACGGAAAAATTAAAAGAAGATTCTTTAGAAAAATTATATATATATATATTAGAAGATGTATACCAGAAAACGCAATAAAAAATTTGCACACTGAGAAAAAATATATACCGGCTTTCTCTAGAATGAATAAGTGACCATTTTCTAAATCCCTTAACTGGAAATATAGATTTCCGAGCTATGCGCATAAGGCACGCCAATAAACTGAATAGACGAAGTGATCGAGAATTTCTAGCGTACACATTTCTAGAGGGTGAAACAATATTTAGAATACTCTAAATATTCTGAATCATTTATATTGCGAGAAATTCTCGCTTGATTTTCTAGAATTTGGTCATAAACCAAGATTATATTTGCAGAAACCCGCCTCTTGTAGTCTCATTTATTTGCAGAGATTTTTAAATAACTTTGCCCTCGAGAATATAGGCAAATGCTCTAGAATTCTTATAGGGGCTTCTAGAACTCGCTTTCCAAGGGTACTATAATTTATAAGGATGACATGGAACTATTTTTTCTAGAGCCACAATTAGATTCTAGATGTCAGTTACAGAATTTTTTCTCAGTGCATTCTACTTTTTTTTTTATCATATACAACTTTTATAAATAATTATAAGTCATAGTTTTCCGTTTTGTTTTGCATAAGAAAACTAAATTTAATTTAAATTTAACTACTTTAAAGTAAAAACAAATACGAGAAAAAAAAAAAGGAATATTTAAACGCCGCATATTTTAAATATCAAAATTTAAGTTAAAATTTGTTAGAAAAATAAAAATACATTTATCGCAGTTATTAAATATCACTAGCAAAATCGCACTCTATTAATGTAAGTTCCATTTCGTTAGAAAATAAAACTACATTTCGTTTTTAGTGAATAAATATCGCGAGAAAAAACACTTTCTGTTATTTACAAGGGATATTCAGTTGATAAAAATGTTTTCTATAAAATTTTTCAGTTTTGTTTTAAATCAAAAACTAAATTAAATTCAAATTAAATAATTATAACGAAAGATTTTACTTATTGAAAAGGAAAAAATAATTATAAAAAATAGTTAGTCGTATTATTAAAAAATAAATTAAGTTAAGTTTACATACAAATATGATATTTAACGCTTATTAATTACAATTGAAGGCATACATTTTTTGTATTAAAATGAAAATTGCCCTTTATGATTTACAAAAAGTAAAAATTTGTTTCATAGCACTAAAATATAAGTAACATTTAATAAATCGTGATACTTTCAAAAATTAATCTATGGTCAAAATATCGATTTTCCAAATTTAATATAATAATAAAATTTAATTCTTTATCTTTCCAAAATTGTTTAATTTTACTTCTGATAGAATTATAATCTTTTAAATTCAATGACGTATCAGTAATATCTATACGGTTAAAATTTATTTATTTCTTTTTCTCAAAATCAATATTTCAATATTTTTTGTTTGTGCAAAAAATAATAGAAAATATGGTTTATGACAGTAATGAGGCCATGGGGGAAACATCTAATGATCCCGAGAGATCTCCTTTTCAGCTATTCCCTCGTGGGGACAGGCTGAACCAGTTTGTTGAACTTTAAATTAGTTACATATTTTTGAGTTTCAAGTATTTGTTAAATACGACTGATTTGTTGATTTCATATTTTAAGAGAGTTCATACAGTTCATAATGTTCATAATTTCACTTAAGGTGTTTTACAATGGTCTTATTTGTTGATACTTTACTTTATCAGAGTTCAGTTTCATTATTTGTCCATAAAGAAGTTTAGAAGTTTGTAGTTCTTTATATCATTTCCATTTTACACGATATTATTTAGTATTTCCATTGTTGTACATACTTAAGTTAATTTTTTATTCCTTAGAAGTATAAAGAACTTTTTAAGCATATTTGAGATATTTTGATTGTGTCAAAATAATAAATTCAAGACCATGAACTAAATGTACATGATAAGCTCACAGAAAAGTTAGAATTTATATTTTATACTGGAGAATTCTATCAATGCAGAGTGGTATGGAAACACTAAAATATTTCAAGTGCTGTTAGTAAAAATAAAAAGCAGCATGTCCCTACATCTTACAAAAAGAAAAAAGAAACCGCTGATATTCAGAGTATGAAAACGAATTAGATAAGAAGAAAAACTATACACTATACGATATTTTATACCAATATTTAAATTAAAAATCTGGTGTGAAACAACCACACGACTTCCATTACCCACTATTACACGTATTACATGCATTTTTGAGAGATAATGTAGTCAGAAAACATAAAAGTGACCTAAACAAGTAGAAACCTAAATTTTTTCCGGTAAGAGAAATTTATAAAGACATATAAAACGAAGCTTATATATAGCGAGGTAAAAAATAAGAGAAAAAAATGGTAGAGTTATTTTTTGAAACACAACTTTCCGAGATTTGAAGATGACCTACCTAAGCAGAAAGGCTGTTAATTTTCCTCTAATAACCACCTAATACACAAGAAAGAAATGGATTTATATAGCAATTTTCAAGAAAATCATTAGAGCCGTTTTTGAGATACTAACTTTTACAAAAAATCAATTATTGACCGGAAAACAATAATTACATACAAAAGGATATTTAAAAGTGAGTTAACAGGGCGAGTTTGAAAAAAAAAAAAAAAAAAAAATCCGTACAGCCGTTTTTAAAGGAACGCGCTTGCGAGACCTGAAATTGAGCTAGTTATACAGGATGCCTATCAATTTTCTTGAACTAACCAACTATATCATTCGAAAGGACATCTAATAGAGTATTTATATAGACAATTTGAAGAAAATCGTTACAGTCGTTTTTGAGATACAGACTTCCGGTCCCACTTCCGGTCTCCGATATCCCACTTCCGGTTTTTCAATTTTCACCAAAATTTGGAAACTTCATCTCTACACCAGACCTGTCTTAATTCTGAAATTTTGTAGTTCTATCTTTATTAGTTTCGGAAATATGATAGCCAGAAGATTCCACACACACACACACACATATACACACACACACACTGACCAATTGCCAAAAGCCACTTTTTTGGACTCAGGGGACCTTAAAACGTGCAAATCAGGTGAAATCTCGATATCGAATTTTTGAACCAAATACAATACTTCCATTACCTACCATATAAGCGAGACGTATTAATCCTGGACGACAGGACCCATGCCCCAGCCCGCCCGGTTCCCGCTGTTCAATGTCTTTTTCTAGTCAATTTTGTGCTCTTATTACTTCCGGTGTGAGCCTGTTTTTTTTTTTTTTTAAACACACTTGACATTGTGAGTTTTTTTTTGCTTTTCTTCCCATGCTATTTCTATGGGGTTTTTAGCCTTTTTTCCTTTTTTTTTCTACACTCTAAAGTGGCGGTGGTGTAGGGTAATAGAAGAAAAGAATATGCTGAAAGAAGAAATTTACATAAAAGGTGAACTAATAAGTCACATTGTATAGTAAATGCTAACAAAGAAAAACACTAAAATAAACAAACATCTTCAGACTTTATTGGATACAAATTAACAACTACCGACAAAAGTTATTACAAAAGAATGCTACCCGTTTACTCTCGCAGTTTCACACAAATTACGAAATTCCTCATTAGAAATGGTCCTTTAATTTAATTTCATAAGGAGTTTCGCATTTTTTTACTTTATTTCTTTTTTTTTTAACTGCGTGATTAAAAATAGGTTATAAATCTGATAATAAATAATGCAAATTCTATTATTTATATAATTTTTCTTTCTTTCTTTCTTTTTCAATTCTTTTTCACTTTTAAAACTATACAGTAAAATATAATGAAATTTGATTTATTTTCAACATTAATATTGAGCTATACAACTTATAAATTGTTTACTATTACCTACAAAAAACTTTAACACCAAATAACAACTTCTTTTTTCCACTATTTTGATTAAAAAAAATCATCTATCAAAATAAACAGATTTTTGTACTTTTCTGATAAGGGTAAATTGTAAGCCGTCCGCAAGCTTTCACAGACATTAAGTGTATGAAAAGAGGAGATAGCTATTAATCTTCCCACAAGAATGAATAGATTTCCGAAGCGTAAGTTTGACAGGACGTAGATGACTCAGTGCTATAATATAAATAGTTTCAGTAGCCAAGTTTCTTTTTAAAAAGAAAATTAACTGTAACCTGTTTTGTTTTGTGTGTGTTAATTAACTTGAGTTTAATTAACCTAAAATTTTAAATGAATCTATTTTCTTCACTTTATGTGACAAAATATAATAAATTGTTCCAAAATGTTTTAGGTAGTTATTTTTCATCTTATTTTAAATGACCAATTCAATGTTATGCGCATATTCTGTGTAATATGTAACGTAAATATATGTCGTAATATAAAATACTAAGTGTATTGAAGTATAAATTTATGTGTGTCATGGATACAAAGATGTTTATATAATGGCCTTATCTAATTTCTTCGAAACTTTATATAGATTCTACCGTGTACAAAGATCTGAAATGTTCTGAATGTTTATTACAGGAAACACAGTATAAAAGAACTTAAACGTATTTCAAAAATTGAAATAGTTCAAAATTAATTCAAAATAAGACCAGCGTAGTTTGACTTATTTTGTTTTAGTCTTTTTTGTCATTTAAAGAATTTTCGAAGAATATAGTTTAGCGATATAAACCAATGAATTCTTCCGGAAAATTCCCGAATTCTGTTCTTATTGAAGTTAGAGTTTCCGAACTTTGGCAACTCTAAACTACAAATTTTCGTAAAATTCTGTTGCCAAGTCGCCAAATTCGACGCAAAATCGCCAAAATCGATGCCCACACAAAAAATCAGCGTTTGCTACAAACTTGGCGATATGACGAGATTAGCGACCAAATTTCGCGGAATATTGTTTCAGGATTGCCAGAATTAGTAAATCCTTTCTCAATTTTAACTGAATTAATTGCTTCGGTAAAATATATCGTTTGTCACCTCTAATTTTCGGCAAAGATAACAAAAGTAGGCCATCTATACTCGAATGATTTTTTATTTAATTTTAAGTTTTGAATTTGCCAATGAGTGATTCTGTAATAAGCCATTTTTGTAAAAACTAGTACATTTGTTTGGCACTATATATAATCCTATTATCAGGATTTTTGTAGTTGGAGTAGAAGTTCTTCAGTTTTTTTTTTTTTTTTTTTTTTTTTTTTTTCGTGGTTGGAATTTGCCTGTTCATTTACGAATCAGTTACCTCACATAAAAATGTCAATGTTTTCATAACAATATGTATATTCCAATGGGTGTATAAGGAAGTCATGTGGTGTCCACATCAAATTTTTTTCTATTAAAGATGCGATTCACTAAGACACACAAAATTATTTGTGTGTTTTAGTTGCGAAACATTCCTTGAAATCGAAAAATGCGTTTTTTCAAACTTTTAAGCTCTAAGTATACTGTTCCACCATCTGAAACATGAGACCATGCCAATGCTAGTCAAATCCCTGTGTTATACGCATTTAAAAATCACGATGTGCTATAAAAAGATTAAATCGTAAGGCTGGTAAGTTTCAAAATCTGTCATCTTCATATCCAGTAGAAGAAGTATCTCCTAACACAGGAACTTGGCTGGCTTTAGTATAGTTTCTAATTTCCAGGTGGAAAAATATTTTACTTGGTTTTATTACAGCTAAATTTTAATCACATGAAAAACTGAGACAGACAATATACACTAAAAATATACAATTTAAAACATTAAAAACACAAAACAAAAATTTAAACATTTCGAGCCTTTTACAGGCTCCTCATCCGTAAAAACATCAAATGTATATGCTGAGAAGAACAACAGAATTTCATTAAGGGAGTACAATGTATTCAGCGGGAACTGCACATGCCTTATTAAGTGGTGAAAAATGTTGATTTGTGTACCAGCCCTCCAGGAAAATTCTTGAATGATAATTTAAACAGTTAGATATGATTATTTTAGTATTGTTAAAATCAGGTACATGGTCAGTTTCTATGGCATGCTGTTACAGCTGTTATTTTAAATTATAGCAGAACAACGAAATAGTAATGAAACTGTGTAGAAGAAGGTTCAGCTGAAAAGTATGCACGCATAATTTAGCAAAAAGTTAATATTTGGATTTTTTTTATAGTGTTTTGTTGAATTGTGCGCAAACTCTCCTAACTTTACCTTATACAGAAGTGCCAAGATATTACGGATTGTCCGTGTACAAGAAGGTTCAGTTGAAAAGTATGCACGCATAATTTAGCAAAAAGTTAATATTTGGATTTTTTTTATAGTGTTTTGTTGATTTGTGCGCAAACTCTCCTAACTTTACCTTATACAGAAGTGCCAAGATATTACGGATTGTCCGTGTACAAGAAGGTTCAGTTGAAAAGTATGCACGCATAATTTAGCAAAAAGTTAATATTTGGATTTTTTTTATAGTGTTTTGTTGAATTGTGCGCAAACTCTCCTAACTTTACCTTATACAGAAGTGCCAAGATATTACGGATTGTCCGTGTACAAGAAGGTTCAGTTGAAAAGTATGCACGCATAATTTAGCAAAAAGTTAATATTTGGATTTTTTTTATGGTGTTTTGTTGAATTGTGCGCAAACTCTCCTAACTTTACCTTATACAGAAGTGCCAAGATATTACGGATTGTCCGTAATTTTAATGCCGAAAATTCTTTAATGTATTCTTTTGCAATAATTATCTGCAATTTAATAGGAAAAGTTTTATGTTTTCTTTACTGTGGTATAAAATTGATTTTTTGTTAGTAGTAACTTGGCACCTCTGCCTTACATATATATATATATATATATATATATACATATATAGCAATAAAACTCTGAAGAAAAAAATGTTGAAGACACCAGAAAATTTAATTTTAATATTGTTACGAAATTGTAAATAATTGCATTTATTTTTGTATAAATTCCTTCAAAGAGGCTTAGTAAAATGATAAAATACCAATTTTCTGCATTTCCAGCTCTCTTTCGCGTTAAAGTAGCTTAATTTTTCCTTTAAAACGCATTAACAGCTTCAATAAGGCAGGTAGTGGATTTGGCGCCAAATTTGGCGATTTTTTCCCTCCTTGGAGATTTTTTTGGCGACCTCGGCGAGAAAATCATTATTATCGATATATCAAATAAGGAAGCTGAAATCCTATTGGTTGACCACTTTCTCGAATTTTCCAAATTTTTCTACAGGAGTATTTAAGGAGCTGCTTTCCGCCAAGGCCGAGAATGTGTCAGTCAGTTTTGCCAATGCTTGCATTTATGTTGAAAGAGTCTGAGCCTCTTTGGTAATACAGTGGCATTGCTGTATGTGTTAACGCTATGCAGTTGTATTGTGGATTTGCTGTTGACAGCTGTTAAATAAGCTGTGTTTGTTGGTGGAATTGAAGCTGATACTCAGTTTATATTCCTGTATTCTTCTGGAATTTTCTGTAAAAAAAAAAACTACTGAATTTTTACAAGTTTCACCTATCATTCTCGGACAACTCATGAACCCCCACTGCGCAACAATATGATCCAGCAAGCCATTGGAAAAGTAAAGGTTTGAAAATTGCAGAAAGTAATTTGATGCTTGATAGAAAAAGAATTCTAGCTTTCAAAACAAAAAGTTGAAATATCACTTAGAATCAAAAGGAAATTCTAAAAAAGGCAACAAATATTTATTCAGAATTAAACAAGTCATTAGAACAACTCAGTGGTTCAACAAACGACGCTATACCAGTTATATTGAAGGAACATGTAGCAATGGCAATAAAAGTAATGAAAAATGAAAGAGCTTCAGGACTAGGAAAAATGACTATGTACATTTTAAAATAAGCAAGGAATGAAGCCACTGAATTTCTTACTGATATATTCCACAAATGTATAACATGATGCACTCTTAAAAATTTCTGTAAATTTACAGTTATTCTTAGTTAAAAGTGAATAATCGAGATTCTCAATCTTTATTCTGTATTTTTACCTAATTTTATTATTTAATTATTTAATTAAAATTAAAAATAACTGCTTCCACTTTAGAAAAAGCATTCCACGTCCAAAATATATTCTCACCAATAATTAATTAAATTAAAATTGGTTATTAAATTGAATGTATAAAATAAGTTTTTTAACATCTCAGTTTATTTTTCTCTGTAATTTTACGTAAGACTTAAGATAATATATTACACGGAGTTTTCAGTTGAAATTTTTAACAGTGTGTGATGTTCCAAAAGATTGGAAAAATGCTATCATAATCTTACTTTTTAAAGAAGGGGAAAAGAAAGATATTAAGATAGTAGAGACTATTGTCTAATAAGACTTTCTCAGTAATATTTGAAATTCTGATGAAAGTTCTGATAAATCACTGACAGAATAAATTAGACGCATTAAAAGCTAACGAAAAAGCAAGATTTCGAAGTGGTTTTAGCACCATCGGTCATATTCATAAAATTAGAGAAATTATTGAAAGAAATATGAATTCGAACTCCCTTCTCTGTGATGCTTTTGAGGACTATGGAAAAACGTTTGACTCTGTATCATCACTAGCAGTTATGAATGCATTAAGGAATACTAATATTAATCCAGGATGTGTTTACCTCATTAGAATCGTTTATAAAGAATCAACAACCAAACTAAAAAGTTATAAAACGTGTAATGCATTCAAAACTAGAAAGAATGTAAGACAAGGCGACCCAATTTCACCTAAACTCTTTAGTGCAGTACTTCAAGAATTTTTTATGAAACTAAATTGGGAAAAGAAACGTATAAAAATTGGTAG
Source organism: Salticus scenicus (assembly GCA_963930645.1). Taxonomy (NCBI): domain Eukaryota; kingdom Metazoa; phylum Arthropoda; class Arachnida; order Araneae; family Salticidae; genus Salticus; species Salticus scenicus. Next base: position 191,390,790 of record OZ005658.1, on the reverse strand, counting down.
AGAATTTATAAATTATTTGAGATTTGTGGATGACATTGTACTGCTTGCTTCCTCATTTGAGAATTTACGAAAATTTTTTCAAAAAATAAAGAGAGCAATCGGTAAAAGAGCGCTATATTAAAAAGCGGCCTCCTAATTTTTTGAAAAGAAAAATGTTTGATCAGTGTATTTTGCTTGTATTAACTTTTGCTTTAGAAACTTTAACATTATCATGTAAAACTATACAAAAGCTTCAAACAACTCAGAGCAGCATGGAGATATGCATGTTAGGACTCACCCGAAGAAACAGTAAACGAAACACGGGGATCAGGGAGCAAACCAAAGTTACTGATGTCATTTGTAGAGTAAAGATTGCAAACTGGAGGTCAGCTGGGCATCTAGCCAGAAGAACCGATGATAGATGGGCCACCATAGTCCTATTTTGGATACCAAAAAATAAGAAGAGATCAATGAAGGGATTACTATGTTGTTGGAGAGACGCAATTGTCAAGTTTCGAGGAGCATAAAGGCGAATAATTGTAGAAAATAGAGCAGATTGAAATCTCCTAGGAGAGACCTTCATCCAGCAGTGGATTGATAAAGGCATAATTTTATAATGATAATGATGATGATGAAAAACAAAATGATCATTTGAAGTCTAGTGAGATGTTTTAAGTTTAAAAATAATAATAAAACATAGAATAGGAGGTTGTTTTACTTAATTTTTAGTAAAGAAATTTCGTTTTCATTAAGTAAGTAAGATTAATTTAACTTACAATTTTGATTTTGTAACATAAAAGTAAACTGCTTTTTTTTTTTTTTTATGAAGGTTTTTTCTAAACATGAAGCCTTCTCAACTTCTTTTCTAAAGTTATTTCATTATTTACTATTCAACTGTAAATTTAATATAAACTTTAAATGTAGTCATTTTTAGCAAGAAAAACTTCATACTAACGTATTATTATTAAATCTTTTTATTAATATTATTATTAATAATACTATTATCTTCAATTTTTTTTTAAAGAAACTCCCTATTACGTTTTTAAGAGACTGAGTTTTCTGCATATTGAAAATATTTTAAACATTTTTGAGAAAGAAATGCGGCATTGAAAACCAACTACAATGTTTTATCCAGACGTTCTCAGGAGAATAAAGATGGATATTAATCTTCTGAAAGGAAAGAATAGATTTCTAAAGTGTAGGCTTAACATGGAATTGTTGAGTCAGCGTAATACGAAAACGATTCAGCAAGTTAGACTCGATTTTTTCCAGCAAAATCTAAATGAAACAGATTTATTTTTATTATTCTTAGTTTACTTGAATCTTAAATTAGTTGAGCTGTAAGTTAATTAATTTCTGGTTTTAGGGAAGAGAAGAGTTGAACGGGATGCAGGATGAATGGGACAATAGGAAACTTTTTATGCTTTGCAAGCACCGGAAACTTGATAATTTTTCTCATATATGGCAGCACTGAGGTCATTCATCAAGTGTAGTTTCAGAATTGTACTATTCATAGAAGGGTAGAAAAAAATGTCTTTTTCAGCTGCCAAAGTAAGTTTATACTGATTCAGTTAGGTAGTAGTTAAGAAATTAACTATTTGTTTAAAGTTAATATAACTCTTATATGGGGAAAAGGCAAATCTTTTACTGTGTTTATGATATTCAAGAAGAATATTCACATTTGTTTATTAAGCCTATTTCCTGTTTTATATGATCATGTAATGGTTGGAATGAATGGGACAGTTTAAATGGGGATGAATGAGACATCCCCACTATGTAATTAAAAATTTTACACAAGAATTAAATTAAAACGTAAATTAGTAAAAATTGATTACCAGGATCCTTAATTTTGTGGACTTCGAAAAAAAATTGAAATTAATTGTTCTGATTTTTGTTATAATAATTATGATTAAAAAAATTATAAGTTAGAATATTCAATGCAAATTAAATAAATAATTAAAATAAATAAATAAACTAATAATAATTTGATAAAAATCACAATTTCATAAAAGCTAATTAAATAAATTCTGGTGATATAATGTAATACAGAACATTAATACAGTTAATTAAATTTACTAAAGTATACATTTTGCATTTTAATCTTCGATGCAAATAAAAGTATTTGAGTTTGAAAAAAGAAATAATAATTAATGTGCGCATTCTTTATATAGAGCATATAATACTAATTTTCTCCCACAGCTAAAGTCAATGTCATTCTATGGGGGATTTCTTCCCTCCTCTCCACAATTACTCATTACCTATTGTATTTATTTATTTATTTTTAATTCTGTTTTCACATTCAGAAAATTCCCAATCGTTAAATTGGCATCGGTTTTATTTATTTTTTATTATTAATTTTTAATATTTTATTTTTGAGCTTAAAAAATTAATAATAACCAAGTGCATTTATCGCATTTTTTAAGTTAGGAAAATGTTTCGAAAACGAGTACTAAGACTACATTTAATAATATCACAAATAAAATTAACAGTCTTAGTACTCATATCTATTGAAATTTTATTTTTCCAACAGAGTGAAAATAATGCCTGGACCGGGAGTCGAACCGCGGACCTTTGACTTAAAAGGTCAAGGCTCTACCAATTGAGCTATCCAGGTCGACAACCGGTAGGCATTACTTACTCAGACAACCTTTAGGCAAAGCAACTGGTCTATCATGTAACTGGTCTCGACTCCCACCGGTTGTCGAACTGGATAGCTCAATTGGTAGAGCCTTGACCTTGTAAGTCAAAGGTCCGCGGTTCGACTCCCGGTCCAGGCATTATTTTCACTCAGTTGGAAAAATAAATTTTCAATAGATATGAGTACTAAGACTGTTAATTTTCTGAATGCGAAATCCGAATAAAAACAAAAAATAAATAAAATAAAATAAAAATACATTAGGTAATGAGTAATTTTGAAAAGAAGTTTCCCTATAGAATAACATAGGCCTTGGCTGCCCTCGAGTTTAGATTTACATGGTTATTTTTTTTTTTTAATTATTATTATTATTCATTTATTTAGGAGTTGTTCTCGATATGCGCGATCAAAATTCAGTAACTGTTGATTATAATTATGTATTTATACGTTTGGAATAATAATAATAATACTTTTATAATTATATATTTTATATTTTATTTCTTTCTTTTGTTGTGATTCTTTTCTTTTCATTCTTGATGACTACTTAAACATAATATTGCTAACATATCTTTTTTTTTTTTTTTTTTTTTAAATTCTTAACGTTGTAGAGAAGCATGTCATTGCTGTTAAATAACTTCGAATGCTGATTTTCTTTACTTTACTAATTATTAAATAACTGCAGATTTATTTCGCTGGACAAAAATTTTTTCTTCAACAATAATAACACAAAAAATTCGTAAATTTATATTGTTAATCATTGTGTTGAATATGCAATACTTTCAATAGTTACAAAGCTTATGTTTCTGTACATCATATTTAATCGTTAATTTTCTCCTAACATAATTTTTCGTTGAAATATTTAAATGGGAAACTCAAGTAATTCTTTCACTTTCAGATTTTCGGAGTAATAAGCAATAATTTTTGTTTTAATTATTAGCCAATTAATTAAATTTTCAGTAAAAAATACAGATTTATTTCATTATATAGTTATTCTTAATTTAATTAAATTAATTTAAAAAGCATATTTAGGGCATATTTTTAACGTGCGATCAAAAAAGAGGGTACAGTTAGTTTGAAGTCTTAGTTTGTCTCACTCGCTCTACTTCTCTTTGTGTCTGTCTGTTTGCAGTACTGTAACTCCCAAACACCGGGATCGGTGGCGTGTTCCTGTAATCCAGCTACGTGGAGGTTAGAGTTTTAGAATGGAAAGAGTTCTGTAACTCCCAAACGAGTAAACTAATTACCATGCGGCTTTTTATTTATTTTTATTTATTTTTATTTATTTATTTAATTTTAATTTTAATTTTATTATTATTATTTTTTTATTGGAAGGCTGGAACGGGTCTGACCTATGTTTGATAAAAATATGTTCGATATATATATATATATATACATATATATATATATATATATATATATATATATATATATATATATACACACAATCGGTAACAAAAGTATCCAAACAGTAGCGAAAATTCTTATATAAAAAAGGTAGAATTAATACTGCTTTGTTAAATAAATCCTTGTCGAATCATGTTCTTAGTCAATCTAAGAACATGATTCGACAAGGATTTATTTAACAAAACAGTATTAACTCTACTTTTTTTATATAGGAATTTTTGCTAGTGTTCGGATATTTTTGTTACCGACTATATATATACCATTTTAGACTTATATTTTAAAATTTGAGAACTGGAAAAAATATTTAAAAAACCCTTTAATTTTTTTTTAAAAAAATAGCGTAAATGTTTAATTAATTTAGAAAAAAATAAATTGATTAAAAGGAGCAATTGCAAGTACAGTCGGTAACAAAAGTGTCCGAACACTAGCAAAAATTCTTATGTCAAAAAAGTGCACTTTATACGGATTTGTTAAATAAATCCTTATCGAATCATGGCCTTACACTGACTAAGAACAGGATTCGACAAGGATTTATTTAACAAAACAGTATGAAGTGTACTTTTTTTTACATAGGAATTTTTGCTAGTGTTCGGACACTTTTGTTACCGACTGTACACCGTCAAAAAATCTGTAAATTTGGTCGATAATTAGAAATCTTAACAAAATAATACTTAATAAATAAGGTTAACCCTGCGTTGACATTTTATAATTTTCTTATTGTTTTTACAACTGCAAATACAAATTTCATAGAAAGAAATGTTTGTAATAATATTCATAGTCAGCGTTTTTTTTTTTTTTTTTTTTTTTTTTTTTCCCTTTTAAGATGGCTTTATTTTGTTTAATTGTTGCCATAAAAATTCTATAATAATTGTCATTATTTACGAAGTTTACATTTCATCACATAGTATTTAATCATTACTTTAATTTAATTTTCTCATAGTATATTTCCTTTATTGAAATTCGTAAGTAAAAAACTGGATAAAAGGAGTCTCTTACTTCCAGATTTCGTGAGTATTCCGTCAATAATTTTTGAAATCCTCTTTGTCTTTTCACCTAACTTCTGACATCTGCTGTTTTTCAATTGCATATAACGGCCAAAAACAGACATTTTTGAACTCCCGAGATGGTGTAAACGATTTTCTAGAGGTAAGGAGTAGATGATTTATCTTCTTGAAAGCAAAGGGGAACTTTTTTTAAAGACAGATATGACAAGTTATTGTCAAAGCTTATTGCAAAACTTTAAAAGAATGTGTTAGAGTAAAAGGAAAACTGTCAAAAGATACTTGAAAGACTTATGAAAGAAATTCAAAAATTCGACATTCTCACATTTAGAAAGAAAGATATTTCTTTCCCTAATAAAACTTCATTTCAATAATTTTATTCTTTTTTTTTTTTTTTTTTTTTTTTCTGTCTATCAGTTACCTACTATTTTAAGATTTTTTTTAAGTCACATTTTGTGACTAAAAGGAGAAAATGTTTCTATACAAACGTATGTAAATAACTGGAAATTTACAGTTTCGGTTGGTTTTAACTTTTAAAAGAATAGAGTAAAACAAATACAAAGCCTTCATAATGCCATTGGATTATTTATAAATGAGGGAAGAGGTAATATCATATATAAAATAAAAATAAATAAATAATAAGCCAAGCATTAATTTTTACTTTTTTTACTTTTTTACTTTTTTTTCTTTTCTTCTTCTCTATTTCTTATTTTTTATTTAAAAAATAAATAAAAAAAATCATTGAATACAATCTTAGTTATGATTTTCTTTTGACAGGCTGTATTACCATGTACGGCACAAGTAAATCCATAAAAAAAGTCCATCGTTACAAAAATAAAGTGGGATAAAAGTAAAAGATACAACAAGTTGAAATATAATAATAATAATAAAATGATTGTTTCTTTATGAAAACTAGTGGTATTATTTAAAAAATTGTATGTACTGTATTTATATTACAACTAGCAAAGCCCCGGTTTGGGAACGAACCGAATTCCGAATGCGGGAAAAATTTCAAAATCAAACTTGAAATGTACAGAACTCGACCTGATGCTGCCTGCGTGCCAACAGATCAAAGTTTGTTAACGAAACCATTTTTTAATTCATGAAATCAATGAAGGTAGTGAATCAACGAAGGCTTTTATCGCTTCGCTGGTCACTATATTTAAAGGAAACTCTTTTCTATATCGCTTTACAAACAAAAATAAAATTTAAAGAAATCATGAAATTGCTTTAAAGCCCACTTTGGTTCCCTGCTGCCTTCGGCAGCGACCTCTCATTCGCAGACTCTCGAGTGTCTGCCCCTATTGCCTGTGACATTAGCTTACCAGTGGGCTTTCATTTGGGTGCTTATCAGCTGACAGTTTCGAAACGGACAGTATAGAAAAAACTGAAGTAGCCATTTTATATTTGAATCCCAGTTATTTATGAACAACACTATACGTGGTATACATAATATTTCCTTTCACGTTATTTTCTATATTTATTTGATTTATTCGATCATCCGTAAAATGATAACAATTTCACATCAAATATAATATTGCAATGTGCTATGATTGGCTACGCTATCGCACGAGACAATTAATTTTTGTGGTTATAATAGTAGTTGATATATAGAAAAATAAATAAGAAAATATGTAAACCTGATCATGGTACAGCCTTAATGTAGCTCCCCTTGGAGACTTTTGAATTTTTATCATCACTTTAAACAAAAATACATAGGGGAGACTGTGGCACAGTGGACATAGGAGCACAGTGGACCACCCTTATTTAAATCTCTTATTATTTAACTCGTTTAGTTTATATTGACACTCATATATGGCAACATGGTACTACTTGTATACATCCAAAAAAAACATATAGTAAATGCTAAGGTAGCCGTTTTATACAATTTTTAAGTTTTGAGGTGCTCAAAGTAATTTTTCAAGTTTGAAGTTTTTTTAATTTTATCAGGACTGAACTATTGACTACAAGTATTGGGTAGTTGTTAAGAAAAGGTAAGATATTGTTGTTTTTAAATTCATAAAAATTATTAGCATATTTACAGTCTATATATAATTTTAATATTATTATTTGTTTTCTCTGGACACGGGGCACAGTGGACCGCCTTCCAATGTGCCTAAAAGTCCAAATTATATTTAATATCTTATTTATTTTAGTTAAATTTACATATACAAATATAATGTGACTCAAAATAATTAATAAAATAAATAATAATATTAATGTTATAATAAAATAAATTTCTGAAAGGGAAAATAGTTGAATAGTAGTATGATAATTATGAATATCTAAATTTATGAACTATTTGAATTGTTTAATATTAAAAAAATAAATAAAATGATTATGTGATATAATAAATAGTAGGTTATATAAATTCTTTGTTGTTGTTTTTGGAAATAACATGTAAAAGATAAAGGTAGAATAATTTTAGTTAAACTTATTATCTGACAAATATAATGTAAAGTATTAATGTCTCAAAATAATTAATAAACTAGTTTGAATAGTAATATAATGTTTAATTATGTATTTCATAATTTTTATAACTATATAACATCAATAAACAAATTAAAAATATATCTTATTATTTTTAGTGATGGCGCGTAAAAGACAAAGGAAATCTGATATAGGATTCTTTCTCTAATTTGATTTCTTATTTATTTTGATTTTCTTTAAATTTTGGTAATTGTATTTCATGAAAATGTTCGAATAATGTTATTTAGTCTAGAATTGTATAAGAAACTAATTTTAGAAAAAAAAAAAAAAAAAAAGAGAGTAATTTATATTAATTGAACATGAACAACAGAGGTTGGTCCACTGTACCCCGGGTTGTGGACCACTGTGCCTCGGTAATGGTGCACAGTGGTCCACTTTTTGAGTTCACACAATTTAATTTTTTATTCGTAATGTATTAGAAGTATTGTTATAAAAAAATTAGGACGGGTCAAGAAAGGTTTATAGAATGTTTGCTAATTCTGTCAAGTATCTTGCTTTTTTATTTTTGGTGAAAAAAAAATTAAAAGTGTAAAAGTGGTTCACTGTGCCACAGTCTCCCCTAATTTATGTTATTATTATCATTTTTCTTTTCTTTTCGTTTTCCTTTCCTTTCCTTTCTTTCTGTTTTTCAATATTTTATAATTTATTTATATTTTTTATGCACTACTTCGCTTAAAGTGGCTTTTACGAAAGTGGAGTCCTTGGCGAAAAATGTCCGATCTATTTCAGCATCAAAATTTTAAAGATTATCCAGGATTATCAATAAGTAGAACTCTTTAATAAAATGCTGAATTAGCTTTCATGCCAAGCGCGATTCATCCGTGCCAAAAACATACTATTTAAACAAAAGGGGGGGGGGGAATCTAAAATTAAGGTATATTATTATTATTATTATTATTATTATTATTATTATTTACTCCATTTTCATATTTTCATTTTTTCATGTGCAGGAGCAAATTTAATATTTAATTTTTTTTCGCGTGAAAGCATATTTCATTTTATGTTGAAAGAAAAAAAGACTTTTTTTTTTTTTTTTTTTTTTTTTTTTTTTCAGCAATTAAAAATTTAAATGTCCGTTTTTAAAGCTTTTATATGTTATTATCTTAACATTTTAATTAATTTTTAAAAAATCTAATCAAAATTTCGTTAGAAATAAGGTACCAAATGAAAGGGACATTTTTTCTAAATCCGTCTGTTTAATTAACTTATCGATTGGACAATTAGATTTTTTAAAATTAACTAAAGTATGAAAAGCTGGTGGCAACTTGCGTCAACACACAGACAAACAGACTCAAAAATCTCTTAGCCATTTATGTACATATACACTGCATAAAAAAAGTAGACGGACACTTCTTTACAATTTTTTGAAACCTCGTCTTTGTTTAATAGGGAATGTCAATTAAAATTCTTTAACATGTTTATACTTATCAATCTTCATACTTTTGACAGACAAATAAAAATATTCAATTATTTATAATTTTAATGTAGGGAAATGCAGAAAAGAGAAAAGATATACATTTGCACAATATATATATATTTTTTAAAGTACACGGACACTGGTCAAAAACTGCAATTATCTAAGTGGGTGTTTCTTGTGGAATACCAGTTTTGCATGGACATGTACATTTGGCATTTTGCCAATTGCTAACGTGCTTGACAAGATGGTTTTACACAGTTAAATTTCTTGGAGATGAATGCGCCATGCCAAGAGGAATTCCTCTAACTGATTACCAGAAAGGACAGATTATAGCGCTGAAAAATGTTAATAAAGGAGTCAGAGAAATTAGTAGGTCACTTCTAATAAGCAAAAGTAGCATCAGCGATTTTCTACGTGCTCCTGAAGCCCATGGCGTAAAGAAAAAGAGTGGCCGGCCAAAGAAACTTCCACTTAGAGACTAAAGAAAAATTTTTACTGAGCTGAAAAAACTGGAGCATCAATTCCCAGAGTTCAAATAAGCACAGGAATTACTAACGTAACTTCTCAGAGAATTTATAACTACATTAAGCACTCAGAGCTCTTTCAATATAAGAAAAGAAAACGTCATCCATGCTGGAAGGATCACCACGTGACAGAACAGCTACAGTGGGCTCAAAATGGACTACAGAATGGATATCTGTCATTTTTTTCAGATGAGAAACAATTTAATTTAGACGGCCCAGATGGATATCAATATTATTGGCACAGTTTGGAGAAAGAAGACGAAGTGTACTCTACTCGGCATGTTGGTGGTGGTGGCGTGATGGTGTGACTAGCTGTTGGCTATGGTGGAAGGGCAAATTTAGTGCTCCTAAGTAAGAAGCAGACCCACAAAGATTATATTGAAACACTAAACAGTGAGCTTTTGCCATTTGCGTGTGATCTTGATGGAGAAAACTGGATTTTCCAACAAGATGGAGCGCCAATACACACCGCTAACAACGTTAAAAAATGGTTTCGTGAGAACAACTTCATTGTTTTACCCTGGCCAACCGTGAGTCCGGATATGAATCCTGTAGAAAACATTTGGGCTATACTTGTTCATAAAATTTATGAGGGTGGAGGCCAGTATGAATCAATTCACCAGCTCAAAGAAGCTGTTATAAACATTTGGGAAATTTTCTGTCAAAAAAAGATTCAGAATCTCATTGATTCGATGCCTAACAGAGTATACGAACTTATTAAAGCTAATGGGAGACGAAACCCTTACTAAAAACGTTTTATTTTAGAGATACAAGATGTGTCCGTCTACTTTTTTAAAGAAAAATTACAGTGCAAATATGCACCATTTTTGTTTCCTGAATTTTTCCACTACATAATTCAAAAGGATTGAATCTATATCCAAACAATAATAATATATGATGTCTCAAGAATATAATTATATTAGAGAAATGAACCTCATATCTCTAATTAAAGAAATAAACGGCGATTTAAAGAATTACAAGTAAGTGTGCGTCTACTTTTTTTATGCAGTGTAGATGTAATTTTTGTCATTTCCACAATGTATCTGACGAAAGAAAACTTCACACATTACTGCTCCTTAAAAAAAATATATATATAAATAAATAATATATATATATATATAAATATATACGGACATTTATGTAGAAATTAAAGTTGTTCTTTTATTTACAGCGAATGATAAATAAAGAAATAAAAAAGTAAAATTTTGTTCTTGATTTAGATGGAATATATCAATTTTATTTTGCTGTGAAATGCAGAAGACATTTTGCAACTTAAAATTTTGTCATTGACATTTTGCAACTTAAAATTTTTACAATATGCAGTTCTTTACTTAATATGAATCTTAAAAATGCTTTCATTTTAATAAATTTTGAAAATTATATTTCGTAAATTATAAATATATTTTGTATATAGAAACATTCAAAAATTTTTACGACACATTATTTTAGACTACATTTTGTAAAAATTAAACATACTGAAATAAATAATGCAGGATTTCCTATAGACCTACTTTTGCGTAACTCACATATTGTTATGTGATTTAAGTATTCTTTCATTATTTGAAGAAAAATTACTTTTTAACATGTTGCAATGATCAAATCTGCATTGCAAGATAATTTACAAAGTTGCCATTGCCTGTATTTTTTATCCCCTACGCGGAGGATCAAAATTGTCATGGTATACCTCCGGACCGTCCTTAGGGGTGAGCCCCAGACCGTCTCCAATTGCTCAGGTCTTGGACTTTAGCACAGCTCTAGTGCGACGTTAAATGCAACCTACCTACTTATCTACCTGTATTTTTCATCTCTACGATTTATAAATTTCAATTTCATGTAACATGTTCATGGGACTGAATAAAATATATATATATATATATATATATATATATATATATATATATATATTTCTTTGCAAAAATAGTGGTGGGAATATGTACGGCCTGCGGGAATACTGAATTTATAATAAATTTTCTTAAATATAAATATTTTTTCTGATGTTAGCTTACAGATTGTAAAATAATATTAAAAAAATGCCCTACATTAATAACTGTTCGGCCTTTTTTTATATTTTAATTAATAAAGAAAATTAATTCTACAAATAACCAAAATCTGAAACATTTTTAAACATCGTACAAAATTCTGCGTAATTATTATTATTATTTTAATTAATCGGTACTGTTTCTGTACTTAGTACGACACTTTGTAAAGATATGAGACCTTCTAAAAAATAACTAATTTCTCCATAAATGTCTTTTAAGAATAATTATTTGTTTATTTAATGAAGAATAAAGTTAATAATATTTTGTCAAAAGATACTCTTAAGAAAAATACGAAAAAATACAATATTAATAAGCTATCATTATAATAGTTACGATTACTGAAGTGATATCAATCATTTTCATAATGTAATATTGTTACTTATTATATAACATATTATTATGCCCTAAGTTCTTTTCTCTAATGAATACACTGTAAAAATTCTTTTACACTGTAAAAATAATAAAAAAGTAAAAAAGCTTTTAAATAATGCGACTTATCTAGCTAGAAAAATGCCGTAAAATTACTTTTATTCTTTTATTGCAAAATGAGTTTCTCATAAATTCGTTTGAAAAACGTGATGTAAAAATGAATTTAATTTAAATCTATGTGTTTTGACCTATAAATACTAAAAATGGGGATTATTCGTAAAAAGAAAAAAAAAAAAAAGTAGAATTTGTTTTAATTTTATTTATTTATTTATTTTAGTGTACGCGTTGTCTTGTAATATTCGATTTCCTTTTAGAAATATTTTCTTGATTTTAAGTCCATTAATTCTGAAATACAACAGAATTCTATAAAGCCTCTTTCATCATAATTAATAAGAATTTGCAAAAATGTGATTTTTTTTATTGTAAGACTTACATTTTATTAGCATTTTATATCAAGAGTCATGCATCATTTTCATACTTCATATATAAATTTTGTCTCAAAATTATTTACTTAGGTCTTGGAAAAAGAATTTTAGCTGCAAGAAATCTTTTTATAAATTTTATGTCTTGGAGGACACTAAAAACAAAATTAACCTTCATTTATTGCCGATCACGTGCGTTTTTCATTAAAATAAAATCATTACTTTTATTACATTAATTTAAAAATATTTCTTCTCATGATTAAACAGAGTTCCTTCATGAGATATTTATTCTACTGACCAACACATCCCCTATATTCATTTTTTTTTTTTTCTTTAAAGAATTATTGTTTTAAATTAAGAAATAATTATTGAACATGTTTTTATAATCATTTTTAGGATGTGAATTTCCATGCTATGTAAAATTCAACTAAGATTATGACCGAAGCGGGAGAGCCATCCCTTCCGTGGAGGATCGAAATTGTGATGGCATGCCTCTGGACCACCTCTAGGGGTGTGACCCAGACCGTCACCAATTGCCCATCTGGACAGCACTAGTGCGACGTAAAACCCAATCATCCATCAACTAAGATTATGCGTTTTACAAAACAACCATAGACATGATCCTACTGAATGATGTTGAATGAAAGACAGTTGGTTAGTTGGTTCGGTTTTACTTCGCACTAGTGCTGCGCAATGAGCAACTGTACCGTTCTGGACTCACCCCTAGAGATGATCCGGAGAAATGCCATAAAAATTTTGATCCCCCATGGAAGGAATGGCTCTCCCATTTTGGTGACCCCAGAGGTATAATTTTGATGGGAACACGAAGGACATTGCGTCACCGACAGATTTTACGTGCACTAGCCAGCATTAGTGTACACAACGGTCTTTGGCCGGCTCGATAACCGAACCCGTAATTCTTCAATTACGAGCTCGGTGCTCTATCAACTTGGCTACCGTGGCCCGAATGAAAGAAAAGAAAATGGAATTTATTCAATTTCATTTAGCTTTCTAACGGTATTTTCTCAGATCACTTTAAACAAGAACAGTGTTTTACTGTCGGTAGCAAAATTATTGAAGCACACATCCACATTTATTTATTTATTTATTTATTAATATTATTATTATTATTTTAGTTTGATCGCTAATTTTTATCATCAGCTTACTTTACATAAACAGTTTCAAAACTAAGATCATGATTCGACAAATATTTATTTAATAAAACAATATTAGGTGCACATGTTTTAAATACGAATTATTGCTTGTGCTTCAATAATTTTGCTGCCAACTGTAAGCATTTTTAGGAGATTATTTTACTCAAAGTATAAATCACAGTTAGATAATTTAATAATTTCGGTACTTAGGTATACTTTTACACGTTATTTTAAGGCATTTGTATATTTTATTCCGTTGGTATACACAGTTTTCCCTTTTTATTCAATATAAGAATTTTGACAGTTTTTTGATTAAATATGCACCTTTAATTTCAAAATAGGTACAAATTTACATTTATTGTAAAACTAATTATAAATGTCACGTTTTTATTTAACGTTTATTTTTTATGTAATATTCAGTTATTCAATAAAACATGCGAAAATGTCATTAATAACTTTAGTTTAAAAATAAAATTTTTAATTAAGTTTTAACGGGGAAAGAAAGTTTATTACAATATTTATTTATTTAATATAACGTAAAAAGGCCATAATTAACATTCGACTTAATATTATTAATTAATTTTTAACTGAATTTCAGAAATTTAAAAACACTTAATTATGTACTATTATTAAGTATTTATTAAGTATTTAATGTGGACTGCTAAATTTAAAGATAAAACTAGTTTAATTTCAAAAGTCTGAACAATTAAATGGAGAAAAAGTAATCATTAATATTAAAATTAACATTCGGAATAATAATTAAAATAACTAATTTGTAAAAATTAATAAATTGTTACAAACTAAAAAGATAAAAAAAAAATATATATATATATCCTTTTTCAATTCAATTCCTACTATTAGTTCACACTCTCCCTATATATATCTTGTACAAATCTTCCAATCGATTTTTAATTAACTTCCCGACTAGCTAGAAATTTGAAACTTTCAGGATTGCTCAGAACACGGTGACAACACAATACTTCGAAGTCCGATTTTCGAATTCTTTATTCGTTTTTTTTTTTATTATTATTAATTAAAATATGATAATAATAACATCCAAATAGCGTTAAAATAGCCATTAACATATTAGCTATAATTTAATTGTTGCGAAAAAAAAAATACAAGTTTATTTTCTTTCGACCATGAACATTAAAAAATTATAAAAAGTTAAATTATGCATCTCACAAAAAATGACGTCATTATCATTTTAAAAATTCTATGCACATTGATAAGGGCTCTATGATTCATCAGAAAATTTAAAACATGGTATATAAAAAGTTTTTTTTAATCTTGTAATTATTTTTATTTAATTTTTCACGCGCGCTTTTTATTTAATAATTCAATATTATTAAAAAAAAACTTTTTCGATAGTTTTTGTAAGTAGGAATTGACTTTAAAAATTTTTCTTTTATATTACTTGTTTAAAGTTTCATTAAAACAGTAATTTTTTAATGTGATTTTTTCTTTTAATTTTACACTGGGAAAAAATACCTATAAATGCATATTGAGACTTCTTTATTTTGCATCTTATACAAGTAATTTACTTTAAACTTTTATAAAGACTATGTAATTTATTCTAAACTTGCATTATTTTAAAAATACATTTATCTTTTGAATGTATTCTTAACTTCACTTAATCTTTAAAGATCAATAGAATTTAACAGCATACTCCTTTCAAAGGTTTTCAAGTATTCGCATTATAAATAGTCTTCAAAAGGTTTTTCAAAGCCTTGTATTTCGCACAGATTCTAGAAGTAATCGATTTATACAGTAAAAAGTAAAATAAATAAATAAATAAAATTAAAAAATAAAAAAAACTGTTCATTTCGGCGGTGAAATTAACCGAAAACAATATATAAATCATGAGATAATTTATGAATGAGTTTTATTTATAAAATGTTCAGGCGGTAACAAAAGTGTCCGAACACTAGCAAAATTTCATATGTAAAAAAAGTACCCTTCATACGATTTTGTTAAAGAAATCCTTATCGAAACGTGTTTTTACACTGACTAAGAAGAGGATTCGACAAGGATTTATTTAACAAAACCGTATCAAGTGTACTTTTTTTACATAGGAATTTTTGCTAGTGTTCGTACACTTTTGTTACCGACGGTTCCTTAAATATTTTTTAATATTCTTTATGTTTGTTTATGGTGTTTCCAATCGGTAGTTATTCTTATTCTCAATATTCATAAATCGATTGTTATTCAACAGCGTTTCTTTATTTTCTTCGTGCAATTAAAACACAGATTTAACAGGCAAACTTTAAAAGATTTTTGCATTTTGCATAGGTTTTAGATTTTATCAAGTTCAAACAGTAACCGAAATTTTCTGCTGTCTAAGCTGGTAGACGGGAGGTGACAGATTTTCAAGTTTGAGTTCATTAGTCAAGCTGTTTAATTTTCTGTTGTTTTCTAGGAAACTTACGTAAAAATGGAATAAAGTCCTACCTTTTTCTTTAGATAACATTAATTAAAAGCACATATAAAGAAGCAAACGATTTATTATTGGTTTAATACTAACCTTTATTATAAAAAACCTTTTCCTAATTTATATAAATAAAGAGGAGTGTCTGTCTCTGTGTGTGCGTGTCTGTCTACGCTCTGGTGCTCACACTATTATTAGCAGAGTTACAAAATTTGGCTGACGGATACCTGGGATCCTGTAGTGTGTACTTCATCAAGATTTTTTCGAATTTCAAAATTGAATTTTTTAAATTAATTTTCTTTCCGATTTTAAATATTGATGTCAATGTTTACTTTTTCAGAAATTTAATCTTTTATTTCAATCGTTTTCATATCTTAGCAACGGCTATTATGCTATTTATTTTTTATTTGTATAATTTATTCATTCATTTAAAGGCTAAATTTTCTTCTTCTTCTTCTTTTTTTTTTTTTTTTTTTTTTTAATAATTTATTATATTTGTTGAAAATCAAATGGTAATGCAATATAAATCAATTGTTATGTTTATGTATAATTTTTATAGTGTAACAACTTTTTAATTTTTTAAATTAATTCCTTTAAAATAAAAATCTTTTAATATACACACACACACACACATATATATATATATATAATATTTATTGGGAAAAAATGGTAGTACACAGTTAAATATTTCAACAGAAAACTCTGTGTAATGTATTATCTTAAGTCTTACGTAAAATTACAGAGAAAAATAAACGGAGATGTTAAGAAACTTATTTTATTCATTCATTTTAATAACTAATATTAATTTAATTCATTATTGTTAGGAATATATTTCGGACTTAAGAATGCTTTTTCTAAAGTAGAAACAGTCATTTTTAATTTTAATTAAATAATTAAATAATAAAACTACGTAAATATACAGAATAAAGATTGAGAATCTCGATTATTCGCTTTTAACTAAGAATTACTGTAAATTTACAGAGACTCTGGATAAATATTTACATTAAATTTACAGAATTGTTTAACAGTGCATATAGTAGAAGGGATTAAACTGATTAAATTTAAAGTTTAATTCAAATTTATTTATTTATTTATTTTAATTCCTTTTAAAAGAAAATCTACTTTTTATTTCATTTATTATATTCCTCGGAATGATATGATAATATAGTGTACGGAGCGAGGGCTATAAAATATATGGTTCAAAAACTAAAATATTTAATAGATGCTGAGATACAGTCACCTTTAAAATCGAAGTTCTTAAAAAAAAAAAAAAAAAAAAAAAAAAAAGGTTTACCGGTCGTCGATAAATACCTAAATTGAAGTGCCCTAGCAATACCTTTCTGCAGGCAATGGGAACCTAGACCCGAACCAGTGCGGACTGAAAAAGATATGCCGTAGGCAGCGGGTTCCCAAAGCGAAGTTTAGAGCGATTTCAAGGTAGTTTTTTTTCTTTTTTTATTGTTCATTTATAACATAATGTAAAAAATAAATAGTTATTTAATTCTTTTGAAAATTCATTTAAATACAGTGACCAACGAAGCGGGTGTACCCTGCTAGTGTTTAATAAGTTAAAAATGTTTATAAAATATTTTTTTAGGTTCTTGACTTTTTCAAAAACTACATTATAAATAACTCCCGACATTGAATTAAAGTAAATATTGTTTTTCTATCAAATCTATAATTTTCAAATGAAAGAAATGTGGCGTGTAAATTATAAATTGATAACAAAGGTCTGTAACCTTGAATTTAATTACACTTTTTTTTTTTTCATTAAAATGCTAACTTTTATTTATTTATTTATTTTTAACTATAAATTCATAATTAGTATTGTCAGTCAATTTTACTTTATTTTTTGTTAAATTCGGTTAAAAATTCGTAACCTGACAATATATATATATATATATATATATATGAATGATCTATTTTAATAAATAAACAAAATAATAAAATGAATATACATGACTTATCTAACTAAGTTAGAAGTTGAAATATTTAGAAGTCACAAATTTTAAAATATCATAGCGGCTTAAAAAAAAAGAGGTTATATTTTAGTTAATTTAAAAAATGCCTGTATAAAATCCCTAATATTTAATCGAATTTAGTGATGACGCTGAAGTGATGAAACGTAAATATGCAACATTCTTTTTTTGTAACACAGTATTTATAACTTCTGTTTGCCTGTCTGTCCGTTTTTCCGCGCTCTAACTCCCATTCACGGAACTTCTTAAAACTTGTACATGTTATTCAAGTTTCCGATGGGATGTACCCTATTTAAAATGGGGTAAATACCAACACTGGTTTGTGTTACCGTTTACTCGATTTGACAAGTTTTTTTTTTTTTTTTTTTTTTTTCTTTTTTGTTATTTAGTGTAGTTTAATATCTTTATTTTTCACTAATGATAATAAAATTATAAAATAAACATTTATCATTCATATGCATTTTTTTTTCGCAAGGATGTAACAGGTAACGGCCAATGTATTTCAATTTTTATTATTTTCTTTTTCCTTTGTAATAAACTACGTGTTAGGCTTAAAATAGCTCCAAAACGCTGTATTGGCTCCAAATACGCTAAATAGCTCCAAAACGCTGTATTTTTTTTTTTTTTTTGTTATTTAGTGTAGTTTAATATCTTTATTTTTCACTAATGATAATAAAATTATAAAATAGACATTTATCATTCATATGCATTTATTTATTGTTATTATTATTATTTTTCGCAAGGATGTAACAGGTAACGGCCAATGTATTTCAATTTTTATTCTTTTCTTTTTCCTTTGTATTAAACTACGTGTTAGACTTAAAATAGCGTCAAAACGCTGTATAGTGGCGGGCGGCCTCCTTCTGTCTAACAATAATTTTTTTCTATAGAATATAGTAAGCACCAAAATTTTCAGATAAATTAAGGTTTATAATTGGAAATTGCCTGCGTAGCATTTTCGTTATTATTAACAGTTTTTAATACATTCTAAAACTACTTAAGAGTGTTTATTATTTGAATTTATGTATTTGTCTGCCTTTCTGTTTATCCAAATGTCCGCCTGCCTGTGCGTCTGTCCGTTTCTAGAGTCCGTAAATATTTTCAGACTATCTTCAAACTCATATACCATATTAACATTTACTGTAGCATTTCACTATTTAAAATAATGCATATAACACAGTGGATTTGTCTACAGGGATACACAAAAGAATTCCTATGCATTGCTATTTATGAAAGGCATATTTATATATTATATTTAAATAACTTTATAATGCGCAAATCACAAAGAAATTAACATTAATTATTCTTATGCTAAAAAGATAGATTTTTTCTAGAACATGGTGTGTTTAGCTTTGATTTACAGGGCTACTCTAAATTGCAGAAATACATTAAGGGTTACAATCGTTTAATTGCATTACTGTTTATGTTAAAGTGCTGTGTTAGAGCGTTTTTAACAGTTTCCAACAATACTTAAGATTGGCTATGAATTTAATTCGTCTGTCTGTCAGTCTTTCTCTCGTTTTGGTGATCTGTTTTGTGATCACGTAGATAAAGTGAATTGAAAACTAAACGATTCACTGAAAAATATCATCGAAAAATTTTGCCCAACTGCATGATTTTTCAGATATTTTATCCTTCATAAATAGTATGGTTAGGTTTAATTATATTTTTTTCTCTATCAAGACTCAATTATATGTTAATACACAACTTATTATTTGTCGAATTTTTGTGGCTAATTTACTGTTTTCTCCATTATTCTGTTATAAAATGGCCCAACAAAGTAAGCAGATTTTGTACTTTTCTGACGTAGCCTCCCACAAGCTTTCTCAGACGTTATAGAGTGTACAAAACGAGAAGATAGCTATTAATCTTCTTATAAGAATGAATAGATTTTTTAAAGAACTAGACTTAGATGATTTCAATATATTGTTTCAGCAGCAATGATTAGATTCCAGAAACTTTGTATTTTATTATTATGAAGATTTTTTTTTCTTTTATTTATAAAAATTACAGATAAAATTTTATTTATTATTTATTTTTTTAGTAAAATGTTGGAACCATGACGTCATGTTTTCTGTTGATACAATTTTTCTTCAAATTATTTAATGTTTTTTTTTTTTTTAAACAGGGATACTTTATTTTCATTATTTCAATACGTTGCCAAGCAGCAATGACATCAGTTTCCAGAAACTTGGGCTTTTATTATAAAGAATATATTATTAAAAACTTGCAATAAGCTTTTTCCATATCATTTCTTTTTAATGTTCTGTTTTTTGTAAAATCTATTTTCCATTCTACTTTTCCATTTTTTTTTTTTTTAAGTAATATGTTAAGGATATTTTATTTATTTATTTATTTTTTAATCAAAACTCAATTACATATTACTATACAATTTATCAACTGTTTAATTTTTGCAGCTAATACACTATTTCACATATTATTCAGATTTAAAATGGCCCGATAAAATATACAAACAAAATTTGTACTTTTTCGACGTAGCTTCCTACAAACTTTCTCAGACGTTATGGAGTGGATGAAAAGAGAAGATAGCTATTAATCTTCTCACAAGAATGAATAGATTTTCTAAAGCGAAAGTTTGACAAGAGTTAGATGACTCAGCGCTATAAAATAAATAGTTTCAGTTGCTAAGTTACTTGTTTGAAAGAAAATACTTTCAAGCCAAATTTATTTTTGTTTCCTTTAATTAACTTGAGTTTAATTAAGATGAAATACAAAAAATACTAACAATTTATATTTATTCAAAATATTTTTTATGTTTAAAAATTATCTTTTTTTTTTTTTTTTTTTTTTTTACAGCGATAATTATCATTATTATTATTATTATTTTACTCTAAACTCTGAATTCTTTTAAATTTTACTTTAAAGATTTTTTTACTTTCTCTTACTGAGAGAATTTGTATAAGAAACTATAGAAGAAAGTCATGTGGTGGCCACAACACAGAAGTTATTTCTTGTTAGTGGATGTGCTTTACTAATAATATTTTACCCTTTCCAGGAAAGCTGTTCGGGAATTGAAATAAATTCCTTATAGAGATTATGTTAAATTATGTTTTAAGCTAAATATTCATCGCTTGTTTTTTGTATATTTACACACGTTTTGAGGCTTCCTGATTACCCTTGTCAAGTTTTTTAACTTTTGCTCTTTGTATGTGTCTCTTAGAGTAACTTAAACACGAATAATTTTAGGAGATCCAAATGTTGTATTTTGAAGTTAATATAAGTTTGTTGCTGGAAAAGTTTGACCAAGATTGATAAGTTTCAAGGAATGTTGCGTGTGAAAATTATCTGTATAATTTTATGTGAACTTTTAATTTTAATAAGAGATTTAAATTCTATATAAATGTAGGTGCAGTAATAAAACGGGAATTGAGGGGGGCAGTAGCCCCCCCCCCTCACACAGAACAAGTTATCATATAAAACTCTTCTGAAGTCTAATTTGAATTGTTTTAACATTGGTTTACATAACAGTACTCGTTATCTCAAACCATTAATCTCCAACCTGTATTTATAGTATTAAATTTCAGGGTAAGAGAAAGTCGTGTGAGTGACACACCATATTATTTGTATTATTCACGTGCTAACGACTATATATATTTTTTATATGCTAAACATTTCTAACAGAATTCATATTTTCTAGAATAAGTGGAACTTTAACAGAACATGGATTAAAACTAAATCTGTGCTTAAAAATAAATATTTCCAGTAGCTAGAAAACTTTTGTGAGAATCAGATTTACCCTTTAGTATGAGTTAACTAATTTAAGTTTAAACAAAATCAAAATTAAATGAGATAGTTATTCCAATTTATTTAAAAATGTAAAATAAAATGTTTTACAGGAAATTTAAAATTTTTATGATTTTTCTTTATTGCAAAATGGTTTTTTGCAATTCAATACAATACGAAGTTATACTAAAAATGATTTCTAGTGTGATTCGAAATCTACAAAAGTGTGATTTTTTTTTTTTTTTTTTTTTTTTTTTTTTTTTGCGCATTACAATTCATATTGAATAGTTACTAACTTCAACTCTTATTAAATGCCGCTTTAATTGAGGAAAACTTTATATTTTATTTAATTAGCAAAAATTGTAACAGAAATGTATTAAAGCTTTCTTTTAAAAATTACTGGTAACCAAAACGACTAACAGTTAGTAGTTATAATTTTTAGCATTTTAATTCATAACATGTTTTCTATCCATTGCACCACACCATAACAAAAAATTAAAACTCATATATTATTCGTTCTAACTTCTTGCTAATAAAAATATGTAACTACGAGCATAAAATATTAAATATAGTTTGATTCCGTAATATATGATTTTTTTCTTTCACAATTTTCTTTCATTTCATTTTCTTTTCTTTCTTTCTTTACTTTTTCTTTGTCCGGTTTCTGTTTTTATACGCATTTTATGTAATGTAGAGGGCATTATTTAATATTAAATGTCAATTTAATTTTTATTTATACAAAATAAAAGTATTCAAATATGGTTTATAGAAATACATTTCATAGATATTTACGGGAGTTAGAGTGAGGTCAGACACTGACAAACATGCGGTCAGACAGACAAAAAACCAGAATTCATAATGACTTTTCAGTTTTGTTGAAAAGTATTGAAAACGAATATAATTTATTTAGTTTTCATTTCTTGTCCATATTCGCTGAATTTTGAATCTATTGCAGTCTGAGATAACATTAAAGTTTGTTATAGGCAGAAAAGATAGTTTTTGAATCAATTTCTGTTATTTCTGCAGCGATAAGTCAAATTTATCGTAGTAATATGAGTAGGGTTAAGCTTTGTTATAAATAATTAAAAAACATCAAGATATATTCTGTTAAAAGAAAACAAAATGGCAGATAATTGAAAGTACAAAATTGCCATTACTCCTTTTAAGAAAGGAAAACACAAGAATTTAAAACAAATCTTATTTTCTGCGGTATTTTCTTTTTAAAAAAAAATAAAAAAATATGTGGTAAATTATCTTTTTTATACAAAAAAAAAAAAAAAAAAAAGATATACGGGACTTTCGAAATTTTTTAATTTAAAATGATTTCTTTTTTTTTTTTTTTTTTTTTTTTAGGAAATAAATAAATATATATATATATATATATACAGGGCAGCGTTCCCAACTTTTATTCACAATCATTTATAGCCCCGCCACTTTTTCATACCGGAACTTTTGAAAAATGGTTTTCTTCTTATTTAATCGTTGTCACATATTAAAGAGAAATAATCTACTACATTTCTGGTGCGAAAAGAAGGCAAGGCTAAAAATGATTGTGAATAAATTATAAAAGTTGGGAATGCTGATACAGGGTGTTCCATAAGTCTATAGACATTGTAAAAATTCATAACTATTGAATTAATTGATAGAACTGAATGCGGTTTGCAAAACAAAAAATCGTTCTCATTAAGGGGGATTTTTTTTTTTCTTTTTGGTAAAGAAAGAAGTAATAATTAAGCTATTTGACGATAAAGGGCGCTGTGCGTGACCAGATCGCACATTTTCATCAAAAGTTGTACTTATCAACATGCAAATATTTACAGGCATATAAATCCTATTCTATGTGCCCGTCGTCACAACAAATTATAGTTTGCAAACGGGTTATAACACTGCTAGCTTCAGCTTCAGTCGGCTGTTCTTACCTGAGGGAAAACATCTTCACCAATAACGCTTTATCCACCAACTCAGCATCCCAATTAACCTTTTACAGGCCGAATTTAGATCCAGGTATATTTTTCATTAGTTATTTGCATATTTTACTTTATAATACTTTAGTTAAGGGATGTTAATCATTTAAATGGAAAAAAATACATACATAAATATTAATTGCCATTAATAATAATTATTAATATTCCTCAATTATTAAGATTAATATTATAGATTATTAATATAATCTGATTAATATTATCAAGTTTGATGTCCTTTTTGATAATAAGAGCTGTTTAAAATAAACCAACTGATATTCAGAGTCATCGAATACTTTCAAATTTTTATGCATTTTTTTATTTGTACTCTGTGGGAAGAAATATGAAAATGATCATTTTGGAGATTTTTTGTACAGTTACCAACTAATGATAGGATGTTGCTTCTGTTTTAAAAAATCAAGTCACCTTTTAAGTATGTCCGCTAATTTTTTCAAGTCAATATTTGTGCAATTTAATCTTTTAAATAAGTTTTAATTTGATGTTCCCAATTGAGAACATTGGCCTGTAAAAGGTTAAAGCTTCCTGTATGCACAAGTAGGAAGCAAAATAAGAAATAAACTGTTTTACTGGCAAATGTGTGCAATTTATAGGACTTTCATTTGCATATTTTCTTTCACATCCGTGCGAAAAATTTAACTATTTGTTTAATTATCGTCGACAAAAAATTTCTTTACCCCCCCCCTCCCCCCCCCCCAAAAAAAAAAAAAAAAAAAAAAAAAATCTACCTTCACGATAATGATTTTTTCGCAAACTGCGTTCAATCTATCAATGGACTCTTCCCAGTTTCGTCTGCTCCATCACGTGATAGAGGAAAACGAATAATCGAATTCTGAGAATCGGATTCAATTAAATATTGTTCTTAAGAACAAAAATGTTAATATTTAATATAAAATAAAATAAAAATAATATTGTGGATTTGTAAACAGTAGAATAGTTGTATTTGTAAATTTAATAATTTTTTAAAAACAGTTTATGTGTTTATTTATTTTCAACTGTAAGAATCGATTTTAGTATGTTGTAGTGTAACTATAACATTCACTGATCTAGCAATAAATAATAGGTTGTTCTTGTGTAATGTTTAAGGATTAATTTGAAATTTTAAAATGTTTTCATTTAATTTGATTGCATAAAGGTGTTACAACAAGTTAATTAACTTAGTTACTCGTCTAAATGGATTTACCCAGTACGATGTTGCACTGTCAATGATTTAAGTACCAAAAATCAGAGTATTTAACATGTTCTCATGAATATCAGTAACAGATATAAACTAAATGATGATTGCAAATGTATGCAGCAAACAAACGACGGTGAATAGTGATATAAAATGGATTTAAAATGATGATGTATAAAAAATAACACAGATTAAATACGATTGATCAAAAATAAGAATAGAAAATATGTTATTTCAACAATCGCTACAGATAAACAAGACTTCGTCTGCTATTTGTTTTTCCTCTATCATGTGACCTCTGACGTCAGGTGAGAAGAGCCCATTCATTCAAAAGTTATGAATTTTTAAAAGGTCTACGGACTTATGGAACACATTGTACTTTATTACTTGTAAGGGAATTAATAAATTTTATTTGGAGATTTCACTGCATAAATATATTGCAAAATACATCACTAATTTCAACTGATTTCATCATTTCACGTTTTTCAAATTTAGCAAAACTTAAAGAAAAATAAATAAATAAATAAAACTATTGTCACTCATTCAATACCAAAAAAAGAATTTATTCTATTTTTAAAACACGTTTATCTTCTTGATCTAACATTAAATTCACTTGTCGCGATCAATGGAGTTCAGCAACTTACATTTTACAGAGGCTCAAAAGTGTTTCCAATGTGGACAACCCTCTGAATATATTCGAAAAGTATTTTCCTTTGAATGAATCGTAAAGGTTATCGATTTATTGTGATGAAAGAAAAGAAATGGTAAATTTAAGTTTAAACAGATTCAAAATAAAATTGTTTGAAATAAACTGTTTCGTTTTACTTGAATCGAAGAAAAAAAATCTTTTGCAAGTTTTCTATTACTTTAGAAAATGAAGTTTATTATTATTTTTTAAATAGAATTAATAAAACACAAAAATTTAATGAAGTAGAAAAGTTTTAGTATAGCTTTTTATTCTCTTTAGTTCTCAGGAATACTGTAAGTATGGGGAACTTAGGTACAGTAACTGCCGCTTAATAAAATCACTGGTAAATAAAATCAGTCGCTTATTCTGATCAAATTGCGATGACCGAAATCAAATCAATACAAGCTAATTTTAAAACCGTCACTTAATAAAATCAACACCGCCGGTTAATAAACTAAAACAAAATCTCTTCAGCATCAAAAATGCCATTTATGTACGCTAAAAAAAATTGTATTTAGACTGTGATTTTTTATTTATGGAATAAAAAAAAAAAAAAAAAAAAAAAAATTGATCAATCTCTCCGTTATTTCCCTTTGTTATAAATTTTACATTTAAAGCATATTTACAAATTAAATACACCCCGCCCCATCACTTGTTTTAGTAAAAATTTCAAGGAATGTATTTTTCGAAGCCCGGTAATAAATTATAAATTTGATTTGGTTCGCAAGTGGTATATATATATATATATATATATATATATATATATATATTAATTATTAAAATACGACAATTTCATAGTTATTTCTTATTCTGAAATACCTAAAAAGCAAGAGGTTTAAACGGAAAGATTTTACAATTAAAAGAAAGGCGTGAACTTTTGGCAAAGTAATGATGACTTTCCTTGAAGGAAGCATTGGATCTTGAATTAATTTTGGAGCTGATTAGCTTTTGGTATATACAACTCACAGATGGTGCTGTTATTTTGTGAAATTTCAAGAAATTCCACGAATATTTGCGGAGTTGGAACGTGGACAGACAGACAAACAATAAGAAGTCATAAACACTTTCAACATTGTTGGAAATTGTTGAAAATGAATGTAATTTATTTGATTTTTTGTTTTGTCCATATGCATAAATAAACTTTAAAATAAAGTCTGAGATATATGCTAAATTTTGTTATATAAAATATACTTTTTACAAGAATATCTAATATTTATATAGATATAAGCCAAATTCATCTTTGAAATGTAAGTAATGTTAAGCTTTTGTATAAATAATTAAATAACAGCAAGAAATGTTCTAAAAAAGAGTAAATAAAATAATTAAAGACAAATAATTAGAAACTACAGATTTTTTACAGAAATTTGCTATTGCTCATTTTAAAAGAGCAAAACCCGGTAAAACCCGTGAATTATAGACACAACTTTTTTCTAAGAGATTTTTGTAAAAACATTATGGAAAATTCATTGTTTTCACAGAATATTGCATGTAAACTGTATACGACCCTTATAAAATCTTGTAATTTGAAGTGGACCTTATTTATTTTTTAGAGAAAAAGCAAGACTATACAAAAATATGTTATTATTTATATGGAAAATTCACCAATTGGAGATTTGTGACTTCATAAATATATTGCAAAATACAATACTAATTCCAACTGTTTCTAGCATGTCCTTTTTTTTTTTTTTACTTTGTTCTATATATAGAGAGAGAAAGTACTAAATTCATGAAAATTTTCGAACTCCTGTTTTCCATGGATTTACATATTTTTAGGATATCCTGAACATGATTTAACTGTTTTTAGAAAATGTCTATTTGTGTATGTGCACCATAAATTTTGTGGACGCTATTATCTCAAGAACCATTGAACGAAAATTAACCAAACTTGGTATTTATTCGGACAGTGACATAAACTGGCGCTGATTAGATCAATCGCTCAACAGGCGCAGTGTTCCGGTGGCGCTGTGATCCCAGTTTTTTCTAAATTTTTAACGTGGTAGTATAGGACAAAATATCGTATAAATGTACATAATGAGAGTTATTTTTAACGTGTGATTGTAATATCGATATGAATTATTGTTAATAATATTAGTAGTAAACTAGGAAAAATGTTTGTGCGTGTGGGAACATCGCTTCCGCGTCAATACCTTTAAAACGAACCATATAGGTCAATGATAATTTAAAATAAAGTTATTGATTTCTTTTTTTACTTCCTAATAAAAAAAAAAGAAAAGAAAAGAAAACTAAAAAAAGGGAAAAGAAAATCGCATTTATTCTGATGTTGGGACAAAATTGACTTGCTTTCGGCGATTAATGTTATATTTCTGTCAGATAAAAATCGTCTGCATTTATCACGGAAAATAATTTTCATAAATAATAATTTAATAAATAATTTGCACTGCATGAATTTGTGTAAAATTATATAGAAGAAAGTTTTGTGGCGGCCACAACATAATAGTTTAGATTTAGCAAAGCTTTAAGGGGAAAAAAAAAACTGTTGTTACTTATTGAATGCCAGAAAAGAACTTATTCTATTTTTAAAACACGTTTATCTTCTTTATCTAACATTAAATTCACTTGTCGCAATCAATGAAGTTCGGCAACTTACATTTTACAGAGCCTAAAAAGTGATTGCAATGGGAAAAATCTTTTGAATATATTTGAAAAGAATTTTCCTTTGAATGAATCGTAGAGGTTATCGATTTATTGAGATGAAAGAAAAGAAGTGGTAAAATTAATTTCAAAAGGTTTTGAAATAAATTGTTTTGTTGTAACAGAAAAATTACTCCTTTGGAAGTTTTCTATTACCTTATAAAATGACTAACAAGCGCAATTTTTTAAACTATAATTAATAAAACCCTAAAATTTAAAGAACTAGGAAAGTTTTAGTATAACTATTTTTACTTTCCGAACATATATATGTTAGGAAAGTATTGCAATCATGTCAAAAATCCGGCTTTCAGATTTTGGTGTTTCTATACGTTTAGAGGTCCCAGAGTTCGTTTTTACTATTTTTACGACTATGTATGTATGTGTGAGTGAGTGAACACGATAGCGCCTAAATGCTTTGTTCGAATGAGCTGAAGGCTGGTACGTAGGATATAGATCATTGTAGCACGAACTCTATTGATTTTGGGGAATCTGGGACACACACATATATATATATATATATATATATACATATTTTTACACAAAGAAATATTCTTTATCATTATAGGCCTATGTGCCCAAATTTTTAAAGTACGATTGCGTCTAAACGTCTTATTCGTCTGAGCTAAAGATTTATACACATGTTAAAAAACAACGTCGCACAGTGTGTATAGGTTTTTGTGAATCTAGCACTTATAGTTTATTTTTTACAAGGACTTTTTTTTTTTGTAATGATAATGGTCTAAAACGTATTATGGTATATATTAAATCATTGTCGCACAGAGTGTAAAGTTTTTTGTGAATCGAGCACTTATAGTTTTTTTTTTACAGACACACACACACACACACACACACACACACATATATATATATATATATATATATATATATATATACCGTAAAATCCCGAAAGTAACCCCCCCCTTTTTTTTTGAAAAGTAAAATGGATAAATTTCAGGTGGGGGGGTTATAATCAAGATTCTTTAAAAAAATGAAGAAAAGGGAGGGGAGGTTATATTCGATGGAGGGGGTACTTTCGGGATTTTACGGTACTTACTTAAAAGGAAATATTAAAGGTAATTTCTTACATTACAGGTAAATAAAACTGTCCAATGATTCCATTGATAACATGCATCTGACACTTTATGAAAAATTAGTTAAATTAGAAATAATATATAAATATTAAAACTTAATTCAATGCCAAACTTAACCTGCAATGGCGACGTACCGTAAGTGCGCCCAAAGATTGGATGTAGCTTTGTTGGATGGAGAAAAAAAAAAAAAGGGGGGGGGGTACTTTCAGGATAACGGAGACATTTCACTTACAGCCAGAAAAGGGAGGGGGGGGTTATATTCGATGGGGGGTTACTTTCGGGATTTTACGGTATATAAATCATTTTGGTCTATGGGCCCAAACATTTTATTATGATCTATGGTCTCAAATTATTTGAAGTGTAATAGCGTAAATTTAAACAATGGGAAAAATACTCAAACCCCTATTATATTTTTCACTTTTGTTTATTTAACGACTTGTCTTACTTTAAATTATTCATACAACCGTAAATTGCTTAAAGCTCGGAAAATCGAGAGGAGTCTCTCCATTTTTTTTTTTTTTGTCAGAATACGATAGGCACGGGAAACTTAGATAATCGTAAAATTTTTCAACTTCGGATTTTTTTATATTATTTTATTTAGTTTATAACATACTTTGAATAAGGATTAAAAAAAAAAAAAACAGAAAATCGATCTGAAGTCCATCTGTGCGTAAGTCAGTGTATTACCTAGTTAATTTGTAAGCGTATTACTTTATTTTTTGAACTACTTCGAGAACGCATGATCGTAAAGACGTTCAAACAAGTTTTAAAATATTACTTATGATGGGTCATATATCACTTATAATACTAGCAAGAATCATATTGGTTTCCAATATTATGATTAAAAACTTCTTTAATTATTCGAAATTTAGCCTTTTTTTCAACGTTGCGGAATAGGGCAAAATTTTATTTAAACCTACATTAAGAGGATTATTTTTATCGCAAATAGATTGGACCAGCTTTAAAATATTATTTATGATACTTTTATGGTTATCATTGACTACGAACATTCTACTCTTTTTTTTTTATCATTATGAGAATTGTTTTCATAGTAAACGTATTTGACCAATTGTTAAAATATCATTTTTAACTTCCGAACATACATAGGGAAAAGTGGTGTGCCTTGGACATATGTGTACCTCGGACCTATGCTATTTCTAGCTCCATTTATTTAGATATATAAACAATGTCACATGCAGTTAAAACATTTACTGTTAGGGGTCTCAGTGAAGTAATCTGTTTGCTTGGAAACTCAACTTTTCGATGAGTTTTTGAAAAAGTAAATTCGCCTTGCAAAAATAATTTTTTCTCAGATAATTTTATGTACTTCTATACACACACATACATTGTATATCCTGAAATGAGTGCTATAGATCATGAAGTAGCTTTCTATCTATAACTCCATATGCTTGTAATCAAGTTAAGCCCAACCTGAACATCATGATTACCAATTTCGTTTTTAGTAACAGAGTGGTTGAACCCAATACAAGTAGTGTAACTTGGACTGGTCATATTGTGTGGTGGAACAGAAATGCAGCTCCAAAAGTTAACATTAGGAATTGACCTATCCAATTATAATCTTGATTATAAATAAGTGTGAGGATTTTTACCAATAATCACAATATGGCTTAATACAGACATTTTAAAGTTAATATTTAATATTTTTCACATTTTAGACTCAAATTAGACTTAATAACAACACGAATGTGACAGATTAATGATTCTGAATAATATATATATATATATATATATATTTATTTGAATTTATATGAGTGTAATTGATTAATAAATAGATTTTCTTACTTAAAATTGAGTTTTTCTGTATCTTTAAATAAATGGTACAGGTCTACCTTGAACCTAATTTCACTTTTTTTAATTTAAAAAAAATATAATTGATATAATTTTAATAAAATCTTGGAATAAATATATGTTGTTTACACAGTACTTAAAAAAGCTATTTGTATTTAGTTTTTGCGAAAAATTACAAAATTAAAATTGGAAAAGTCAAAATAGGTTTGAAGTATCCCACCTTCCCCTATATATTGAAATCAAGACAAAAATTTGAATTTAAGAATTTGGTGTATTTATACGTTTTGAGGTCTCCTGAGTTCATTTTTGCTATTTTTACGGTGATATCTTAACGCGTTCTTCGAATGAGTTGAATGTTGGTGCATTTGTTATAAATCACCGTCGCACAAACTGCATAGATTTTGGTGAATCTAGTACTTACAGTAATTTTACAGGGTCACATTTCTTATCATTATGGCCTATGGGCTGAAATTATTTAAAGTGTGATAGCGTCCAAATATCTTATTCGATTGAACTTTAAATTTATATACATGTTAAAAGTCACCGTCGCAC
Source organism: Salticus scenicus (assembly GCA_963930645.1). Lineage (NCBI taxonomy): Eukaryota > Metazoa > Arthropoda > Arachnida > Araneae > Salticidae > Salticus > Salticus scenicus. The sequence goes on along the minus strand of OZ005658.1, from coordinate 191,359,200 downwards.
GTACTGTATAGATTTTGATGAATCTAGCACGTATAATTCTTTTGCAGGGACGCACAAAATAATTTGGATGCATTACTTTCCATTAAACAAAATGTTATTTGGAGAAAAATACTCAAATAACCTATTACAATTTTCCATTTATATATTTTTTAAAGAAAGAGAAAACAGAATTTTAAAATTTCTTTTGTGCCAGGTTGCAATATACACCACTCTTTATGATCAGCGTAATATTTAAACTGATCTTTCCTTAAATTTCTTGTTTTTTTTTTTTTTTTTTTTTTTTTTTTCTTTAATATGATATTATTCTAATTTGAAATAATATATGTTGAAATGTGCACTGCTGTGGAAATGCAGGTTTGCCATTGAAATGCATATATTTTTATTTAGAAAATAAGTATACAAGTAATGCAAATATTTAATAGTGTTATTATATTTATATCTTAGATTAATCTTCTCAAAAATATTTATGAGAAACATAAGCTATGATTTAATATATATATACAGAGCTGCCAACCTAATCTGGCAAATTGTTAGTACCGCCCATTTTTCTACACCACTTAATTTTTTAGAGTATTTGTTTTCTTAATTGATTGTAAACATATTTGAAGAGAATTACTCTGAAAATTAAGTGGTGTAGAAAAATGGGCGGTACTAACAATTTGCCGGATTAGGTTGGCAGCTCTGTATATCTATTTTAAGAAGATAAAAAAACTGAACATCTTATAATTTCGAATTATTTAATGTTTTGCTATATCTTGAAGACGATTTGAACTCTATTAGAAAGTGTATGTCTGCGTATTATCAAAATTCGGTGGACAGCTTATATTTGGTTGGACCTTGACATAAGTTGGTGCTGATTAAGTTTTGGTATATGTCGCTCAACAGGTGGCACTGGCATTCTGTTTTATCAAAATTTTCACTGTGACATATTGAAGCTCAAATGTATATATTGACTGCATATAAATGTGTGCAATGAGACTATTTTTTTACCAATCTTTTTGAAAAAGATGTATATGTGTATATATATATAAATATGTATACTACTGACATTGAACCAGAAAAAAAAAAAAAAAAAAAAAAAATATATATATATATATATATATATATACAAACATGCTTCTTCCCTAGAGATTATAAATTTTCAATATGAGTAACATACTTGCCAACCTAACCCGGAAGATTGTTAGTTCCCGCCATTTTTTGTACACCACTTAATTTTTAGAGTAATTCTCTTCAAATATATTTACCATTAAATAAGAAGAAAAGTACTCTAAAAAAGACTGGTGAGAAAAAATAGGCGGAAATGGGCAGGACTAACAATCTTCCGGGTTAGGTTGACAAGTATGGAGTAATTTCAAACGAACTGACCAATACCTTTAAAAAAGGATGATTTAGTATCATATATCTGTGATAATTTGAATTAAAGTTATTGATTTGTTTTTTCATTAAAAATAAATAAATAAAATGCGTGGGAAAAATATTATTTGTAATGTCAATTACGAGGTACAAAATTGTCTTTCTTTCAATATTCAGAGTTATACTCCTCTGAAGTGATAATCATCTTCACTCCCCATGGAAAATATTTTTTATAATACTTTTGCTAAATAATTTTCACTGAGCAAATTATATAGGAAAATATAAAAGAAAGTTTTGAGATGACTACAAGGTAGATTTCTATACTGCAACATTTTTTTTTTTTTACAGAATGTCTCCATAGAGCATTTCGTGTTTCAGTTTTCCACATGTTCACGAGAGGGTTAATACAATTCCATATTTGCATCTTCATGAAATAAAACATGTCTGATAGCAAAAGCCAATACAATTAGGTTAGGTTAGGTGCTTCAGTGATTGACATGCTACAGTAATTGACATCTTTCCAAAAATAATTAATAAATAAGAAAAAATAAATAAAAGCACGTGTTTTACATATAAGAATTTTAACATTGTATTCCAAGCACTGGGGCATAGGGTACCAATAAATGGTAAAAGGAAAAACTAACAGTGTCAAACACTGGAGCATAGGATGCTAATTACTGGTAAAATGAAAAACTGGCAGTGTGAATTACTGGAACATTGAGTGGGTGTAAAATAAAAATTCACAAAAAGAATAATAACTATCAAATGTATATATTTGGTTCTCAAAGTCTTCCATGCCATATATATTAACTTAAGATTTCTAGAAACAATTTCTGATGACTAAAACATTAAAAACACCAGAAATTGCTCTAAAAGTGTCAATCACTGGAGCACTTACCCTATGCGTAACTTTTTAACTGAAATTATAATTATTTTAAAACGCTCTAAAATATCTTAGTTTAAAAATAGCAAAACGAATTTTATTTACATAAAATTCAGCATAAGAGATTTTTTAAGTGCTCTTTGATTTATTCTTGTCTTTACTCATTTTGAAATACATGAGAGTTCAAGAGTGTACCTTTTTAGCAAACTTTAAACCTCTTTAACTTTTGAACAGTGTTCAAATGTGCCTTAAACACCTTATCAGTTGAATGAATAAAAGAGTTTTCGATTTACGCCATCGAATAAAATGACTTAGTTGTTTTTATGTCAGCAATTTAGAAACTTTTGATAATACGTTAAGAGAAACTAAAAAGTTTATTTATATTAGGTCTTTGCATAAATTCGTGCGGTTTTTTATTGATTCATTTCATAAAAATACATCAAATCAAATGACAAGTTTTAATCAAAATACTCTCCATTACTTTCTACAACCTTTGCCCATTTTTCGGGTAACAAATGAATACCACGGCGATAGAAGCTCTCGTCTTTGGAGGCAATAAAATTATCCGCGTCCGCACGAACTTTTACAACGACCTAATATTTATCATAGATGTCAACATTTTAATTTATTCCGGAGTATTTTTAGCCCCGGCTCTATTTCGCATCACTTTATTTATAGAAAATTTTCCTCCAATACATAACATCGATAATATAAGAAAAATTTACTCCTAAAAAATAAAGGGTGTGTAATAAAGGAGGGGCTAAAAATACTCCGGAATAAATTAAAATGTGAGCATCTATGATTTATATCAATATTTAGACCTGCTAACTATGCTAGTTTATCCGTAATGGTATTAGGCCCGCCTTTTTTTTTTTTTTTTTTTTTTTTTTTTTTACACCAGAATAGTTGTAGAGTAATATTCAGCAATATGTTCTTATGATTAAATAAGAAGACTATTGCTCTATAACTATTCTAGTGTTAAAAAAAGCGGGGCTTAATACCATTACGGATAAACTAGAATAGTTAGCAGGTCTAAATATTACACATGCTTAAAAAAGATTTTTTGTTTTACAAATTGTGAAAGTGATAATTGTTGATCAAATTCTGTTAACTTTAATTATTTAAAATGCTTAAGAGGATGATGGATGTTAAAAATCGACCTTTGAAATTATTATCTTAGAGCTATGAAATCTTACATATATGTGTATTGAAATGTATCAGTATTAAATACATAGCTGCCAATATTTTAATTTATTCCGGAGTACTTTTAGCACCGCCTTTATTTTGCACCACTTTACTTATAGAAAAAATTTTCTTCAATATATAACTTCGATAAAATAAGAAAAAATTACTTTTAAAAAATAAGTGGTACGAAATGAAGGCGGGGCTCAAAATACTCCGGAATAAATTAAAATATTGGCAGCTATGTAAATATATTATGAATTCTCGAAAACTATTAAGATTCGAAAAATTGAATTTCAAATTTTTTATGTTTTTGAACTGTTCCATGCGATTGAGGTTTTAAAATTTTCAATCTATTGTACACTATTATAATTTATCTATATTTTCTAAACATTTTTTTTTTTTTTTTTTTTTTTTTTTGTATTAATGAGCGAGTGATTGATAAATTAATTTTTTAAATATTTTTTTTAATTTGAATGCTGAAATTTCATGCAAATTGTTTACTTTCAAAAAAAAAAAAAAAAAAAAAAAGAAAAGAAAATACCTTTAAAAAATTGTGTTTCAAGTGTTTGCCCTTTCGATCTAAAAATAATTCATAACCGAAAATACTAAGTTTCAACATCTACTACTTTTGGTAAAACATTGAAATTTTTATATCTTGAATGAATTCAAATTTGAATTTTGCAAATATATATCGTTTGAACATTAATAGACCGTGTCGATTGAATAGAGAAATAAATATTTTGATTAAATATTTAATAGAAAATACGACTTTTTCAATCAATAACAATCCAAACATTTGCAATTTCAATCAATTTCAATCCAAAAATTATTTAGGTGAATGTATAAAAGTATATAAAATCTCTAAAAATGTAAACTTTATCTTAATTACTTGTTATGCACAAAATGCTATAAACTTTATATTTCTTTAACTATTCCACGTAATTTTAGATTTGCTCACAGATAAGACAAAACAGTTTTTGTTGTAAAAAAGCGATAACAATTCAGCAGCTGTAATAATTTAGCTAAATTAAAATCATTTTAAAACATTCTAAAATAACTTAATTTAAAAATAAAAAACTAGTTTTATTTACACAAGATTTAACACAAGAAATTTTTTGAGAGCTCATTAATTTATTAATTTCTCGACTTCACTCGTTTTGAAAGGCATAAAAGTTCAACATCTCATATTTTTAAAGAACTTTAAATCTTGTCGACTTTCGAAAAGTGCTCAAATGCGTTTTGTATCGATTATCTTTTAAACGGGCATAAGGGGTTCTCAATTTACGCCATGAAACAAATTAACTTCAAATCGTTTGGTATGGCACCAACTTTTATAATTCTTCATGATACTATAAGAGAACACAGAAATGTTCATATATATATATATATATAAGCTTAAAAATATTTTTTTGATTACGCAAATTATAAGAATGATTAATTATAATAAAATTTTGCTAGCTTTAATTATATTACATGCTTAAAGGTTGAGTTTTGCTTTTTATTCATAAGTAAAAACTTAAGTTTAAACTTCATACGTTTTTGGTAATGCAGCGAGTTCTTCAAATGTTGAATATATATACATGTTTTTTTTTTTTTTTTTTTTTTTTCAATGGCAAATTAAAAGACAATTGAATCAAAAGAGATAACAATAAATCTATAAATGACAGCGAGCTATCCAGTAGCGTGCCCAGATTGATGTACGTGGAAGAGCGTGGCGTCTATACAGGTGAGGCAAATCCATTTCTTCGCGGAGATCACAAAGGGTGCAAAAAGGGTTATGATGTATACATTCATAGGTAAATTTTGAAAAAGTGTGTTGCACGAATATTAATTAAGATTGTTGATTGAATAGAAAAACAAATATTTTCATTAAACAGAAAACAGAAAAAAATACATTAATCAATCTGTAACAAAATTACAGAAAAAAAAAAAAAAAAAAAAAACCTAAAATGTTTTAGATGAAAGTAAAAAAGTACATAAAATATATAAACAGTATAAAAACTTGGGACTTATGTAGCAGTTGTGCAGTTTTATAAGTTTTATAAGTTTTTTAACTACCCATGAAATTTTCTCATAAATTTTAATATTAGAAAGTTAATGCAGTTTGAGATTTGCTCTTTGATAAGAGAAAAATAATTGACTGGGAATAGTAATGATAATGCCAGCAGAAGTACCCCCCAAAAAATAATAATAATTAATTAATTAAAAACACAGAATTAAAATTATTTTGAAGCATTCTAAAATAATTTAATTTAACAATAAAGAAAATTTATTTTATTTGCATAATATTTAGCATATTTTTAAGTGCTCTTTTATTTGTTCCGCTTTACATTCATTTTGAATTGCATGAAAGTTCAAAAGCGCACAATTTTAGCAAACTTTAAACCTCTTCAACTTTTTAACAGTACTCGAATGTGTTGTGAATAGATTATCGGTTGAATGAATAAAAGGGATGTCGATTTACGCCGTAGAATAAAAGGACTTCAGGTTGCTTGTATGACAGAAACTTTTCAAGGTTTTGATAATACTTTAAGATAAACTGAAAAAGTTTATATACTTTATTTATTATGTATGCTTATTCTTTCTTTTCAATTTAACAAAATGCAAAAGTGATTAAATCTAACGAATTTATTAAATGTTTTAATGTTTCATTTTTTGTTTTTTAAATACTTAGTAAACGAAAATAATTTATTTAGATATGTCAATGTTACGCATGATTAAAAGGGTTTTATTAAATTTGAAAATATCAAAATTTATGAACTCTAACAAAATTAGGCTAATATTAATTGTATTAAATGCTTAATGGTTGTGCTTCTGCTTTTAAAATAATTCATATTGAATATGTATGAAGTTTAACTTCAAACAATTAAAGAAAAAAAAAAAAACTTTGAAAGTTGAATAGATATAAACATGAACTTTGAAAAGTATGTGCCGTATGAATATTAATAGACGTTTTCGACTGAATAGAGAAAAAAAAATGATAAAACATTTAACAGAAAATAGAAATTTTATTAACCATTATATGATAAAGTAAGCAACAATCCTAAAGGAATGTTATGAATTGTAAATACAGGGGTCGTACTCTCAGCCCTTTTTTCAGGACACTCTTAGAGATAAGGAATTTCCACCTTTTTTTTCACCACTAACTTTGCGCATAAATACTTCTGGCATATTTATAGTGATAGGTCATGATTATACAGGATAGAGATAATTTTATAAAAATAGTGGTAGCAATAAATTAAAAAATTTCTTATTCCTGAAAAAATGGCGGGGAGTACGACCCCTGTAAATACCAGTAGTTATTTTTATGTAATTTTATTTAAAGAGGCGTCTGGTTATAACATGTTAATTTTTTTGCCTTTCCTGCTTGTTTTTGCATTAAAATAGTCGATTTACCTTTAAAAACCCGTTTAAAAGCCTAATCACTGAAGATAAGGGCCTTGGCGACGAATCTGGCTAGTTTATTGTCATTTGACGAGTTAGATGAGAAAATTCTTATTATCGATACACTGATTATCTAATCTTTAAATCGAATATTTTGCGAGATACTGTAAAATTCTGGAAGTATACGAGGCTATATAAACGGATCGCATCACGGACGAAGCAGTCATTTGAAGCTCAGTCATCGCGGTATATAGAGCTTTGATTGATCAGGCCTCTGCAATTGGTTACACCGATAGCTGTGTGTTACGCTTATTTTACAGTTTTTGCTGTGGTCAGCTGCTATTAAGCTACGTTTGCTGGTGAAACTGAAGACCATACTTGATTGACAGACTTGTAGTCTTTTGGGATATTCTGTAAAAAGACTTTTAAGTCTCTGCAAGATCTGTTATTCATTCACGGTCAATACACGAACCCCAAGTACGCAACAGCAATTTACATGAATGTACAAAAGTATATAAAATATATAATTATATAAATTTGAACTTACATAAGCAGTTATGCAGAAAATTTTACAAACTTTGTATTTATTTAATAATTTAAGAAAGTTTCAGACTTGCACTTAGATAACAGAAAACAATTTTGACTGTAAATGGCGATAACAATTCCAGAAAATGAACGATTTAACTGAATTAAAGTCATTATAAAACACTAAAATATTTCAATTAAAAAAAATAAATAAATAAACTTTATTTATATAAAATTTATCATAAGAGATTTTAAAGTGCTCTTTAATTTATTCTTAACTTCACTCATTTTGAAATTTATAAAAAAGTTCAACAGAGCACATTTTTAGCAAATTTTAAAACTGTTCAAATTTTAAACAATGTTTAAATGTGTTTCGGTTAGACTATCGGTTAAATGGATAAAAATAGTAGTCCATTTATAACATAAAATAAAATGACTTCAAGTTGTTTGGTTTTGCAGCTATTTCTTAAGCTCCTTAGAATGATTTAAGAGAAACGAAAAAGGTGTTGATATTACCCATGCTTAAACATAAATTTTGATTTTATAATTTATGAATATCATTTACTTTAACTTTAACGAAATTACACTATTTTTAATTATCTGAACGCTGAAAGTTTGACTTTTTTGGTTTTAAAAAAATTTATAAGTGAAAACTAAGTTTAAACTTCATAAATTTTTGTAATGCATTGAGCTGTTTATATGTTGAATAGATTCAAATGTAAATTTTGAAGATATGTGCTGCACGAATATTAATCAGAGTTGTTGATTGAATAGTAGAATAAATATTTTTATTAAATATTAAATTGAAAAAAAAATTATATTTATCAGAATGTGACAAAATTATATAAGCAACTACCAGAAATAATTTAGATGAAAATATAAAAGTATATAAAAGTGTATAAGAATATAAATTTGAACTTGCGTAGTAGTTATATACAAAATTTTATAAATCTTTAACTATTCATGAATTTTCGCACAAATTTTAGCATTACAAGGTTACTACAATTTGAGATTTGCACTTTGATAACAGAAAAAAAAAATCGATTGTAAATGGATATGACAATTCCAGGAAAAGTAAAATAAAACTGAATTAAAATAATTTTAAATAATTTTAAAACATTTTAAAATACCTTAATTTAACAATAACAAAAATAATTTTATTTACATAAAATTTAGCATGAGAGATTTTTTTTAAGTGGTCTTTCATTTGTTCTTCTCTTCACTTATTTTGAAATACATCAAAGTTCAACAGATCTCACTTTTAGAAAAATTTTAAACCCTTCAACTTTTGAACAGTGCTGAAATGTGTTGTGAATAGATTATCGGTTGAATGAATAAAAGGAGATGTCGATTTACGCCGTGGAATAAAAGGACTTCAAGTAGCTTGTATCGCAGCAACTTTTAGAGCTATTGATAATACTTTAAGATAAACTGAAAAAGCTTATTAACGTCAACATACTTTATATAGTTTATTTATTACGTATGCTTATCCTTTCTTTTTAATTTCACAAAATGCAAAAGTGATTAAATATAACGAAATTCGGCTACTTTTATTGAATTGAAGTTTTATTGAATAATTAATGTTTCATTTTTTGTGTTTTTAAATACATAGTAAACGAAAAAACAAATTTTAAGTTTATACAATTTTAGTAATGTATTTAAATCGTTAAATATTGAACAGATTAAAATTTGAATATTAAAAAAGTATTATATGAATGTTAACGGATTTTACCATTGCATAGCATTGTTTTATTAGCTACTTAACCCTACAAGGCTCAAGTTTTTTTTTAGTGTGCGACAAAAATATATAGGTTGTAATTAGTGATCAGAAGATAGGGGAAACTTATAAAAATAAAAATAAAATCATATTTTACGGAAAAATCAACTTTTTAGCTCAACGTACCGTATGTGGAACATACATAAAAATATGATTTACTGGTACGTTTACTATTGTAATATAAAAAAAAAAAAAAAAAAACTTACCTCTGCAAAATATACACTTTGTTATAACACACAGTGTTTTTTTTTTTTTTTTTTTTTTTTTTTTTTTTTACGTATCACTTTCATTCAAATTTCACACTGAGTGCAATATAACAAAAACACGAAAGACATCTTTAGGTAAAGATTCGTATTACTACATTGTTAAATGTCAGTAGCTTCTATCAAGATGTCAAGAGATGTCGCTATAATAGTTTTATAGCTATAGGAACGATTAAAGTCGGTGTTCCACATATGGAACTGGGTGACTTGTAGGGTTAAAACTTTGATAAAACTTTAAGTTGCTGATATAAAACTTAATCATCAACATGTGTCGAAATTGTGTAAGAGAATAACCAAAAAGATTTTCATGAAAAGACAAAAATAAATAAAACATATAGCAAATCGCGTTTTATAAATATATATATAATGTAAAAAATGTTTTTACATTATACATAAATAAATTTACTTTTGATATCAATAATGTTGTTGCAATTATTCAATAAATTATAGGCTTGTAGCTTATGTCAAAGGAATAAATTTCACTTACTGTAAAATCAACAAACTAGTTTCAGAAATACATTACATTAGAATTAATTTCTTTAAAAAATGAATCATTATCTAAGATGTAAATTTTTGACTATTCTGCTAAAAATACCTTTCAATATACAAAAAATATTAAGGAATACTTTTAGTAAAATTAGCACATTGTAATTTTGCTTTATTTACATAAAATTTAATGCTTTAATGTGAGGTTTATTTTTGATTTATTTTTGACTTTATATTTATTTTCAAATATTTAAATCAACAGTGGTTGAGGGGTAATGCACTCGATGTGCCAGATTTAAACCCAGGTCGAGCCCGATGATCTGGCTTTTTTAGAGATTTCTATATATTTTTTTCCCCTTCCGAAACTCGCGTGACTTTATGCTGGGGTACCATAGAAATGCCATGCATGGAGGACACATTTCGAGGACTATGTTCATAACGAAGATGCTTTGCTTTAATAATCATGTCCTGAAATGGATGAATGTTTAACATTATACATTTCAGCAACTTAACGTTTCAGCTTTTGAATAATACTAAACTAGGTTTTGAATATAATATCGGGGAACGAATAGCAGAAGTTTTCAAATTATGTGATGGAACAAAAAAGACTTCAGATTGCTATTATAACAGGGAGTTTTTAAGCATTTAATATCACTTTAAAAGGAACTAAAAAGTTATCTGTCTTTCTATGTATTAAATTCCTGATATATGCATAATGGTAAATACATTATTGTCATAAATTTATATATAATTTTGCAAACGGATTTTTTTATTTGCTTTTAGTTTAATTTTGACTTTACATATTTTTAATATCCAAAAAGTTCAACAACGACTATTTTTAGTAAATTTTACAGCACTTCAATTTTTTAACAGTGCTATTTCTTAATTTTTTTTTTTTTATACATTATGGATCAAATGAATAATATGGGTTACAGATTTATATTATAGAATTAAAATAACTTAAGTTGTTTCTATTGCAGCAATTTCTATAGTTTTTGATAAAACTTTTAAAGTATTAAAAAGATTCACTCATATCTGTCATTACTGCACACGTTTAAAAATAATTTTGGATTTCACAAATGGCAAGAATGATTAACTTTAATAACTTTAAGGCAGTTTTATAGAATGCTTAAAGTTTGAGTTTTTGATTTTAAAAAATTCATAACCGTAAAACTAAGTTTTTGCTTCATACATTTTTGGTAAAATAATTATCACTTAAAAAAGGAAAAGATTTAAATGTTCTAATATTATTAGACGCTAGTAATTGGATAGAAGAATAAATATATTAATTAGACATTTAATAGAACATACAAATTTTTAAGCATAAAAAGTTCTTCACACCCCGTAAAATAATATGAAGCACAACTGATTTCGAAAAGACGTCTTTCTTCTTCAGGTGCAAAAAACACGTGCGACTTACCTTAGAGGCAAAGGCAAGACTGCGATTTTGCTTTTACCTCCAAGGTATTATATTGGCGTTAATTAAATGTAGTATAGTTGTTCAACGTACACTCTGTTGCGAGTTATGTTTTTTGAAACTGCACGTAACATAGTTGTGTATATTATGTATGTATCGGTTTGAAAATAAATTATTAGTCCAATTTCCATTTATGGTGACAGTGGACATTAAAAAAAAAAAAAAAAAAAATCTACAATTATAATTCCATTGTAAAAATATACAGTTTAATATTGTTTTATTTGTAGAGGAGAAATCTTATACTAAAACTAATATTCATGTTATAATTAATTTATATAGCATTTAAATTTCTTCATTAATCGTTAAATTTCAAAAGCTTCTCGAAAATTATTTTTTGACTTAGACTTTCAATCTTTTTTACAGATAAATGATGCAAAAAAAAGTTAGTTGATTTATATATATATATATATGTATGTATATATAATCTTAATTATGAGGGGGGGAAAAAAAGAAAAATTTGAAAAAATTTTAGTAATTATTATTATTATTATTATTATTATTATTATTATTATTATTTTTAAGTTTTAAAGTTTTAAAAATCAAAAAGTGGAAAATTGAAACTAAGCCCTGTCCTATGATTTTCAAAAAGGTATTAAATAACGTTTCATGAAGATTCCACAAAAAATAAGATGCAAGTAGCCTTTTAAGCTTGACGCAACTTCGTAAAAATTAGTTTCAAGAAAATGGTGTGTAAAATTCTCTCTTTACAACAGACTCAATATATATTTAAAAATATATAAACGCCTATAACTTGTTAACTATATAAACGCTTATAACTTATTATGTCATGTATTAGGTGCACAACATTGATTCCACCTTTTTTTTTTTTTTTTTTTTTCGTTTCGCATTTGAGGCTTTATTGTAAATATATATATATATATATATATATATATACATTTACGATTTAAAATATTATCCATCGATGGTCCCGACTTTCTCCCATATTTCGGTCAGCGTTCGAATCCCGAATAAACTGCTCACCTTTTAAGGCGATCCACGTATCGATCCAATTTTTGACATCTTCATAAGAAAGCAAGTGTTGATCAGCCCGAGTGTGCCATTGATCGAAACAAGTAAAAGTCAGAGATAGCAATTTCTAGAGAATATAGTAGGTGGGATAGGACTTCCCATTTCAACGTTAAGTACTTTGACCGACTTTGCGATATGGGATCTGGCGCTGTTATGCTGGAAAATCACATATCATATATCTTGTATTGCGGTCATTTGTCTTTAAGTATATAAATATATATATATATATACATATATAGGGTGTCCCTGAATTATTTATTGGCCAAACTTTGAGGATAGGTAAAATACACATGAAGAAGCATTTTTTGTATAGCAATATGGGGTCGGCAAAAAAAAAATAGCGGAAAAACAAGAAATGCTAAGGAAAAAAAATCTATTTACTTACATAATATTACACTACTTGCTCAAATGTGTACACGTATTTGTCTTAATGCAAACAATGCTTTAAATACATTGATTAGAAACACTATTTTTACTGTATACCTCTTTTAATGCAACCATTTGTACGAAAAACTAGTATGTTGTGGCCACCACGAGACTTTCTTCTATATTTTCCTATACAAATTCACTCAGTAACAATAATAATTAAAAAAAAAAAAAAAAAAAAAGTGGGACTTTGACAAAATTTTGCGTAAAATGTGAAAATTATTCTAAGTTTGTCAAAACACGGAAACCGTAGGACTTTGACAAAATTAGGGAAAAAAGCAAAAATTAGTTTAAGTTTGTCAGAACACGGAAACTGTGGGAGTTTGATAAAATTAAGGGGAGAGAAAAAAAAAAAAAAAAAAAAAAAAAAAGATTTTTTTTTTTTTAGAGTTTTTTTTCGTAAAAAGTAAAAAAATCGATAACTTTGTTTTAAATTATCACAGATTTATAGTTCAACCATTCGTTTTAAAGGTACTGACGAGACCTTTCGAAAGATACCCATCTTGAAAATTTTTGCCCTATATCACCCTGTTAAAAATTTAGAAAAAGCGGGATGGCAACGCAACCTGTAAGACGATTTTTACCAAAAGTTGATAGGCACTAATTTATGTCAAGGTGCAACTACATACCAATTTGTATGAAATTCTGTGCAGTATTTCCTGAAATACAGTTGCCACAAAATTTTGTCACACACACACACAGACAGACAGACAGACAGGCAGACAGACATTTTCTAAAAATGGTAAAATCGTGTTCTACAGATCTCAAAACGTGTAAATCCATCAAAAACCCGAAATCGAAAATTTTTACGAATCCAATACTTTCTTCTATTGAAGATAGAAGAAAGTAAAAATGTTTGTTAAATATTCAACATTCAAAAGCTACGTCCACACCCGTTAAAAATATAAAAAAGCATGTTAAAAACATAATTTTCATGTTAATACATTCGAACCTCGTTAACGTAAACACTGTTAACGTGAATTGCTTTTAACATGAACTGTTTTCTCATCCTGTCAAAAAGAAGATTAGTTTAGTTATATAAAGATCAGTTATTGATAGGATGAACTACTGATAACATGAACAGATTTTTTTATCCCCCTTGATATTCACGTTAACGTGGTTCGACTGTATAAAAAACATCCGGTTCTTAAAAGGTTAATATGACATTTGCGGTCATGGGTTCCTAATCAATTCTGGATCCTTATGATGTGTCCTCTCTCGCCTTAAAGTATGTCCCTTGAATTCAGGGACACCCTGTCTATATATACATATACAAGCTTATTTATTTAATAAGACTGTTATCATATGCTGCATTTCAGAAAAACAAATTTAATTTAATTTTGAATAAGTACTTTTTATAAGTTGTATTACAGGTTCTTCATATTAGGAACACAAAAAAATAACTTGTTATTTTTTCTTTTGAAAACAAGCCAAACATAAAAATATACAGTTATTTCTTTCTTTAATAATTTATTATTATTATTATTACTTTGTAGATTGTGGAATTTTTAACAGAAAGAAGACATATTTACTCATCTAATAAATACTGTTTTATTTTGTTTAATCGGTATTATAAATGCAATATTTATATTAATTTCCCTAGTATGGAATTAGATTTTCTTCTTTTTAAGGACTGAGGACTATTAGTCTCAATCTGGGTTTTTTGCGGTGTCATTTTTCGATAGTTGGACATTTATCGAAGTCTAAAATTTATCGAAAATATAATTGAATAATCTGAAAGCGATGTTATAATTTGAAAAAAAAAAAAAAAAAAAAAATGATAGTCCTCCGTCCTAAAGATATTCTGCTTTCGCCAAAATTTCATCAAAATCTTTTTTTTTTTTTTTTGGAAAGAAAAAGAAAAGAAAAGAAAATTAATAATAATCAGTATCAAAACAAACACTATCGAAAAAGTTTTTTTAAAAAATAATTTTGAGTTAGGAAATAAAAAGTGCGCGTGCAAAATGAAATAAAAATAAGTAAAAAAGGAATTTAATGATTTGATTTTTATATAAAACATGATCGCGTGCTATCTTAAAAAGTAGATGTAAAATTTAAAGTTTATGTGGTGCATGTGTCATCTATAAAAATTGTTTTAAGAAATAGAATAGACTAAAGAAAGAAACGATGTCTGTTGCATTTTGTTCTATAGTTTGAATCTTTGTATTTTATAGAAGTAATATCTACCGTAGGAATAATTTCTTATGTTAAAACTATAGGGAATTTTTATGCGGGCACAAGCGATGCTACTTTTTTTTCCTTCTTTTTTTTTAATAAGTAGTCAATTTCAAGTAATTGGATTGCATTTTTTTCCCCCTTATGTATCTAGATTTTTATTACTCTACAATTTTCATAGGACATCTAACATTTTACCATTATCGATAAATTATAAATTATTTTTAGTCAGAAATATGTATGTAGATGTTATATTTAAATTTAAAAAGAAAAAATGTTTAAAAAGAAGTAAAACATCTTTCATCAAAAACAGCTTTTGCTGAGAATTTGAATAACTCTTCCTTTAAGTCGTATACAGAAAAATTTCCATTAACATCTCTTAGCAAAATTTTCTCAGTGAATAAGATTTTAGAATATTTTAAATCAAATGTTTGAAGAGATCTATCATGCACATAATGCAAAGGAATGTTTTGAAATTTTGTATAAATATTTCTCACATGTCATTTTGTGAGATTTTTTTTACAACTGTTGTAAGTATTTCTTACAAGTAATTTTGTGAGATAGTTACAATTGTTGTAAGTATCGTTTACACATAATTTTGTGAGTATGATGCAATTTTTAATAAGATATCTTTAATAAATGAATGAGAACATATTTGTCACATATTATTATAGTTTAGATAAAAGAAATCAGAAAATATGCTAGGGGTTTTGAATGACTTTAATGTAACAGTTACGAACTTTTTAACAATGCTTTGTGTATACTTAACAATATTTTTCATTAACTTTTTAATTAATAGTTTTTATCTTTGCAGGAAAGCTATTAATTAAATTAATGTTCTCATAAAATGTACAGAAATGAATGGGAGAAAAAGTAGCATCGCTTGTGCTCGCATAACAATCCCCTATACAGTAGATTGTTCTTCGATAAAATTCAAAAATTTAAACTATATAACAAATTGCAAC
Organism: Salticus scenicus; assembly: GCA_963930645.1. NCBI lineage: Eukaryota > Metazoa > Arthropoda > Arachnida > Araneae > Salticidae > Salticus > Salticus scenicus. Next base: position 191,343,269 of record OZ005658.1, on the reverse strand, counting down.
CAACATCGTTGCTTTCATTATTCTATTCTATGTCTTAAAAGAATTTTTATAGATGCCACACGCACCACATAAACTTTAAATGTTACATCTAATTATATAGATAGCACGCGATCATGCTTTATATAAAAATTAAATCATTAAATTCATTTTTTTTTTTTTTTTTTACTTATTTTTATTTCATTTTGTACGCACACTTTTTATTTCCTAATTCAAATTTATTTAAAAATATTTTTCGATAGTGTGTGTTTCGATACTGATTAAAATTAATTTTCTTTTCTTTTCTTTCCAAAAATAAATAAAAAAATAAAATAAAAATAAAATAAATTAAAAATAAAAATTATTTTGATGAAATTCTGGCAAAAGCAGAATTTAGTTTAAGACGGAGGATTATTAGTTTTTTTTTTTTTTTTTCTTTTTTCAAATTATAACATCGCTTTCAAATTATTCAATTATATTTTCGATAAATGTCCAACTATAGAAAAATGACACCGCAAAAATCCCAGACTGAAACTAACAGTCCTCAGTCCTAAAAAAAAAAAAAAAAAAAAAAAAATCATTTATGAGCGTTGATTTTGTGAATGATAAAAACTTCCTATTTATTTACCTGTCGTAATCGGATCAGTGATATTAGGTACGTTTCATGTCTGCTGAGATTTTCTCATGTAAATAGAAATAAAAAAATAAAGATGTTTTTACGTCTTATCACTAAATCTCGCGTTTACTCAATAATTATCCCTTTTTGTAGCAAAATCTTACATGTTTGTTTATCACTCGCCGGAGAACGGACAGTTTTTTTATATATATTCTTAAATATTTATCTACAACATGCGTTCATCTAAAACAAAAAAAAACCAGGGCGAACGCTTTACTTCTATCATTCTCTTTACACGGCCGCAAAAATCCTCTGATTGACCAAAATGGCACACATGTTCAGGCTTTGCATAGAAATAGCTATATAATTTTTATGTTTATACTGTTTATGAATTGTGTAGAGGCACACGTCAAAATTCTTATCATTACGGCATGTGGTGTGAATTTCGTTTAAACGCATTTTGACATCATTATTTTACAATCAACAAAATGAAATTAACGTACATTAGAGAGATGTTTAAACTTATGTCTTTTGCAGAAAACATGTGCTTCCTAATTAATGTACAGGACGTTACAAAAGTATTTGTTAATGTCACGTAATCATCGAAATTATGTCAAATTTCGAACAATTATACATGAAAAAACGTAGAATAAGCTGAGTAGATTTTACTGGTGTATACAATGTTTATGGTTAATTTACAGAGACATACAAAAGAATTTCGTGACATTACAATCTGTGTTTAGTTAAGCACACTTTAATGCGTTTATGCTGCATTGAACATAATGGAATTAATATACATTTTAAAGATACTTAAAAGCATTTAAAATTTTTAAAAATCATTACGTCTCGTTTTTAAATTACATTTTAATCACATTAAAAACTGAGACAGATAATATACATTAAAAATATACATTTTAAAAGATTAAAAACACGATACACATATTAAAACGTTTCGAGCCTTTTACAGGCTCCTCATCAGTAAAAAACAGTTATCCCCCCTTTTTCCCGTACAGGTGTTATTTATAATATCCCTTGTAAATCTTGTAGTTCGGTTTATATTGGTCAAACTGGCCGTTCTCTTCATACTCGAATTAAGGAACATAAAACAAATTTCAAAAACCGTGATTATACGTTCGATAATTGTACAGCATGCCATAGAAACTGACCATTTACCTGATTTTAACAATACTAAAATAATCACATCTAACCGTTTAAATTATCATTCAAGAATTTTCCTGGAGGGCTGGTACACAAATCAACATTTTTCACCACTTAATGAGGCATGCGCAGTTCCTGATGAATACGTTGTACTCACTTAATTGAAGTCTGTTGTTGTTCTCAGCATTTACATTTGATGTTTTTTACTGAAGAGGAGCCTGTAAAAGGCTCGAAACGTTTAAATATGTGTATCGTGTTTTTAATCTTTTAAAATGTATATTTTTAATGTATATTATCTGTCCTCAGTTTTTAATGTGATTAAAATATAACTTAAAAGCATGTTTATTTTTAAAAAAGGGTATCTATAGACTAAAAAATTTATTTATGGGACCACACAAGAGAATTCCAGTGACGCACTGTAACCATCGAAATGATGTCAAATTAATTTGAAATATTAATCTGTTATAATTAATTAAGTGTATTCGTATCATTAGCACATATAATAACTGTGGTTCCTTTTCCAGGATACATAAAAATTTTCTTTACTATTACGATCTGTAGTCGGTATTTCTAAAAAGTGTATTTTAAGATGGTTACACCCTATTAAATATTATGGAATTTTATTAGAATTTTAAAAGCATATTTTTCTGTTGAAAAATGTGTCCATAGAATTGTAATTAGTTTACAGGGTTATACAAAATAATTCCGATATGCTATGTAATCTTTTTGCGGGAAATTTGATAGAAATATTTATGAATTTCAGAAAAAAATACAAGACTCTCAGATATTAAGAGCACATATATGCAAGATGCAGATAGATATAGAAAGAGAGATACAGCTGGGGGGTTGAGGAGGCGAGAGCCCCCCTCAGGAATGTATCTGTTTATGTAGCAAGTCAATCGAATCTATATATATATATTATAGTAAGGAATAAATAAAAATGTTTTGTTGAATAATGTGGGATGCAAATAGGACGTTGAGGCTCCTGATCTGCAGACCAACTAGTAATTATGCAGATACGTTGAAAATAACTTAAATAATCTCTGAAAATAGGGTGCAGCTATTAAAATATGTAATGTCATTGAAAATTTAATTAAAAATATACGAAATCGATAAAATAATTTATGTACAAAATTCCAAAATTTGCAAAAACACCATAAACACTAAAACCTGCAACTACTGATTAGGTGTAAAATAAATAATTTCTATCTTCAGCATAAAAGCAGATATGTTGAATAAAATATTAAATCAGCAATACAGAAAGCTTATAAATGTACAAAATAGTACATAAAATAAGTCTAAAAAACACAAATACTAAAATCAGAACATTCAAACTACTTTCCCTATTGATAAAAGATATTTTATATAAATGGAACAGGAAACATGAAATTTAACTAAAGGATTCTTGAAATTAACTGAAACGAAAATCTGTAATACAAATAGGAAATTTAGAAATGAAATCTTTCGAATATGTGAAGGAATTTGAAGGCGAAAATATTTTCTTTTGTAAGCCTGACATGAAATATCTCAAAGATATTTGAAGCATTTGATTCTTATTGTATGAGAAACGTGTATTTTTCTCTAAGCACTTTCTTACATTTAATATAAATTTTCTCTCTCTCTCTCTCTTTATATATATATATATATATATATATATATATATATATATATATATATATATATAACTAAACTGGTAAAATGATTTTGCGACTTTTTTTTATTCAATCATCACCAATAATGTTGAGAAGGGATATTTGATATACATAATGGACGATTATGCATATCAAACACACACACAGCAACCGCTAAAAACATGATTTTTGGATTCAGTGGACCTCAAAATGTGTAAATATAAGAAAATTTTGATTTCGAAAATTTGACCCAAAAACAATACTTTGTTTACCAATTACATGGGTAAGAGAAATTTAGAAAAAAAATCGCACATATATATGACATAATTCATATTTATATCTATTGACTAAAATATGAATTTTATACTTGCTTTTTAAAATTCTATTTGTAAATGTAATTTTTAAAAATCTGGATTGACTCTACGTGACTTTTTGAACATTTTGTGATAAACGCTTGCTTAAATAAATTTAAATAAAAGACGTAGTTAAATAAACAAAAGGGAATATCACAGTAGCTTGTTTGAATATATCTACCCAAGTTTTATGTTCTCTAAAAGTTAATGGATAGTAATATATGCAAATACTTTTGTACATACCAGAAAATGAAATATAATTGCTCACAATATCAATTATTTACTTGTTCTTTTATGGTTTAAAGAATTTAGCAACACGTAAGCAAACTTTAAGTTGTCTGATCCCATAGACCGCAATATGTTAAAATTCTACTTTGTATACAATCCTACATAAATTTGTACGGTTCTTGCGATAGTAACCTATAACATCACTACCAGTTTCTATCTTAATCTAGAGTTTAGTCACGAGCGCACTTCAAAGAATTCGAATCTTTAGACTGTCATTATAAAGAACTTATATTTGTGTCCCTGTAAAAGAACTAAAAGTGATAAATTCACCGAAATCTACATAGTGTGTGAAATGGTGACCTATAATATACATATCAATTTTCAGTCAAATCAAACAAATCTTTTAGACGTTATCGAGTTCACACACATAAATACACACACACACCCCAAAAAAATAACAAATCGCAACTGAGGGGATCTCAAAACATATAGCCTCCGTGGAGGATCAAAATTATGATGGCATGTCTTCGGATCATCTTTAGGGCTGCATCCCAGACCGTCGCTAATTACCCATTGCACAGTACTAGTATGACGTTAAAACACAACCAACCAACCTCAAAACGTATAGATACACCAAATTCTCAAAGTTGAAATTTTTCATGATTACAATAATGTATGTTTGGAAAGTAAATATATTTTGTTTCGTAAAATAATGTTATATTCAAATTATGAATAGTCAATGTAAGTTCGGATAAGTTAGATATAAATAATTTGAGTTATTTATAAATAAATTGAGATCCATTTTATATAGTGCAAAATGGGGTAAGTGTAAAAAAATCTGGAGTGACTCCACTCGACTTTCCGAACATTGAGTAATTAACAGTTTTGTAGATAAAGAAAAGAAAGAGGAGTTGTTAAACAAACAAAAGAGAGAAAACCATAATAGAGTGTTTGAGTATCTTTCTCCATAAAAAATACTCAGATAGCAAAGCAAATATTGCTATTTTATTTTTAATTTAAATTATCCTGATTTCACATTATTTTTTTATATGAAGACTTTTTACAAATGCTTTTAGATTCCCAGTTTGAAGTAATTTTTTTTCTCAAAACTTAGTTTTGTGTCATAGAACTCTGTTGAATTCGACTATATATATATGTTAGATGTACATAAAAATTTGTTTTATATATATATATATATATATATATATATATATATATATAATAAAGATGATCTATTAAGCATAGTAGAAGCCAAGCAACAGATACAAGATCACTGAAACACCAATGACCAACAAGACAAATAAAAAAAAAAAAAAAAAAAAAAAAAAAAAATCACCAGTAAAGGATCCAGGGCCAGTGACATAATACTGTCGCAAAACTTCACAACACTACAAGAATCATAATATAATATAAATTTTAAATCAATAAATAACATATTGAAAAAATTAGAGAAATTACAGAAATAATACAAATTGTAAGAGCGCAAATGCAGCTTTATACAAAGTGTATAATACAAAAAATAGTGTTAATGCCAATTTAAGACAAATCTAAATATATGAAATTCATATATTAGATAATTTAAATGACATAAGCAATAAGTTTTATTAAACACAAAATACATTCAAAATTTATGCGCAATTGCAGCAGGTTTAATTTTAAATGTAAATATAATAAAGATGATCTATTAAGCATAGTAGAAGCCAAGCAACAGATACAAGATCACTGAAACACCAATGACCAACAAGACAAATAAAAAAAAAAAAAAAAAAAATCACCAGTAAAGGATCCAGGGCCAGTGACATAATACTGTCGCAAAACTTCACAACACTACAAGAATCATAATATAATATAAATTTTAAATCAATAAATAACATATTGAAAAAATTAGAGAAATTACAGAAATAATACAAATTGTAAGAGCGCAAATGCAGCTTTATACAAAGTGTATAATACAAAAAATAGTGTTAATGCCAATTTAAGACAAATCTAAATATATGAAATTCATATATTAGATAATTTAAATGACATAAGCAATAAGTTTTATTAAACACAAAATACATTCAAAATTTATGCGCAATTGCAGCAGGTTTAATTTTAAATGTAAATATAATAAAGATGATCTATTAAGCATAGTAGAAGCCAAGCAACAGATACAAGATCACTGAAACACCAATGACCAACAAGACAAAAAAAAAAAAAAAAAAAAAAAAATATATATATATATATATATTCTTTTTAAGAAAAATTACATTTTACATATTGAAATACTTATATAGGTATTAATTGAAACTATAGATCAGAGAATGATTTTTAATTTGTTGTAAAGTGCATGCAAATGGTTCGGAATTTGCATGAGATATTTTGATTAAATTACATAAAATAAAATCTTATTTTATAGATTGATTCTCTTACTTTGAGATATAGCATAGATATGACATTTAAACATGTCAATCGTAGGAAAGAGCTTTCTATAATAACAGAATGTTTCTAACCATAACCACTCTTTTAACGCTCACAAAACTTGTCTTCATAGAGACGCTACTGATTATAATATCAACAAGTTAGTTGAGCATATGCAGATATAGGCAGATTATCATGAGAATTAAATTTACAAAAGATTTCTAAGCTTTTTTTTTTCTTTTCACATCTGTATAAATTTTTATTACTATTTTTTTTAGTGAAGTGTTATCACAATCTTTAGTTGTGCTTAATTTCTTTTTCCAGCATCTTAAAAAGAAAAAAAAAATCACTATAAAAACATCTAACACACATTCCAAGTAAAACAAAAACAAAAGTTTTAATAACACTAAATTAAAAATAATTTTTAAACTGACATTGAATTGAAAAATTCGATAAATGTGTTTAAAAAAATAATAATATACAGACAAATAAATATGTACTGTTAAAACTTGATATTTTAAAAAGTAAATTTGTTTAACAGTATAACATATATATTTAAATCACTTAGTTCTTATAGCAATTCTACTTTTGCTGTATAACAATAACTGTATTCCATTCTTCAACAAAATATTAAAGAAATATGTTTAAACTGGTTCTTCTTTAAAAAGAATTCCGGCAAAATAAAAATAGCAGCTGTGAAATTTGACTATGAAATTCTGGAGAAAAGGGGAAATCTGTGATACGAATCTAAAACCTGAAATAAAAGCTTTCGAATGTATAAGCTAGTTTCAAGGAAAATATATTTTTCTTTTGAAAGACTGACATGCAGAAGCAGAAAAGTATTTGAATGTCCTGATTTCAGTTCCTCGAAAATTTTGTTTTTCCCGAAGCATTTTCTCATGTTTAACATACCTTTTATTTAAAAGAGAAAGTGACTGACAGATCTAAATTATGATGCTGAGTAAGATATCTGATATACATTTAATGACAAGTCAGCCGGAAAACTAAATCTGCATCCTTTTTATTATATTTAATTTTCCAGTGAAATAATTCGATTTAATTTTTAATTTTTAAAAGTGCATTACTTGGAGAAGGCCTCACTAAAATTCTACTTTCATTGTATTATATTGTCACCACTATTGTCAATAAAAATTTTTCCTATAATAATTTTGGATGTTTTAATGCTGCAATATTATGTAAAAATGGTATTGTTTTTAAAAAGTGGTGACAATATAGTAAAATAAGCATAAAATTTCCGGAACGTTGCGAGGCCTATTGCAAGAATGATGTAAGATGAGATGACATGTTTGGAAAAGATGAATCCAAAATCGTAACAGCAGAAAACATTTTGTGAGGAATTAGTTGTCTCCATTCCTCAAAGATTAACTTAATTAGCTTAAGTAGTAAGTAAGAAATAGCACGAGACTCAAATTGCAATACAAATAAAGTTGTATTATAGCTTAAGTGCAGGGAGGACACTTTACAAAGTAACATACTCATACAAGAAATTCTGCATTGTTATTGTGTAATTATGTAATATGGATCATTCGGGACGGAAGTCATTGTAACAATAGGTCTCAAAGCTGTAACATAATCATACAAGAAATTCTGCATTGTTATTGTGTAATTATGTTATATGGATCATTCGGGACGGAAGTCATTGTAACAATAAGTCTCAAAGCTGTAACATAAATAAAATACAATGTTTTGGTAGACTCAATATGGCTACTGCTGTAGTCTTGTCTGATAACGTGGCAGCCATATTGAGTATACAAGAGTTAACTTCATTTGCCCTGCATGCTGATGCGACAACTCCTCCTATGGGAGGCGCTGGGAAAGTTACGGAATTTAATTACCGTAATTTTTGGTAGATAACCCGCAGGTAAGATGTGTCATTTCTCCACCGGAAATTTTATTTAATAGAGAAATCTATACTTTTTCGAAGGAAGAGCTCGTACAAATATAAATTTATTTATCAAACCGGATTATATAACCTGTGGGGTATCTACCAGAAATTACGGTACATAATTATTAAACTTTGGTCATCATACACTTAGAATGTAGACAATCTCCGTAGTTATTTTACTGTATTTATTTTAAAGACTACTTTAATATAAAGGTACTCTAATATGTTAAACCTAAACCACATAATCTATATAATATTTCTCTAACGTGGATCAATTTCAATTATTTTTTGTCGAAATGATACGATATTGGTGAATTTAATAAAATACGCGAGGATAAAAAAATAATATTTAACAATGAACAATATTTAAGCACGCGGATTCAGCTCAATGATCTAATATGAAACCATGATGACATTTGTATGATGACATTATTTTATGGAAAATATATATTTAAAAGTAAATTCTTCGGAATCTTTGCAAGCGTCATTTTAAACCTAGCAATACTTTAACGATATAAAAAAATATATGATTTATTACCATAAATCGATTAAAAGATGTAATCATAAAAAAGTATAATCAAATTAGGTTTTTTTTTTCTTTTTAATTACACTAAATTAAATAAAATATCATTGCATTATTGGCAATAAAAATTAAAAGGCGTCATGGGGGGTCATTTACTAAAACTGTACTGCCTGCGGATGTATGAAAACTGGGTCGTCAACCATCAATTTTACTTTGAAACTTTTCTTTGAATGATTCTGGTTTCACTATTGAACAATATTTATTTGGTTATAACAATAATTTGGCTTCTGGTAAATTAAAGTTTTAATTAGGTTGTGAAATTGGTATACTATTTATAAGTGTCATATTTTAAACGTAAATAAGAAAAGAAGTAAAGTGCGAAAATTTCGCGCGGGTTTGCTAGTTAAAAATAATATGATTCAACTCAAGATATTTTTTGTTGAAACAGAAATGTGGAACACCAATTTTGAATTAATAAAAACAATAGTAATATACAGTGGATTAATTCAAAGTGAGAATTTAATTAAAAATAAATTTGTAGTACAACACATTCATGTATTGTACAGCGTAAATTAATTCTAAGAAGAAAGCACACTCCGAAATCTTTAACCCTTTAATATTCACTGACTCACACTGAAACCAAACATTTAACTTTTTATATTTTTTTACACATTTTTTATACAATTTTTTCCTAGTTTTAATCGAATTTAAATTTTTCTTCTTTTTATCTTCGGCAGATGGCGTCACTACTACGAAATTTAACAAATAATGTTTCAGTGTAATTCATGTGCAAAAACTACTTTAAATTTTTTAGTGGGCACGAGTGCACATTGCTGCGTTTATTATGCACTCATGCCTATTTTCTTCACCTTATAAAATGCATGTGACTATTTTGAACTGAATTCTGATATTTTTTGATATTCTAAGAAAAATGCTGTCCCTAGTCACTCCGCAACTCATTGTTATTTAAAAATTCAAATGATTAATTGATGAGATGAGTGAGGGTGAGTTTTTCAAGTTTTACACTAGCATTAAATATTAAATATTAACTTGTAGTTTAAATATAAAATACAGAATACTAGAAATTTTATTTTTAGTTAAAACAAAGAAATTTTGTTTTCGATATTGGAAAATATTATGATATAAAATATAAACTTATTAACTTTTATAATATATAAACTTATTTTAAATGATGTTTATTAGTATATTATTTTAAATAATGATAGAAATTAAAAAATAGACATTTTAATTGATATTGTTTTCAGTGCATTTGGTTTTTTATGTGTAGCACGTTATTTGTGCACATTTTTAAAATTTAAATAACAAAATAGCTTTTGTATTTGCCATAGGAAAAATAAGTATATACTATATATATATATATATATATATATATATATACACATACAGGATGTCCCATAAGTCTGTAGACATTTAAAAAAACATATCTTTTGATGGAATTGGTAGAATTGAACGTGGTTTGGAAAAATTCATTCTCGAGAAGGGGGATTTTTTTCTCGGTAAGAAAAAATTATACTTAAAATTTTGGCTACAATATTTAGACAAACAGTTAAATCTTTTACACGGATGCAGCGTTCCCAACTTTTATAATCTATTCACAATCATTTTTAGCCCCGCCTTATTTTCGCACCAGAAATTTAGTAGATTATTTCTCTTTAATACGTGACAACGATTAAATAAGAAGAAAATCATTTTTCAGAATTTCCGGTATGAAAAAGAGGCGGGGCTATAAATGAATGTGAATAAATTATAAAAAATGGGAACGCTGCACGGATGTGAAAGTCTATAAATTGCACAATTTTGAGATTAGAACAGCTTTTTTCTTCTTTTCCCTCTTCTTGTGCATGCATGAAGTTTTAATTGCAATGCTGTCTTGGTGGATAAAGCGTTACTGGTGAAGATGTTTTCCCTCAGGTAAGAACTGCCAACTGAATCTGCAGTTAGCAGTGTTATAACTCGTTTGCAAACTGTAATTTGTGGTGACGACCGACACATGAAATAGTATTCATATGTCTGTAAACATTTCAATGAGAATAAGTACTGGTTTTCATGAAAATGTGTGATCTGGTCATGTACAATGCTCTCTATCGACATATAGCTTAATTATTATTCCCCCCCCCCCCAAAAAAAAAAAAAAAAAAAAAAATCGCCTTTCACGAGAAGTATTTTTTTTTTTCTTTTTTGCAAACCTCATTCAATTCTATCAATTCCTTCAACAGTTAACAATTTTAAAAATCTCTACAAACTTATAAATAGTCCTCGTAAAGAAACACAGTAAACATGAAATTCAACTATAGAATGCTTCATGTTGAACAATAAATCACTTTAAAGAATGCTATACCTTCGGCAATATTTCAGTGTAACTGATTTTACTTTAAGTGCATTCAACTGCTTCTGTGAAATTCAATATTTGTATATATTTGTTACATTTTAAAGAAAAAACTAGTATGATGTGGCCACCACAAGACTTTCTTCTATATTTTCCTATACAAATTTACTCAGTAACAATACAAAAAAAAAGGTTTTTTTTTTCTTTAAAAGTAAAAAAAAAAAAAAAAAAAATCGATAACTTTATTTTAAATTATCACATATTTATAGTTCAACCATTCGTTTTAAGGGTATTGGCGAGAACTTTCGAAAGATACACATTTTGAAAATTTTTGGATTAAAGTTTTTGGATTGTTGCTAAAAAATATTTCTGGTAAAGAAAAACAGTAAACATGAGATTCAACTTTTGAATGTATCATATTGATCAGTATATCACTTTAAAGAATGCTACATATTCAACAATATTTCACCATAACTGATTTTACTTTACCTGTTTTCATTTGCTTATCTGAAGCTCGATATTTGTATATTTTTGTTACATTTTAAAGAAATAAAATTTTACATTTGTATACCATAGCAAACAATAAGTTTAAACATATTTTGGATTGTTTCTAAAAAATATTTCTGGTAAATAAAAACAGTAAACAAGAAATTCAATTATTGAATGTATCATATTGATCAATATATCACTTTAAAGAATGCTATATGTTCGACCCTGTTCGCTGTAACAGATTTTACAAATGCATTCAATTGCTTATGTAAAACTTAATATATCTATAACTTTTTTACAATTTAAAGTAATAAAAGTAGATTTTACATTTATGCAAAAAATAAGTTTAAACTTTTTTGATTGTTGCTAAAAAATATTTATGGTAAATAAAAACAGTATACATGAGATTCAACTATTGAATGTATCATATTGATCAGTATATCACTTTAAAGAATGCTACATATTCGACAATATTTCGCTGTAACTGATTTTACTCTAAGTGCATTCAATTGCTTATGTGAAACTCAATATTTGTCTATTTTTGTTACATTTTAAAGAAATAAAATTTGAGTTTCATTTATATATCATAGCAAATAATAAGTTTAAACATTTTGTGGGTTGTTTCTAAAAAAAATTTCTGGTAAATAAAAACAGTAAACATGAATATCAACTATTGACTGTATCATATTGATCAGTATATCAGTTTAAAGAATGCTATATATTCGACACTGTTTCACTGTATCAGATTTTACATGTGCATTCAATTGCTCTGTAAAACTCAATATATCTATAATTTTGTTACAATTTAAAGAAATAAAAGAAGATTTTACATTTATATATCATAGCAAAAAATAAGTTAAAACATTTTTGATTGTTACTAAAAAAATATTTCTGGTAAGTAAAAACAGTAAACATGAAATTTAACTATTGAATGTATCATATTGATCAGTATATTGCTTAAAAGAATGGTATATATTCAAAAATGTTTCACCGTAACTGATTTTACTTTAAGTGAATTCAACTGCTTATGTGAAACTCAATATTTATCTATTTTTGTTACAATTTAAAGAAATAAGAGTATATTTTGCATTTATATATCATAGAAAAAAAATTTTTTTGGACTATTGCTAAAAAATATTTCTGGTTAATAAAACCAACAAACATGAAATTCAACTCTAGAATTACTGAAAATAAGGAAAAGGAAATCTGTGATATACAAAGCTGAACTTTCGAAGTAAAAGCTTTTATATTATGAAAAACATACCAAAGAAAAATATATTCTTTTCTAAATCTAAGATGCAATATCTAAAAAACATATTTGTGTCTGTTGATGAAAATTGTATGAAAGATGCAAGTTCCTCCTTACATGATATTGCGTTTAATATATTTCGTTTTGTAAGAAGACATTCTTAGATTTAAAAGTAAGATTCATTCAAAATTATAATTCAATTGAAATTAATATACAAATGTTATTATATAATTAACTTATACATGATATCGTATGGAGCACTGCATAAAATTTTAATAGATTAAAACAAATATAATAGTCTTGAAAAATTTCAGGCCACATCATGCACATAACAGACGGAAAGAGGCAATACATGCCCAACAATTCTTATGCCTAACCTAAATCTCCTGCTTCTCCACCTCTTAATTTGTCTATTTTATTTAGTCTTTTTTTCTGATTTTTTTTTTCCCTATGTTTCTTTGTCTTTTTTCCGAATGCAAAATTGCTGTGGCTATTACAAATGTAAGATTAATTCCCGAATTGCAAATTTATCGTTTAAATTTGCAGTTCTGTATATTTGTTTTGAAATCGGATATTTTTATGAAACACTTTACTAAATACAGAATATTTCTGTAAAGTCTTAGACAGAATCTGTATAAGCCATAGACATCTTATCACAGTGAACGGTGCGTCGGTTTATTAAGGTAATATTTATAAGAAAGTGGGGCAAAGATGAGTCAGCTAAGTGTAGGCAAAAGGTTAATATTTTTTGAACAATTATCGCGTTAATGGGGATAATTTGTTTTGATTTTTTTTGAAAAGCCATCAAATCCCGTGTAAAACATTACATTTTCAAATTTTCATCTCTATTTTTTTTTTTTTTTTTTCATTCAATACAATCGTCTAGAGATATGTGTAATTCCTCTAAATTATTGTTATTATAGAAACAATATTGAAATTTCTTTTCCAGATAGTACATTGTATTTTTATCTTTTAATTTAAAGAATTAAACATAGCAGTTAAAAGTATTTAACAAAAATGATTACTTAAGAAATCTAAAATAATAGAAAATAAAAAAATCTTACCAATGAAATGTAATAGGTTAAAAAGAATGATTAATTTTTTGACAAAACTTTCGTTACAGCCTTTCATAGACCATTTAACAACAACTACTTGATATAAAATACGTTTTATGCACAAAACAATTTAAATATTAAAGAGAAATATAAATAAATTAATTAATTAAAAGAAAAAAAAAATCAAAAATATGGAAAAATATTTTTTGCGTAAGAGAATGCATAAATTATAGCTTGGAGAGAGAATTTCAGTGTTGGCCAGTTTGGCTTCTATTTTATCAGTGGTCTTTGCTGCGCAAAAAGATTGACATTGTCCCGTCCACTATAATAATAGGATAATGTTATAAGCATCAGTTTGTCTAATCACGAGACAGTCTGTTCTGTGTCTCGTTATTGAACCAAATTCGATTAATTAATTTATCCTTATTCAAATATAGTAACAAGAAAAATCGAAAATTTAAATTTTTATCAGACTTTTTTTTTTTTTTTTAAGATATTAAAAAAGTAATTTGGATCTACTAAGGAAATAAAGAAATATAGTTCTTTAAAATACGATGAATTGTACTTTTACTCATGATTTGTTTTCTTACCACTATAAGTTATGGAATTACTTCACGTAGTTCTTGCATTATTTTATGTTTTTCGTTGTTGCATTATTTGCTTTTGCTTTCATTTTCTTACCATTCAATACAGTTCTATTCGATTTGAACTTCTCACTCTTTCAATTTCCACCATGTTGAAATTGCGGAGAATGTTAATTTTCTCCTTAATACCCTAATGACTTCTATTGGTAAAAACAGTAAGAAAACGTGCAAAATCTTGGGAAACATAACATTTTAGCTTTAAATTTCAAAATTTGTTTTTTTGCACCAGAATAGAAAATAGTTTATTTCTCATTGTGTTTCGGAATCTTTCATATTTTCGAAAAATTTAATCCAGTTTTATCACATTAATTTGTTTTTTCCTTAATCTGCTTGCATTAATCTGTCATTTTATAAAAAGATATTTCGTGCAAGAATTTGCATAATTTCAATGAAATATTTTAAGTGTTCTTAAATGATAACGATCTGAGTATGGAATGGTAGGACAGGTTAATACATAGCTCAACCATAGCCTCCTGAACTAGATGCCTATCGCGTGGCTCGTAAACTTAGCAACAGTTGAAACGGTAGACAGTGCCACCTGGTACAGATTGCGCGACTTTTTTATTCAACAGCCACCAAAAATTTTTAAAAATGAGATATGTGATATACTTAAAAGGCGAATATAATCGAAAAAACGTCGATTATATACATCATACATCACTTGTTAAAATTATTGGTGACAGTTGAATAAAAAAGTTGCGCAATCTGTACTAGGTGGCGCTGTGTACCGTTTTAACTTTCTTTTTTAATTCTTTTCAAAAACCATGGTTATTTTAACAACTTATATTAAGAGAGTAATGAATAGTGTGAAACAATATTTCGCACAATATATATTACGAAGATATACATGCATATATATTGTGCGAAATATTTTTTCATATTATTCATTACTCTCTTAACATGTATATTTTAGTGTAGCGTTTTTGATCGCCAAATACAAAAAAAACTCCAAGGACGACAGAGTTTTGAAATTTAAAATTAAGTTTTTGTCAATTTGACAGCAAAATAACTCAATATAACGCATGCACACGATAACTAATACATATCTATACAAAAATATTCGGATTAAAATCGGGAAATAAATTTCCTCGATTTTTAATAATTTTTTACAAATATTCCAATGGGCGATTTACATAGGAAATCTTTTTCTTGGCTTCACAGACGGTCAGTGACGTCACGCTTCGCTTGTGTATAACTTAAGACTCCTATATGATAAAAGCTGGCGCAGTGTCCGCCATTTTCTAGCCCGTCTGAGAAAGTGTTGGTGGAAGGAAAAGCTAGGTTACCTGATTAGCGTTGTTATCGCCTTTAAACTTCTATACAGATCAAGTGAGTTAGAACTTCTTATCACGAAACAAACAAGTTGGCAATTTTAAGAATATCGCCAACATTCTCAAAACTGCAACCCTTCACGTTAAAAGAAATGTAATTTTAAAGTTAAATTTAAAAGAATTTAAAAACAATAACTTAAAAAAGCAGTACATTCATATTAAGTTTGTCAAACAACGTTGAAAATAAAATGAAATAAGTTGAAAATAAGGGAAATCTTACGCTACAAAGTTGTGCTCCTGTTCCGGGTAATCATGAGTTACATCTGCAATTTGTAATCCACTTTTTCCTTTTTTCTGGATGAGAAGAAAATATAAACAGACAGTGACCTTTTGTGGAGTTATTCGTGCAATTTATTGCCGAAAAACCAGCAATAATAAATCGTCAGCTGGTCTTGTGGGCTAGAAAATGGCGGATGCGTCAGCCTATCAATATAGGAGTTCTAGTATAACTATGTGGAGTTTGCGTTCCTGCAAACTCCATCTTAACTTAAATACTTAGATTACTAAGAGAACACAAGACTTTAAATAACAATAACTAAAGTTTATTTGAGCAGATTAATGGGAGGGCGGCCTGGTACTAAAGCTTAGCTCAGTCAACGTTTTACTTAATCAAAATATATGAATCAACAATTTAAGTAGATAATCTTAAATATCTCACCACAGCAGATAGCCGAAGGTGTAGAGACGATTGCACTCGTACTTCACTAATACTGCTTCACTATGGGACAGAGGATTCCTTTCTATCCCAGCTCGAACCTTCCGAAAACTAGTAGACACTCATCAACACTCAACGCTACTTAACTTCACGCCACTAAATCTCCTCTACTCTACTATCGATATTCACCAAAATAAGAATCATCACATTCGCTATAAGATCCTCCAACATCCACCATCGATCCTCCAACATCCACCATACGATCCTCCAACATCCACACCATCTACTAAAACCATCTCTATTTTTATACTTCTTCCTACACCCTCCTTTCACTACATTTCAATCCGTACTTTTAAAAATCACTTCTAATTTAACTAATATTAAGTCTTTTAATGCAGCACCCTGCCGACACAAAACTATCTCGACCTCAACCGTCACCGAGTCACTGGCGACGGAGTGATTTTAACCGTCCCCACTTCCTACTTTGCTGGATCCAGCTTAATTGAAACAACTGTGGTGACGTTCTAACGTCTCAACCTCACAGTCCCCCTCCAAGAAAAAAATTTAGTCGGGAAAATCCCCAACGGGTTTGATCGATTAAATTTAAATAGCTTCATTCCCTGTCTAACTATCTCAAATCTCTGAAGTGTGAGTGCAGCCGTCACTTAAATTTTAACAGGGTGAGAAAAACTTAAAAATTTGTTAAGTCCCTGAGCGAAAACTTGGGGACGCAAAAAAAATTAATTTAAAAGTTTAAATAAAAGGCGTACATTTACCCCGAGAACTCCGGGACTCTGACTGAGCTAAAACCAGGCTTACAGTAGGATTTACACACGTCTCCCTGTTAGGCCAGGAAGGCAATATATTAAATTCAAACTTGATGTTGCGTGTCTTTACATAGTAAGTCGCTTGGGACCAATGCGACATTTAAAGTTTGTTATAATCACAAGAATAATAGTTCTTTTTAAAGAAAAACATGAGAAAATCTTTATTAGTAGGAGTGTACTGGCTGGACTGGTATCTGGAGCTTTACGTCTGCAAGGGAGATGACTAAACGAAGAATAGGATGAACTTTCTTCATACTAGAGCAGACGTCGGAATGGGCAGGCTGTCCACATCCAGAAAAAAGAACTTTTTGACATCAAATTAAGAGATCTTTCACTTCAAATAAAAATACTCAGATTAAGAGGAATAATCCATCAGAGTGTGTCTCAAATGGGAAAACTTTTACAGTATGCATAGTAAAAAAAAAGTTAGAATTCATCTCTGGAAGAAACTGAGACATGTTCGTTTCTATTAACATAATAGATAGGTTACATACAGAAATATTTCTCCCTCCTTAGCTAAAGCATAAGCGGAAAAATCTGAGCAGTTAGTCTTTTTAATGTTATATAGTTAAACACGACTTTTATGCTTATAGCTAATAAAAAACATTTTACCCCCTCTAAAAGTACATACAGATAAACTTTTAGACAAATATTCAAAAGTTTTACAAATACAAATATGCAGTTTATAAATATATCATTTATAAAAATACGAAAGAAAAAAAAGGGGGGGAAATTTACAAAGGGTCAAAAAAACAGTTTATATTACCAGCTTTCTGCAGGAGATGGCTACAAGGTAAAAGAACTTAATACATACATAAAATAGATATTTAAGAGAGAACAAAAATGTTGACATTGAAGCAGAACATTAATTTTGATTTGAAAGTTCATGGCTAAATTAAATTTTGTATTTTTAGTTTGGGAAAGTCCATAACTTTCGTAAGAGTTCTTAAAATATAAAGTCCCAAAAAGGCTTCAAGGTACGTCGAACATTTTGTACAGCTCTGACAGAAATGCACTTGTAATAGAAAAAAAAATAGAAAACGGTATCACCTGATGTGAATTTGCAGCTGTAACTTCAGCAAGGTTAGAGGTCTTGGTGGATGTGCTCGTCAGCTAGGCCACAGGGTTGCAGGCTTTCAGACCGGGGTCTAGGGCTATGCCAAAAGGCTTGTACAAAGGCTTGTTCGTGTGGTGATTCATATGGCTGAGCCTGTTGTCGGAGTCTGGCTTGACGCCGAGTATTGAATCGGTGATGTGAAGAGAACTCGTCTTTGCCGATCGAGTCAGAAGCTGCTAGGAATTTCTCCATGTGCCGTCCGCTAGCTGATGAAGAGGGTGGAGGTCTTTTTCGAACCCTTGCCTTTCTCCTAGGTCGGAAAGTGGCGGTGTGCACTGAATCTGGAACCGCTAGTACCTTCTGTGGGCGATGTGTTCCAGAGTACTTTGAGGAGGGGGCTTGTGGGGGTTTTAAACCCTTGTTCCAAGCATTTTTCTTTTTAATCTGTGGTATAAAAGAGCCATTAGTAAAAGAATAGTCCCGTTTGCGACCAGTTTTCCTAGGAAATTTCACATTAGAATGGTTTCATGACCCACTACGAGCTCTCTTTTGTGCGACGGGTCTGCTAACACTAGATTGGTCAGCGGAAGTGCCCTGAACAGATTGTTCGGGTGTTGTAGGAGTAGGTAGTTCATCAGCTGTACAAGAATCAGGAGCACTAGGCTGGGGAGTGAGGTTAGGCGTAAGGACGGACTGTTCGTCAGGTGGGTTTGAACCCGGCACGCTATCACTATCAAGAGTTTCAGTATATGATTGAGTGCGCTCTTTAAAAATGCGTATCTGGTCAGCATTTATTGTAGTTGGGGTGCCGTTAAAATCGATTGTCAGATTATTATGTTCTACCTTTAAAACAGAGAGAGGCCCAATGAATTTTGGCCCAAATTTTGCTATTTTAGAATCTTTTTTAGAGCTAAGAAAATGTGATTCTAGAAGTATTTTATCTCCCACTTTTACTTCTAAAATTCTACGTTTTAAGTTATAATATACAGCCTGCTGCTCTTGAGCTTTTCTCAAATTTCTCTGAACTTCTGGTAGCAATTCTTCAATATTTCGCGTAATAAATTGAGATGCGTTTTGCTGTACTAATACCAGTTTTTGAAAGGGGGTCAGAATCTTTCTGCCCAAAAACAATTCAGCGGGAGTTTTTCTGTTGCATCACTTACCGCTGTACGAATTGCATAGCCAAAATGATAGAGAAACTGATCCCAATTTTCATGATTTTGACCAATGAACGTCGCAATCATGTTTATTAAAGTTCTATTGACACGTTCGGCCTGATTAGCTTGCGGCCGATATGGAACCGTAAAGACATGTTTAATTTCGAGTGTATCGCAAAGTGCCTTAAAAACATTACTTATAAATTGAGGACCATGGTCCGTTACAATTTGAAGGGGAGCGCTGTAACGAGAAATATAATTATTAAAGAAGGCAGTGGCCACTGCTTGTGCCGAAGCTTTACGTAAAGGCACAAATTCAACCCATTTACTAAAATAATCCACCATAACTAACACATAACGAAATCTATTTGGTTTAGAGAGGGGGGTAAGGACCGATTAAGTCGAGTCCAAGAATTTGATTTGGAAAATCAAATTTAATAGGAATTAATTTACCGGCCGGCTTTACATTTTTATAATTATATTGCTGGCACAAGCGACAACTCGAAACATATTCATTAACAAACTTCCTCATTTTAGGAAAGTAACAGGCATCTTTGAGCTTTTTATAAGTTTTCCTAATGCCAAAGTGCCCCGAAATTGGAGTGTCATGAAACTCAAATAGGATGGCTTGACGAAGAGATTGGGAAATTACAACTCGTAATTCGCCATAAGATGATAATAATTTTGAATAAAAAAGCAAGCCATCGATTAAAGAAAAAGATTGGGACCAGTTTAAGGCCATGGCTGATTCAATTAATGAAACTGACTCAGGATCTTCTAAATACTTATAGATTAATCCAAATTCGGGATCATTTTTTTGTTCTTGGATTAATTGATCTCTCGAATTTAACACAGATGCTGGCATAAGCGCTAAAGCTACTTTTTCCTGATCAGATACAAATTTATCGTTTAAAGTAGTGACTAGATTTGTAGACGCACCTTGGTTTACTGGTTCACTTTCAATTTCCTTTACACAAGTTTCAGTCACGTTTGCAAATACTTCGGATTGAACCGGTTCAGCCTTTAAATGCGAATGATAAATATATGAGGCTTTAACAGTAGAATTTAACTGATCATTCTTTTCATGTAAAGCAAGGGATTGATTTGTAAAATTAGATTCAATCTTATTTTCTTGAGTTTGAATAGTACGTGAAAGAACATCAGCTACGATATTGTCAGAACCAGGTCTGTGTTCGATGTTTATATTAAAGTTAGATAACTTAAGAGTCCATCGAATCATGCGAGGGGAGAGATTCTTTCCAGTTGTTAACCGAGTTAATGCCGCATGATCTGTAACAACTGTTACTGGAAGTTGCGTAAAATATAAACGAAATTTTTGCAGTCCCGAAAGCACTGCTAAACATTCACATTCAGTTACTGGATAATTTCTTTCTGCAGTGCTAAGCGTACGGGACGCATATGCTATTGGGCGGCCTTCTTGGCTTAAAACGGCACCAATGCCGTACGAAGAAGCATCAGTAGCTACTTGAAATTTAGTATTATAATTAGGATGAGCTAGTACAGGAGGAGCGCTAAGTATAGTTTTTAAGTTATCAAATGCTTCTTGTGCTTCATTTGACCAGTGAAATTTAACTCTTTTCCTTTTGAGTTTAAAGAGGGGCTCGCATATGTGAGCAAAATTAGGTATAAATTTCCCATACCTAGCACACATGCCTAGAAATCTCGAAACTTGCTTGGAAGTTGTAGGAGGGGGCATGTTTAAAACTGGCTGAACTTTTTCATTATCTACAGAAATACCAGCAGGCGTTATTTTGACGCCTAGGTACTTAATTTCCTGTCGTGCAAAATGACACTTAGAGGAATTTAAAGTTAATCCTGCATTTTGCAGTAGAGTAAAAACAGTTTTTAAATGATCTAAATGCTCATTGTAAGATGAGGACGTGATTATTATATCATCGAGATAAACATGTACAAATTTATTCAAAACAGGTTTAAGAATAGTTTCCATGGCTTTTTGGAATGTCGCCACCGCTCCTGAACATCCGAAAGGCATTCGTTTAAAACCAAACGTGCCGTTTTTAGTTATAAACGCTGTTTTTGATATATCAGCGGGTTTCATTGCAATTTGAAAGTAACCCGATGTCAGATCGAGAGTAGACATAAAATTGGTCGTTATGATATGAGCTAACAAATCATCAATTATAGGCAAGGGATACTGAGGATATTGTGTAATAGAATTTAGCCTACGATAATCGATTGCAAATCTCCATGCCTCAGGATCACTAATAGGCTTGCCATTTTTCTTACGACATAAAACAACAGGAGATGCATAAGGAGAAGTTACAGGCATAATAATATCATTTTGCAACATTTTATCAATATGCCAATTTATAATATCTTGTTTGGCTTGATCATAACGATAAGGCTTACTAAAGACTGGTTTATTAGTTCCAGTGTCAATTTCATGGTAAACAACATGGGTTAAGCCAGGTGTCTCAGAGAATAACTGTTTAAACTGATTAAGAAAATTAACAAAATCAATTTTTTCAATATGAGTGAGGGCACTTTCCTCTAAATTAACAATTAACTCTGTCGGCTCGACATGTTTAGAATTTGACTTAGAATCATCAATATGTAAAGATTTATTGGCAAAATTAATTTCAACATTATTTGCTTTCATAAAATCTAACCCTATAATGCAGGGATGCTGAAGATTGTCGATGACGTAAAAAGGCCAATTAACACTTAAATTATGAATTTTAACATTCAGGCTGACTTCGCCTCTATTAACACAGGACTTGCCTTGAGCCGTTGTAATATTTAAATTCGTCCGCTTTAAAGGTTTAAAGTCAAAATACTTTTTATAAGTTTCATATGCTAGAAAGGAGCGTTCAGCACCAGTGTCCCAATAAGTAGGTATGAAAATATCATGAATTATTGCATTTAAATTAGGAAGGTCCACCGGACTGATACAAATAGTGTCTAAACATATGGAGGTGGTTGAGTTATTCAGTGGCTGTTGACCCTCCTCACAAGAGCCACTTACTCGTTTAACTGACGACTCTGGTTATTACGAGAGTTACGGAAATTTCTGTTATTTCTATCAGCTCGAGAAAAGTGTTTAGACTGATTTTGATTAGAACGATCGTTCCGAGAATTTTGAAAGTTATTACGCCTTGTCTGCGGCGATTGACGTTCTTGCTGATAGCGATTGAAATTTTGAGGGGGGGTGAAATTTTCACGCCTAGAATTTTGCATATTTCCATTACCCCGTTGGCGATTAAAGGTGTTTTCCGCCCTTGGAGGGTGTCGTTCTTGATATTTGGCTAAAGTTTGAAACAGGCTGTCGTAAGAAGTGACAGGTTTCAGATCAAGATAATCTTGGATTGGAATAGTCAAAAGCGGGGTTATGATTTCCATTGCAGCGGCAAAAGATAAAACTAAATCCAGCTGCTTTATAATGTCGAACTTACGTAATAAAAATGTGGTGGGTTTGCCATAAAACGACATCTTTGTCGTATAAAGTTCTTGACGGAGTTTGGTTTTATCCACAATAGAAGAGAATGAATTTTTAATTTTGTGCTTCAAATCCTCATATGTAGGATTTTGGCCTAGAGCTCTAGAGGCAATGGTGTCATACCAGATTTTAGCATCTCCTTTTAAGGAGTATTTTAATAAATTAAATTTATCATCCTCGTCAATTTTACATATATCAAAATACTGTTCAAGATCTTCAAAAAATTTAAGTACATTGTTTGAGCCAGTAAAATAAACCCGAGTGGGGGGGATATCGAACTGAGTTGAGCGCCACTGTGGAGTTTGCGTTCCTGCAAACTCCATCTTAACTTAAATACTTAGATTACTAAGAGAACACAAGACTTTAAATAACAATAACTAAAGTTTATTTGAGCAGATTAATGGGAGGGCGGCCTGGTACTAAAGCTTAGCTCAGTCAACGTTTTACTTAATCAAAATATATGAATCAACAATTTAAGTAGATAATCTTAAATATCTCACCACAGCAGATAGCCGAAGGTGTAGAGACGATTGCACTCGTACTTCACTAATACTGCTTCACTATGGGACAGAGGATTCCCTTCTATCCCAGCTTGAACCTTCCGAAAACTAGTAGACACTCATCAACACTCAACGCTACTTAACTTCACGCCACTAAATCTCCTCCACTCTACTTTCGATATTCGCCAAAATAAGAATCATCACATTCGCTATAAGATCCTCCAACATCCACCATCGATCCTCCAACATCCACCATACGATCCTCCAACATCCACACCATCTACTAAAACCATCTCTATTTTTATACTTCTTCCTACACCCTCCTTTCACTACATTTCAATCCGTACTTTTAAAAATTACTTCTAATTTAACTAATATTCAGAATCTAAGTCTTTTAATGCAGCACCCTGCCGACACAAAACTATCTCGACCTCAACCGTCACCGAGTCACTGGCGACGGAGTGATTTTAACCGTCCCCACTTCCTACTTTGCTGGATCCAGCTTAATTGAAACAACTGTGGTGACGTTCTAACGTCTCAACCTCACAACTATATTAGCACTTTATCAATGTATATAAAATCTTTAAAGTGATTATGACGCCAATTTTTGTGAGATGCATAATTTAACTATTTATAATTTTTTAACGTTCACGTTTGATTAAATGTATTGATTTTCATGTCGAAAGAAAATGAACTCGTAAATTTTTTTTGGCAGTAATTAAACTTATGGAATTCACAGATAATTATAACCATTTGTCATAGAATAAATAAAAAATGTGCAATAAAAAAATATTGTGACTATAAATTGAAATAAAAACTATCCTATCTCTCAAGTTGGACCAAACTGCACACAGTGTGCAAAATTTCATTAAAATCGGTTCATTAGTTTAGGAGTTCATCGCGGACAAATTACGATTAAATTTTGTCGAAACGAAACGATAGTCGTGCAACTAATACAATACACGAGATAAAAAAATAATTTTTACAAATGGACAGTATTTAAGTACGCGTACTTAATAATCGAATAAGAAAATTGACGAAATTTGTGCGAAGAGATTATTTTATGGAAAAATATATTTTAAAAGTTGTATCTTCAGAATCTTTGCCAGCAACATTTTAAAGCTAGCAATAGCTAGCAATATTTTAAAGATATATAACGAAATTAAATTATTATCATAAACTGACTAAAAAACGCAATCATAAAAAGTATAATCAAAATAGGCATTACATTTTACTAAGCAAAAAATTATGCCAAAATAAATAAGCAAAAGTTCATCGCTAACATGGCGATAAAAATTTAAAAGTTGACATGGGGTCCCATGTTAAATGTGCACTGCCTACTGAAGTATGAAAACTGGATCGTCAATTATGAATTTTATTTTGAAATATTTCTTTGAATAATTTTGTTTTCATTATTGCAGAATATTTATTTAGTTCTAATAATAATTTGTCTGCTCTGGTAAATTAAAATTTTAATTAGGTGGTGAAATTAGTACTATATTTTTGAGTTTCAAATTTTACAGATAAATAAGAAAAGAAATAAAGTGTGAAAATTTTGCACGGGTATACTAGTACTATATAATATTAGTGATCTTCCAAATGCATCCTAAAAAATAGATTAAATGCATATAGAACAGCTTTAGGAAAATATCTTAACAGTAATTTATCTTTATTGAAAGAGTTTCTGAAGAATATAAATTGATAACTGGAAATTCAAGTATATAGAATTCCTAAAAATACAAGAAAAAGGCAATATGTGATACAAAAGAATGGTTCTAAAATAAAATCTCTGGAAATATGAGACACAATAGCTGAAAGGTATTTCAATCTTTCGATCGGAATCGTAAAAACATTTTTGTCTTGGGGGTGTTGCCTAAAGTTTACCACAATTATTGTTATAATAAAATATAAAAGTAAATGAGAATTAAACTGTAATGTAGATTTTTTTATTCATTTCTTTAAACTTATTCATATAAATGGTTTTATCTAAATAAAATTTTCAAGATTCTTTTACATACATTGCCTTGGAAATTACAAAAGTATATGAATATTAACATTCTGTCTAAATTAATCTGTTAATAAAATGTAAGATTTAATGTTTTCATATTTCTAGTTTTGAAATTCCTGAAACATATTGATACAATCTTTCGCAGATATATTTATATATTTTCTGAATTGGTTATATTGTAAAAAAATAATTTCATATAAAGTCTTCATTATTTTTTATATTTTATTAAACAGCTGTCATAATCTACAGCAGTGGTAGTCAGTCCTGCCCCTACCGCACACAAGTGCGCGTTCTAGTTCTTGTTTTTATAGTGGGTGGTAGGGGTTTTGTCCGATGCAAAAACATTTTCCTTTTTTTATATTTTATTATTATTATTATTATTATTATTATTACTGTTATTTAATTTACCTTTTAAAAACATTTAAATAGAGAAATGTTTGTTATTGTATGCTCCAACTCTATTTCATAAATTTTATAAAGTAAAGTAACTTTTCAAGTATGTAAATACCGGTTTCTCTGGAGTCGATGGACGGTTGGAAAATTTTACAACAGACAAACGAAAGTAGTCAGTAGATATAAAATCGTTTACTACTGTTGGTTTAAAGTATGGCACATGTGTATTTGTAGTATGGTAAATGCATATTTAAAAATTTGTAATATGATAAATATGTATAAAGTAATACATGTGTATTAGACCAGGAATAAACTACTACGTCAGAAACGCCAAAGAAAAATTATTCAGGTGCATACAGCTGTTTCGGTAGCCTAAAGCGTACCGTCATCAGTGCAAAAAGAATTCAGAATCTGGAGAAGTGCACATATATATAGGAGAGGGACCGGATTTAGTTCAACCAATAGGATTACGGAAGAGGTGGGGAGTGTGGTCAATAGGAATTAAGGAATGTGTAGCTGTGTAAACTGTAGAAAAATTAAGGAAATGTGGACTGAATGTAAAATTTCCAACAATCAGACAAATAGGGAACAGCGAAATCACAATTTACAAGGTTTTTAAAATTTTTATAAATATGAAAAGCTTCAAAGAAATCGAGTTCATGAATGGAATTAGGTCTGCAAATTATTTTAGCTGAATTAAATTTGAAATTATGATTTTCCTCCCAGCAATGTTTAGAAATAGCCGATTTATTGGTTTCTTGTTTGCGGACGTAATTCATATGTTCTTTTAGACGAAATTTAAGACTGCGTTTAGTTTGGCCAATATATGATAAACCACACTGACAGGAAATACTATAAATTCCCCAAGAATTATGCATATCAATAGGATCTTTTAACTGAGAAAAGTTGAGTTTATTGGAAGGCGAAAATATTATTTTAAAATCATATTGTTTGAGAATTTTAGCTATGGTTTGACTGGTTTTAGAAAAATAGGGTAAAACAATACTGATATTAGATGTGACTGATTTAGTAGACGAAATACGAGGGAGTTGTAATTTTTGGATAGCTTTGTCTATAATGGAAGGGTCATAACCTCTGTCAATTGCGATGGCTTTCAGGTATTTAATTTCAGATTTTTTCTTTGGCGTTTCTGACGTAGTAGTTTATTCCTGGTCTAATATTCCAACGCCAAGTCTCCTGCTATTAATACATGTGTATTTCGAAAAACAATAATTACAATAACAACAAGAGACGGTAGGCATAAAATCATTTACTAACGCTGATTTAAAGTATGGTACATGCGTATTTGTAGATGTGTATTTAAAAACCTGTAGTATGATAAATGTGTATAAAGTAATACATGTCTATTTTGAAAAGCAATAATTACAATAACAAGAAAAGAAAAGAAACTTAAAGTTACAAAAAAAAAAATAATAAAAAAATAATAAAAAAATCGAAAACAAACTGAAAACATTTTATTACAGTATATCGTCTCAATTTTCCTTTGCTACTTTAGTTTTTTATGTAATTTTTCTTGTCTTAAAATTACATATTTTCAGAAATTTTTGTAAATTTCAACTGCACTAGTTAAATTTTCTTCTAAATATAATATTAAAACACACAAAATTGAAAGATCTTATACTTAGAATTGACGGAGTTGGAAGCCTCGGCAGCCAATACTACGCATCTTTAGCACATAGAAAAGTAAAAAGCTTATTAGAGAGTATTCCAAAAACAGAACTTTAACCATTTTAATCCTTTATATTCCGACGACACTTAATTTTAAAAAACTAATAAATAAGTTTTACGTGCAATGAAATTTGAATCAGTTTAAGTACGCCCAATTTATGCTACCATTATAGATGTTAAATTTTTTCATAATACTGGTCTTATTTAAATAAAAGTCATAGAATCGTTTTCTTCAAATTGATATGCGACCTTTAAAGAAATAAGTATGAGATTAAAGAAAAAAAAAAAAAACTTTTTATATACCATGTTTTTAAATTTTCTGATGAATCATTAATAAAATACGCGAGGTAATCATTAATAAAATACGCGAGTAATCATTGATAAAATGCGTGAGTAAAAAATAATATTTAAGCAATATTTAAGCACGCTGACTCAGTTCAATGAAATAAAAATAAGAGCGAAAAAAAAAAAAAGTTGGTTTTAAAAATAAAATAATACATTTTTAGAACAACGTATATTGGCATCATGAACTACATTAGCACTTATCAATGTGTATAAAATTTTTAAAGTGATAATAACGTCAATTTTTGTGAGATGCATAATTTAACTTTTTTTAATTTTTTAATGTTCACATCGAATTAAATGTATTTATTTTTATGTCGAAAGAAAATGAACTCGTAAATTTTTTTTGGCAACAATTAAATTATAGCTAATATTTTAATGGCTATTTTAACGCTATTAGGATGTTATTATTTTCATATTTTAATTTATTAAAAGAAAACTATTCAAAAATTTGAAAATCTGACTTCGAAGTATTGTGTTGTCACCGGGTTCTGAGATACTGTGAAAGTTTCAAATGTCTAGCTAGTAGGAAAGTTAGTTAAAAAATGGATTGTAAGATTTGCACCGGACAAACAAACAAACAAACAAGAACGGAAGTTAATAAAAAGATGGTAAAAATAATTACAAGATAGAAAAAAATATATATATACCATGTTTTTAAATTTTCTGTTGAATCATATAAATGCTATAGACGGCAGCGGGAACCCGGAGCAATTGGATAAAAGTATTAAAAAAATTCATTGTTATCGTGTTTTGAGCTATTATAAAAGTTTCAAATGGCTATCTAGCCGGGAAGTTAGTTAAAAATTTATTGCAAGCATTGTACTGGTAAAGCTGCCGAAGGCAGCAGGATCCCGGAGCAGTTGGTTAAAAATATTTTTAAAATGCATTTTCACCGTATTCTGAACTATTCTTAAAGTTTCAAATGTCTAGCTAGTCGGGAAGTTAGTTAAATAAATTTTCTGTTGAATCATATAAACGCTGTCGAAGGCAGTATGGACCTGAAACAGTTGACTAAAGGTATTAAAAAAAATGCATTGTCACCGTGTTCTGAGCTATCCTGAAAGTTTCAAATGTCAAGCTAGTCGGGAAGTTAGTGAAAAATCGGTTGCAAGCTTTGTACTGGTAATGCTACCGAAGGCAGCAGGAACCCGGAGCAGTTGGTTAAAAATATTTTTAAAATGCATTTTTACCGTGTTCTGAACTATTCTGAAAGTTTCAAATGTCTAGCTACTCGGGAAGTTAGTTAAATAAATTTTTTGCCGAATCATGTAAATGCTGCCGAAGGCAGCGGGATTTGAAACAGTTGACTAAAAGTATTTAAAAAATGTATTATCACCATGTTCTGAGCTGTCCTGAAAGTTTCAAAAATCTAGCTGGTCGGGAAGTTAGTTAAAAATCGATTGCAAGATTTGTACTGGACAAACAAACAAACGAACATACAAACAAACAAACAAACAAATAAACAAACAAACAAGAATCGATGTTAATAAAAACATGGTTATAATAATATATGATAACTCCTGTCTAAATAATTCCGATAATGGAAGGTTAAATATAACATTTTTTTTTTCAAGTTTTCCAGTTCATGCAACCTATTAATACAATCTGTAGTAGACACGTTTTCTTCTGTATTTAAATAAAAAATACTCCATTTGCTATTTAAAAAAAAATATTTCTACAAATACCAACTGCAAAACGAGAAATTCAGCTTTAGAGAATTTTTGAGAATAATGAAATAAGGAAATGCAGACTACAGACCTATGGTATTGAAATAAAATCTCTGGAAATATGAGCCACAATAGCTGAAAGGTATTTCAATCTTTTGATTCGAATTCCATGAAGAACATACTTGTGTTGTAGTTTTTCTTAGAGCTTAAAGCAATTTCTCCTCTAAATATAATATAAAAATAAATTAAAGTAAGCTTGAATTTAGATGTTCTTTTTAATCTCATCCCTTTTACTGGTTTTTATTAGTGATTTTATCTAAATAAAAGTTTTAAGCAAACAAATAAAATGTAGGTTTTATTTTAGATACAGAATCAGGCTGAAAAGTTTTATTTAAGACTTTCGCGACCGCATGTTTTTGTCTTTTTTACAGCAAGATCCGACAGTGGGTGGCATTCTTTTACATTACATTAATTTAAATCAATGTTTTCTGTATTCATATTTATAATATAAATGAATATGTATTACATTTATACTCTTTCTAATCAAAGTATTTGTATCCATTGTCCATTAATTGCACAAATGGGAATATTGGGTATATTGTTAAGAAATAATGTAACCTAAAGAAACACCCACTGGCGGAGTTGCAGATTTTCAAATAACGTGAATTCACGTCAGCGGTCGCGAAAGTGTTAACCATTTTTCGGCGTGTGCATATATTTCTTAAATTTATAAACGTAGTTAAACCCACTAAGTATATTTCTAATACGTTAATTAATTTTTCTTGCAAATATTATATTGTGACGTATATATTAAAAGTGGGATTTAGGTGACTTTTTTTAACCCCATATTATAAACCAATTCATATGAAAGGTTTTTGTCTAAATGAAAATCATAGGATCGATTTCTTTATGTTTATTTTGGGATTAATAAAGAAACAAATTTACGCTATATTCTATCCTAACTAATCTATTAGTAAAAGATTAGACTTATATTGCTATTTTCCAAATTTTCTGATTCATATAAAACATCCATGATTTTTTTCGCAGAAGTGTATTGATGTGTATTGTTAGCAATAAATAAGTTTCACTCTTGAGAGGGCTCTAGAACGCATTCTATTATTCTAAATGAGATAAAGTTTGAACTACAGATAAATCCAATTAAGTACTTGAAATTTTTTGAATAAAACTTAGTACCAAATTTCGCCAATAAATAGACACAAATGCAGAGCTGCCAACCTAATCCGGCAAATTGTTAGTACCGCCCCCTTTTCTACACCACTTAATTTTTAGAGCATTTTTCTACTTAATTCATCATAGATACATTTGAAGAGAATTGCTCTAAAAATTAAGTGGTGTAGAAAAAGGGGCGTTTTTCAATAGGCGTTAACAATTTGCCGGATTAGGTTGGCAGCTCTGCAAATGGTATTTATTTTCATATATTGAAAATGTGAAACCTCATTTGTGTTACAAAGTTTCCTATCAACATTATACATGCAATAAAAAAAGTGTATTCTGCATGAAAATTAACTACTTCTCTACGCATGCCAGCTTTTACCTTGCTAAGAAACTTAACCCGTTAACGCTCGAAATAATTTTGCAAAATACTATTAGCTTATTATTTCACTTCTAAATTAATATCGACAACTGACAGTAAAATATATTAACTTAAACAACTTTTCTGATAGTTTTAAATTTAAAACCTATCCTCATTTATTGACGTTTAGTGTTCTAGCGGGAAAACTTCGGGATAGAAAAACTTTGAGATAACAGATTAATTTCCTATTATATGTTCACAAAGATCTCGAAAGTAATGTATTATAATATGTATTATTATTCATCTTGATTTAACTAAATATACCTGCGCATAAAGCAAATATATGTGCGACGAATGAAAAATCCTAAAATGACTATCCAAATTACGAAATAATAATTAATACCAGGGGCATAAAACTTTCAGTGATCATTTAGAGTGACGCTATAAACTGTCACTAAAAAGCAGAAGTCATTCCAAGAAACCACAAAAAATATACGTGCCATTTTATTAGCTGTCCTCAAATGAGGACACTGGGTTCTAACGGATTAACACAAACATTTTTCAAATCTGAGTAGCGGAAACCTCTCACGCTATCCAAAAACAGTCCAAAAAAAAAATCGTGGAAGAGTCACAGTATGGTATCGTTTTACAACTACATCTATCATTGGACCAATTTCTTTTCTTTCTTTCTTTCATATTTTTTTTTTTTTTTTTTTTTTTTTTTTTTTTTGAAAGGTAACTGGAAATGGAATTCAAACCTGTTACGTCACAGAAAAACGGTACTGTAATATGTTGATTAAATTTGTAATACCACAACTTCCGCAGCGTGCATCCCTTTAGAACATCATTTTCATACAGGATGGCACACCTCCTCACTTTGATCATTGAGTAGAGCAACTGCTAAAACAGCAATTCACAGATGCATGGGTGTAGTGTTGCCAGACTTTGGGAATTTTTTATTCAACAGTCACCAGTAAATTTGAGAAGTAATATTTGATATATATATAATAGAAGAATCGAATCGAAGAATCGTCGATTATGCATATCAAATATCAATTACCAAAATTATTGGTGACTAAGTCGTAAAGTCTGGCAACACTGCGTGGGTCACTGCGACGTCATTTTCCAAGAACAGGGCTTCTCGTTCGTTGAATAGCATCCCCTGTGAACCTTTGGCTATGGGGTTTCCTGAAGGACAATATGTAGCGTGGAAGGCCAGATTTTGTTCTGTAAAAGAAAGTATTCGGCGACCTTTTCTTGATATTCCGTAAGTCTCACAGTGGTCCTCTGTAGAAAATATTGTTTTTCGTCTATAGCACATTGTTGAATATAAAGGGGAAGATATTGAGCAGATTTAATGTTACTTTTTACTTTCTCTTACCCATATATATGGCAGAGGAAGTATTGTTTGTGGGTCAACTACACGTTTATATATCTACACGTTTTGAGGCCACCTGAATCCGAAAAACATGTTTTTAGCGATTGGCCTGTGTGTCTCTATATGTGTGTGTGTCTCTGTGTCTGCCTGTTATCAGTATATCTCAAGAACAAATTATAGCAGAAAGTTCAAACTTGGTATTCTAAATGTGTATCAATAGGTATGCTACACTAAACTTTTCACTGAGATCAAGCAAATAGTTCGTGTACAGGGACATCCAAGATAATTCAAATGCATTATATCTATGTGGAAATTTATGGTAAGTATAGTGTAATATCTATAGACTGACTTAAACCAAACGGAACGAACAAATTTATAATATGCATAAAAGCATGTTTTGTGTAGATTGTGGTATGGAAATCTTTCCTTTATAGGGATAACCAATGTATTTGGATATATTAAGGGCTATGTTGGAAATTGCCATTTTTTGATGAATTGAAAAGGCTATCGCAATTGCGTAAGTAAATACCATGGCGAGATACATCCGAGCTACTTCTGTGCCAAATTTCAAATATTGCCTGCCAAAGTTTTATGATATTCACAAAATAAAAATAAAAAATCTTAATAAAATCCAAATTATAACTATTTAATATTAAGGTGAGAACATAAAAGAGCCACATAAGTTACACATAAAGTATTTATAAAAAAAAAAAAAAGTTTGTTTTACTGTAGAAAAAAAAAAAATGCTTAATTAAATAAAATTTTCAAGCTAATGCCAAATATTTCTATGAAAATATTCATTTACGCGCGAATTCCTGGTAAAAAAAAGTGCACCAGTTTTCGTAGTGTAATTATGTTTTTATTGTTATTGTTATTCCCGCGAAATTAAAAATAGTTTATTTTATTTACGGAAAAAGAAAATAAACGTACATTTTCTTTATTTATTTTGGCATCAAATATTTCTTTCTTTTTAATCATTTTAAAGTTAAAATGGGGTTTTCATTTAATATCTTCTGACCAATTATCTGAATCAACTGAAAAATATGGCATTACCTAGAGTTTGTCCTGATTAATAAGTATATCACTTTTCATAGCGATCGAGTGAACGGGTGCAGCTTTGTATAGTGAACTAAAAATCCGAACAAACAAACAATAAGCTTTATATATATATATATATATATATATATATATATATATATATATATATATATAATCATATATATAGAATAACTTATAAATAAGTATTACTTATAAGTAGTATCTTTACATTTGAATTTGATTTCTGCCAAAAATAGTTTTAAAAAATTACACAACAATTTTCATTTTTTATCTTACAGATACGAAAGAAAGACCTCTTCAAAAAACGTACTAGGGAAATAAACTTAAAATACTTCATTTAGTTCTAAAAATTATTCTTAAAGAAAAAAAAAAAAAAAAAAAAAAAGCAGACTGGAAATTCATCTACAAAATTCCCGAAGGAATAAAAGTGACAGAAATTCAAAATCTGGAAAAATGAAAAAGAATTTTTTTTCTTTTTAAATTTAATCTACTTTCTAAGGGAACAATATATCTTTCTTGTAAATTTCACATTTAGTAGTTGAAAGATATAGGAATTTTTTGCTATGAAATGTGTGGCAAATGCATTTCCTATTTTCCTTTACCCATATGATAGAGGAAGAATTGTTTTCGAGTCGAATATTAGAAATTGAGTTATTGCTATATTTACATGTTTTGATGTGCCTTAATTTAAAAAAAAAACTTATTTTTAACACATGGTATGTGTGAGAGTGTGTGTATCTGTGTGTGTCTCTGTTATCAGCATATATCAAAGACAAACGAATCTTCTAGAAGTTTAGATTGCGTATAAAATCCACGTGTTAACACTGTAATTAGAAACAGATTAAAAATACTTTAAAAAAAAACGTTCTAAAACTTTTATTAAAATCATTTTATAAAAACATTTACTAAGCTTTTCGCCATCATATCATGGCATCATCAGGTAAAACATTTTTTACAAAAAAGTAGAAAATACAGCATCTTTATATATTCGAGGATCTTGAAACGGTTACAGCAAAAGACAACTTAAACTGAACAGGAAGAGTCGATTTTTTACTTGAATTCTTAGGCTTAAATTGAGATCGATCAAGGTAGCACCAGGACTACTTTCCGCAAATTCCAGTAGGAGAAACTTTGTCTCAGCTAGAGACGACATCTTAAACAGAACAGTAAAAAGTCACCTCAGTGATAGGATTCAGAGAACTTGGTTGAATTCAATCATGGTAATACCAGGACTACGTTCCGCAATAGAGCTTTTTCAGATGATGTCAGAGCTTCAAGAGTCGTCTGCTCAAATCATAACTGCGGGGCACACAATAGTACGAGTAAGATACTTTTCTGTTATTTACATACAAAAAACATATTTCATCCAATCACACTGAAATTGGTTGCGCGCTTGTAAATTTTTATATGCATTGAAACCGCTACTAGTGTTAGCAGATGTCGTACAGACAAAATATTTTCCAATAGATCGCAAATTGACTGGAGGAATCTGTTGATCGCTGTTAACAGGGTCTGATGAATATGGATCTACATTAGCACTTAGTTTAATTTTCTGAATATATCTGTTTTTAGTTTCACCATTGAGAGTTTCAATGTACACCGCCGTATTAAAAGACTAATGTTTGCCCTTCGATAGTGTTACTAAGCCCGTTGCCATGGGTTTGGGCACGTGACTGAAAATAATCTATACTTGTAGTAGAAACATTATTTTAGGACTCAGACAGGAGATTCCAAGGTTACAACAGGCAACAGACAGCTTAATAATCGAGGTTAACTGAAAAGATACGTATGTCAATAATTTTATTCACATAAGAAATGAATTGTCCATTTGCGCAGCACTAGTGCGACGTAAAACCCAACCAACCAACCACATAAGAAATGCCAAATTTTGTGTAGAATTGGTGGAACTCTATAGTTAATTGCATTATCACATTTAAAAGCGTTAATGGCTTCAGCCAAGAGGAGGTCTTGATTATTTCGAGGAGCAGTGTTTATTTCGGCTTTGGATCATAAAGGAGTAGCACCAGGATTATTATAAATAAATTCAACAAGTGCAGAGCTTTTTTCTTTTTTTAAGTTGTGGATGTGTTCTTTTATTCTTGTCTTGAGGTTACGACGTGTTTGCCCAATGTAGTAAAATAGTTCATCATTAAGTTGAATTGGAATTTCATAGACACCACCTGTGGATCTGTTAAAATCATTAACACATAATTGTTTGATAGTAAATGGGAAGGTGAAATGAATTAGGATATTAAATTTACGAAGTATAACGTGTTTTAAATTTTTAAATTCATTACAGAATGGTAGACTGTTAGTATATTTAATTTTAATGATTTGGTTATTAGAGTTAATTTTATTATGATATGTTTTATTTCTAACTTTACTAATGATTTTTAGATATTGGTTTTATTATAGCCAGCATTAATTCCCAATTGAATAATTTTATTTAATTCTTTATTTTCGTTAAACTGAAAAGAAGTATAATTAATAGCACAAAAAATATAAGAGTGAAAAAAAGCAAATTTGAACTCTAACGGGTCAGTGGAAGAAGGAAGGATGGGAGGGGGGGGGGAATAAAAGAATTTTTATAAAAAAAAATTGAACCGAATTGTGGAGTTCTTTTTATTACGGTGAATAGGTAAGTCTAAAAAGGCAAGCGTACGGTTAATTTCAGATTCAAAAGCAAATTTAATGGTGGGAAATTGGTTATTAAGAACATTAATAAAGTTAAGAAGGAAATTTTTTGAAAAGGGCCAAGAAATAAAAATATCATCTACATAACGTAAATAGATGGCGGGTTTAAGATTAACGAAGCGAAAACACGTTACTCTAATTCAATTAACGGTAAATAGGCTAGAAGGAGGCTGAGGGGGGGGGGGGAGCCCATAGGGGCACCAAAAATTTATTTATAAATTTTATCATTAAACAGAAAAAAAGTTATTAGAATTAATCAAATTAAACGCTTCTAAAATAAAGTTAAGCAGGAGATAAAGTGCAGAATTACTTTTATATTTTTTGGAAATAATGTTGCGTACCTCGTCTAAAGGAATATTTGTAAAAAGAGAAATGATATCTAAACTGAAAATTTTATCGGTATGGCTCAGTTTGGTATTTAAAATTCTATTTGGTATTTAAAATTCTAAGACCAGATTTTACAATATGAGGGTTATCAAGAATTAAGGGTTTAAGTAAATTAGAAATAATTTTTCAAGAAAATTACTGCTATTTATTTTGTATATTTGTACTACAAATAAATGTCAAATTTTAATCTCTCATAAACTTAATATCTGGTAGTGAAAAATGGGTATTTGTATTTATATTTAATGACAATAAATGAAGTATACTAAGGAACGGTCATATTATAATACAGTATATACTTTTTTTAATTTTATAATGTGTAATAAGGTCAATGAAGTGAAATTTTGTATACAAATATCAGAACTTAAACAGTGACGATTAACAAAAATAAATAAATAAATAAATAAATCTCGTTCTGTTTAAAATTAATTTATCATCACCCACTTGATGTATGTATGAAAAAAAAGAACTCAAATGCTCATTCTAAAAATACGTAAAAAACTATAAAATTCTTTCATAGCGCATGATATTTCTTTCTTTCTGCAATTTTTTTAAAAATTTCAATGAAGAAATATTCGCAAAGTAAATAAAAATGATACAGTGACAGAATGAAATCCCCGCCTAATAGGGTATCCACCGTTCACTTCGATATATTTATCTTAATCTAATCTATTAATTTATTTTATCAGGTTCGATTCTGTTGTTTAGTTTTCATGCTACTATTTCCAATGCAATAATCCTCAAAATTCATATTTATATGAAAAATTTACAATTTCGCTATGTTGATAAAATCGTAAATTACGAATAATTTACGAAAATTTCCTAGTAGAATATTTGTATTCAATCATGTTCAAACAAATATCATAAACTTAATTTTGAAGTTGTCTAATGTATTTAGGATCCTTAAAATGGAAATTTATGCTCAATTTTGCCTTATTCTGACATGTTAAGTAAATCGTAAATTCCAAATAACTTACGAATTTTTTTAAATTGGAAAAATCATAGTCTATGATATTCATGCCAGTATCCTAAATAATATTTCGAAAGTGGTTTGACATCTTTACGAAGAAAATATCCCTCAAGATTGACGTTTATGTGAAATTTTGCTCTATTCTGACATGTTAAGAAATTCGTAAATTTCCAATAACTTACGAAATCTTTATATTAGAAAATTCATAGTCATTAATATTCATGCCAGTGTCCTAAATAATATTTCAAAAGTAATCTGACATCTTTACGATGAAAATATGTCTAAAAATTGACGTTTATGTGAAATTTTGCCCTATACTGCCATGTTAAGAAATTCGTAAATTTCCAATAACTTGCGAAATTTTCAAAGTAGCATATTTATAGTTACTGATGTTCATTCCAGCATCCAAACTGATATTTTAAAACTGGTCTGACATTTTTACAGTAAAAAGTTTCCATTTAATGCACGTTTAAGTGAATTTTTGTCCTATTCTCCCATGTTAAGAAAATCGTAAATTTCTAATAACTTACGAAGTTTTTAAATTCGAATGTTGCAAATCAATAGGGTTCTTACCAGTGTCGAAAGTAATATTTTAAAACTGATCTGACCTCTCTGCGACAATTTGTTCTTGAGATATCGTGTACGCAGAATAACAAACTAACGGACTGACCCACTAACAGACTAACACACTAACCCACTAATACACTAACACACTAACAGACACCCTACAGACAGACACCATAGAAATTTTGTTATTTTCGGATTCCTCACACCTGAAAACGTGTAGAAAAGTCAAAAAACCGAGGTCGAAAATTTTCACGATTACCTAAGTTCCCCATACCTATAGTATGATGGGGAACTAAACTAGTTGGCATAGGTGGACTCTGCTCAGTTCCCCATCATATGTATGTTCTCATAAATTTCTTGTACAGGACATATTACATTCATGTTAAGAGAAATGAATTTGACCAAACGCTTGGCACAATGACAGAACGAAATCCTCACCTAATAGGCTACCCACCATTCAGTTCAACATATTTATCTTATTCTAATCTATTAATTTATTTTATTGGGATCAATTTCGTAGTTTATTTTTCATGCTAATATTTCCAATGCAACAATCCCAAAAATGCATATTTATATGAAATATCGCAACATTTTGATATGTTGATAAAATCTTAAATTTCGAATAACTTACGAAATTTTCCCATTAGAATATTTGTAGTCAATCATGTTCATTCAAGTATCATAAATGTTATTTTGAAATTGTCTGATATATTTATGATCCTCAAAATGGACGTTTGTGCTCGATTTTGCCTTATTCTGCCATTTTAAGTAAATCGTAAATTCCAAACAACTTACGATTTTTTAAATTGGAAAATTCATACTCTATGGTATTTATGTAAGTATCCTACATAATATTTCAAAAGTGGTTTGGCATCTTTACGATGAAAATATCCCTCAAGATTTGACGTTTGTGTAAAATTTTGCCCTATTCTATTGTGATAAGAAATTCGTAAATTTCCAATAACTTACAAAAATTTATATTGGAAAATTCATAGTCATCAATATTCATGCCATTGTCCTAAATAATATTTCAAAAGTAGTCTGACATCTTT
Organism: Salticus scenicus; assembly: GCA_963930645.1. Taxonomy (NCBI): domain Eukaryota; kingdom Metazoa; phylum Arthropoda; class Arachnida; order Araneae; family Salticidae; genus Salticus; species Salticus scenicus. The sequence continues at coordinate 191,303,949 of OZ005658.1, read as the reverse complement.
ACGATGAAAATATCTCTCAAAATTGACGTTTATGTGAAATTTTGCCCTATACCACCACATGTTAAGAAATTCGTAAATTTCCAATAACTTGCGAAATTTTCAAAGAAGCATATTTATAGTTACTGATGTTCATTCCGGCATCAAAACTGATATTTTAAAACTGGTCTGACAATTTTACAGTAAAAAGTTTCCATTTAATGCACGTTTAAGTGAATTTTTGTCCTATTCTCCCATGTTAAGAAAATCGTAAATTTCTAATAACTTGCGAAGTTTTTAAAATCGAATGTTGCAAATGAATAGGGTTCTTGCCAGTGTCGAAACTAACGTTTTAAAACTGATCTGACCTCTCTGCGACAATTTGTTCTTGAGATATCGTGTACACAGACTAACAAACTAACGAACTAACGGACTAACGAACTAACGGACTAACAGACACCCTAAAGACAGACACCATACAAATTTTGTCATTTTCGGTTTCCTCACACCTGAAAACGTGTAGAAAAGTAAAAAAACCGAGGTCGAAAATTTTCACGATAACCTAAGTTCCCCATACCTATAGTATGATGGGGAACTAAAAAGAGTCTGAATTTGCCGTTTTCATACGTGACCTTGGAGGCAGGTACTGAAGGACCCGACCACTTCTGTTTATAGGGAGAGACAGCAGATAAATATTTCTGGGCATGGGATGTCGAAACACCCCGCATCCGTCCTCCCGGGTTAATACCAACATGTGGTTTTGTTGATTTACTCGCCAAAAGGGCGATTCGAGAAAGTATAAAATATCAACTATTTTATATTGTTTACGATTTTTGTAAAACTTGGATCTTGATAATTTTTTGAATACCAGGGTATCGACAGTCGAAACTTTTTACCTCATTCTTCCACTAGTATATTTATATAATATTTTTTCACTTAATTAATTGTGAAAACTTACTACTCAAAATTCCGAAAGAAAAATTCTAGTAGAAGAATCAGGGAAAAAATTTCGACTGTTGACAGTCTGAATACGATATATTTTCAACAATAATTTTAAGATAAAATGTTTATATTAGAATTTTTATTTATTTATTTATTCTATAAGAATGCTACTCTGTTCCATATCATATTTAAGGAAATGGGTATTCCATATTTGACTTTATAACTATTCTATCTTACTCGCTTGGTCCATTTTACCTTGCAATAGCAATTTTTGGTACAACTTTCAGGTTAGTCCACAACCGTATTTGGTGATTTTCTTTTTGCTCCATTTTAAACGATAACGATGCCGTTCTGGACTATTTGGAACATGATATAGTAACCTGTTTGCTCTTTATTTTTTATGATCATGACATCCAGCATTATAAAGATAATTATTATTCCAATTATTTAAGAAGATAAGTTGATATTTAAATATTCAGTATTCTATTCTATTCTATTTTTGTTTTTTTATTTAACGAAATGTGGGCTTGTTTTCGAAAAATGAGGTGAATGTAATAGAAATTTTTTGAGTGAATTGAGAAAGAGAAATATTTTTGAAATTTTTGAAAAAATGTGGGTTATAAAATCTGGTTTATCTAATCTTATTTTGCCGGCAACTGAAGAACATTTATTAAATGGTGTAAATGCACGGAAAGCATACATATATATATATGCATATTGAGGATCCTTGCAGTATAGAACTTCATGGTTTTCCCATGCAAAGTCCGGTAAGTTAATTTTAACTATATATGTTTTATTAATATTAAAAATACAATTAATTTATTTCTTTACATTACAAAAAAGACGCCATTTTGAAAAACGCGTTTTCGCCTTGTTTACGTTTGGAATTCATGGCAACCATTTCCGAAAATCGTATTTGCCGTAATCACCAGAAATAAATCACCAAACAGAGTTGTGGACCAACCTGAGAGTTGTTCCTAATTTTTTTTTTTTTTTTTTCCTTTAACAAAAAATTTTGCAAGAAAACTGTATTTTTTTTTAACACAAAACCATCAAAAGGCATTAAATATACTAAAATGTTTGCAATCGTCCACAAAAATTCAAAATATTTAAGTTTATTATGGTGCGTTCAAACAGAAATGAAATGATAGTCCGCATTTACCTCGGTTCCTCTAATTGTACGCTAAGCGATAAAAACACATAAACATGAAATTACTAGTTTAATTTTTGTTATTCACGAACAGAACGAGAAAAAAAAATTACACTCCAATATTTGAGAATAGTTTAACGAAATGAGCTTAATATACTTCACATACTGGATATATCTGGGAAATAGTTTAGGAAAATACGAACAGCAAATAACACAAAATTATGTGATAAAATTGGGTGTGTATATAAAAAAGAAAAAGGAAGTATCTGATGTGAATTTAATATCTGGAAATGAAATCTTTCGCAAATATGAACCAGTTGTGAGGAAAAAAGTACTTTTTCTTCAGTGTAAGCCTGACACACAATACTTGAAAGATGTTTGAATATTTTATTTTGAATCGTGCGGGAAATGCATTTTATCCCGGATATTTCTCCGATTTTATAAATTCAGTTTTCATGTAGAATATCTACCTGATAGTTCAAATTAAATATAATATCTATATATATGTATGAAAACCTTTTCAAACGCATCAGAAGAGGAAATAAAATATATGGAATGACTCCACTCGACTTTCCGAACATTAAGTAATTAATAATTGCATAAAAATTTAAAATAAGAGAAGTCGGTAAATAAATAAAAGAGAAATTTATAACGTTTGAATATATTTCCATATAATGTGTTTTTAATTTAATGCTATTCCGTTTCAAATAATTTGAGCACATATAATACAAAGCTAAAGAAATTTTCACTGTGTCCCTGTAAAAATCTATAAGTACGAGATTCATTTAGACACTATCCAACTTTAAAAAATTTGGGTCCGTAGGTCATAATGATAAAGAATTTTTCTTTGTATCCCAGTAAAAAAAAAAAAAAAAAAAAAAAAAAAAACTATATATGCTAAAATTCGTGCTACGATGACCTGTACCATAGGTACCAACGTTCAGCTCATTAGAATAAAGCATTTAGATGTTACCATGTTCACTCACACATATACATGTGCGCACACACGTATACATGCTTACATTACCGTAAAAATTGCGGAAATGAACTCATGAGACCTCAAAATATGTAGAAATAGCAAGATCTCAAATTCGATTTTTAACATGGTTACAATATTTCCCTTATGTTCGGAAAGTAAAAATGAAAAATATTTTAAGAAGAAAAAATAGTCCAATATTAGGTTGAATCGGGGTAAGCGTATAATAGATTTGACTGATTTTGAACTCATCTTGCTCACTTTCTATTACCTTAAAATTATTAAGTACAGAAGAACAATTATTTGGATTTTTTAAAATATGAGCTTTTTATAATTTAAGAATGTTTCACATTTAGAAAGATGAAAATCTCGTATTGCGGTATTGAACTTGTTCCATCATTTAGAGCAATTGCAACCTCGACTTACTGTACCCTTTTAGAATTCAATAAGAGTAAATCGAGTTTCAGACAATGAAAACCTTAATTTATCTGGAATTTCTTGAATTTTAAAAATATCTCAACTAGTTAAAGGGTTAGGATATTTTCAGTACACAGATCACATGCACTGGGAAATATATATATATAGATAACGAATTAATCTAGAACGAATAAGTGGTCATTTTATAAATCCCTAAATTAGTAATACAAATTTCCGAGCTATTCGTATAAGGCACGTTAATAAGCTGAATAGACGAGATGATTGAAAATTTCTAGTTTATATATTTCCAGATGGTGAAACAATATTCAGATTATTCTGAATACAGTCGAACCTCGAACCTCGTTAACGTGAACACGCTTAACATGAATTACTTTTAACATGAACTGTTTCCATAATTCCCGTCAAAATGAAAATTAGTTTAGTTATGTGAGGATTAGTTACTGATAGCATCAACTACTGATAACACGAAGAAATTTGTTTCCTTTGAGATTCACATTAGCTAGATTTGACTGTATTATGAATTCTTTGTATTGCGAGAAATTCTCGCTTGATTTTCTATAATTGGGTCATAAACCAAGATTATAGTTGCCAAAACTCGCCTCTAGTATTAACATTTAGTGGTTTCCAGAACTCGCTTTCACAGAGGACTGGAATTTATAAAGATGATATGGAACTACTTTTACTAGAGCCTCAATTTAGATTCTAGATGTCAGTTACAGAATTTTTTTCTCAGTGTGTGAAACATTTTAACACTTCAAAATAAATAATAAATATAAAAAACTTAAAAATGGTCTGGATATTAGGTTTCGCTGAAAATTTAAAGAGGGAAAAAGCAAATTAAAGAAATATGAATAATTGAGTTGAATGGCATGGGACAAGTGTATACACTCTGGCTATACTTCCTCGATGTACTCCTCCAAATTTCTGGGGTAAATGAAACGACGGGAGAAAACCAAAAAGCGTAAGAATTAGAACAAATTGGAATCTATATTCAAAATCTATATACAGTTGAATTTTAAGCCGATGTTATCATTACCCCTTCTTTACCCTATATATTATTATTTAATAGGTAAAAGTGCCTTTGTGCAAATAATAATAATAATAATAATAATAATAATAATAATAACACTCTTCATACATTACTGGGAAATAGTCCTCGAAAACATACTCAAAAGACGTGAAAGTTGAAAATTGAACTCAGGGCGTATACAAAAAAAAAAAAAAGGAAATCAATAATATGAATCTAATATCTGTAAATAAAGTCTTTCCCAAATATGAACCAGTCGCAAAGAAGAAACTACTTTTTCCTTTTGTAAGTTTGACATACAATATTTGAAAGCCATTTGAATCTTTTATTTTGAATTGCACCGAAAATAAATTTTATTTCAGGCATTTCTCCGATTTCATGAATTGGGTTTTCATGAAAAATATCATTTAAGTACAATTTTATCTAAAATAAATAAATAAATAAATATATGTATGTATGCATATATATAAAATTTCTCAGAAGTATATGAACACTATTAAAATACATGTTCCAAAGTACTTAAAAGAAAACACAAATATTTTCCGATATTAACATTATTTTTCTTTTCATAATATAAAACAACTAATATGTCGTGGCCAGCACAATACTTTCTTCTATATAATCCTAAAAAAAAAAAAAAAAAAAAAAAAAAAATCATGAAATGAATACTATTTATTAAAAATATTATTTTATCAAAGTGATTTTTTAACACAAATGCAAAAGACTTTCATCACAGAGGAGTATAAAACTAAATGTCAAAAAAAAAAAATCAATTTTATGCTAGACAGAAAATTAAAAACTTTTTAGGACTGAATATAAAAATTAAAACTCTATGCATAAAAATTAAATATTTTCTGGGCTAGAATGATACATCAAGAAACACCTGCAAATTTATTATCACGAAACCTGTATTATTATTTTCTCTAAACTGATGCTCTATTGGCATTAAAACATCATTACACAGGCACAACGATGCAGCACCAGGTCACAAAGCATGTGTAAATAGGAGCAATGTAAACCAATTCCTTAAAACGGAGCACTAATTTAACACCCAGTTACGAAACATGTACAGAGAAAAGTGGTGTAAGTCTCCCAATGGTGTATTGATTCAACACAGCGTCTAAAAACTTGATGAGAGGAACGAGAATCAAACTGGCGAGAGTTAGCATACACCGAGAGCGGAATCGGATCTCGATTCTGAGACCAATATTTTCACCAAAATATTAAAATTAAAATTAATAAATAAATAAATGTTGAGTTTCCTTAAAATTGAAAACATAGTCGTTAGTGAAAATATATTGGTCGCCAATGGCGACCAGGAAATTATATTTCATGAGACACTCGTATATATAGAGGAATGTCTCCTGTTATGGACATCCCACCATATCTTTTAATTGCCTTAGTAAATGTAAGCATCGAAAAAAAAAAAAAAAAAAAATCTGAGAAAAAGTGACACAAAAGTGATCGGTAAATATTTTAAGAATGCGATAAATCGAAGTGAAATAATTCAAAAATGTAAATGCAAGGTATATTTATGCAGTACATTCTTTATATTTTTTGATGCAGTATCGAATTTAGCCAAAATATGGACCGGAAATTGCTTTTTCTGCCATTATAAAAATGGTTGCCATTCCTGGTTGTGGGCACTTTCATGTAACCGGTTGTGGGAATACTTGTTTTCTTCATTTAAAACGTGTGTTTGACTTACAAACTGTGAAATATGGTAGTTTATATCAAAATAACATATTTTATTAGTGTTTATATTTACGTTTAGGCTTTTTTAGTAATTTCAACCCCGAAAAGTCAACCGATCCAACAAAAAATGGATTTAAATGCGCTGATTAAAGCCATTTAGAATTACTTAGTGGATAAGAAATCCATAAAATTAACTGCCCGAGAATATGGACTCCTTTGCAGCGTCTGAGTCCCTCCAGAAGAAGCCTAGAGAAAGGAAAGCAATTCCACCTTTCAAAGTGCCAGCCAAACGCGCTAAAAGTTGGAGTCTCAACAATCTGACGATGTCGACTTCTGCGTCAGCTGTTTGAAGCACCTGCCACTATGCCTAACAAGAGCTATTTCAACCAAATGCAACCAGTGTGATCGTCTGATGCATTTGAAATGTGCTAATATGCATGCAAATTACTTTACTTGCAAGCATTGCACTTGTGATTTGGAGGACGAAGAAGATTATGAATAAAATCGAGAAAATGCCACTTTCTATTATTATTTCGGCCACTAGATCCTTACAAAATGAGTAAATTTTGTTGTTTTGTGTATTTATGATGGTTTTTCTTATTATTTTCCCATTTTAAGCGGATTTTTCAAGTGTGCCCACAACCTGGTACAAAATTGTTTTGGGCAAAAATGATCACTTCACAAAATTGGTATTAATTTTTTTCTGGTTGACATCATCAAACGTTAGCTAAGTGTCTAGCTTTCCATTGGTACGAATATGTTTGCCTAATATCGACTCTATCAAAAGTTATAAGCCAAAATCAAAATTGTGCTCACAACCAGAGACATTCCACTACGTATATAGAATGTTGTAAAAAAAAAAAAAAAAAATCAGGATAACTAATAATTTTTACTATTCCTTTCACATTTAGTAAATAATAACTTGACAGAATAAGTTTAACGTGCTTCATATATGCCACTGGGTAAGTTTTAGAAAGTAAGAACAATAAGCACAAAATTCAATTATATCACGCGGTGTGTAAAAAGGAAACAGAAATATGTAATACAAATGTAATATCTAGAAATGAAATCTTTTACAAATAAGAACAATGTGCGATGAAAAAATATTTTTTTCTGTTTGCAAGTCTGACATACAATACAGCTGACGTACAATATATTTAAATATTTTATTTTGAATTGTACGGAAATTTTTTATTTTATTTCAAACATTTATCCGATTTAATAAATTCAGTTTTATATAAAATAAAAAAACATATTAGTTCAAATTTTCTTCAAATCTTAAAAGTAATATGTATGTAAATAAACTAGTACAGACCCAAGAAACAAGACTAACGCACTTCATATGCTGCTGGGAGATGGTACTCGAATAGAAACGAACTGTAAACACAAAATTCGACAATACGATTTGGTGTGTAAAATGGAAAGAGAAATCTGTGATAGGAATCTACTATCTGAAATTGAGATCTTTCACAAATGTAAACCAATTGCATTGGAAAAACTATTTTTTCTTCCGTGTATATCTGACATACAATAACTAAAAGATATGTGAATATTTTGACTGTAATTTTACAGAAAGTAGATTTTATGTACTGCATTAAAATCCTCTACTTTGTACAGACAAAATCCTTTTTTTGTTAAAAAAGGACTGTTAAAAAAAGTGTTTTTTGTTTTATTTTTATTCTTGTGGTTCCCGTTTTTCCTCAATCTCGAAAACTTAACAGTACCAGCATTTAAAATTAAGATTTTGAAATCTTGATATACCACCAAACCCTGAACAAATCAATAGATAAATAAAAATTACAAGCAAAAAAAAAAAAAAAAAAAAAGATTTCAAATTGAAAGAAAATAACCACCAATCGATTTTCCAGAAAAAAATTACCGTAATTTCTGGTAGATAACCCGCAGGTAAGATGTGTTATTTCTCCACCAGAAATTTCATTTAATAGAGATATCTGTACTTTTTCGAAGGAAGAGCTCGTACAAATATAAATTTATTTATCAATTGAAATTTCTGGTGCAAAACTGGATTATATAGCCTGCGGGGTATCTACCAGAAATTACGGTATTTTTAACAGTAAAAAAAAAAAAAAAAAGTTTATTACATTGAAAGTTATTATTTTTAAATGAATTACTATTTTTATTAACAATGAATAAATTTTGTATATCTGTTAAATGTATCATACTGAAACGTACCTGTAAGCAACATGGTGCTGATTTAAAGCACCTGACAGAATCTCAGGAGATTGTGAATTCAAAATTTACCAAAGCCAGTTACCTGAAAATCGTTTTTGTTAAAACTTGCAGCATGTGAAAACTATTGTTTTTTATTGTTAAAAAATTAAAGCTCGTTAAAATAACAGTTATTTACTGTTAAGTTGACTTTTTTTTTTTTTTTTTTTTTTTTTTTTTTTTTTTTTTATGTGTACATTTCTAATTGAAAGGTACATTTCTAATTGAAAAAAATAATAATAACAGGATAAACTTTTGATCTCATACATATTATGGAAATTTAAGTAATTAGTGATTTTTATTTTATGTAATATACTGCGAGGTTATAGTTAAACTTCCGCTATAAGTGGCCTCTTGTAATAGAGAGGGGGGAAGGGGGACGAATTATCACCAATAAAGTATTTTCAGATTTTAGAAAATAAAGGATAAGGTGCTTTAAATCTTAAAAAGCTATATTTATAAAGTAAACCTTATAGCTTTTTGAGATTTCATCTTTTATAATCTAAATAAATGAAAATATATATATATATCTACAAATTTACGTACAGGGACTTAAGAAAATTTCAGATACAATACGGTGGTAGCCCCTCACACAGAATTTACTTGTCAAACAAAGCTGTTCTGAAGCCTAATTTAGATTGTTTTTAACGAAGGTTTATATTACAGTATTCGTTATCTTATCCCTTAGTGTCCAATCTATCTTTAAGGTATTGAATTCCAGGGTATGAGAAAGTCGTGTAAGTGCCACATCAGATTATTATAAATCATTACGAACTTAAAAGGAATTATTTATATTAATAGTAGTCAGTTTGGAGAAAAAAATGTATACGTACTTCCGTGATAATTTAAAATAATGTTTTAAATTTCTTTCACTATATATACATATATACATGTATTTTCATTTTGTAAAGCATAAGATGGACTTTCTTTGTTTATTTAGCGTTATACTTCTCTGGGGAGAAATTAGTTTGTATTCATCATAGAAGAAAAATTGTATATAATCATTAAAAAAAAAAATTGCATTGAGTGAATTCGTACAGAAAACTATAGAAAAAGGTTTTGTGGTGGCCACAGCATGCTAGTTCTTTTTCGTTTATATTGCTTTTAATTTTTAATTTTTATCATTCACTCATTATAGTAAAAGTTTTGCAAAATATTTTAAACATAAATTTCATAACTTATTTCATTACTTTTTAGATTGAGGCAAAGGAATTTTATGAATTCTATCTGATGTCAAGGACTGAAAAGATATTCTTTTATCAAAGGTATTTCTTTTTTTTAACTTAATGTCATTGTTTTTAAATACTTTATGTCATCACATCCATCAAGTTTTGCTCCCATTTCAAGAAAAAGTATCACCAAAAAGAATATAATATGTTAATATCTATATATTTTAATTTCTCTTTAAATATTATTATATGCTTTATAAATGACTGATATAAAAGCAACCTTAAGTCATTTTATTGCATGGTGTAAATCGAAAACCTTTTTATTTATTCAACCGATAATATATTCCAAACACATTTGAGTACTGTTAAAGTTTATGACTTTTATAGTTTGTTAAAAATGCGCATTCTTGAGCTTTCACGGATTTCAAAATGAGTAAAGACTAGAATAACTTAAAAAGCACTTAAAAAATCTCTTATTCCAAATTTTATGTAAATAAAATTTGTACACTGAAAAAAAAAAAAAAAAAAAAAAATATATATATATATATATATATATATATATATATATATACCGCCTTCCTCTATAATGAAGAAGTGGCCATTTTCTAAATCCCTTAGCTAGAAATATAGATTTCCAAGATATGAGCATAATGCACGCCAATAAACTGAAATAAACGCCAATAGACGAAATAATCGAGAATTTCTAGTTTACACATTTCTAGAATGTGAAACAATATTCTGAATATTCCGAATATTCTGAATCTTTTGTATTGCGAGAAATTCCCGCTTGATTTTTTAGAATTGGGTCATAAACCAAGATTATTGTTGCTGAAACCCGCCTCTTGTAGTCTCATTTATTTGCAGAGATTTTTAAATAACTTTGCCCTCGAGAATATAGGCAAACGCTCTAGAATTCTAATAGGGGCTTCTAGAACTCGCTTTCCAAGGGGACTAGAATTTATAAGGATGACATGGAACTATTTTTTCTAGTGACGCAATTTAGATTCTAGATGTCAGTTATAGAATTTTTCTCAGTGTATTCATTATTTTTAAAATGTTATATTTTAGAATGTCTTAATATGATTTTAATTAAGTTAAAAAATTGTGAATTTTAAGGTTGATGGAATCTAAGGTTGAATTTTTATGCCAACTTTGTGAGAAATGTCAAGTGGGTAATCAGCCAGGGTGGTACAGTGGTAGAGCATCCGATGTGTAAGCCGAGCGCCCGAGTTTGATTCCGGGACTTGGTATTTTTCACATAGTTGGTATAAAAATTCAACCTTAGATACACCACTCTAAATCAATGTTGAAGATACACAACGATGTTAAAACAACTGATGGTTTTAGGTAGATCGACTCATATGTTTTCGAGGGGCATACAGCAATCTGTGAGGAAGCACTTATTTACGATGTAAATTTGCGTCCATTCATGCTACCTTTTCATAAAAGTATCACGTGTGTTCTACCTTTAATATTTACAGAAGTATGTTCGTCATTCTTATTAGACATCATCATCATCAGTCGAACCATTAATGATAAAAGGTGACTCATTCCCTCTGAATGGGCTATCAATTAATGAACTGACGTGGCTCAAGACACAGTTTACCATACAGGTAGAACAGTGAAGCTAAAACACGAATCGGGCGATAGTTGCACCACTAGGGTCAACGGAGGAAAACTAAGAACATCTACATGTGTTAGGTCTGCATGAATGGCATCTTTGATAAAAAAAAAAAAAATCTATTTCGAGGATAGTTAGTAATAGTAATTAATAGTAGTAATAGTAAGTAATAGTAAGTAATACGTCAAGATTTTTTTTTTCTTTTTCACTTTCTATTACTTTTGTATTCACAAAATCCTTCTGAAAACAATCAGAGCTATTCTTCTAAGAAATAAAATTAATTTTTATAATGTTTAAAAATATACTTTGCCAAATACATTCTTATTCAAGTAAAAATAAAAATTACAAACTGTATTTCTGAAATAGAAATATAAAATAGTTAAATACTTAACGCTGCTTGCTTTAAACAATGCAAAATTCTTTAAAAGGAAAAACAACCTTTGTCTTATGTACATTTTCAAAACATTTTTACCTAATATTTAGTAATTGCTTTTTGAAATAAGTTGCTTTTGAGGATCAAGTTTATAAACAATAACAAATTTCCCAAAAGAAAACATAGATACAATAAAATAGGACGGGTGTTTGTGTAAGCTGGATAGATCGAGAAACTTAAGCTTGATCAACGTACACGCGCGGAATCAAGGCGGCAACTGGTTCTATTCAAATTTCTTCTGATTTGGGTATTTAGTTGGCGCTCGTCGAAGGGAGATTTCCTACTCTGACAAATCTCCTGCTGCAGTAATTAGCATTGTAAACTTTTTTTTTATTCTTCAAGGAGCAATAAAAAATAATGTCCTTTATTCTAAAAATGTCCACCAAAAGTTCAATGGTCACTTTCCGAATATGGATAATTTATGATCATTTTCGGCGCTGTATTCAGTTCTGGTGTGTGAAATCATATACAGTCGTTGCCCGCAGGGTCACTGTAGTCACATTTTGGCTACCATTGAGTATACGGGAGGGTTCTATCTGTATAGTAATCTGCGGCTCAATGTTGCTCAACTTATAAATTCATAGGTCACTTCAAGACTTGTGTATGCTCTCTCTGTTCACCTTGAGATATTCATTTTGTAGTTGTCAATACTAAAATATCTCACTAATTTCCATTTTATTTATCACTAATTTCAATTTTTGTGGGAGTTTTCTTCGATCAAATGAATACGTGTATCTGCAAAATAATCCTTCATTTAGTGTTTAGCTTATATTGTATACTAAAAATGTATGTAATATTATAATTTCATTTATAATGTTAAATATATTGATACTTCGTTGTAATAAGCAAACATAAAATTACTCAGCATTGAAAGAATAAGTTTCAAAATGTTACAAAATATTCTAGTAAAACACGTATGAATTGCAGCGTTCTCCAAAGAACTAAGTCTGAAAGTCTAAAAGCTTCAGCACTATGTGAAAATAAACGGGAAATGAAATATTTCTACCAAAACAACTTTTATTTCTTAACTTACAAAATTACCATCATAATTTATTCAAAGCTACATTGATCCTATTTTCGCAACGTTCACTTTCCAATGAAATAAATCAGCGTAAAAAAAAAAAAAAAAAAAAAAAAAAAAAAAAATCATTAAGGCTCAAAAGCTGCATTAGTGCAAACCATCTTCTTGGTTTTATTAGTAATATTTTCTAAGTTAATTTCGGAGTCATCCTGAATAATATTTTAACTTTGAAAGTCCTGTATTGTTTAAGATGTTTTCATTTTGATCATCACGAAAAGCTTTGTAAATTTCAAACTGTAAAATGTTATCATGTAAACCAACAAACTCCGAAATTGAGCAACATTTACTTTTGAGTATATACATACATATATAATGCAGTTATAGAAAAAAATTTATATATTAGTTATCGTTTTCTTTCCTGTAATACAAGACTATTTTATTATTAAAGTAATAATTTACTTTCTTCTAAATCGATAGAAGAAAGTATTGAATTATTAAAAGTTTTCGATGGATTTACAACCTTTAGGAGGTCAAGAACACAATCTGAACGCTTTTAGAAAATATCTGTGTGTTTGTGATAAACATTTTGTGCCAGCTCTATCTCAAAAAACAAGTGCTACGAATATAATTCAAATTTGTATATAGTTACATATTGTCATAAATTAGTGTAAACCAGCTGGTGGTTTAAATGGACCAACAGGTTGTTTTTAATGTCTTGCATTAACAGAAAGGCTATATCTCAGTTTCTATTATATATATTTGTACTAAACTTGATTCATGTGATGGTCATTATTTATAACTAAGCTCATTCAATATGGATGCATATCGGGTAATAGTTACTGTAATGCTGTAATTTTTTCTACATTAGGGAAGGCTATATCTCAGTTTCTGCAGCGAATAAATACACCAGACATAATCTATAATAATAAATGGAAAGGTTTGTCTGTCTGTTCTTTTATACGTTCAGCCCTTATTGAACGCAGAAGTACAAGAATTGACATACGGATGCTCTGGAGCCTTTCCGAGGTCCTCCTCAAAACAGAATTTAAAAATTTTAATTAGTTGTGGAGATATAAATTAAAATGTAGAATCATGCCTAATCAGAAAGTGATCTCAATGACTGAGAATTCACCGCGATTGCATAAAAAGAGGTATTTTAACGGAGTTAAAAGCAGAAAAAGTGGAAAATAAATTAGAAATATTAGTCCGATCGTTACGAATTTAAGAGTGCAAGCGGCTTATCGGTACAACAATTAGATTTTTTAAAATTAACTAAAGTATGAATTTTTTGTGGCAACATCATTTCTAACGCCAGACTACTGTCTGAGATGAAAAGGGAAATGATTGTAACCGATTAAGATGTCACATGTTTTATAGTGGGGAGAAAAATTTTCAATGTTTTTCAAATTTTTATTCACGTTACATTTTAATTAATATTCGGCCTTGACAGCATATTATAAAGCTACTGTTCAATTTTCATGAAAATATCTGGATAAACAAAAAAATTACATTTTTATTGGGAATTATATTTATCACGACTCATGTGACCAAAACACAATGTAAGATTAAGTTTTGTATTATATTTTGAACTATTTTAAATTGAGATATGCCGTTGAAATTTCGTAATATTTGGTTTTAACGCCCGATAATTCGATTGTGAATATTTTTGAAAGTGTAGAATTATTAGGAAGGGCTTGAAGAAGGGGGGGGGGGCAAAAAAAAAAGAGTTACAGAGTTGGGAATTGGTATTATTAGATTTTAAGGCAAGATAAATCGATGGAGGATATTTTGAAGTGTAAAATTATTAGAAGGGACGGAAAGGGGGGGGGGCAAAAATGTATAAAAGGAACGGTTGTTTCAGAGAAAACAACGGAAAACCCAGAACGCCTTCATTCTTTTATATTTTGCAGAGTTTCGAATTCTGATACGCCTTTCACATTTCATACTATGAATTTTTAACAGTATTTAGCCCGGAATTACGCAAGTTTCGGAGAAAACCACGAAAAAGTCAGACATAAATCGTTTTATAATAGTGTTTATATCATTTTTGTATCTCAGCTTCTAATTAGCATAATTCCAAAAGTAATATGTCATTTTAAAACTTATTTGAATTGAATTTCAAGAGCAGACGCCACAAATTTCTGTCACATTCCATTAGCCGAGTACCGTAAGTAATGGAATTCGAGATTTCACGTGATTTACACGTTTTAAGGTGATCTAATTAGGTTTTCTTTTGTATCTCAGCTATTAATTAAAATAATTTTATAAGTAATACATTATTTGAAAGCTTTGTTGATTTGGAATTGAACAGCAGATAACAGAATTTTCTCCCGCCAGATGGAGCTATAATATTTTAAAATTTCAATATTTCAAATTCTAATTATGATTAAATTATTTTTAATGCATCATTCTAAAGATATTTGAAAGTACTTTTATATTATCGAAAGTGGAATTCGAGTTTTCACTCGATTTACACGTTTTGAGGTGTCCTGTTTAGGTTTTCTTTTGTATCTCAGCTACTAATTAAAATAATTTCATAAGTAATACATCATTTGAAAGCTTCGTTGATTTGGAATCGAACAGTAGATTACAGAAATTTCTACCGCCAGATGGCGCTGTAATATTTTAAAATTTCAATATTTCAAATTCTAATTATGATTAAATTGTTTTTAATACATCATTCGAAAGATATTTTAAAGTTCTTTTATACTATCGAAAGTGAAATTCGAGATTTCACCTGATTTACACGTTTTAGGGTTTCCTGATTAGGTTTTCTTTTGCATCTCAGCTAATTGAGTTAGACCGTTCAAAATTGGTATATGTAGGTTAATTAGGAGGGGCTGGAAGGGCGGGGGAGGAATAGGCGCGCACAGCGCGCACGGGACTGCGCTGCCGAAGGCAGTGGGGACCCGGTCCGACTTTTTATCCAATGAGAAATTATTTTTTAAATTTTCTTTTCTTAAGAATAAATGCTTGATTTTAGAAGGAATGTGGGCGAGCAGCACACGTATATCTTTACACGCGCGCGCGCATGGGTCTGCTCTGCCGAAGGCAGTGTGGACCCAATGCGAGTTTTTACCCGATGATTAATGACTTTTTCTAAAATTCCTTTTCTTAAGAATGAAAGTTTAGGAGTAATTACATGGAATTTTGAGAAATCATAAGGATGGTGAAGGAATACGCGCGCGCAGCGCTGCCGAAAGCAGTGGGGTTCCGGTGTGAGTTTTTACCCAATCACAAATGATATTTTTACTTTTTTCTTTTTTTAAGAGTAATATTAATGAGTGATAATATGAAATTTTCAGAATTCTTTCATTATAGTGATTCATTTAAAAATACTGATGCGCTAGCGGGCGAATGCAGAGGGGACCCGGTGTGAGTTTTTACCCGATCAGAAATGATTTTTCTTTTTATTTCTTTTTATTTCTTTTCTTAAGAATAAAAGTTTATCAGTAATAATATGGAATTTAAAAAATCATAAGGATGGTGAATGAATACACGCGCGCAGCGTTCATATATATGCATTCGTTCGCGCGCATCGCGCACGGGCCTACGCTGCCGAAGGCAGTAGGGACCCGGTGCGACATTTTTCTCGATCAGAATTTTTTTTTTTCTCTTTTTTTATCATATGATAAAAATTAATTCAATTTTGAGAATTAATTAATTACAGTGATCCATTTAAAAATATTGACCAGCGAAGCGGGCGTAGCCTGCTAGTATGTAATATGGCCAATACGAAAAAGAATGCTGAGCAAATGAGTGTATATGGCTGACTGGCAGTGATTTTCTCCGTGTACACAAAGGTTATGTCTCAAGTTCTTCAGCGTAAAAATGCACCAAACTTGTTTTTAAGTTTGCTATTGCGAAATACATAGTTTCTTAAATTTTGGGTGTATATCGGTCAACAAGTAGTTCTGATATTACTTACCAATTATGATTTACCATGTAACTAAATATTAATATCTACTGGTTAAATTTGCAACAAATTGCACATATGAAATATTTATTATGAGTAGCTTTTTTTTTTTTTTTTTTTTTTTTCGTATTAAATGTCAAATGGCAGGATTGTGTAGAATAATACAGGAGACAGCTTTACAATGACTGTAACATATTAGTTTTATTAATATTATTATTATTATTAGCAAGTGTGTAACTATGTTACAACATTAAATGAACTCAACTAAAATTAAATCAATTTATTAATATTATTAGACTTAAGCCCAACTTTCATTAGAAATAATTAATGATTTTGAACTAATAGTGTTTTATTTTAATTTCCAAACAAGGAATCATCTGATGCGAGGACCAATTTCACTGGTGGTACATTTAAAGAATGTTGTAGAAAAATTAAAAAAAAAAAAAAAAAAAAAAAAAAAAAACTACATTGAAATAATCTTCGAAATTAATGAATGCAGTAGTTAATATAATTAAATATTTATTAAGAAAGATTTATTTAAGCACAGAAGGGAGGAAAGATAAACAATTGTACTGATAGCCGGACATTCGCTTTAATAGAATTGGGAGTTAGGGACGCATAAATCATAAATGTGCAAAATTAAAAAAATGATCCCTGAAGAATTGACAAGCGAATTTCTGTAAGTGAGATATCTTGTCACGTAAATCCATACAGAGCTAAATTTTTAATTTTTTTTTTGTATGCTTCGGTCTTCAGTTTTATAAATAGACTCGGGAGAACCTACACTTAAAAAATAATAATAAATACAGGGTGTCCTATAAGTCTGTGGACATTTTAAAAATTCATAACTATTGAATGAATTGATAGAATTAAACGCGATTTGCGAAAAATAAAAAATTCTCGTAAATAAGGTTTTTTTTCTTTGGGGGGGGGGGGGGGTAGTAAAGAAAAAAATATAGTTAAATTTTTTATCGATAGAGGTTGCTGTGTGGGACCAGACTGCTCTAATTGCAAAATTGTGCAATTTATAGGACTTTCATTTGCATATTTTTCTTTCACATCCGTGAGAAAAACTTAATTATTTGGTCTAACTATCGTCAGCAAAAAATTTATCTATATTTTTTTCTTTACTGAAAAATAAATAAATAAATAATGATAATAATGCTTAACGGGAATTATTTCTTCGCAAATCGCGTTAAATTCTAACAATTCTAACAATTCATTCAATAGTTATGAATTTTTAATATGTCTACATACTTATGGTACACCCTGTATATATAAACAAATTAAATACAATATTAAGACAAAAAAAAAAAAAAAAAAAAAAACTATATCACTACAAAATATTTTTTAAAGATTGTTCAATTCAATACATCTGTTTTTTTTTTTTTTTTTTTTTAAATAAATAAAAATAAAAACTTTACTATTGAGTTAGAAATATATGATTAAATGTAGTCTAAAATACCTCCTACTTTCAGTAAATATTGAACATATGTTTTTAAATCGCATTTATAAGGATAACTGTTTTTATATATGTTTGTGACAAACATAAAAGTACTCATGAATGAAGTAGTAACTTTCGAAATATTTCTCTAGTAAAATAATATAATAAAATACATGTAACTTCCAGCATGTTTCAATATTCATATCTTTAATAAATAAATAAATAAATAAATAAATAAAATACGAATATTTATATTTACAAAAACTATATTACTACAAAATATTTTTAGAGATTGTTCAATTCAACATATGCGTTTATGTTAAAAAGAATAAATAAAATAAAAATAATCTTTATTATAAGTTCTAAATGCATTATTAAATTTAGTCTAAAATACCTCCTACCTTCAGTAAATATTAAAAATGCATTTAAATCGCATTTATAATGATAACTGTTTTATATTTGTTTGTGACAAAACATAATGAAATGATAACATCAATGAAACAATAACTTTCGAAATATTTCTCGACTAAAATAACACTCTAATAAAATACATATGACTTCCAGCATATTTAAATATTCATATCTTAAAAAAATAATAATGAATAGTTCTAAAAGTATCCTTCTATGAAAATAAATCGGAAATAAATTATTTATATCCAAACAACTTTTATCACTTAACTACAAAGCCGCCTTAACAATTTATTCAAAGCTATGTTGAAACTATTTTTGAAACATTTATTTTTCCAGGAAATACATCTGTACAAAGAAAGTTATTCCATTAATGTTCCATAGCTATATAAGTGCATTCCATTTATTTCGTTTTATTTATACATTCTAAGTTAATTTTGTATTCGTACTGAATAATTATATTAATTTTGAAAGTTTCGTATTGTTACAGATATTTTAACTTTAATCATTTGTATAAACTTTGTATACAGTAAATTGTAAAATGTTATAATAGATACATGTATTTCCGAAAATATGCAACTTTCATTTTTCTGTATCTATAAGGAAATATTAAAAAAAAAAAAAAAAAAAAAAAAGTTTAGCGGATTTATTATTTTCTTTTCAGCAATAGAAGATTATATTATTATTAAAAAAGAATGTGTTTATTATTATTATTATGCTTAAGTCCAATTTCAAAAAAAAAAAAAAAAAAAAAAAAAAACAGTAAACATTTTTAATTATTAAAATTAAATTTTACCTTCGAATATTTATATTTTTAATAAAAGTTCAATCTCACTGACGACACATTTAATCCATATTTACTGAGAAAAAAAATGTATATGCTGCCTTAATCTGGAACGAATACATAGTAATTTTTTTAATCCGTAAACTAGAATTATAGATTTGCTAAGTATGCGTATAAGTTAAACAAATAAACTGAATAGACGAAAGGATCGAGAATTTCTAGTTTCTACTTTTCTGGAATGTGAAACGATAGATTATATTGTGAATCCTTTGTACTGAGAGAAATTCTCACTTTGTTTTATTGAATTGATATCTAAACTAGAATTATAGTTATTAAAACTTGCCTCTTGTGTTCGCATTTTTTGCAGAGATTTTTAAATACGTTTGGTCACGATAATATAGAAAAACGCTCTAGAATTTTAATAGGGGTGCCTAGAACTCGTTAAAAATTGGACCAAGAATTTATAAAGATGACATGGAACTATTTTTGCTACAGCCACAATTTACTTTCTACAGTAAGACAAACATTTTTTTTTTTTTTTTTTTTTTTTTTTTAGGATTGGGGGCCTATTAGTCTCAATCTGGGATTTTTGCGTTGTCGTTTTCAATAGTTGGACATTTGTCGAAATCATTTTTCGATAGTTGGACATTAATCGAAATCTAAAATTTATCGAAAATGTAATTGAATAATTTGAAAGCGATGTTATAATTGGGAAAAAAAAAAATTAATAGTCCTCCGTCCTAAACTAAATTCTGCTTTTGCCAGAATTTCATCAAAATCTTTTTATTATTATTATTATTATTGAAAGAAAAAGAAAAGAAAATTAATAATAATCAGTATCGTTGCAAGCGATATCGAAAAAGTTTTTTTTTTTTTAATAATTTTGAATTAGGAAATAAAAAGTGCGCGTGAAATAATATGAAATAAAAATAAGTAAAAAAATGAATTTAATGATTTAATGTTTTTGTTTTTCGGGGGCTGCTCATGCATATAAAAAATGCGTATTAAAACGAGTCGAAGAAGGAAGCGAAATAAGTATTGAGTTATATTACGATAAATACGGTATATAATATGATACGATATATTAGACCTATCGTCCAGGGTTAGTAGGCATTTTCGTTGAAAGAAATAGTTTGTTCGTTCGGTGCAACTTGCACATTAGTCCCGTAAGGTACAACTTTCACATTAGTCCCTTGAGGTACAACTTTCACTTTAGTCCCGTCAGGTACAACTTGCACATTTGTCCTCTTTAATTTCCTTTTTTTTTTAACGATGACATTTATCTTCTACATTATAGCATCTATGTCATAAAGCTAAGTCTAAATCTGCTTAGCCCTAAAATATGTTGATTTTATTTACATATTTATTAACTTTCATTTATTTATTTATTGTAATTTAAAGAATTTTAAAAAGAACAGTTTTACAAATAACATTGGTTTTAACCTGATCAGGTTATCTCTTTTCTCGGCATATTGTCAGTTTATCATGGGTCACTGAAGACCCGAGCAATGCTAGAACATGCAATTGTTAATGAAAAAAATCTGATAAAATTCTTGAACACTCTTGAATACTTCTACTTTAAGAGCAAACAATGAATATTACAAAAATTATTTAAACAAATAATTTATTTTTCACGGAAAAATTCAAATTGCATAATAAAATTTAAAAATGGCATTTTTACGAAAAATGTCATGGACACGATTGGGTAGGTATTTCTTCTATATATGCATTCTAAGGGATGAGACAAATGAAAAATGGCTCGGGTCTCCAATGACCCAGGATAGCCTGATCGGGTTAATACTCTGAAAAAAATGTCTGCAAATTTAATGAAATGTATACCTAGAGTCTGTAAATTTACAGTAATTCCTTGTTAAAAGTAAATAATCGAGATTCACAATCTTTTCCTTGTATTTTTATTTATTTTTATTGTTTAATTTCTCAATAAAAATAAAATTAATTATTTGTACTTTAGAAAAAGGTCCCAAATACACTCTCGCTAATAATTAATTAAATTATTATTAGTCAATAAAATGCATTTATATATATATATATTTCTTCTTTAGGACGGAGGACTATTAGTCTCAATCTACTGATTTTTACGATACCAGTTTTACGATAGTTGGACATTTATTGAAATCGAAAATTTATCGAAAATATAATTGAATATTTTGAAAGCAATGTTATAATGTGAAAAAAAAAAAAAATAATAATAATAATAATAATAATAATAATAATAATAGTCCTCCGTACTAAACTAAATTCTGCTTTTGCCAGAATTTCATCAAAAGCATTTATTTATTCATTTTATTTATTTATTTATTTATTTTGAAAGAAAAAGAAAGTTAATAATAATCAGTTTCGAAATGGACAGTATCGAAAAAGTTTTTTTTTTTTAATAATTTTCAATTAAGAAATAAAAAGCGCTCGTGCAAAATGAAATAAAAAAATATAAAAACATAATTAAGTTTGAGTTTAATTTAAGGATGTCATTGATACAGTAAATTTTATTTAAAATAATGCTAAAATTCTTTTTTCTTTTTTTAAGACCTTTTCTTATACCTGCTCTGTCTGTCACCAACCTTTGTCCGAATGTGTCACATCTTTTTGCTTATATCTCAGCAATAAGACTACCTAAAGACTTCGGATTTTCACTAAAATATTAGTCATGTCTGACACTACAATTTAACACAAAAGAAAATTAACATAAATGATTAGTTTTTTTTAATTAATAAAAATGGATAAATAATAAGCTAATAATAGCAAAACATTAGCCATTTAAATTTTATCCATAATTTAATTGTTGAAAAAAAATAAAAAATACAAGTTTTTTTTTTCCCCGCTTGGAAAATAAATACATTTATCTAAACGTGAACAATAAAAAATTATAAAAATATAAATTATGCATCTCACAAAAATTGACGTTATTATCACTTAAAAACTTTTTTTACACATTGATAAAGTACTAATATTTTGTACGATGCAAATATGTATTGTACTAAAATCAGTTTTATTTATAGATCTTCCTGGGCGAGTTTTTAAATTTTTGCGCTGAAGTACACCGAATATTTTTCGCCAAGAAATTCGATTTAGCAACAGCGATTTTAATCTAGGTAGTGCATCAAAAATATAAAAATTATAAAATATTACAAAAAGAAAAAAAGAAAAAAATAACACTTATTAAAAAATAAAACAAAATGCCCTTTACTTAATGCACTAAAAATAATAATAATAATAACTTTTTCAGCTCAGTACCGCCGATCTGAATACTTGCATTTTACTACTATTCCAATAAAATTGCACCTCGAACGAAGAAAAGGGCGGCTCAAACCATTTTATACCAAAATTTCCAATCTGGTTACTTTCAGTTCACATTTACTTAAATCCATAATAATTTAAAATTTAAAATTAGTTTTAAATTAGTATGGATTTATGAAAATTTGAGCTGAAGTTAAACAGTTTGGAAATTTTGGTATAAAATGGTTTTTAGAACGCCGATAAAAAAGCATACTTTTTAATAAACAATTTAGAATTAAACAAAAACCATTTTTAAACACTTGCCTTCGAACTCGCGACCTTTGGATTCATAGCCCAGCGCTTCGCCTCACACCCACAGTGGTGAAACCGGTTTCGTTACATTTCTCCTTCCTTAGGCTCAAAATATAGCAGAAAAGTGACTCGATGATAGACAGAATGCGAGATAGAATGACAGAATGACAGACAACCCAGCTGAATAAAAAAAGCATTCTAAAAATGGAGATCCTCAATCTATATTCTGTATTTTTATTTATTTTAATTATCTAATTTTTCAATATATATATATAACCTAAAATGACTGTTTCTACTTTAGAAAACACGTTTTAACCCTTTCAGTCGCAGTATTCCCGCTGATGGAACTCCTAATTTTAATTCTCAAGTGCAAAAACTCATCCCGGAAAATTTTTAGCAAAAATTTAAATTTACAACATCGCAGAAAAAGCCCTTTTTGTTTATGTGATAATTTAAAATATCTTGTATTGAAATTATGTTTGTAAATTCCGGTGACAGTGTAATTTAAATGATCCGAATTACCTTGCGCCGCAAAGGGTTAAAATACTCCGGAATAAATTGAAATGTTGGGATCTATGCAACTTTTACGAGTTTTTGTTGTCGATAATGTTTTCTTATAAAGTGATTTATTTATTAAATTAAATATTATTTGAATTTAATAAGGTTTACTTACAGACGTTTCAAACCGAAAATTTCTCGAAAAGGAACAATGCTAATTTTTTATTTTTTAAATATTTATGGTCAGCTATGTGTCTAAAAGCCATTTTTAAAATTAGTTTAGTAATTTTTTAAATAAATTAAGTAGTGAACGTTAAAGGGTTAAGTCAAAATATATTTTCGCCATTAATTAATTAAATGAATATTATCATTTAAAATATGCATATAACTTTTTTTTTCTTTACATTCTTGTTTATTTTTCTCTTTCATTTTAGATAAGATTTAACGTATATGGTTACCAGTAGTTTTCTGTTGAAAATTTTAAAATTGTGATAAAATACACGTGACCTGCAGCATATTTTAATATTTCTCTCTCCAAAGAGCTAAATAGATAATTTTAAAAGCTACATTTTATGAAAATAAACCGAAATTGAATTATTTCTACTAAAACAACTTTTATTCCCTAACTAGAAAATTGCCTTCATAATTTATTCAAAGCTACATCGAAACTATTTTCGAAACATTTTCTTTTCCGTGAAAGTACATCAGTGTAATGAAAGATATTTCATTAAGGCTCAATAGATGCATTAGTGCCTTCCATTTATCTGGTTTTATTTGTAATATTTCTAAGTGAATTTCGTAGTCATCCTGAATAAGAATTTTAACTTTGGAAGTATGGCATTGTTGAAAATGTATTATTTTTAATTTATCAGCTTAAGCTTTCTAAATTTTAAGTTGTAAAATATTATTATGCAAAAATTTAATTCAAAAATTATGTAACATTACAGAAATTAAGAAATATTTTGATGGTTTAGTTATTGTTTCCTTTTCTGCAATACAAAATTCTCTCATTATTAAGGTGGCATTTTGATACTAACACTATTAGGTACAATCCCAATCTCCATTAAAAGTAATTAATAATTTTGAAATATAATAGTTTATTTTAGTTTTAAATATGGAATTATTTGAAAAAGGATAAGTTTCACTTTTCATACATTTAATAAATATTATAGACAAATTAAAAAAATAAAAAAATCATAGAAGTAATCTTTAAAAATATTCATTTCATCAGTAGTATATTTTGGTATTACTGTAGAATAGCTTCTTAACCCGTTACCGCCCATTGATCTATTTATAGATCGCTAGTGTATTTGTAACTCCTCCTACAGGCGTAACTTTGAAATTAGTGTGTTATATTGTTTTTAACAAACAAACACAATATTTGCATATATGTATGATATGTGCTATAGATTTAAATACATCGGTTAGTAACAGTATTATTACATATATCATCTTACTGTAAAATAAAAATTAAAGCATAAAAACTTTTAGTAAAATAATTCAACATGTAAATGAAACGCCTATAGGCGGGGTTTACAGTGAACAATACTTAAAAAGGTGAGCATTAACGGGTTAAACACAACAGCGAGGGGGGCAGGATATGACAAGAATTTAACTTACGGTTCGCCCTGCGCTTTGTTACCGCGAAGAACATACAAAAAGCTTAGGTAAGACATCAGGCCATATATAGACAACACTTCCAATAACAATGCCTCCGACCTGAGGTTTACATTACAGAAGATCGGCTGGTTACATGCAATAAACATTTCTTATAATATACATAGGACATTGTGGATTGGGTGTAATCCGTCGTTCTTCCATGGCGTAAAGCTCAGTCCGGAGGCATTTTTATAGGAGGTGTTGGTATAGGCATATGGGACGAAATGTTGAAATTTTTCTCATTTTTTTCTGGCTATTAAGTTTTATCATCGAATTCAGGAGGTTTGATGAGTTCTTTTAAAATTTTAAAATATGAATATTTAAGATCACAAAAATTATTTAAATTATTTAAATCCAGTTATTTTATTTAATAATACTTATTTGATAAT
This sequence comes from Salticus scenicus, assembly GCA_963930645.1. NCBI lineage: Eukaryota > Metazoa > Arthropoda > Arachnida > Araneae > Salticidae > Salticus > Salticus scenicus. The sequence continues at coordinate 191,278,628 of OZ005658.1, read as the reverse complement.
ACTTATTTTATTTAATAATTAATTTAAATAATACTATTATAAAGAATGTGAAAAGAAATTGCATTGAACTAATTTACAGCAACATCAATTTTGATAGAGATATATTTTATACTATTGAAGGAACGTCTATTAAACTACAAAAATAAAATTCAATAGTGGCTCTACTTTAATCAAATCTGGAGACTATCATAAAGAATATGAAAAGAAATTGCATTGAACTAATTTACAGTAACATCGATTTTAATAGAAGTATATTTTATACTATTGAAGGGACGTCCAATAAAGCACAAAAATAAAATTCCCCAGTGGCTCTACTTTAATTAAATCAGGAGACTATTATAAAGAACATGAAAAGAAATTGCATTGAACTAGTTTACAGCAACATCGATTTTAATAGAAATATATTTTATACTATTGAAGAAACGCCCACTAAAGCACAAAAATAAAATTCCCGACTGGCTCTACTTTAATTAAATCAGAAGACTATTATAAAGAATATGAAAAGAAATTGTATTGAACTAATTTACAGCAACATCGATTTTGATAGAAATATATTTTATACTATTGAAGGAACGTCCACTGAAGTACAAAAATAAAATTCACCTGTGGCTCTACTTTAATTAAATCAGGAGGAAACTATCATAAATATATAAAGATAAAAACCGTATTAGGAAAATTGACTGGAAAATTTAGGAAAGTAAGATTTCCAGCCTGGAACTGTTATTCGGGGCGAAATATTTAAATGCACTTGTTGTTCTAGGCTTTTAGATTTATCAATGAACTCGGGGGGGCTGCCCATCTTAAGTTACAAAGATACTAAATATAAAGTCCAACGCCCGCCTTTTTTGTTTAAGCTCAAATAAAAGCTCCATTGATTTTATAAATCTGACTTTGTGTTATTTCATAACTTCATTAAGTAATTAAGTAAGTTTCAGCTTCAAGATAAAGTTAAATAAGGATGGCGACGACATCAAGGTCGCTACAAATATAGTAATTATACAATAAAATAATCTATCTTAAAAAAACTTTTAAAACCCAAATTCTTACAATGCGTATCATATAAATCTTTTCGAAGTTAGAATAAAATTTAATTTGAAAAAAAAAAAAAAAAAAAAAAAAAAACTTTTTTGTTTATTAACCAAAATTGGGGAAAATTGAACTGTATTAAGAAAAGAGAAATTATTTCTTAAAATTCACAACAGATGGCAGCACCACACGATTGCCTATAAGTTTTGTGATTTCATTTTCTGATTAAGGGCCAATATCTGCAATTTAATTATTCGTTCGAGGCACCTTTTTATTATTATTTTAGTTTCTTATTATTTTTTTTTTATATTATAACTAAACATTTTACTGATTTGGTTAATGTTTATGTGTTTTCCTCATTATTTTTATTCTGTATTGTTAATTGTTTCATTAACATTTTAGTGAATATTCCGCCCAATAGAGGGCTCTTGTAGTCCAGAAAAAACTCTTTTTTGCTTCTAAAAAGAGATGTAAAAAAAGGCTTCTTAAAAAATTCTTAGAATACTGTGTAGTCAACGATAAAATTTCTTTTATCAATTGACATCTTCGCGGGACCACCGGATTACTAACTTGGCGCTCTTACCAACTGAGCCACGGAGAGACAAATAAAAAAGCTTGTATTTACCTTAAAATAGAGGTGCATTTTTTATTTGGTTGAGATTCACAGACATACCGTAGTGAATGACAGTTAGTTCATAAGAATTTGGGAAATAGAGTCACACAGTTATAAACCAAAACGATTATGTTAAGATTGCTAAAGAATATATATATATATATATATATATATATATATATATATATATATATTAAACATATCTTCTCCCATGTATTGTTGAGTATTATTTTTGGGTCGAAATCGAGTGTTTGATAAACTTACATGTTTTAAGAACTCCTGAATCCGAAAATCAGATTTTACTGGTCGGTGTGAGAATGTGTCTATCTCTGTCTGTATGCTTACATGGGCGTCCGGTATTATTATAAGTATAAAACAAATATTGGCAAGATGTTCAGACTTGGTATTTTAAATATGTATCATGTGGGAATACTACTTGAAACATTTTCATTAAATCCCTATACTATTAAACATTTGTGTAAAATTATTAAAAGGTTTATCCAGAATCTCTGTATATTTACAATAATTCTTAGTTAAAAGTAATTAATCGAGATTCTCAATTTTTATTCTGTATTTTTATTTATTTTAATTATTTAATTTATCAATATATATATATATATATAATTTGAATAATTTAATATCTTTGTACCACTCAGCAAACAAAAGATAGACGAAAATACCAACATTTAATTAAATTTTAAATGAGATTTATTTCGAATAAAATTATTGACATAATTTAGTTTGAGTATCAATGGTTAGTAAAAACAAGTTGAGGTACTTAAGCAGAAGAGAAATGACACAGACATAGCACATAAGCCTAACGATGAGATAACAGTTTGCAAAAACCATTAAAGCAATAGAAACAGTCAACATTTTATAGAAAAGGGAAAAGGATAAAATAACCAAAGAGATCCGATAAAAATAAATAAATAAATAAATAAATAAATAAAAAGAGAATTCATGAATTAAAAATTGGAATTTTAAATGCTGAAAAATAGAAATGTGCGCTCATCAGAAAACTTGCATTTCTATTAGCTATATGATTGAACTATAGATTGAACTATATTAGCTGCAACCACGGGATGGTGAAACCTTCTACGATGATTTGCTACTTCTTGTTGAAAAAAAAAAAAAAAAAAAAAAACACGAAATCCTGGTAGAAAGATCACCTAATTTTATGGTTACAATAACAATAGTACCAAGCTTTGATAGAAACAAGTATACAAAATCATCGTAAAAAGTTTCACCATCTCATGGTTGCAAGTACTGTAGTATTATGTTTTGGTTCAACGTAACACAAAATTTTTAACAGTGTATAAAAGTTTTAATCTTTGCCCTAAACATTTCTGGAACTTTATTTGCGGTAAATACATAATAGTAATATGAATAAAGTGATGTCATATTGTTATTCATAATATCTGAAAATATTATTTAGAAACTGGCTAAAAACTTTATGTTGTATATTTTGATTTGAGTATTTCATTGAACTTTCCGATCGATATATCTCAGAAGTTTACAAATATTTCCCTTGCCCCCTTGACCTGAATCCTTCAAGTGTACTATAATAATGCATTATTATTTTATGTATATATATATATATCATACCGAAATAATACAAAATGAAATTCGTAATGTTTTTACTTTCTGTTATTTCTACAGAAAAGTCACAATCATGTATGGAAAAAAAAAAAACTCACGAGCAATCAGATTCTATACGAATGCCTCAATTTCGTTTATTTATAAAAACGATTTTCTATTTTTAGATCACATTTTATTGAAGAATATCATTTGAATCAAAAATGATCATGTATTATGTTTTGAAATAAATATTTTATCAAAAAAATGACATGCTTTCAATTCAAGAAGTAAGAAGGAATGATTTCTGAAAAATCATCCATCTTCATTTTTTTTTTTTTTTTTTTTTTTATTCGACGTCAAGATGTAAAAACAGATTTGGAATTCCTGTAGGAAAATCTCGAAAAAATAAAAAATAAAAATAAATAAATAATAAGATCTGACTCAGCTAGTTTAAGATATTTTAAGAAAAGATGTTTTTGTGGACGAAAATTATCGTAATTTATCAATCAATCAATAAATAAATAAATAAATACAACTTAATAATTTAAAGATTAAAAATTATTTTAACAGCAATACAGTTGAACCTTGTTAACGTGAACACTGGTAACGTGGATTACTTTTAACATGAACTGTATCCAAAATCCCCGTCAAAATGAAGATCAATTTTGTTATATGAAGATTAGTTACTGATAGCATGAACTACTGAAATAATGAACAAATTTGTTATCCCCGTTGAGATTCACGTTAACGAGGTTCGACGGTATATTAAACTACGCAATTTATATCTCTGGTGTATTACACTTATATAAATTCACCAATTTTATCGTATAATAGATGAATTTTATTAAAACGTATAAAAGAAATTAAATATTTCAGCTAAACTTTCAATATATGTTCATATAATTAATAAAAAAGCACCACAGAACTGACGTTTTAAAGTATTATGTACAGAAGTTTGAATAAACACCATAAAATGCAATGTTCTCGCAATAATTGTTTCGAGTCGAAAGAGCACATCACCCTCAGCCAGGCGAACAAAGTAGGCACAAGTGCTGCAGTTGCCGCTTTGACTGTAACACTCGTGCCTATTTTGTTCACCTGACGAAGGGTCGTAAGCTCTTTCGGCACGAAACAATTGTGGTAAAAATATTGCATTTTATAGTGTTTATTCAAAGTTTTGTACATAATATGTACATGTATACATACACACACATACATATACCGGGCGAGCCAAAAGTCATATAATATACACTAAGCGACAAAAAAAAAAAAAAAAATAAAATAAAATAAAATAAAGCCGAACTTGGATATTTTCCTTTTCGCCTTCTACAACCGCCAATTTTATCATTTAAAAAGCAAATTTTCGAACAGATTTTATTATGTTGTCCTCCACATACTTTAGCTTGGAGTCCAGTGTTAAAAACAAAATGCAATTGTCAGGAAAATTCTAATTTTAGAAATTATTTCAAAAATGGTAAGAATAAGGCAGTTAACGATGCCATAAAAAGCATTAATTTTTCAATGAAAATCAAAAAATATTTTAATGCGTGAGATGGCAAAATAATTAAATGTTAACGAAATATTTGTTAAAGGGTTTTTAGCAAGATATAAAAATTTTTAAACGTTTAAACTGGAAATTTGGTTTTAATCTGTCATGTTGCTCCTCCAAGCGAGATGACCGTAAGTTAAAAAGCTGTTGCTTATAAAATCGGTTTGCATTGCATTTAGAACATAAAAGATATTCAGAAAAAGTGTTTAGCAGCATAATTTCTTTAACTACAGTACAGTAACTTTTAAACGAAGCAGGTTTAAATGGCAGAAAATTTGAAAAAATTCTATTCTTAGTGAAGATAATTAGGAAAGCAAGGCCTCCGATGGCTAAAAAAAAAAAAAAAAAAAAAAAAAAAAAAAATATTAGTTAATTATTGGGATGAACTGGTTCTCTTTGATGAGTCAAGTTTAACTTATTTCGAGCTAAAGAAAACAAGCAGATCTGACAACGAAAATGTGACCGACTTAATAAAAATCGCACTTTTAAAACAGTGACATATACTCCGTACATTATGGTACGAAGATGAATAATTTTTCAAACAGTCGGACAAATTTTTATGCTCAAGGAATCAATTAACTCGAAATAAAACACAATCTTCATAAAAGTGGTACCTAACCGACTATTTTGGAGGTACATTTCCGCAAACTATAGTTTTACATTTCCGCAAACAGCATTTCAAATGACAATACACCTTACTACACGGCATCTGTGGTAAGTTTATTCACTTCAAATTGTCAAAATATCCTATCCATTCACATGAGAACCTATAATTCTGTAAATAATCATATCTTTTTTCACTTTAAGTTAAATCCCACAAAGGATATAGTAGAATTTCTTCTTTACCAGACATGGAAATAGTCCTAATCGCTATCCGTTCGAAAATGTTTCGTCTATTAAAAGGCGGGGGAGAGGGGAGATGATTCAAAATTTGCAGCCTATAATTCTGCCAGAACTAGAAAAAATTATTTGTGACATTTGACACATTGAAATTTCTGAAATTTATATTAAAACACTGTATAAAACTATGCCATTGCGCATTAAAGCAGTAATTCCATATGAAAGTGAAATTATCCAAATGCAGAGTACATATTTTTAATAAAAAACTGCTTAGATCTAACAAATAAATAGTTTTATTACATATATTAAAATATAACTTGTTTATTTCATATAATAAATCATAATAGAATACAAAGGTATGAATATTACATTATGTTCAAAAAGAAAATTTTATGCAGATTTTTAAAACGTACTTCGTAGAGTGCAATAAAGCAAATTATTAAATCGAAAATGTACATAGGTATCATTTCATACCTTTGGTATTATACAAACAAACAGTTTTATTTGTTTCAAACATAAATTTTAAAGTTATTACAAATGAAAAAGGTAAAGGTTTTTTCTGCAGAGCGGCCGTAATTTTTTTTTTTTTTTTTTTTCGCTTAATGTATATATATATATATCAGTCAAAAAATATATAAAATGCACTTTTATTTATTTTTTATTTATTTTCTATATAAAATATGATTTATTGACAACTTAGTTTAACTGTTCTTTATGTGAATAAACTTTCAATATATAAATATACTGGGTGATCCAAAAGTCAGAGAAAATATAAAAAATATATTAATCGAAAAGTATTGACCGTAGCACAATATGGTTTTTGCTAAAATTCATAAGAAAAACACGGAATGTTTTTTTTAAATGGCAAAAGATTTATTGTCAAATTAGTTAAATGTTTCTCCCCCAGTTGAAAAGTTAAATGTAAAATTACTTATTTACAGTGTCGTAAAACATTCACCTCTACTGAATTAGGACTATAAATATTGAATGTGACGGCCGTCATTCATGAGAATGGCCATCAGGCGTTTTAATTGGAGGTTCGCATAATAAAGCTTAACTAACAATGCCTTATCTATTAATAACATCATAAATTTCTTTTAAAAACGATTAATATTAACAGTAACAAGCAATAAATGTTTAATTTAAATATTAGCTGAGATCTGAAATCATACTATATAATACGCCAAAATGATTAATTAATATTTGCAATAAGGCATCATTTGAGAAGGCGTATCTGTTTAAAATATGAAAAGGTAGTATGGATACAGCGACATCTGTTGGGGGAAAACGAAACTATTTTCTCCTACATAAAAAAAAAAAAAATCCCATGTTCTTCTGCGAATTTCAGTGAAAACAGCATAGTGTTAAGGTCAATACTTTTTGAGTAAGATATATTTTATTTTTTCTTTAACTTTTGGATCACTTTTGTATTTTTTCTTTAACTTCTGGTATATATATATATATATATATATATATAGTTCCAAAAATACACATACATCTTTTCTATATCATACGAAAATACATAAATTGAAATTTGCAATATTTTCATTATTTGTTATTTTCAGAGGAATCGATTCAATCATGCTGTAAAAAAATTACATATAGCAATTATATCATATATAAAAACATCAATTCTCTTTCATTAAACGAGAATTTCTATTTTTATTGTAAATTTTCCGATAAAATATTTTTTGATCCAAAACTGAACATTCATTACATTTTCAAATAAATATTTTATTTCAGGAATAAATAGACTTTCAATTTAAGGCATGGAAAGGAGCAATTCTTTGAAAAATCAATCAACTGTAATTTTTTTTGAATATGAAAAATCAAGATCATTTAATTCATAGGCTTTGAAAATATTAGATAATAAACATAAAAAAAAAAGAGAAAGAAAGAAAGAAAAAGAAAAAAAAAAAAAGAAAGAAAACTTAAGACTTATTTTTGAACGTTTTGAAAGAAAGTACACGCAGTTTTTATTATTTTAACTGAAGTTACATCGTAAAAATTACACTTAAGATAAAAAAAAAAAAAAAAAAAAAAAAAGGAAAGAAAAACCTCCACGATTTTATTGTTACACACATGCTTCACGAAGCACCTCACCAATACTGAATTACTTGCCTACTGTGCAGTGATACCAGATGGTCAAAAATTATTTCCCCAAACAGGTCTTCAAATTTCCCCAAATCAGGGGTTTTTTTTCGGAAAAATCCCCAACTTGATTCCTTCTGAAAAGGGAATATATATATATACATATATATATATATGAAGCAGATTTTTCTATGATTTAAGCTCAGATTTTTCCCCAAATGAAGGCAATTTTTGAAAAAAATCCCCAAATAATAATAAAGCTATTGAAAGTCTCTAGTCGTAGGGATAAATCATTACGTTGCCAACATTGACAGTAAGTTGAAGAACTCCCCAGATTTGTCCCCCAAAATTTTAGAATTCCCCCAAAAAGTCCACACAAGCATTTGGTCCCCAAAATTGTCCCCAGAAGCCTCAAAAATCCCCTAAATGGGGACAAAATCCCCAATCTGGCATCACTGCTACTGAGCTTACATACTACGCAGTCATCAAGCTGTAGATAAAATTAAGGCGAGAAACAAACATTATTAGCGTTTGTTCTTTCATATTGCCAGGCATTGCATAAATTTACTTATTTATTTTAGTTTTATCTTTACAGCGATATTTGGCAAAGTAATTTTAGATTCTTGAAGTCTTATTCACCAATCACCGCAGAAACTATTCAATGAGATTATCAGTTCTTTTTTTTTATTATTATAATCACACAATCAACTGATTGGAAGAAAACCATTATTTTATTGAAATTTTATTTTTCCAACTGAGTGAAAATAATGCCTGGGCCGGGAGTCGAATCCCGGTTGTCGGCCTGGATAGCTCAATTGGTAGAGCCTTGACCTTGTAAGTCAATGATGGGTTCGACTCCCGGTCCAGGCATTATTTTCACTCAGTCGGAAAAATAAAATTTCAATAAAATATGGTTTTCTTCCAATCAGTTGATTGTGTGATTTTAATAAAAAAAAATGTATTTCTTTCTCCCATTGTTTAATGGTGTTTTCCATTACCTGCGGCTTATTTCTGTCGAGCTATCTACATGATAGACCAGATGTTTCTGCCTAAAGGTTGTCTGAGTGAATAATGCTGACCGGTTGTCGGCCTGGATAGCTCGATTGGTAGAACCTTGACCTTGTAAATCAATGATCCGGGGTTCGACTCCCGGTCCAGGCATTATTTTCACTCAGTCGGAAAAATAAAATTTCAATAAAATATCAGTTCTTTGTCGATTTATGGGGTTTTCCATCTAGCAAATTGCCATAGAGAGTAGATTATTCATCTTTTGGCTTTTCTTCCTTTCGTTTATACGATACGTTTCCGTTTACTTATTAATTTTATTATTATTTTCTCAGCACGAGAGAAGAATTCAATACATAAATATATATAATTAATCTATTCAATACATGCCCGTGTAATAACGGAATTAAAGCAGGGTGCCTTGGGCTCCAACTAGCAGTTAGATGATAAGAAAGCACCACAGAACTGGCGATTTAAAGAAATAATTACAAAATTTTGAATAAACGCCATAAAATGCAACAAAATCGCAATAATTATTTCGGGTCGAAAGATTACACGACCCTTTGTCAGGCGAACAAAGTAGGGACGAGTGCTGCAGTCAAAGTGTCCGCTTTGGCTGCAGCACTCGTCCATACATTGTCCGCCTGACAAAGGTTCGAGTGTTCTTTCGACCCGAAACAATTGTAGCGAGTTTTTTGCATTTTATGATGTTTATTCAAAGTTTTGTAACTATGACTGTTAAATGGTTGACTGACTGACAGAGAGCCGAAATATTTCAAAAATGGTGCCGGCATATCGCCAATCAATCAGATTGCAGCGTTCTTATAACCCCAATACCCATTCCATGATTTTAAAACCGAATACAAAAGGCAAACTTGCATTATTATTATGTCTATGGATTTCCTAGTTTATGCAGGGCCTAGTTTATGCAGTAGACCAGTCGGTAGAGCGCCGGCCTCGTAATTGGAAGATTGCGGGTTCGGTACTCGAGCCGGCCATAGACCGTCGAGTACACTAATGGTGGCTGGTGCGCGTAAAATCTGTCGGGGCCGCAATGTCCTCCATGTTCCCATCAAAAATTATACCTCTGGGGGTCACCAAAGCGGAAGGGCATCCCTTCCGTGGAATGATCAAAATTGTGATGGCATGTCACCGGACCACCTCTAGGGGTGTGTCCCAGACCGTCGCCAATTGCCCATCTGCGCAGCACTAGTGCGATGTAAAACCCAACCATCCATGCATCCTAGTTTATGCAATGAACTGAGAATTTTCAGATAATGATCCAATAAAAGGTTTATTGTGGCATCCCATTACAACGTTTTTTACGATGTTCTTGCTATCCAAATAGTGTTGGTCTTTAATTTTAAAGAAATGAGTCTCGTTTCTTGAACGTTCTTCATGTTTAGAAATAAGTTGTTTCTATAGATTTGACGGCTTCGTCTGATAAAACTTTATAATAGAACACTCACTGAAGTAGTTTCATTTTGGTTGCGCTTGTACACGTGGAACCAACACACAAAAATGATACTTGCTTTAAAAAAGGCAAAGCTTTTTATATATATAAGTTGAAAATGTTTCACGCTACTTTGAAGAAGAGATGTCTTTATCATCATCATTAGAGTTGTTGCATTTGAAATTAATGAGTCATTATACTTATTATACAAAATATAAGGTTGAAAAATAGTAATAAAAAGGATAATAAAAATAATAGAAATAAATTGTGGGAAAAAAAAAAAAAAAAAAAAAACGAGGAAAGAAACAGACAGCTCTGTTTAAAAAATATCTGCATTGAATCAAGGTGACAAACTAAACACAAAATAAGTAACTTTAAAACATGAAAAGCTCTTATTAAAGAGGTTGGATCACACTACTCGTTCAGAAAAGAAATGATAAGGTAGGTGCTCCAGTGATTGGCATGCTCCAGTAATTGACATCTATCCTGAAATAATTATTAAATAAGAAAAATAATAAAATTCTATATTTTACATATAAGAATTTTAAAATTTTATGTCAAACACTGGAGCTTAGGGTAAAATGGTAACTGGTAACTGGTAAAATGAATAACTAACAGTGTAAAAAACTGGAACATAGGGGGCCAATTACTGATAAAATGAAAAACTAGCAGTGTCAAATACTGGAACACTGTGTGGGTGTCAAATAAAATTCATAAAAAAAAAATAAATAATAATTGTTATCAAATGTATATATTTTAACCTATATGTGGTTCTGAATGTCTTTCATACCATATGTACTAACTTAAGATTTCAAAAAATATTTTATGATGACTAGAACATTAAAAACATCAGAGATTGCTCTAAAAGTGTTACTCACTGCTGCACTTACCCTACAACCCCAGAGTAGAAAAAACGCATTATGGGGGTGATTTTACAAATACTTAATCCATTCTTCCAATTTTTTCAAGAATCCTTTCAGAGTATGTAAAAAAAGAAAATTTTAACATTGAATGATTGACCTTCGTTGACACACTTTCTCAGACCCCCTAGACACCACAGATTCTTAAGCGACTAAAGAACACAGTTTAAAAACCGTTGTTACATACTCTTAATCTTATTACGATAAAAATATCGCGCAGTTTTAAACAAAATTAAAACAGAGTTCCGAAAGTTACAATTTAAGAATTTTAAAATTTTAAAAGCAAAACTTTACATGAGAAAATTATTCCTTTTTTACAAATATATTTTTTTTGCTTTATAACGCATGAAGACAAAATATATAAGGCGAATGCTATAATTTTTTTTTTAAATTAAATAATTTTGATAATAATATTTTTAGGACGTTTTAGATAAAAAACATATGCAGTGTTCAGTATCTTATCAGAAGTTCCATATATCTCGTTTTATTACAATGAATTATATCGTTTAGAATAATATCGTCTCGATTGGAGCTAATTAAGATGCCGTACACTACATATTGATAAAAATGTGACACCCCACGAGGTGCCAAGTCCGACCGCTTAAGTTTAATGGCGGCTTACATGAAGACACAAATGCAGAATTTACAAAAGAAATTTTCCTCCGGCAATTCCTGAAATATAAAAAAAAAAAAAAAAAAAAAGAGAGAGAGAGAGAGAGAGAGAAACAGACAGCTCTGTTTAAAATATATCTGCATTGAACCAAGGTTTATAATGGGAATGCCATAATATTTGTTAAAACTAAATAATTTTGATAATAATATTTTTAGGACGTTTTAGAAGGAAAACATATGCAGTGTTCAGTATCTTATCAGAAGTTTCATATATCTCGTTTTATTACAATGAATGATATCATTTAGCATGATATCGTTTCGATTGGAGTTAATTAAGATGCCGTACACTACATATTGATAAAAATGTGACACCCCACGAGGTGCCAAGTCCGACCGCTTAAGTTTAATGGCAGCTCACATGAAGACACAAATGCAGAAGTTTACAAAAAGTTTTTCCCTCTGGCAATTCCTGAAATATTTATATATAAAAAAAAATGTTCAGTAATGATTATTGTTTATTTTATTGTTAAACGTATTCTAATGGTATACTGTAACCACGTTTCTTGTGCATAGCTTTAGGGGGCGAGTCTAAAATCTTAGAGGGATGCCAATTTGACCGGCAGGTTTAGATTTGGCAAACATCCAGTCATTCGGCTTTCCCTTATCGCTATTTTCTCTCAACCACAATCTTATCATCCCTATTTTTACGCTGGACCCGTTGACTCAGCACTTGAGCAAAAGCTCCCACACTGTGAAAAATTCTGTAACTGACATCTAGAATCTAAATTGTGGCTCTAGAAAAATAGTTCCATGTCATCCTTATAAATTCTAGTCCCCTTTGAAAGCGAGTTCTAGAAGCCCCTATTAGAATTCTAGAGCGTTTGCCTATATTCTCAAAGGCAAAGTTATTTGAAATCTCTGCAAATAAACGAGACAACAAGAAGCGGGTTTCAGCAACTATAATCTCGGTTTGTTACCAAATTCTAGAAAATCAAGCGTGAATTTCTCGCAATGCAAATGATTCAGAGTATTTAGAGTATTCAGAATATTGTTTCACCATCTAGAAATGTGTACACTAGAAATTCTCGATAATTTCGTCTATTCAGTTTATTGGCGTGCATTATACGCATAGATCGGAAATCTATATTTCTAGTTAAAGGATTTAGAAAATGACCACTTATTCATTCTAGTGGAAGGCGGTATATTTTTTTTTCTCAGTGCATGGTCACAAAAAAAGTGATTAAAGAATAAGCTGTTTCTTTCGTACACAAAATTTACCTACAAATATTTATCAGTATTTGCTTTGATCATAAGACTTTTTAGTTCATATTTTTCAGAAATTATGCATATTATAAAAAATAGGTGATAGGTGACTATTATTTACAGATATCAGCATTAATAAGATATTAATAATTAGAGAAAATATAGTGACTTATTTCATTTCAAATATTTATACAAACAAAATTAGATTCGAAAAATATATATATATTTTAAATTCTTTCTTTTATATTTAGAGAAAATCGTATTATTGTCTATCAAAAAATTGTCAATAATTAATAAATTAAAGGTTACTTTTCATCAAAGCATTACATAATAAAATATATAAAGGATATAATTGTATTGTTTGTACATTACAATAATATGAACTCACAAATTTCACTATATAATAACGGAATTATATTAAAAAATAAAGAATAAGTAAATATTAGATATAAACTAACAATTAATCATACAATATATATATATATATATATATATATATATGATAAAATTTAAATATACGATGGAGTAAAACTTGAAAAATATTATGTTTAAAAAATATCAGTTCAAAAAACCCTTAACGGCTTAAAAGTTTGTGACGCCGCTACTTTATGGCTATAAGAATTTGAAATATGGGTCTTAAAAATAATGATATCAAATTTTAAGTGACGCTTTGCAATTAGTTAAAGTATACATAGATTTTCTTATTTCATCATTTACTTTTATCTTTTATTTATATTTATAATGCAAACGTAATATTTTTAACTTCAAGATCAGACAGATATATAAAATACACTCACGGATGCTTTTTCATTCGCATTTCAAATTCAAAATAACAGTTTTAAAAGGAATTATATAAAAATTCCAGTGGCGCCTCTGTGTTATTTTAAAAGATATGTTTTTAGATTCCATTAAAATTACTTTTGTTTTGTCTAATAAAGTATATTTACACATTTAAATAGTGCTTTTAATTTTCAAATATACTGTCAAATAATTATACTTTCACGGAGTTTGCATTATAAAGTAAAATTATTTATTTCAATAAATTGATTTATCTTTTGCATCACACTATCCAAAACATGGTATCATAGTATCCAACTAAGTGAAAATTTGCTCAGAGAGGTAGTGTGACGTAAAGAAAACATTTACACAAATTTTACTTGCAGTTTTGGATAGCGTGATGCAAAAGATAAATCACTTTATTGAAATAAATAATTTTACTTTATAATGCAAACTCAGTGAAAGTATAATTATTTGACAGTATATTTGAAAATTAAAAGCACTGTTTAAATGTGTAAATATACTTTATTAGACAAAACAAAAGTAATTTTAATGGAATCTAAAAACATATCTTTTAAAATAACACCGAGGCGCCACTGGAATTTTTATATAATTCCTTTTAAAACTGTTATTTTGAATTTGAAATGCGAATGAAAAAGCATCAGTGAGTGTATTTTATATATCTGTCTGATCTTGAAGTTAAAAATATTACGTTTGCATTATAAATATAAATAAAAGATAAAAGTAAATGATCAAATAAGAAAATCTATGTATACTTTAACTAATTGCAAAGCGTCACTTAAAATTTGATATCAGTATTTTTAAGACTCATATTTCAAATTCTTATAGCCATAAAGTAGCGGCGTCACAAACTTTTAAGCCGTTAAGGGTTTTTTGAACTGATATCATTACTTTTTAGTAGTTATTGATCAAAAAATTAAAATAAGTCCTTCTGGCTCCTAGGAAGGGCATGTTTTTTTTTTTTTTTTTTTTTTTTTCAAAATGGCAGCTACAATTTATTAATGGATTTAGTGGATTTATTAATGAAGGCTTGTATATATGGAGTTTTAAGCAAATCGGTTCATAACACCTTTCTAATGTAAATTTGAAATTTTCAGTGTGCTAGCACAGGGAAACAAGAGGGTAGATTAAGTTGGCAAATGAACATATCAAATACATTTCTAAGATAAATCTACACTACAAATTTAGTGTGAATTAGTTCAGTATTTCAAACGTTATCATACTGACAAATTTTCAAGTAGCCTGCCACTTGGAAACAAAATGGAGAAGCTTCGCACTAGAAAAATTTATTGACTGGGATTCTCAAACTCTTAAAACAAAAAAATAAATAAATAAATAAAATAAAATAAAACAAAATAAGAAAGAAAGAAAGAAAAATAAGTGGATAATTTCAGATTTAAGTTAGATTTACGTAATTTACAGTTTGCAAGTTTCTTTTTAGAGATTACAATTAAACAATTACAAAAAAAAAAAAAAAGAAAAAAAAAAAATCAAGTAAATGTTAAAAATGGAAATTTGTATATTTTGTTTCCCCTTTTGAGGCTAAGATTGCTCCAATATTCACAATTTAGATTTTCATCAAAATTGCAAGTAAAAATTACTTCATATATATTTTCATATAAAACGTTTGGGAGAAAAAATAGACAAAATACAAATTAAGCTTGCGCGGAATGATACATGAATATGAATCGCAAATCATTGAGCTATTATAAAATCGATGTTCATGAATGATTAAAAATGTTTTCGCTTTAAAAAATTGTAAATTTATCATTATTATGATAAAATGGAATATCTAAAATTACAAAATACTTCCTTATTTAAAATATTATCTAAATATTTTTTTGGCTAAATATGAAATTTTGAAATCAAAAATATTTTTTTCATAACAGAAGAGAAAATATATTTAAGTGAATTTGACTCAGTATATATACAATAAATATTTTAAACATGTAATAAAGTACTTTTGCGTTAAAAAAAAAAAAAATCTAAATAATTCATTGGCTGCATTGAAGTCGGTCAATCAACCAGCCCACATACCTCACAAGTAAGAACCGCATAACAGCGTTTTCACCCGAAGAAACACATGTAATTGGCGGAGTAATATAGTTCCATATTTAAAGCGATTTATATAAAAAACAAGAGTTTTCCTGGAAAAAACGAAAACGTTACTACATTCAGAGAGATCCTATTAACAACATATATTAATTATATGAAAATCCTTCGAGCCGTTTTAGAGATATTTTTCAGAATTCCAGTCTATTACACCAACCGTTTTCCCTTTTTGGGTTAAAATTGAGATTCATATCTCAAAACATATTGCATGTAGAAATGTAAAATTTTCAGGATAGATTAAGACCGAAGATAAAAGATTATTTTGAAAAGATCAAAACAAAATATGACATATTTGCTGAGATATTAAGTGTCGGCTTTTACAAATCTCTTTGATGTCAAACTAGCCGTATATATGAGTTCGCAGCGTCCCGTTTGTCCCTCCGCTTGCGTCACTCAAAAAACTGTCGTTTTTCATGATTATGTTCACCCAAATAAACAGAATTAAAATGATTTATAATAAAAATTTAGACCTGAATCTGGCTTTGAAAAATCTTAAAAACATACTAACTGTTAACCGCTATCCTGTTTTTGTAACCAATAAACATTTCAGTATTCTTGATCACAATCCCACTTTAGGTTTGTTGTTCCATTTTGGGCGACATTTAAGTGCTGGTAAATGGTCCTACTAGCTGAAGCGGGTTCCATGTTTATAATGGGGGGGGGATTTTCAATTTTCCATATTCTAATGACTATTCGAGTTTCTCCTGGTATGTATTTATATATTCTTGTATTATTTATATTCTTGTATTTTATATTGAAGTATTATATTTTGTACTTGATTTCTGAATTTAATCGATTTTTATGCTTTTTATGCTCTGTATTAATTAAAATTTGTTTGCTGTATGGTCTTGCTTACACCTGTGAGAATTTGGGGGCTAGAAACGTATTATTTTGTTAAATTACCAACGTTTCGTCAGAGACTTCTCATTTTCCTATCCCTAAATGGGGGAGCTTCCCTGATAAAGGCCCTCATGTGTTTTGGGATTAATTTTGAATTTGGCTTTAATTATTTTGCTTATATATATATGTATTTCATAAAAATACCTTTTGTAAATATGCATTAGATTTCTTCAATATTATTACAAAAATTCATAAATTTAAATTTGTAACGTAATATTTTTATTATTTATTATTTTCTGAGCCTACGTCGCAATCATGTTGAAAAAAACACAGAAGGTAAACAGACTTAATTAAATGACTCAACTGCCTTTCATTAAAAGCGCATTTCTATTTTTAGAGCAAAACATTTTCTAAAAAAATTCTATTTGATGAAAAATTGACTATTTATTACATTTTGAAATGAGTATATTATTTAAAGAAAAATATAATTTCAGCTCAATGAATAAATAGGAGAGATTCCTCGGAAAATCATCTATCTCTTTTTTGTCATTCGATATCGAATAGAAAAACATATAATTGTAAGCAAGTGCACAGCAATCTTGAAAACGCTTATTTATTTTATCAAAAAGAGTTTGACAATTTAAAAGACTTATTTCGGGAATTTTAAAAGGAATATATGAACAGTGAAATAGATATGTTAGAATTTAATAATGTATTCTGCGGAAAAGTGATGTCGTTTTCTTTTATTTACTTTTCATTTTTACTTTTCGAATACCATAGTGAGGAAAGTATCGTAATCATGTCAAAAATCCGAATTTGATATTTTGATGTTTCTATACGTTTCAAAGTCCCCTGAGTCCGTTTTCCACATTTTTACGAAGATGCATGTGTGTGTGTATGTATGCGTGTATGTACGTGTGTGTGTATGTGTGTGAGTGAACACGCTAGCGTCTAAACGCTTTGTTCGAATAAGCTGATAGTTGGTACGTATATTGTAAGTCACCATAGTACGAACCCTATAGATTTTGGTGAATCTAGCACTTATAGTTTTTTTACAGAGACACCAGGAAAAATTCTTTATCATTATGGCCTATGGGACCAAAATCTTAAAAGTGTGATAGCGTCAAAACGACTTATTAATCTAAGCAAAAAATTTTTACACATGTTATAGGTCACAGTTGCACCAACTGTATAAGATTTTGGTGAATTTAGCACTTACAGTTTTTATTACAGGGAAACAAAGAAAATTCTTTATCATTATGGCCTCTGGGACCAAATTTTTAAAAGTGCGATAGCGTCTAAACGCCTTATTCAATTGAGCTGAAAATTTATATGAATATTATAAATCACTGTTGCAATAACTATCAGCATTTTGGTGAATCTAGCATTTATAATTTTTTACAGGGGCACAACGAAAAATTCTTTATCATTATGATGTATGGGCTCAAAGTTCAGTAGCGTTAAATAAAACATCGTGTAGTATATGCAGAAACACCCTATTATGGTTTTCTCTCTTTTCTTTGTTTAACAACTCTTCTTTCTTTACTTTATCTACAAAACTGTTAATTACTCAATGTTCGGAAAGTCGAGTGGAGTCACTCCAGATTTTTTTTCTAACAATAATATAGGTGCCTATGACATTATTATAATTATATTATTAATATAAATTAATAATCTTAATTTTAAAATATTTCATCCCGAGAAGCAATCCTTTTACCAACAACTAATTATAAAAGTTAAACCAAATATACTGTTTTGAACGTTTTTAGTTAAACGTCTTTTAACTTTTTAAAGGATAAATGGACTTTAGATTCATAATAAAATGAACACAGTTAATTGATTAATTAAGTAGTACTTTACTATGGAAAATGATAACTAATCTTTTAAAATATTCTCCGTATTCCCTGAAAGATATTCAAAAGTAAGTGTTGCATGTTTTCAAAATTCTACTTTTACATAACATCATTTTATAATTTATAATTCACCAAGTTTATTCTGATAATTAAAATGAAAATATCTAAAACAATACCATACTTTCAAAGTTGAAATACTTATTCAGTATGACAACAAAATTAACTTAGAAAATATTATAAATAAAACCAGAAAAATGGATTGCACTGACGCAGCTATTGAGCCTTAATAAAATAGCTCAAGTATTTCATGGAAAAGTGAATGTTGCGAAAATAGTTTCGATGTAGCTTTTGAATAAATTATGAATGCAATTTTGTAGTGAAAGAATAAAAGTTGTTTTGATAAAAAATAATTTAATTCCTGTTTATTTTCATAGAATGAAGCTTTTTTGAAATATCTATTTA
Source organism: Salticus scenicus (assembly GCA_963930645.1). NCBI lineage: Eukaryota > Metazoa > Arthropoda > Arachnida > Araneae > Salticidae > Salticus > Salticus scenicus. The sequence continues at coordinate 191,259,613 of OZ005658.1, read as the reverse complement.
ATAGTTTGGAGAGATTAAGATTAAAATATGCTGAAGATCATGTATGTTTTCAAGGATACTTTAGAAAAAAAAAAAAAAAAAAAAAAAGATCAGTACAGATCATCAGTTAGTTAGATCATTTGTTAGTTTATTACAAAGAAATAGAAAGAATGTTATCCTCGTAAATGCGAAATATATATATTTTAAATGTATACTTTCAGCTGATTTTTTTTTTTTTTCAAACCAAAATTAATCATTTATTTGCAACATTTAGTAAAGAGTTATTTTACATATTTACATCAGCTTAGAAAACTTTCGATATTTTATAATTCTTTATACACTAGTCGGCCTTTGGCGAACAGCAGTCAGTATTTCCAATTATTATTATTATTATTATTATTATTATTATTTTATTTATTATAATAATTTGAACTATTTTTTTAGATTATTTTCCTTATAATCTAGCTTAATGTTTTGACCATAATTTGGTAGATTTTAGCAGTAGGCTAGAATTAGAACAGCTAAATTGCCAAGTGGCAGTCCTTATATAGCAATACAACTATTATTTTAAAATATCTTTTAGACTTATATTATCTTCAAAAAACGAATAAAATTTATCATTCTCAATAAATTCTTGCAATTGTTACGTCATATTTTTTCTGCAAAATCACCCTTATATTATTATTTTCTTCATTTCTCCAATCCAAGGCTAATTATTTTTTCGATAATTTTTTTTTATCAATAACGTCGGTTTCAAGCGATAGTTCTGGGAACGTCTGGTTTTTATTGATAATAAGATTATATATATATATATATAACGTATAAAAATAGTATTGAAATAATTTAAATAGAATTTGTTATTTTATATATTTAACTTTTTTGAAGCAATGTGCCTCCCCACTAAAAATAATCCGAAGATATTCTTGAGAAAATAGTATTTTCTTAAGATTTTCTTCAAATATTTAAAAATATTTTGAAGATTTATCATTTTCTATAAAATATCTTAAGAAATTTAAAAGACATTTTAAAGAAATTTTGAAAACTTTCTTAAAAATGGGCCAAATAACTTAAGATTTTCTTTAGATTTTCTCTAAAAATACCTGCAGAATATCTTGAGATTATTTTTAATGGGGAAGCTTTCTAGCAAAATTATTTTTCGTCATTTTAACTATTGGGTATTTTTTCATGTGCACAATTATTTTTAGCTTCATGTGATATATAGATTGCATGTAATCAGGCGCACAAAGCTTATGTTGTAAAAACATTAACTCTGACATTTTCAAAAATATAAATAAATAAATAAATACATAAAATAAAAAATGTACAAGTATTCCAACAGCTGTATTGGAGAGATAAACCTTTCTTAAGGCTTCTTAAAAATTACAAGTTTTAAAAATAATAATTTTTTCAAGTTATTGCAAAAATAATGATAATCAATTTTTTACTGATATTTCCATCATTCAAACGTTCTTGAGCCAGTCATGTTCAAAATTAAATTCATTTCGCATAAAATTTGCCAGGTAATAAGTAGTAATCCAGGTCCTGATCGTGTTTAATTTTTATTGCTAACTAAACAATATTTTTTGAAACTTTACCAATATTTATCTGTCAGAAAATCATTACCCGTCGTTGATAATGGTAAAAAAAGACAAAACTTTTCATTTATTTTTGTAAATTTTTTACAATACTGTTGATTGTTCAATGTAATTAAGTACTTATCTGATAAATATGACATGGAATTATTCTCAACATATTTTTAGCAGAACCGTCCTTTGCTGTTAGAAAATTAATATCCATCGTTGACGTTCATCTGAATTTCATTAATTTTTATGGCTTTTCAAAAATTCATTATTTTTCGCAAAAGAATTTTTAAAAATTTCTAATATTATTTATGCTTGTATTTTGCCCTGCAACTTTTCTTCTTTTTATTGTATATTCACATATTTCACTAGATTTTAGAGTTCCGGAAGTCCCAAAGCCCCGCTTGATTTTTATTTCCCAAAATATCTAAATCTAACAAAAAAAATTTCAGCACTTTCCAGTTTCTCAATTTAAGCTGATAATTTCACCTACCCGTGTAGAAGAACTGACATATTTAGTAGCTAACATTATCGAGAAGAACATTTAGCAAGAATTCACGACAATATCACTAATACTTTACTATTTTTTTTTACTTTCTCTTACCCATAAGGTCCAGGAAGTATTGTTTTAGGGTAAAATTTTTGAACGCGAGTTTTTGTTATATTTACATGTTCTGAGGTCCCCTGAATACGAAAATCATGTTTTTAGCGAATGGTCTGCGTGTCTGTCTGTGTGGATGTCTGTGTCTGTTATCAGCATACCTCAAGAACAAATAGCAGAAATTCCAAACTCGGTATTCTAAATGTGTATCATATAGGAATTCTACAGTAAGCTTTTCGTTGAGATGAAGCAAATGGTTCGTGTACAGGGACATTCAAAAGTATTCAAATACATTACGTCTAAGGGGAAAATTGCAGATAAGTTGAGTTTAACATCTATAGACTCCACTCCACTAAACCAAATGAAACGAATATATATTTTTTGTAATAGATATAGTCAACTAGGAAAAAAATTTTGTGCATCTAGGAGCCTCGCCGCCACCCTAGGGGGAAAGTCCTCCCTCGAGGGGAGTAAATTTTCATGATGGGTGTCTTTCAAAAGAGTTCGCCAATATCTTTAAAACGAATGGTTGAACCATCGATCTACGATAATTTAAAATAAAATTATGGATTTTTTTTTTCATTAAAAAAAAAAAAATTGTAATATTGAGAATAAATTTAACTTTATTTTGGATATTTAGTCTTATACTACTTCTATAATATGGGAATCGTCTGTATTATCATAAAAGATAATTTTTTAAAATAATAATTTTAATAAATTATTTTTTGAAAACAGAATTATTTTTTAATAAACGAATTAAATTCTATATAAATGTAGGCGCATTAATGAAACGGGGGGTTGAGGGGGGCGGTAGTCCCCCTCACACAGAACTAATTATCATATAAAACTCTTCCGAAGCCTCATATGAATTCTTTAACATAGGTTATGCGTTATCTTACCTCTTATCTCCAACCTGCATTTATAGTATTAAATTTCAGGGTAAGAGAAAGTCGTGTGAGTGACACACCAGATTTTTAATCATATTTTGTGAAAACTTATTCATTGCAAAACGGTGATATTGGGCATACTACTTAAGGTTGATTAAAAAAAAATTATGAACAAATCTATATCAAGAATAGAAATCATGTGCACTTTTAAACACAAATAATTAAAGGTAATTTACTATATTTGACATATTTTTGCAAAAAAAAAAAAAAAAACACATTTTCAACATACATAAATTGTTGCATTCCATAATAAAAATATAAAAATTAAAACAATATACTGAATCAATTTAGAGTTATTTACCAATTGTTAATTTAATTGTGAATTAGTTTAAATCCTACTGAGAAAAATTTCTTGAGTCGACATCTAGAATCTAAACTGTGGCTTTAGTAAAAATAGTTCCATGTCATCCTTATAAATTCTAGTCCCCTTTGTAAGGGAGTTCTAGAGACCCCTATTAGAATTCTAGAGAATTTGCCCATATTATCGAGGTCAAACTTATTTAAAAATCTCTGCAAATAAAGACGAATACAAGAAGCGAGTTTTAGCTACTATAACCTTGATTTATGATCCAATTCTAGAAAATCAAGCGAGAATTTATCGCAATACAAAGGATTCAGAATATTCAGAATATTTTTTCACCATCTAGAAATGTATAGACTAGAAATTCTCGAACATTTCGTCTATTCAGCTTATTGGCATGCCTTATATTCATAGCTCGGAAATCTGTATTTCTAGTTTAGGGATTTAGAAAATGACCATTTATTCGTTCTAGATGTATATATATATTTTTTTCTCAGCGTAAAAAATATATATTTAAAATTGATATTTATTTAAATTATTTATTATAATTTCACCTAAATTAAGACCAATTAATACAAAATTAATAAAGAAAAAAGCAACTGTAAATAATAATAATAAAAAAAATTATTTAATGGTGAAATTAATAACTTACCTTATTCTTTCACTTACTTCATACATTCAAAATTCATTCGTTATAATAAAAAAAAGTTAATAACACTTAAATTAATTGCTACGCATTTCCAAGTTAACAGTTATTTTATTATATTTCAGTTATTTTTGTATTTCACATTTCAAAATTAAAAAAATATTAATTTGGGGGAAACAATCATGTCGTTGAAAAATAAAATAAATAACGAATCACACTAAATATTAAATAATTTACAAATTATTGTAGGTTATTCTTAATAAAGAAAAACGAAATATATATAAAGAAAAAAAATTGAGAAATAAATCATTAGGAAAAGTAAAATAAAAATAAATTTTTAGCAACAGAATTTTTTAAGGTTTTAAAAACTTCCCCTGTAATAATTTTCAATGTAAATTTATTAAAAATATGTATTGTAAATGACGAACGAAGTTGATAAAGAAAACAATGATTATTAAGCAGATTGTTATCTAGAAGAATGTAACCAAATCTATGTAAGTTTTCCCGAACTTTACGTAGCTATTCACCTCTAAATATTTTATAAAGAGAGGGTGAAGCGGTAGCTTTATATGGCATTTCCAATAACCCATTCTTAGTCTTACATGAAAGTCACAGTTACTTGCTTTATGTTAAAGTTCTTACGAGAAATAAGCTCACCAGAAGCCGAGATGTTTTTATCCCCGAATCTTATAGGTGGGAGGTGTCAGGTTCAAACACAGGTCATACTTATCGATCTAGTCATTCAGATTATTTTCGTGATTTTCTTGGAAACTCATATGAATACGGCCTAGTATACCTTAGAAAATCTTCTCGAAAGTTACAAAACCCAGGCCCAGGACCCTCACGCAATCCATTGATTATAAAAAGTCATGTAGTGAATTGAAAAAATCTGAATGACTAGATCGATGAGTGTGACTTGTGTTTGAACCTGACACCTCCCGCTTACCAGATTTGGGGTTAAAAACCTTTTGGTTTTTTGTGGGCCTATTTCTGGTATTATAAAGCAATGGTATATTTAACTCCAGTACCTTACCAAAATAAAGTTCTTGCACAAAAATGGACGCAATTGGAAAACGTCATAATATTATCTCACGTCATGATATAAACAACGTCATAATATAAACGTCATAAAATAAACAAACGAAACCCGAATTTTAATTTTATTGAACCCAGTTTAATAATTTAAAGCCATAATCGTATTATTAACATATTCAAGAGAAGAAGAAAAAAAAAACAGTTTTATACGAAAGATACGATCGTGTATATTTGAATAATGTAAGAATTCATCGGATGAAGGCTTCATAAAATGTTATGACCATATCGTCTTTATTAACAACTTTCTCTCTGCTCTTTCCTGCTTTTAGGGTTATTACATTCTTCTGATACTTAGACAGCTAAGAAAAAAACCTTTTTATTGGGAAAATTAAAACAACTACCATGCAGTGCGTAAAAGCTAAAAGGTTTGTTCGAAAAATTATTATGTTCGCTTCGTTTACTCTTCGAAATTAAAACTAATACAGGAAATTTTCAGAAACTTGAGATTTTTATTACTACTTAATATATTTTAAGTTTTAGATGTGAGCGCATTTAAATTTAATGACCCCATTTTGAAACCGCCTATATTTTAAATCGTTACTTTTTAGAAAATAATTCTTTTAAGAGTTTTCTTTTATTCATAGGTATAAAAGTGTGTTATAAAAATTTTTCAGTGCTATGTTTTTTTTATTCATATAAGTATTAAAATTTTTTATGTCCTTTTATTTGGTAATTCATATTTTATGAGTTATTTTTTTATCCTCATTATGAAGGCTTTATATCAAGAATTCAGATTTTAGTAAAAATGAAGGTTAGAATACACCGGGAAACCTCCTTAAAGAGACCACTCACCGTGCCATAGACAATTGTTTGTTCAGAGAGGTGGCCTTTAAATAGAGGTTCTTCCAAAAATGCTAATTCTCGCAGCAAATTCTATAAACTAAATGGTTATAATTATTAAAATTTTACATTATTTATAATTATTTATTTCTAAATAATAAAATTTTACATTATACCATTATTAATTGTTAACATTAGTTTGTTCAAATTTTAAAACTCATTCATTTTCTTTCTTTTTATTTATTTATTTTTTTTAATATACTTTAACAAAGTTGTTCAGTTTAACATAATTTCTTAAAAAGTGAGGTCTCTGTTAAAAATTAAAATTTTAATATAGTAAATATTAATTTTAGCTATAAATTTTAAATTAATTTTAAATATGCTTAATAGTATTATTTTGCCAAAATAATACTCTTTTAGAACCATGATAAATTTATAAACTATATAATGGTATCACACTGAATTAGCTTCTGCTAACATGAACTTCTATATATATTCCAATATGGAATTGTGATGGCTTATTAGTTTGACCACAGCCTCCTAAACTAGATGCCTTTCGAGTGGCTCGGAAACCCAGGAGCAGAAAGTGCTTAAAACTGCGACGTACGTCGCAGAACAATTGGTGCTTTTGCAGAACATTTCATCTATCCCCTAACTGGATGATGTTGATACAGCTAACATTCTAAAATTAATAAAACCTAGATATGTTCAACTGACCTGTAAATCTGTAAGCATACTAGAAAATTGCTGGAAACAGTCATTGTTTCAATGTATAGACAAAATTTATAAACATTTTGTAAGTAGTATATCCACATTAATGTGACAATATTAATGCCAAAAGCCATTGAAAAAATTGCAAATTCTGGGTGTATTCCTCAGTTTTAGATTATAAAAATTTTAAACCATGTTTTATTATAAATGTGTAATAAATATTTTACTAATAAGTATTATTTTTATGCTTATTTTGCATTTTACTGTGCTTTGACAAATTTGGACAAAATACCTGCAGAACATCTGCAAATTTTAATGTCTTGTTGCAGAACATCGGATATAATTCTGCTCCTGGGCTCGGAAACTTGGCAACAGTTCAAGCGGTAGACAGTGCCAAATGGTACAGATTGCGCGTCTTTTTTATTCAACAGCCGCCAAAATTTTCGAAAATGGGATTTGATATATATAAAAGGCGAAAAGAATCGAAGAAACGTCGATTAAATATATCATATATCACTTGTTAAAATCATTGGTGAAAGTTGAATAAAAAAGTCGAGCAATATATACCAGATGGAGCTGTCAACCGCTTGAACTGTTGCCAAGTTTCCGAGCCACGCGGAAGGCATCTAGTTTAGGAGACTATGGTTTAAAAAGGCTGTTGCTTTCATTCAGACATTTCACTTTATCATCTTTTACTCTGTACATATGTGTTTTTTCCCTCCAAAAAGCTACACTGTTTAACTGATCGCTGTGAAATTTGGGACACTTTTGGCTAATGACAAAATACAGCTAACGCCTTATTTTTTAGTTCAATCGAATAATTAGTTAAAAAAATATTAAATAAAAACCCCATTTTAACTTTAACATTAATTAAAAAGAAAAGCACATTGATGCCAAATAAATAAATACAAATATAACCGTGTTCCTTTTTCCGATATAAAAAAGTAATGCCTTGAACTGCACGTGAATAATAAATATATTTATTTTTATGTCGCAAACAACTAACAGGTGACAATTTTTTTTCAATTTAATTGAGGGAGCAAGACAATTTTTCACGTAATTGTAAAAATTTACATACTTAAAAATAGATTGTTAACCATTGCGCTGACAGGTAATAAAATAATTATGTTAAACAAAAGTATACTATTTCTGAAAAAAAAAAATAATAATAAATAATAATAATAATTAATTAACCGTTCAAATATTATATGAAATAAAACACAATAAAATATTCGTATTTGCCATTTTTCTTACATGCGTCGCTTTCATTAGCTGAAACTTTTTGTAAGCAACCTGATTTAAAATCATGGATTTTTTTTTTTTTTTTTTTAACACGTTCTTACAATTAAATAAATAAACACATAAAATTTAATTTAATTAATTTGTTTTACATTCTATATTAAGCTGGAAAACGCAATATAATATCTTATTAATATTAATTTCCATTACAACAATAAAATATATATAAATTATTATATTAATAATATATAAAATAGTAACAAATTTATATACATATAAATCAGTTCAGTTTTTGTTCAAATTAATATAGTAAACACTGCTAAGGTAAGCCTTGATTTATACCACTAATTCAAAGCATTGTATGACGAGAAACCGTACGACAATCGAAATAATCTTTTCCATAAAAGTATGCAAACGGGTTTATATGAGTGTGTTATTACATGCCTTTTTTGAAGAATAGACAAAATGAATTTTGTAACATACAAAATAGTCCTGTCGTACAAAATTAAATTCTATCTTTGATAGTTTTTTTTTTTTTTCATTCTCTTTTATGCATACAAATTACACTGCGCTGAGAAAAAAAAAATAAATAAAAATAAACCAAAATAGTAGTCACATAAATGATCTATTTTTATCTGAGTAGAAAATTTTATAGAAAAAAAAATGCAGTTTTAAAAACAGAAAATTTATTTCAGCAAGCACTATTTTAAACCTAAAATCCATTAAAAAAATAAACAGAATATGAAGAATTCTTATATATTAAAGAAAAGGTGTCCGATAAAAGTATTAGCAAAATCAGCTTTCTATTTTTATGCAAGAATTTATACAAAAAAAAAAAAAAATCATCCCTGTTGAGAACATGTTTCAAACATGTAGGGCTCTTCCCCTGTATGGGTGCTTAGATGTCTCTTCAGACTTCCCTTTTCAGAAAATCCCTTAGAACGTAATTCACACACATGGCTTTTCTTCTGTATGAATGCGTTGGTGAATATTTAGATTCCCCTTTTCGGAAAATCCTTTAGAACATACTTCACATACGTATGGCCTTTCTTTTGTATGAGTGCGTAGATGTTTGTTCAGACTTCCCTTTTGGGAAAATCCTTTAGAACATAATTCACACACATATGGCTTTTCTTTTGTATGGGTGCGCAGATGACTGTTCAGGTTTCCCTTTACAGAAAATCTTATAAAACATAATTCACACACGTATGGCTTTTCTTTTGTATGGATGCGTAGATGTTTGTTCAGATTCTCCTTTTGGGAAAATCCTTTAGAACATACTTCACACATGTATGGCTTTTCTTTTGTATGGATGCGTAGATGTCTCTTCAGACTTCCCTGTTCAGAAAATCCTTTAGAACATAATTCACACACGTATGGCTTTTCTTCTGTATGAATGCGTTGGTGAATATATAGATTCCCCTTTTGGAAAAATCCTTTAGAACATACTTCACACACGTATGCCTTTTCTTCTGTATGAATGCGTTGGTGAATATTTAGATTCTCCTTTTGGGAAAATCCTTAAAACATACTTCACACGCATATGGCTTTTCTTTTGTATGGGTGCGTAGATGTTTCTTCAGACTTCTCTTTTCGGAAAATCCTTTAGAACATATTTGACACACGTATGGTTTTTCTTTTGTATGGGTGCGTAGATGTTTCTTCAGATTTTCCTTTTGGGAAAATCGTTTAGAACATATTTGCCACACGTATAATTTTTCCATTTTGTATAGATGCGTAGTGTGTGTTCAATCTTCTCCTTTCAAAAAATCTTTCAGAACATACTTTCCACCCGTAAGTATTTTCTCTTACATATTTAGATTACCTGCATGAGTGCATGAGAAAATCTTTTAGAATGTAAAACTGCATGTATGGCTTTTTGTAAATGAATGTTACTACGTCTCTTTAAATTCCTGAATTATTGAAGCTTTTATAAGATAATAAGTAAGCACCACAGAACTTGCGTTTTAAAGTAATAATTACAAAACTTTGATTCGACTAGACCATGGCTCCCTGCGATTCAGTAGAATAGCGGTTGTTCAGATGCGAAACGCGAACTTGGACAATAGAAACACCGTACTAGGCATAGTTATTCTCTTCTACGCTTGGTGCGCTAGTTACGCGTCTCGTAGTTAGAATATGTACTTGCTTGCGGAAGAAACTTTTTGACAATTTAACGAATTATTTTTATTAAAACTATCTTTTAATGCACAAAACTGTTTGTTGCAAATGCAGAATGTTTTAAGAAGATTATTTGTAGATAAATAAGTATTTAATTTCCGGAAAGTTCAGCTATTTAAAAAATTTCTGCTAAATATGTTTTAACAAAATTTAAAATGAACAAATAAAAATAGAACAACAAATAATAGTACCATAAACTATATTAACACTTTATCAATGTGTATAAAGTTTTCAAAGTGATACTGAATGTAAACGTATTTTTTTTTTTTTTCCTGACGAAAAAAAAACCGAACTCGTAAATTTTTTTTGGCAACAATTAAATTAAGGATAAATTTTTAATGACTGTTTTTGCAGCTATTATAAAGTTAATATTTTCATATTTTAATTAATTAAAAGAAAACAAATCAAAAATTCGAAACTCGGGCTTCGGACCCCTCGGAGGGCACCTTCATGTCGCAACACGTGACTATCCGAGCTACTGTCTTTGCGCTACGCTGTCCACACACACACAAGCATTGCCTTATATATACATAAAGATTTTCTATTTTTTCTAATTTATTTTCCTCGTTTTAAGTAAACGTGCTTTTTTTTTTTTTTTTTTTTTAAATTCTGTCGAAAAAAAAAAATAAAAAAGATTTTGATGAAATTCTGGCAAAAGCAGAATTTAGTTTAGGACGGAGGACTATTAGATTTTTTTTTTTTTTTTTTTTTTTTTCTTTTTTCAAATTATAACATCGATTTCAAATTATTCAATTATATTTTCGATAAAATTTAGATTTCGACAAATGTCCAACTATCGAAATCGACAACGCAAAAATCCCAGATTGAGACTAATAGGCCATCAGTCCTAAAAAAAAAAAAAAAAAGAAAATATATTTAAAGGGGACTAATGTGCAAGTTGTACCTGACGGGACTAAAGTGAAAGTTGTACCTTAAGGGACTAATGTGAAAGTTGTACCTCACGGGACCAATGTGCAAGGTGCACCGAACGAACAAACTATTTCTTCCAACGAAAATGCCTACTAACCCTGGACGATAAGTCTAATATATCGTATTTATCGTAATATAACTCAATACTTATTTCGCTTCCTTCTTCGACTCGTTTTAATACGAATTTTTTATATGCATGAGCAGCCCCCGAAAAACAAAAACATTAAATCATTAAATTCATTTTTTTACTTATTTTTATTTCATATTATTTCACGCGCACTTTTTATTTCCTAATTCAAAATTATTAAAAAAAACTTTTTCGATATCGCTTGTAACGATACTGATTATTATTAATTTTCTTTTTTTTTTTTTTTTTTTTTTTTTTTTCAATAATAATAATAAAAAAAATAAATTTTGATGAAATTCTGGCAAAAGCAGAATTTAGTTTAGGACGGTGGACTATTAGTTTTTTTTTTTTTTTTTTTTTTTTTTTTTTTACTTTTTTCAAATGATAACATCGCTTTCAAATAATTCAGTTATATTTTCGATAAATTTTAGATTTCGACAAATGTCCAACTATCGAAATCGACAACGCAAAAATCCCAGATTGAGACTAATAGGCCCCCAGTCCTTAAAAAAAAAAAAAAAAAAAAAAAACTCTGACACCATTCTTGCTGATTCTTATGTAAAATGACTTCCTAAATCCGACTATGACTCACATTCTGCTCAGTCACCTACCGTTTTCTCGGGACATCACCTCCTCCCCCAATTTTTATTACTGTTTGGTAATTTTATGGCCATGAGTTTGTTTTGGAGAACAAAAAATAATTAATTTAACACTTAAAAACAGAAATATATAATGTTTAATAAATAACATTAGTAATAGTTTAAAACAAATGTAAGAAATGCAATACATAATTTCACTGGCAAATCCACCCCTAAATTTTCCCCTCGCCGCAAATGTTCATGTTTTAGAATTTTCCAACTCATTTAGCCCTCCAAAAGATATTTACAGTTAAAATAATCTCCCCCCCCCCCCCCAATAATAAAATTTATAGATATAAAATTACCAAAAAGTTATAAAAATACAGGACCGTCTCTAATAAACGGTGGGTGACAGGCAAAATGGGCGTCATATTAGGATTCAGGATGTTATTTTACATAAGACTTTGCAAACATGATGTTGGGGGCAATTTTCACGCTGAGCAATGCTATTTTTACACACACTCAGATTAACCTCAATAATATCGTGAACACTGATTAGTTTAAGTCAAATGAAAAAAAAAAAAAGTAATCAGCTCTTACAAAATGCGCAAAATCTATTCCTGTATCTCTCTTTGAGGAAGTAGCCTCTCAGAAAGCAGAAATAAAGAAAAAGGACATAATTTTCCAGAGGTCAAGTTGTTGTCTTCTAACATGATAATGCTTTGTCCCATGTTGCAACGAATGCCAGGCAACGTTTGGGTTGTTTTATGTCACCGACCGTATTCACCAGACTTGGCCCTTTTGGATTTTTATTTGTTCAGGCCACTTTAAAAATCTTTAAAGGGCAAGCTGTTAATTTCTTTAAAGACTATCAAACAGCTCATTTATAAATTCTTTACAAATAACTCTGCTTATGTTTCTTTTTTTGGGGGGGGACTTTTACAGCTACCAGAAATATTGCAAAAACCCATAGAAGAAAATGGCACCTATGATATTTAATAAAATTTTATTAGAACTTAATTTAATGGAACTTGTCGGATGATTCAATATTAAGTCACATAGGCAAAATTTTGGAATGGACTGGTTAAACTGGTTCCAAAAGAAATTGGCCTTTCAATAGAAGTGTTTCATTGCATTCTATAACAACAATCGTTTTAAATCACAGAGGATAAGGATATACAAAATGCTCAAACTTTCTTTAATTTTTTGGATCGAAATACTTAAGTAACAATTTGCCGGATTAGGTTGGCAGCTCTGTTACTCTTACTAAAAGCATGATATGAATATGAATGCATGTATATACACCGCACGATAAAAAGATAGGTACAAAGGCTTTTTTCTTTGATTTTTCATGAAATAACATTATCTAAATTGTGCTTATCATTTATTATTATCATAAAATAACACTATTCCTGGACTAATTTTTGTTTTAAGACTAATTTAGAAAAGTTTTAAGAATAAAATGTTTCTAATTTAAGACTACACTCCGCGACAAAAAGATAGGAACAAAGGACTTTTTTAAATTTTTCATAAAATAACATTATCTAAATTGTGCTGATCATTTATCATCATAACAAAATATTATGATATCGAAAACATATTAAATATTTGAATCATATTCAAAATATTCATATTTAAAATAATCATATTAAAAAAAAAAAAAAAAAAACTTTTGTTCCTTTCTTTTTGTCGCGGTGTGTAGTCTTAAATTAGAAAAATTTTAGTCTTAAAATTTTTCTAAATTAGTCTTAAAACAAAAAATAGTCCGGGAATAGTGTTATTTTATGATAATAATAAATGATAAGCACAATTTAGATAATGTTATTTTATGAAAAATCAAAGAAAAAACCCAGTGTACCTATCTTTTTGTCGCGGGGTGTAAATATATAATAAATGTAAAAGTATAATTATTAGAAATTAAAAGCTTATCTTTCACTGTTTATTGTAGGTAAATTTACAAAACTTCATTGGAAGACTCAGAACATATCAGAATTTTATACCTGTAACTGCTTATCAGTATTATAAAGAAACAATATTTTTTGATGTGAACAGTGTAAGCATTAACCTTATCTCCACTCGTGGAATCTTTTTCTATGGGTTATGTCGAGGAAATAATGTATGGGGGAGAAACAAACCGCGTTCATCAAATTTAGTGTGACAACCAATGATATCAAATCATGTGCTCCTAAACTGTCAAGCTTATAACCTAGGAACGCACACTATATTATTGATTCCTTGTGATGTTGTATACAAGGCTTTTTGAATCATCATATTATTTATAATATTATTTAATATAATTTGGGAATAAAAAACATTTATTTATTTTACTTTATATATATATAAATTTATGACAGGTATTGGGCGTGATTTTTTTAAAGAGGGGAAAAAAACTGTTCTTTTAAAAATTAAATCAATTTAAATCCTAGTCATAACAATTATCTCAATAAATGAATAAATAATAAAAAATGCACTTATTATTAAAATATACTAATAAGTTTATTACAGAAAGAATGTCATTTTCATTTAATGCTTAAATTAAATTATGAAAGCAATTATATCTAATAAATTTACAAATAAATCGTGAAATCAATTTGAAAAAGAAAATTTACTAGTAAATAAATTATTATAACTTTAGTATCTAAATTTTGCATCATATTTACAATCAAAAAGTCTATGAAAAAAAGAAAAAAATCCACAAATATTTTAAACCTAGTACATTTTGTGAATCCAACAAAAGTTAAAATAAGAATAAAAATAAGTGATTAAATATGTGTTTATTATTAATAGCGTTTATTGCATAAATAGTTAAAGTATTTCTTTCCTTCATTTAAATAAGATATAAAAAAATTTTGAAAATATATTACATTAATTGCTAAATTAATTAGATTATTTAGATGCTTTTTTTTTTTTTTTTAACATTAAAATTTTATCTAACTTCCTCCCCAATTTGGTATCAAATTGAAAATAAATTGATTCATCCTAAAAATTTAACGTAATACTTGATCAAACTAAATTTTAAATATTACAATTTCTTCTCAAAACTTATTGAAATATCGTAAAATAGTAATTTATCTAGTACTGGTTTGAAATGATGACGATATTTCTCCCAACTAACGCTATATCATCGCTCTTTAACTATGTAATAAAAATTTATGAACTACTGGGTGTTTCTATTTGATTCATGTAGATTCAGGGTAAGTTTCTTTTCAGATAAATTTATAAAAAGAATAATATATATAAGTGATTATTCTGATAATTTTCATTTAATAAATAATTTTTTTTAATTATATCATACTGTGATTTAATAACACTTTGGTTGAGTATTAAATTATTATTAAATTATATATATGCCTGAGAATCTGAATTTTTTTTTAATACATTCATTGTCCTATACGTAATAATTCACATTTAAAAGCCAATATATTTCCCGATAAATGTAATATTTTTCAACAGGAAATTGATGATTTATATATATATATATATATATAGGTCACATGAGCAAAAGTAAAAATAAATAAAAAACATATTTTTTAAAAATGTGTCAGAAACATAACTTAATTTAGTATGACAAGATAATTTTGTGTATTACTAATTTTTATTTTGCTAGTCTATTCTTGCATATAAATGCGTGTGATAACTATATACTCAAATAAAACCCTATTCGCACCCTTTAATTGAAAAACATTGCATCTATTGCCATACAGCCTCTTGTCTTATAGTGTTTATTTCAAAAATAAAAATCCATATTTTTTAAAACTTCGATGTATGTTTTTTACTTTTTGAATTAAAATTTACATTAAAATCACCCATCAACAAACAAACAAAACGAATTAAATTTAAATATAGTTCTTTCTTTATTTTTATTTAAAAGTATGACTGAATGAAAAATAGCTGACTCTATCACTTTGAATCCACTTGTTATTAACAAACTTCATAATTACTGAAAAAGAGGTGCCAGAATTAATATTCGTGACGTATATGTAAGAAAAATCTGGTGTGAAAGAGCCACGCGACTTCCATTACCCACTATTACATACATTATATGCTTTTTTTTTTTTTTTTTTTTTAGATAATGTTATCATAAGACATAAAAGTGACCTTAAGAAGTAGTAGGAACCTAAAATTTTTCCGGTAAGAGAAACTGTATGCACATGTAAAGATATATAAAACGAAGTTTACACATAGTGAGGTAAAAAATAAATAAATAAATAAATAAATGGTAGAGTTATTTTTTAAAACACCAATTTCCGAGATTTAAAACTGACCTACCTAAGCAGGATAAGTGTTACTTTTCCTCTAACAACCCCGTAAAAGAAAGGAAGGGATCTATATAATAATTTTCAAGAAAATCGTCAGAGCCGTTTTTGAGATACCAACTTTTACCAAGACTCAATTAATGAATGGAAAACAATAATTACATACAAAACCATATTTAAAAGTGAGTTAATATGGCGAGTTTGAAAGGAATCCGTAGAGCCGTTTTTAAAGAATCGCGCTTGCGAGACCAGAAATTGAGCTATTTATACAGGACACCTTTCAATTTTCCTGAACTAATCAACTGTATCAGTCGAAAGTACATCTAATATATTGTTTATTTAGCAAATATGAAGAAAATCGTTAGAGCCGTTTTTTGAGATACGGACTTACGGTCCCACTTCCGGTTTTTCAGCTTTCACCAAAATTTGGAAAATTCATCTGTACACCATACCTGTCTCAATTATGAAGTTTTGAAGTTCTGTCTTTATTAGTTTCAGAGATATGATAGCCAGAAGATTCTATTCATATACACATATAGTGCGTTCATGACGAGAAGAGACTTGGCCCAACCTCTTCGGGGGTAGAGTTCATTTCACCGCGGGGGAGTCGGAAAGAACATCCCTATTCCAGTAAATGGAGTAACCCCAAGGCCGTCGCTAGGTTTCGCGCGCCAAAACCCTCCACTCGAGTTTTTCGCCTCGTTGTGTGCTATTTACGATTATCTATCTATTTTTTAAATACGAAATTTATCTATTTACGATTAACTATCTTTGTATTCTTTTAAACTGCTGTTTTCATAGCAATGTCTTTAAAAGGCAAGACTATTCACTCGAAAGAGAGAAATTTAGTCAATAGTGTGACAGAATTTTTCGAAAATGAGGCTAAAGCTGGAGAACTTTTAATTCCTATTACGCAAGCCCAAATGCGTGCTGCAGCAGCTACTGGGGTTTCACTTAGCACGATAAAGAGAATAAAAAAAGAAGCTGTTAGCAATCCTGGTCAGTTATGTACCCCTGGAAAACACCGTAAACGCCCTGATAATCGAAATGCTACTTTGGATAACTTCGATCTTTGCACTCTTCGAAACATAGTAAATGAATTTTATGCAAGTAATAAAATTCCATCACTTACACGGCTATTACAGGGATGGAACACGGGCGCAGAATTCATACCACTATGAAAGTAAGAAAATTTTCTTCCTCTTAAATCATTGATATTATAGGTATGGAAATTTCTTAAACAGATTCCGGTATGAATTCTGCGCCCGTGTTCCATCCCTGCTATTACCTTTTGTGAAGGAACGAATAAATTTTCCATGGAAAAGAGGAACTCTATGGAAATTTCTACATATTGCGGGCTTTCGTTATAAGCGTTGCCGAAATCAGCGACAGATTTTAATTGAACGCCCTCATATTGTGACATGGCGGTTTCGTTTTCTCAGAGAAATGAAAAAATTTCGAGAAAACAATAGGTCCATTGCTTATTTAGATGAAATGTGGTTGGACAGTAATCTTTCCTTTGAAAAATGCTGGACTGATGAAAAACTTGGAGCTTCCGTCAAAGAACGCGCAGGCTTTCGTTTGATAGTGGTTCATGCTGGGTCAGAATTCGGATTTGTTCCGAACGCTGACCTTATATTTAAAGCTGGATCTGCTTCTGGCGATTACCATGGCCAGATGAACTTTGAAAACTTTAAAAAGTGGATTACTGAGAAAGTTTTACCAAACATTCCGCCAAATTCAGTTATATGTATGGATAATGCAGCTTACCACACAAAAGTACAGAACCCTGTGCCCACAAAAAATTCCACAAAGGATAAAATTTGCTCATGGTTAGAGGACAATAAAATCAACCATGATAAAAAAAAATACGTAAAGTTGAATTATTTGAATTAATTAGTACAAATGCACCTCGCGAAAAAAAATACTGTATTGATGAACTTTTAAAAAGCTATGGCCATGATGTATTGAGACTCCCACCATATCACTGTGACCTAAATCCCATGGAATTGGTCTAGGCCGATATTAAGCGATATGTAAGAGAAAGAAATGTGACAGCTGATCTGAGCTTAACATGCCTACAAAAACTTGCTTCAGAAGCTATACAGAGTGTTGGAAGCGAGAAATGGAAAAGATACTGTAAACATGTGGAAAATATTGAAAAGAAATATTGGGAAACAGATGGACTTATCGAAGAAGTTATAGAAACTATTTCTTTCAGTATAAATTCAGATTCTGATACTGATTGTAATTCTAGTAGCGAAAGTGATGACTCTGATTTTAACTTTGCTTAAACTTTTTAAATAAAATTATATATTTTTATCTATGTATTGCTACCCACCTGTAATCTATAAATTTTAACCAAATATAGTTGAAATAAAATGATAGCTGTGCAAGAAATAAAAGTAAGTTTCTAGGTTTCTTGTATTTTAAAGAAAAGTGATAGTTATGAGACTTAAATATTACATACTTATAAGACTTTTATTACACATATATCAGACAAATAAAAAACTTTATCCATTTTTTAAATATAACAGTAACCTGTATTTAAAGAATAATATGTTACAGTTTCTTTCATTAAATTTTATTATGTGCGTTTACATTATTAATATCTGTATTGCAATTTTTAAATAATTTATTTTTTAATGAGTAGATTATATTTGTATGACACGTTAATTCGTTCTAAATTAAAGCCAGCGTAAAAATTTAAATTAAAGTGAAGGATACTTATTAAGTCTTGAAATATTATACAAAATTCTTTATTTTCAAATCTTTCTTGAAACTTTAAATTTTGAATACATGAATTTCAGCACACATTCTTTAAAAAAAAAAAAAAAAAAAAAAAAACAAGAATTTTAGCTGAATTAAGTAGAAAAAAAGCTAAAGATCTTAAGCTGGTAACCTTTCTCGAGAATTCATTTCCTCTCTTGCCAAAAAGTACGAAATAGAATCTTCCGATACCACGTGACTAAGGCGGAGCCAAGTCTCAACTCCTGATGAACGCACAATACATACACACACACACACTGACCAATTGCCAAAAACCACTTTTTTGGACTTGGGGGACCTTAAAACGTGTGAATCAGGTGAAATCTCGATATCGAATTTTTGGACCGAGTACAATACTTCCATTATTTACGGTAGTAGGGTAATGGAAGTAAAAATGGCTGACACTTTATTAAATCACTTATTTATTAAATTATTTTTAATCTAATTTTGAAAGGTTTGAATTCCCTCCCCCCCCCCCTCAGAAACAGACTTTTGTTTAACTTAATTATTTTACTACTGGTCAATCAGATAGTTAGCAATCGACTTTTAAATTTGTAATTTATTTTACCAGTACGTACAATAATTGTTTTGTCCCTCAAATTAAATAAAAGAAAATTGTTACAGGTTCAATTTTTTTCGACATAAAAAGAAATATATTGGTTATTCAGTTACAAATACATTTATGTTAGCTTCTTTCAAAGAAAAAAAAAAAAAAAAAAAAAAAAACGCGTATTTATATACTTAGCAGCAATTTCTTTTTTCGTTTAATTAATTTTAATGTTAAAATGGAATTTATGTTTAATACCTTATGAAACAATTTTCCATTGAATTAAAAGAGAAAAAAAAAAACAGCGTTAGCTAGATTTTGTCTTGAGTAGTGTACTTTTATGAAAACTGTCGACTTTCTATCGTGGAGAAAGTAGTTCCTTAAGAAACAGGCAGGCCGTCGTAAATGAATGCACTTTAATCAGCATAACTTCTCGAAACAATACGACAAAACTGTGATTTCAAAGAATATTCTCGAGACCGTTCATGAACGTATCGACTCGAATCACAAAAATCAGCGTTCAGCAACTATTCTGGAGAAAGTCCGGTAGAACAGTTACATGCTACAATAGTGAAAGCAGCAGTGACAAATATTCACAAAGCAGGAATTTCGCTGATTCAGGATCACTGATTAACCGCATGGAAATTTTGTCTTGAGTAATAAGTGTACTTTTATGAAAACGGTCAACTTTCTATCGTGGAGGTAGCTCGTAAAGAAACAGGCAGGTCGTCGTCAATGAATGCACTTTAATCTTGAAACAATACGACAAAACTGTGATTTCAAAGAATATTCTCGAGGCAGTACATGAAAGCTACGACTCGAATCACAAAAGTCACTGTTCAGCGAAAATTCTGAAGAAAGTCGGACAGAACAGTCACATGTTATACAATAGTAAAAGCAACAGCGACAAATATTCTACAAAGCAGGAATTTCGCTGATTCACGATCACATATTAATCGCATGGAACATAGTTTTCAAAGGTAATCGGTCAGAATAGCTCTCTGAATACATACAAATTCTTAGAAGTTAACATTCTTCTATTTATATCTGTTGGCGATAGAGTTTAGAGATGATTCTGTGCTAGATCAAATGGAAACTTCCAAATCTCGACTTCTGTTCATAGTAGAGTCTCGAAACTTCGCGAAACCATACCTACTATTTTTCGCCAAATTTGGTTGCCGAGTTCGTCGTTTGGTGAATACTGGAAATAAATAAATTCCATTAATTTCAGTTTGATTGTAAAGCTACTTTCTTTACAATAGAATCATTGATGCAGGGTAATATATTTAAACTGTCGCATGAGTATCAATTTTCGTAGCGATCGGTTGAACAGTATAGTTTTATATAGTGAATGACCGTCCACATTCAAGGTGTAACACAGCAAATGATAACAAAGTGAAATGTCAGACATAAATCAATAACCCGTACTGGTAAATAAATAGACGTAAAATCTGTAAATAATTAATTCATTAAAAATCTCATTATCCTTGTTAGTGATATGCTGCTGAAAAAGAAAAAAAAAATGGAAGCTTTAAATTAAAGACACAAGCATTTTTTCTTGCCTAAAAGGGGGTGGTTCATTTTATATAAACTGATTGTTAAATGTGAGTGATAGTTGACAAACATTTTAAATTAAAAGTTTCGCAGATAGTTTGTTTTATAAAAAAATCAATAATTAATATA
This sequence comes from Salticus scenicus, assembly GCA_963930645.1. Classification (NCBI taxonomy): domain Eukaryota; kingdom Metazoa; phylum Arthropoda; class Arachnida; order Araneae; family Salticidae; genus Salticus; species Salticus scenicus. The sequence goes on along the minus strand of OZ005658.1, from coordinate 191,238,663 downwards.
CATAACTAAGAAGATATTTCGTTGACTCTGAATGTACCACTTTCATTACACTGTATAAACATTTTAACAAAATAAATGTATTAAACTGTACACATTTATAAAAAAAAATATAATAATTTTAAGCTTACTGTTAAAACATGGTTCCTTTAACGTAGTGAATTATTATTCAGCAAATCATATTCTTATTCATAAGTGTCAACACTTCAGTTTTTTTTTTTTTTGCTAATATTTCTGTAGAAAAAAAAATAATATATATAGACTGGCGAAATAAGACGAAAAAATTAGACGAAAGCAATTATTTTTAAAAATGGTGTTAGAAAATCATAAGCGTTGGTACTTACGCTTCTTCTTATTAAACCTTTTACACGTCAATGTTCCATAAATGAAACATGGAATTAAAAATTTATTTAAAAATTAAATATCATGAATACTGACTTCAAAAAAAATTATCAGATATAATAGAAAGATAACTTGATTTTTTGAAATAGAAATTACAGTTCAATGATAAAAGGAGAAATCTACAGAAAATTATAAAAATGACATATTTTACCATTTTACCATTTTCCCTTTTACTCCACAGTTTAAAAATTCACATAATTTAGAAAAATAAGCAAATGCTTCTAAAAATGGGCTGGCATATTTAAATAGCTTACATTATTAAAATATAATATAACACAATAATATTAAAATATAATAAACATTCAATTAATAATGTTAAACATAATAATATTAAATTAATAATATTAAATATAATAATCTTAAATTATATTTTTTCCACATATTTTAATGATAGAGTTCTTTAATCTAAAGCATTAGAAGGCAAAATATGTAAAAAATTATTTAAAACTACACTTCGATCTGAATGCGGCGTGTAAAAGATTATTTTCATAAGGGTGGATATATGTTGACTAGCGTAACTTTTTCTGTATTTATTGTAATATATTTTTATAATTTGTAATATTGAATTAAATTTCCCATTGTACATCTATATTTATGTAAATATTTGTAATTCACACTTCTTTTTTACTTTATGGGCTTAGGTACAGTTATATAAACTTTTATTTTATGAAGCTTTCTAGAATACTATATAGTATATTATCAATATATGCAAGTATTTCTAATATTTGAAATTCGCCAAGAATCCTTCTGCAATTTTTTCTTAGGCTTATTCATGGGAAATCGAAACATATTTGTTAGTCAGGACTACATTTTATTACTTACATTTATTAAAATAATCTAATTTCGTTTTTAAAAATTGTTCATTTCTGTTATTACAAATGTTTTAATACAAATCATTTTTTAATTAAATTGTGTTTTCTCATATATAATTAATAATAATAATAAGATTTACGTATTTTGATATATATATATGTTCCTAAATTTTTTAATAGTTGAAGCTTTCGTTTGACTAAAGACTTAAAATCGAGAATATGATATATATAATAAATTATTATTAATAATAGTAATAAAAGGTCGATGTCTAAAGAAATCAACCTAAACTGTCCAAATTAATTTCTCTTTTTCATTTTTTTTTTTTTTTCTTTTTCGTTTCTAGAATTCTTTTTCATATTTTTTCTAATCTTGCGTACAATTTTCCACTTATTTCTTAGAAATCTATATAAATTTGTTAGTCAGGACTAATTTTTGTATTAACTGAATTCATTAGAATATTCTATTGGGTTGATCGGAAAATAATTTCGTTTTTCTCAGCAGAGGACTTATTTGTATTTTTTTCACACCCTCTTCACAATTAAACTGCATTACCATTATATATTGTGACAGCTGATATAGCAAGGCTTGCTTGTGAAAAAGTTCGTTTTATTCTATTCAATAGATTTTGATCGCTGCCCTATCAAATAAAGAAACTCGGAAGCGACATTTTCGGCATATTTTGTTTTTCCTATCAAAAAGTCGAAAATACTGTTCAAACAAGGAAAAAATATACGATGTGTATACAGAAAATTATTTAAAGAATGCCAGTGTCAAAACTGGTTTACCGAATTTTGTTCTGGCAATTTTGACGTTGAAGATGCATTACGTTCAGGAAAATCAGTTTATGCTAATGAAGACAAAATAAAGTATTGATTTATGAAAACTGCCAAATAACAACTTCTGAAACAGCTTAGAAACCAATGAACGTGGAGAATATATAATTCAATAAAATATTCATACAATATAAGAAAATCGTCTTTCATTTTCAAAGGAAAAAAGCGAAATTATTTTCCGAGCAACCCAATAATTTCGTTTTGAAAAAGTTGTTCATTTTTGTTAACACAAATTTTGTTAATGCAAATCATCTTCGTTTTGTTAATACAATTGTGCTTCCTCATACATAATTAATAATTTTAAAAACATTTATATATTTTAATACGTATATGTGTATGTGTACAAATTTTTTAATAGTAGGAGCTTTTATTTGACTGCAGACTTAAAATCGTGAATATCATATACATAATAAATTAATAATAAAAATAATAAAAATAATAATAAAGGTCGATTTGTAAAGAAATCAACCTAAAATGTCCAAATTTAGTTTTTCTTTTTCTTTTTCATTTTCTTTTTGCCTTTCTAGAATTCATATTTATATTCTTTCTGATCTTGCTCATAATTTTCTATTTACATCTCTAGGGGAAAAAATATTAAATATCTTTCTGCGGTGAATTAAAAGTTTTCATAATATAAAAAAAAAATAATCTGGTGTGTCACCCACACGACTTTCTCTTACCCTGAAATTTAATACTATAAATACAGGTTGCAGATTAAAAGGTAAGATAACGAGCACTGTAATGTAAACCTGCGTTAAACAATTCATATTAGGCTTCTGAAGAGTTTTATATGATAATTAGTTCTGTGTGAGGGGGGCTACCACCCCCCTCAACCCCTCCGTTTCATTAATGCATCTAGATTTATATAAAATTTAATTCGGTTATTAAAAAATAATTCTGTTTTTAAAAAATAATTTATTAAAAATTATTATTTAAAAAAATTATCTTTTATGATAATGCAGACGATTTCCATATTAAAGGAGTAGTATAACACCAAATATCCAAAAAAAAGCCCATTTTATTCTCAATATTAAAAAAAAAAAAAAAAAAAAAAAAAAAGATTTTTTTTTTTCTAGTTTTTTTTTTTTTTTTTTTTTTTTTTTTTTTTCGTTAAAAGTTAAAAAAAATCGATAAATTTGTATTAAATTATCGCATATCGATGGTTCAATCATTCGTTTTAAAGGTATTGGCGAGATCTTTTGAAAGATACCCATCATGAAAATTTACTCCCCTCGAGGGGGACTTCCCCCCAGGGGGGGGGGAGACGAGGCTCCTACATACACAATTTTTTTTCCAGTTAACTATCTCTATTACAAAAAATATATATTCGTTTCATTTGGTTTAGTGCAGTCTATAGATGTTAAACTCTACTTACCTGCAATTTCCCCCATAGACGTAATGTATTAGAATTCTCTTGATTGTCCCTGTACACGAACCATTTGTTTGATCTTAACGAAAAGCTTACTGTAGCATCCCTATATGATACACATTTAGAATACCAAGTCTGAACTTTCTGCCATGATTTGTTTTTGAGACATGCTGATAACAGACAGACACACAGACACACAGACATACACACACAGCATTTGCTAAAAACACGATTTTCGTATTCAGGGGACCTCAAAACGTGTAAATATAACAAAATCTCGCGTTCGAAAATTTGACCCAAAAACAATACTTCCTCTACCTTATGGGTAAGAGAAAGTAAAAAAAAAAAAAAAAAAAAAAAAAAAATCTGGAGTGACTCCACTCGACTTTCCGAACATTGAGTAATTAACAGTTTTCTAGATAAAGTAAAGAAAGAGGAGTTGTTAAACAAACAAAAGAGAGAAAACCGTAATAGAATGTTTGAGTATTTTTCTCCATATATTACACGATGTTTTATTTAACGCTACTGAACTTTGAGCCCATAGATCGTAATGATAAAGAATTTTTCGTTGTGTCCCAGTAAAAAATCTATAAATGCTAGATTCACAAAAATACTTATAGTTAGTGCAACAGTGATTTATAATATTCATATAAATTTTCAGCTCAATTGAATAAGGCGTTTAGATGCTATCGCACTTTTAAAAATTTGGTCCCATAGGTCTTAATTATAAAGAATTTTTCTTTGTGTCCCTGTAAAAAAACTATAAATGCTAGATTCACCAAAATCTATAAGGTTCGTACTATGGGGACATACAATATACGTACCAACTTTCACCTTTTTCGAACAAAGCGTTTAGACGCTAGCGTGTTCACTCACAGACATACATACACACACACTACATAAATCATCTCAAAAATAGTTAAAATGGACTCATTGTACCTCGAAACGCATAGAAACATCAAAATCTCAAATTCGGATTTTTGACATGATTACAATACTTTCCTCACTATAGTGTTCGGAAAGTATTTAAAAAAAAAAAATATTCTAATAAAATCATTTACAATTCAGTGACAAAATTTAAAAGGAATTCTTCTTTAATCCGTTGTTTATTATACATTTCTTTCGATTACTTTTTAACATTTATTATTCGGAAAACTAAACCTCTGATAATTTGTTCTTAAGAAATCTCGAAATTGGTGTAACGGGTAATGTATTCATGATAATACGATTAAAATGAAATAAATTCTGTTGAAAAAGAAATTAATCTTTTGCGTTAAATGCTTATTTTATTATTTTTTATTTTCAATAAAATAAGTCGTATGAGATTAAATATCATTCATGTATCTAGAAATATTTCTTTGAATTACCTCAGGACATAGTTTTCAATTTCAGAATCCATTATTTAGCTTTGAAAAATTGCTGAATTTGCTTCAAGTAAAATGCTATGTTTTTAAATAAATGGTTAACTAGTTTGTAGTTTTCGTTAAAAAAAAATTTATTTTAAATGAGAATTTCTCTAAAAACATTTTATGTTCGAATAATTAAAGTATTTTGTTACAATAATTTTGAGTTTCATTTTTATATGCAGAAAAATAAATAAATAAATAAATAAATAAATAAATAAATAAATAAAAATAAAATAATAAATAAATAAATAAATAAATAAATAAAAAATAAATAAAAAATAAATAAATAAATAAATGCAACTACAAATGTTATTGGCATAAATTCCACAGAAATCAAATCAACGATCATTGAAATAAATTATGCATAAAAAAAAAAAAAAAAAAAAAAAAATTAGTAATCATTGCAAATATTTTTCTACTGCATTTATCCAACTGTAGAATGATAAATGGAACAAGTATGACGTAGTCATCAGAAAACATTCTTCTATATATTTTAGCTCCACCTACAGGTTATCATGAATGTTATATACTAAATTTGGTGCATTTATACTTTCTAGAAACTAGTCAAGATACAGCTTACTTTTAAACAGTGGAATTCGAAGCACAGAAGCGCCACCTATTGAGCAATATGTCCCAAAACTTAATAAGCAAGAATTTAAGTAAAGATCCAAACACACATCAAGTTCGGTTTCATTTTAACCTCTGATTTATGAGACAAAGTAACCATAAAATTTGCTAATGCTCACACAGAGACAGACATTGTCTAAAAATAGTCAAATTGTGTTCAATACAAAGCAAAACATTTAAATTCCTCGAAAACCAAATAATGGAAATTTTCACGTTCCTGGTACGTATGTATATAGAAGAAAGTTAACACGATGATCATGAAAATAAAAAAGAAAATAAATAAAACATTGCTTTAAATTATAAAATTTATTTGCATTATAAATATTACATTACATTATAAATAATACTTTTTTTTTTTAAAGATATACTGCATACAACTGCAGTGAATAATTAGAATATTTCTATTTACATTTTTTGATAGATAAAAGTAATGTAATTCGAGAGTTATTACAATCGACATCGAAAACAACTATGCATTCGACAACATGTTTAACAAAAAACAAAGAGAATAGATTAAAAAGGCAGACTATAACGTTTACAAAGTTGGGAATATGCAAATTTTGTCTCTGGCGTAGATAACGATGCGTTGTAACTTAGAAATGAAAAGCAACCGGCAGCATTTCTTCTGTGGGAGTGTGGGAGGTGATTAAAAACAATTGACAGGCAATAGATATTTTTAAACAGAGATTATGATGACTCAACAACGAAACTTAACTGAATCGGTAGTCTGGAGAGGCTTCGGACATTTAGAGGCGGTAAATGCAATCAGTTGTAGCAGAAGGTTTAAAAATTTATCAAAGTGCCATTTCCTGACTATGGAAATGTTTTTTTTGGAAACTGGAAATGTTTCTGAATATCGGGACAAGGTCTTACGAATGCAACAGTACAAAATAAGGATCAGCATTTACCACTTAAGGCCAGAATAAATATTACTATGAACATTACTTTATTGCAACAGAACCTTCAGAGAGCGACTGGTACCAGAGTTACCACTAAAACTGTTCAAAACTGAATCCATCATGGTTTGTATGCTATCAGATCTATGGTTTGCATTTTGTTGACAGTGGACTAATGTGCTGCCCGCAGAAAGTGGGTACAGGAGCATCTCGAATGAGGACGAGTTGGGTAAAGCTACTCGCTCTTCAGATACTCATTGTTCAACCTGACAATCGACAGATTCTCATCTGGAGAGAACCTGGTACTTGGAATAATCCTGTGGTTGTATGTCCGATTAAGCGGAATGGGAGTGAACGTCTGGGCCAATATTTTTATCAATGATTGCCCCGATCTATGCATTATAAGGAAAGGAACATGAACGTTCAGCGAAATGGGGATACATTCTCAAAGCTATTCACAATGAAGCAATTGGGGATGAATTCCTTTTCATGGATGATAAAGCTGTGCCACATCGTACTTACTTAGCGGACAAATTTCTTTGCTACTAAATAATCCTTCAAATGGATTGGCCAGAATTTTCTCCAGATATGGACCCAATAGAGCATGTTTGGGACATGCTACGCTGTCAAAAAAAGTCCTGTTTGCTGCAGTTTGCTGCCAGAAATTTTCTGTAATTCAGAAAAATACGTTCTATCAACGGAAAAATTGCGTTGATAGAACGTGGTTTTCTGAATTACAGAAAATTTCTGGCAGCAAACTGCAGCAAAGAGGACTTTTTTTGATAGTGTATGGACAATGTTTGCTAAATGCTCATCACCTTCAGTAACAATTTAGCAATTGAAAAGCATTCTTCTAGAGGAGTGAAAGAGAAACCGCAGTTTATCATAGATAACCTTTTTGGTTCCATACCTCACAGTTGAGTTGGGCGGCATTACATTCCGTTACAAGATACCGTACCCTTTTATTGAAACTTATTTTTAACAGAGAAATTACATTTTTTGTTTGTATGCATAATATGCACAAATTTTATATTTTTTGTCAACAACAAATATCGCCAAAAATATTTAACAATTCGTTGTTCTTTTTGCTTCTCTTCCTTTTCTCATGTCTTACAACATTTATACATCAAATATTAGTCGACAAATTTGTTCTTCATCTGCAATTTATATTCAAAATGACTAATTGCTTTAACGCTTGCATTGTCACAAAAAATGAACAAACAGATTAGAAAGAACCTTGGCAAGAATCAAAATTTGGATTTAAATTGAAGATGCTAGAAAAAAAAATCTTTTGCGAATGACCAATAAAGTTTTTCTCTGTAAACCGTGCGGAATTGAAAATTTCCGAAATATTTTTATATTTCAGAATTTAATAATGTAAAAATGCATTTAAAATTTCTATGAAGTTCCTTTATTCCAGTTTTTTGATTTAATAAAATGTCAATAAGTTTTTGCGGTGCTTCGTTTTTTCGTCTAAGTAGATAATGGGCAATGAATATTTATTTTTATTTATTCGTTCATGACTTTTATTTATTCAGCGTTCTGATTTATTTTTATTTGTACTAATAAAATTCTAGTTAAAATGTAAATTAAAAAAAAAAAAAAGTTTAATTTGCTTTGTAAAAAACATTGCCGTGCTTTCAAATACTTCAAACTTGTAGATTATTTTTCCATATTTTTTAATCTTAAATATTATAAATTTTAAAGAAAGAAACAGGCATTATCTCTAAGCAGCAACTTGAGAATTATATTATCTAAAAATAACTGTATAATAAAAGATATAAAAAATAGTTATTTTATAAACATTTAAAAGTTAATGTTATATTTTTACAACAAACACCTTAAATAAATAAATAAATAAATAAAATAAGTATACCTTTTGTCTTTTTTTCAAATATATAGTCCGTAACAAGAAATAATAACGTAAAATTTCTAAACATTACTAATAACTAATAACTATGACTACAAAAATTTACATTTTTTTTTTTTTTTTAAATTAAAAAATAGTCTCTTATAGTTTGGAAATATAAAAACGACAAGCACATTGTTATAAAATAAAAATAATAAAAATGTTTATTATATAGAATTTCATAAATTTATTAAACATATAAATAATGTTAGAAAATCGCATTATTTTCTATATAAGCGGATTAGTTTCCAAAGAGAATAACTGTTGTTTTTGTCTTTCAAAGTTTTCACAGTCGACAATTTTACACGATTTAGTTTTATTTAATCTTATGAAGAATTTTTTTTTCTCGGAATATAACTTTGTTTAAGTATTCATTTATGTATTCTGAACGTTAATAATGGCTTTCTTTTGGATTTATTGCCATTATATACTTTCATAATCTTACTCTAGTGTTATAATAACAAGTTATAGTTTCTTAGCTCTAGTAATTTATATTTTTTCATCTTTGCATATTCAAAATCTGAAACATTTTTAAGAATCACAATCTATGTTAATTAAGAATATATTTTTCTCTTGAAAAACAAGAATAAAATAATAGGATTAATTTTAGAAATTAAAAATATGGAACACATTTACTGTATTTTATTAATTAATTCGTTATTATTTCTCAAAATTTTAAGCAATCTATGAAAGGTTATATTTAATGCTCCCAAAAAGAAATATTTTAATTAGCTTTTTAATGTTAATACTCATTTGTTGAATATAAAATATAACTTAATAAAATTAAACATAATTTATACGTCTCATTAATATATTAAAACCAATGTAACATTTAAAATGAAATAATGAAAACAAAAATTTTTTAAAACTTTAAAAATACATTTTAATTAAAAACATTAAAATACACGACAGACGTTTCGGCTGGAACACTAGCTCTCCTCAGTGTCAAACATACAACCATAACATTTACAAAGAATTCATAACGCATCATAACAAGATTATATATTCAGGAGGAATAGCTTTAGCCTCGTTCAAGGCAGAATGCTGCATTTTAGTAAAAGCGCCCTCTAGAAAAACACGGGATTCATACATAATTACATCAGAAACTAAAATTTTAAAGTTGTCAAAATCAAAGATACGAGTTTGAAACTCGTAATCCATTCTCTCAATAGTGATCATATTCCTGATTTTGACAACTTTAAAATTTTAGCCTCTAATGTAAATATATATGAATCGCGTATTTTTCTAGAGGGCGCTTTTACTAAAATGCAACATTCTGTCTTGAACGAGGCTAAAGCTATTCCTCCTGAATATATAATGTTGTTGTGATGTATTATAAAGATTTTTGTAAATGTTGTGCTTGTATGTTTGACTCTGAGAAGAGCTAGTGTTCGAGCCGAAACACCTGTCGTGTATTTTAATATTTTTAATTAAAATGTATTTTTAAATTTTTTAAATTTTTGTATTCATTATCTCATTTTAAATGTTACATTGGTTATAAAATATAACATTTGTATCACAATTAAATCTAGTATGTTGTTGCCATTTCAAAACTTTCTTCTGAATTTTCCTAGAGAAATTCACGCAGTAAATTATATATTAAATTTATTTTTCATGACAGGTTCAGACGATTTTCATCTCAGAAAATTAAAAGAATAGATAAAAAAGTAAAAAAAAAAAAAAAAAAAAAAACGTTAACTTTGTTTTAAAATATCACAGATACTATATCTGGTAATATTTATAATTTATTCCGGAGTATTATTATCCCCACCATTTTTTCACACCATTATGTTTTTAAAACGTTTTTCTTCTTATTTCATCGTAATTACATATTGGAGAAAATTTCTCTAAAATCATTCTGTTGTGAGAAAAAGGCGGAGCTAACAGTGCTCTGAAATAAATGATAAATATTACCAGGTAAGCAGATACATGGTACAGTCAATACTTTTAAAGGTAATGACGATTTTCTTCAAAAAACACTCATATTGAAAATTTGCACTCCCCAAAAATGGCGAAGAGCGATGCCCTACATATGTAAATGTATCTTCTTATTTGTCATTTACTATTATAATTTATTTTAAATTTCACATTGATATAGTCTGTTTTGTGTATATTTACACAAAATTTTGATCTATGTTGCCATATTTAAAATTATGATAATAATAATAATGATAAAATGAGACGACAACGCCACCTATTGAAGGATATGCACCATAATTTTATAGACACCAATACATATGAAGATGCATCTAAATACAACTTTTTGTGAAATTGTGTGCATTAGATTTTGAGTTGGAGTTGAAAGAATATTTTTTGTCACACAAACACACACAGATAGACATTTTTAAAAATAGTCAAATCGTGTTAAAGGAATCACAAGATGTGTAAATCCATAATGTCTAAAAGTTGAAAATTTTTGCAAATCCAGCGCTTCTTTCTAAAGAATGTACAGAGTAGTACTAAGCTACTCTATTAAAAAAAAAAAAAAAAAAAAAAAAAAAAAAAAAAAACTGCATTGCTTAAAACCTTAGAGTTTTGTTACAGAAAAACAATAAATAGAGATGTAATAAAAGTATTATTTTCTTAACTATCGTTCTACTTGAATTTCCTGACCACCAAAGTGTTATTTTCGTCCAAAAATTTCGATATCGAGTTTTCAGCTAATTTATATTGTTCGAAAGTCTCCTGATTTCCTCCCCCCCCCCATTCTCCCCAAAAGAGTAGATATAGCAATTGGTCAATGTGTGTGTGTGTGGGGGGGGGGGGAGATTATACACAGAAAAGGTTAGATAGTGGAATAAAGATATACTCACGAAACTTTAGAATTTGGACAGGCACAAATGATTTTGCCAATGGTGCACAAATGATTGCCAAATGGTTCATTGATTTTGCTAACGATTTTGCCATTGATTCTGCAGATTTTTGGTGCATTGATTTTAAATGGTGCCAATGGTGCACAAATGATGTTGCCAACTTTTGGTAAAAATGGGAAACTGAGTTTTTTGTATGTTGTGACTATATTAATTTTTAAACGTACTGTTTAAATAGTAAAGTTCAGCATTTTAAAATATTTGTATTTCTATTTGTATTAATAAAATCCTAGTTAAAATGTAAATTAAAAAATAATAGTTGAATTAGCTTTCTAACAACCATCGCTGTGCGTTCAAATATTTTATATAAATAGAATAAAATAAGCTTATTGTCTTTTTTTTTTTCTCTTCAATTGTATGGTCGCTAACAAGAAATAGTAACATACATTTTTTTTAACATACTATTAACTAACTAATGATTATGACAACACATATATATGTTATAGTTAAAAATTTTTATTCAAATAATTATTTTTTATAGTTTAAATATATAAAAATTTCAAATACATTGTTTTAATATAATAAAAATATTTCTTATATAAAAATTCATAAGTTTATTAAACATAAAATTAAAGTTATAGAATGAGATCACTTTCTATAAAAGCAGATTAATTTCAAAACAGATTTATTGTTACTTTTGAGTCTTTTAAAGCTTTCACAGTCTGCAATGTTACAAGATTTAGTTTCATTTAATCTTACGAAATAATTATTTATTTATTTTTTTATTTTTTCTCAGAGTAATAACTTTTTTTGAGTATTCATTTAAGTACTCTTAGCATTAATAATATCCTTCTTCTGGAGTTATAACAATTTTATACTTTCATAATCTTTATCTAGTGTTATAATAAGAAGTTATAATACCTTAGATTTAATAATTCATCTTTATATTTTTTTCGTCTTTGCATATTCACAATATGTAATATTTTTAAGATTTACAATCCGTATTCATTAAAAATATATTTTTTCCCTGAAAAAGTAGTACTAAACAATCGGATTAATTTTAGAAATTAAAAATGTAAAACATATTTACTATATTTATTCAATCTTTCGTTGTTATTTCTTAAAAGTTTAAGTAATCTGTGAAAGGTTATAAGTAATGCGCCCAGAAAGAAATATTTTAATTGACGTTTTTAAAATTAATATTTATTTGCTGAATATAAAATATAACTTTTGTATCACAATTAAAACTGCTATGCTGAGGACATCACAAAACTTTCTTCTGCATTTTCTTTTAAAAATTCACACAGTAAAAACTGCGAAATAAAATTATTTCAAATGATAAGTTCAGATGAATTTCATCTCAGAAAATTAAAACACCAAATAATAAAAGGTTGTCAATTTTGTTTCTACACTATTTAACAATAACTATTTGGACACTTTTGAATTTAGATGTTTTGTCAAATATCTAGAAAAATTCTTCGGGAATTATCTTAAAATTCTGGGAGTAGAATGAACTTGTTATACCTCATACATTTCTGTCAAACTTTTGTAACAAAGCGGAAAAGGGGACCAGTAAAAAATTAAACAAAAAATAAAACTTTTTGGATCACCCTGTAAAAAGCATTGCTTGAAATGCGTTTCGGCTGTAACATGTGATTATAAGGATTTTTTTTTCAATTGTCTGTATAAATTGTTATGAGGCTATCACATATATTCAGGAAAATATAATGGTTACTTTGAAAAATTACGAAGGAAATTATATGTTTTTTAATTATCACACGTAGGGTATTAGACCCGATACAAAGCCATTTTTTGATAACTTGGCGTACTATATTCGACACAGCATACTGCAATCACAATACAAAAATGTTAAATATCTTGCGAAATAAGATCATTTTTACTAAATAATTTTTAACTGCGCATGCGCTTACTTTATAAAGACTTCATTTGCATAATTTAATAGCTAAAATTATCGAGCTTCTTGTACGAAAACCCAAAACAAATATATTGCAAATTCAAAAAGTTGTGAGTTATAGAACTGACAGAATTTCAGTTCCTTTCAAAATAAGGAAAATTATAGGGGGTTTTATCAATATTTACTTACAATCAGAGAATACTGTATTACCATTGGGCATTGACTGAATTAAAATAAAAACTAGCTGGAACCCGTCGAATTCGACGATCACTTTATTGATCGTAATGTTTCAAAAATCGTCGCATCATTATTTAAATGTATTTTAAGTTAAAACGTCTAATATAATTTACGACATTTCACTTAAAAAAAAGAAAGTCGGAAAAATGCTTATAAATAGAAATGCTATGTATGACATCACTTTATACAAAGTACTGTCAGTGTGACGTCAAACTGACACCATATAAACAGTTGCTATCTTTTATTTTCTCTTTCTCTTAATACTAAGACTACATGTTAGCTGACCAGTCTGGCGTTGCCCGGGACCATGATAATAACCTTTAATGAACCTTAAATTTGTATGGTTTTACATCTTTAACTCGATTTTGTTTGAATTTCTATCTTTAAATAAAAGCATCGCGAAAATATAATCAGCTGTAACAAAAAAATTACCTCGAACAGAACGAAACTCTGCCTTGTGACCCCGGTGCCTTCGGCATCGCATACACCGGTCGCTAATAACTTAAAAATATTCCCAAAAATTAACCTGGAACCGAACGGACCCTCCCGGTATTGCCCGAATCCATGATACCTTAAATGAACCTTAAATTTGTATGATTTTATAAATTTAATTCGATTTTGTATGAATTTCTGTTTTTAAATGAAAGCATCACGAAAAAAATAATCAGCTGTAACAAAACAATTACCTCGAACCGAACAAAACTCTGCCTTGTGACCCCGGCGTCGGCGGCAGCGCATACGCGGACCGCTAATAGCATAAAAAAATTCCAAAAAATTAACCTGGAACCGAACGAACCCGCCCAGCAATGCCCGGGCCCATGATAATAATCTTAAATGAACCTTAAATTTGTATGGTTTTATATCTTTAACTCGATTTTGTTTGAATTTCTATTTTTAAATGAAAGCATCACAATTATAATAATAATAATAATAATAATCTGTAACAAAAAAAAAATTACCTCAAACAGAACGGAACTCGGGCTCGTGACCCGGTGCCTGTAGCGGCTGGTGCGGCAGCGTATATGCAGGCCGCTAATAACATGAAAAAATTCTCAAAAATTAACCTTGAACCGAGCGAACCTTGAATTTTCAAGAGCTTTCAAATAAGGTGTCACATGGTGGTGTCAACTGCAAAATCCTTTAGTTGCACTTTTCACCGCCAGGGGGCACAGCGTGTTCTATACGAACAACACCAACGGTCAGGAAATATCAAGACCTTTAAAATAAGTTGTAACATGATAGGGTCTACTGCAAAATCACCTAGTTCCATTTTTAGCCACCAGGGGGGGCACTATATTGTATACAAACATTCCCAATCAACATGAAATTTCAAGACCTTTATCAAAAATCGCCTTGAATTTCCAAGACCTTTCAAATAAGGTGTCACATGGTGTCACAAAAATAAATAAATAAATAAAATAAATAAAAAATAAATAAATAAAACAACTTCGGAAAAGCATACTGTACAGAGGACTTTGAGAACGTTTGGTGAAAATTAGAAACAAGTTGTTTTTAGCTGTGGCTTTTGACTTTGACTTTTTTTATTTATTTATTTTTAAACGTACTTTTTAAACAGTAAATTTCAGCATTTTGAATTAGTTGAATTTGTATTAATAAAATTCTAGTTAAAACGTAAATTAAGTAAACAACAACAACAAAAATTTGATTTAGCTTTGTGACAACCATTGCTGTGCTTGCAAATATTTTAAGCGTGCAGGCCCAATTTCTATATTATTTAATCTTAAATATTATAAATTTTAAAGAAACTGGAATTATCTATAAACAACTATTTGAAAATAATATTTTCTAAAAGAATATATATAATAAATAATAACTTTTTTTTCCCTAATCTATGGTTGCTAACAAGAAATAGTAACATAAATTTTTTAAACTTACTACATATAAACAAACTGAAAACAAGATATAGTTTAAAGTGTAATTATTTTTTCTTAAATAATAATCTCTTATAGTTTGAGAATATGAAAATAACAAATACACTGTTATAAAAAAAAAATAACGGTAAAAATATCTATTATATAGAAATTAATAAATTTATTAAAAATTATAAAAAAATGGTATAGAATCACATTATTTTCTATGTAAGCGGATTAATTTCGAAACAGAGTGTTATTTTTGCATCTTTCAAATCTTTCACAGTCTACAATTTTTCTCAACTTTGTTTCATTTAATCTTATCAAGTAGTTTTTTTCTCTCGGAATACTAACTTTGTTCAAGTGTTTTAGCGTTAATAATGTCCTTATTTAGGTTCATTGTAACTTTATGTATTCATAATCTTTCTCTAGTGCTATAATAACAAGTTATAATTCCCTAACTCTAGTAATTTGTATTTTTCGTTCGTGTTTATTCGTAATCTGAATATTTTTTAAGAATTAATCCATGTTAATTAAAAATATATTTTTACCTCCAAAAGTAGTATAAAGCAATCGGATTAATTTTAGAAATTAGAAATATAGAACACATTTACTGCATTTTATTCACTAATTCGTAATTATTTTCTCAAAAATTTAAATAATCTGTGAAAGGTTCTATGTGTTCGAAAAGAAATATTTTAATTAGCTTTTTATAATTAATACTCATTTGTCAAAAATTGGCTGAATTTAAAAGAGTATGTTGTGACCATCACTAAACTTTCTTAAGCATTTCCCAAATTCATACAGTAAAAATTATTTTTAAAAATTATTATTTATAAAAAGTATTTTTCATGACAATTACAGACGATTTTCATCTCAAAACTAGTCAATTTTGTGTCCTATAAGCAACATAAAAAAAAAAAATCATTTCTTCAAAGATTTTTTTTTTCTTTAAATAATGAAAAAAAATCTATTTATTTGAAATTGTCATTGATATATTGTTTAACCATTCGTTTTAAAAGTATTAACGAGTTATTTTAAACAGTACTCAGATTGAAAATTTACACTCTCCTAAGGAAGAGCGACGCCCTATACATGCAAAAATACTATTCAGGTTGACTATTACTATTAAAAATACAATATTTTAAATTTAAAATTGAAATTTTAAAAGTGCAACTCGTTTTGCGTACATTTTTACGAAATTTTGTTCTTTGCTACGATATTAAATAAAATGATAAAACATGACGACAAAGCTCTCTGTTGAGTGATATATACATAACATTTTCTAAACAGCAATGCATGTCAAGATGCAACTAACTGTAACTTTTTGTAAAGTTATAAGCATTATTTCTTGAGGTAGATTTGGCAGAATATCTTTATCAAATACACACAGAAAGACATTTTATAAATATGATGAATTCATGTTCAGGTATCTCAAAATGAGCAAATAAAAAAATAATAAAAAAAATAAAAAAGAAACTGGCGATCTAAAATTTTTACAAATCAGTTATTATTATTATTATTATTATTATTATTAAGTATAGTAGAACGTAAGAAGCCATTTTATTTAAAAAAAAAAAAAATCTTCAAAGCATTGTGCATAAAAATTGAGAGTTTCGTAATAGAAAATCAATAAATAGAGATATAATAAAAGTATTATTTTCTAAATTATCTTTTTACTTCCATTACCTGACTACTGTAGGTAAAGGAAAAATTGTTTTCGGTCCAAAATTTCCATAGCGAGTTTTTACCTGATTTTACATGTTTAAAAATCTCCTAAGTCTGAAAAAAAGTGTTTTTCTTTCTTAATTAATCAGTGTGTAAGCTTCAAAATTAAGACATGTCTCATGTATAGACTGTTTTGCCAATTCTTGACGAAAGTTGAAAAACCGGAAGCGGGACCATACGTCCATCTCTAGCAAACATTTTATGGATATCTGCTTTTTTTTTTTTTTTTTCTTGAGATATGAAGGATTTTCTGAAAGCACGTTTTGCCCTCTCTCCCTTCCTTGGGAAGCTAATTTTGCAAAATCGCTTCTTAGTTTATGTCTACGTAATAGCAGGAACACTGTCACAAATTTCAAGCTTCTAGATACAGGGTTTGGGCTGGGCGATGATGAATCACTCACTCACTCACATGCGCACTCATGCACTCACTCAGGACAAACGATTTTATATATGCAGGCATTAGATTGGGGATTTTTTTTTTTTTTTAATAAAAATCTTTAAAATAGTAGAGATAAAAAGGAATTAAAAGGGAATTTATTAAAAAAAAAAGTATTATAATATTAAATATATATATATATATATATATATATACCATATTTTTAAATTTTTTGTTGAATCATAGCTATAGAGCTGCATCAGCACTTTATCGATGTGTATAAAATTTTTAAAGTGATAATAACTTTAAATTTTGTGAGATGCGTAATTTAATTTTTTGCAGTTTTTTTACAATAGTAACAATGAAATAAGGGAGGATAAAAACTAATATTTAAGCAATATTTAAGCACGCGGACTCAATTCAGTGAACTAATAAAAAATTAATAAATAAATAAATAAAAGTTAGTTTTAAAAATAAAATATTAATCCTTTTAAAATAACAAAAGCAGGCTTCGCCCGCTTCGCTGGGCACTATAATTCAAGGATTTCTTTTTAATTGAATAATTGAAACGTTTAAATAAATGTGTTTCGATTGGCGACTATTTTCTTCACAGTTTTAGTATGGGATCTCCTTGACTATATCAAACATTTTTTTAACTTCTGGAATCTGTGCAACAAAATATTATTAAAATGAATATTCTCGAAAACAGTCAAATAGAAATGGTAATTCTTCGAATATTCTGGAAACAGCTGAAGCTGTTACTCGTACAGTAAAAGTCAGTATTCGATGAATGGTCGAATCAGAGAACGCACGTGCAGTCGGTAACAAAAGTATCCGAACACTAGAAAAAATTCCTATCTAAAAAAATTACACTTCATAAGGTTATGTTAAATAAATCCTTATGATATCATTGTTCTTACACCGATTAACAACAGGAATCGAGAAGGATTTATTTAACAAAACCGTATGAAGTGTATTTTTTTTTACGTAGGAATTTTTGTTAGTGTTCGGACACTTTTGTTACCGACTGTAAGTCGTTTTCGCAGCAATCATCATAAGCACGTATGCACGCTTCACGCACATGAAAAACAAATAAATAAAAATAAAAAATACTGGACAGCCCTACGAGGCTGTGCATGAATCTCAGAACACACGAAACTCGGTTCCGCGGCAATCACTATCACGCATGTTAAAAGAAAAGAAAAAAAAAAACATCCCTGTACAACCCTACTTTGCTGTGCATGAATCAGAAAACGCACAAAACTCGTTTACGCAGCAATCACTGTCAACGTTGTTACAACCGAAATAAAACATAACTGGACACCCCTACCTCAAATTAATGAAAATCAAATAAACCAATCAAATCTCTCGTAATTCCTCAAAACGTAGCTCTAGTTCATTCTAAAATACACTCAAATCAATGAAAATCAAATAAACCAATCAAATCTCTCGTAATTCCTCAAAACATAGTTCTAGTTCATTGTAAAATACACTCAAATCAATGAAAATCAAATAAACTAATCAAATCTCTCGCAATTCCTCAAAACGTAGCTCTAGTTCAACGTAAAATACTTTCAAATCAATGAAAATCAAATAAACCAATCAAATTCTTTATAATTCCTCAAAACGTAGCTCTAGTTCAACGTAGAATACACTCAAATCAATAAAGATCAAATAAACCAATCAAATCTCTCGTAATTCCTTAAAACGTAGCTCTAGTTCATTGTAAAATACACTCAAATCAATGAAAATTAAATAAACAAATCAAATCTCTCGCAATTCCTCAAAACGTAGCTCTAGTTCAACGTAAAATACTTTCAAATCAATGAAAATCAAATAAACCAATCAAATATCTTGTAATTCCTCAAAACGTAGCTCTAGTTCAACGTAGAATACACTCAAATCAATAAAAATCAAATAAACCAATCAAATCTCTCGTAATTCCTCATAACGTAGCTCTAGTTCAATGTAAAATACACTCAAATCAATGAAAATGAAATAAACTAATCAATCTCTCGTAATTCCTCATAACGTAGCTCTAGTTCAAAGTAAAATACACTCAAATCAATGAAAATCAAATAAACTAATCAAATCTCTCGTAATTCCTCATAACGTAGCTCTAGTTCAACGTAAAATACACTCAAATCAATGAAAATCAAATAAACTAATCAAATCTTTCGTAATTCCTCAAAACGTAGTTCTAGTTCATTGTGAAATACACTCAAATCAATGAAAATCAAATAAACTAATCAAATCTCTCGCAATTCCTCAAAACGTAGCTCTAGTTCAACGTAAAATACTTTCAAATCAATGAAAATCAAATAAACCAATCAAATCCCTTATAATTCCTCAAAACGTAGCTCTAGTTCAACGTAGAATACACTCAAATCAATAAAAATCAAATAAACCAATCAAATCTCTCGTAATTCCTTAAAACGTAGCTCTAGTTCATTGTAAAATACACTCAAATCAATGAAAATCAAAGAAACTAATCAAATCTCTCGTAATTCCTCATAACGTAGCTCTAGTTCAACGTAAAATACACTCAAATCAATGAAAATCAAATAAACTAATCAAATCTCTCGTAATTCCTCAAAACGTAGTTCTAGTTCATTGTGAAATACACTCAAATCAATGGAAATCAAATAAACTAATCAAATCTCTCGCAATTCCTCAAAACGTAGCTCTAGTTCAACGTAAAATACTTTCAAATCAATGAAAATCAAATAAACCAATCAAATCTCTTATAATTCCTCAAAACGTAGCTCTAGTTCAACGTAGAATACACTCAAATCAATAAAAATCAAACAAACCAATCAAATCTCTCATAATTCCTCATAACGTAGCTCTAGTTCAATGTAAAATACACTCAAATCAATGAAAATCAAATAAACTAATCAAATCTCTCGCAATTCCTCGAAACGTAGCTCTAGTTCAACGTAAAATACTTTCAAATCAATGAAAATCAAATAAACCGATCAAATCTCTTATAATTCCTCAAAACGTAGCTCTAGTTCAACGTAGAATACACTCAAATCAATAAAAATCAAATAAACCAATCAAATCTCTCGTAATGCCTCATAACGTAGCTCTAGTTCAACGTAAAATACACTCAAATCAATGAAAATCCAATAAACCAATCAAATCTCTTGTAATTCTTTAAAACGTAGCTGTAGTTCAATGTAAAATACACTCAAATCAATGAAAATCAAGAAAACTAATCAAATCTCTCCTAAGATTCTGCATTCTGCGTCATTATAGAAATGAGAAGTTTTATTTTCATATTTTTATTAATTAAAATAAAACTAATCAAAAATTCGAAAATCTGGCTTCGATGTGCACAATGACAGTTCGCAGGGCACCTTTGTGTTAAATCACGTGACTGTCCGAGGTACCGTTTTCGAGAACAGTGAAATATAATTATATATACAAATATTGCTCACTTAATAGTATAAGATACATTAGTATCATAAACAACATTAGTACTTTATCAATATGTAGAAATTTTTTAAAGCTATAATAACGTCAATTTTTGTGAGATGCCTAATTTAACTATTTATAAATTTTTAATGATCACATTTATTTAAATGTATTTATTTTCATGTCGAAAGAAAATGAACTCGTAAACTTTATTTGGCAACAGTTCAATTATAGCTAATATTTAAATGGCT
The DNA here is from genome assembly GCA_963930645.1 of Salticus scenicus. Classification (NCBI taxonomy): domain Eukaryota; kingdom Metazoa; phylum Arthropoda; class Arachnida; order Araneae; family Salticidae; genus Salticus; species Salticus scenicus. Next base: position 191,217,803 of record OZ005658.1, on the reverse strand, counting down.
AATTTTAAAGCTTTTAGGAAGTTATTGTTTTCATATTTTAATTAATTAAAAGGAAAGAAAATCAGTCTTCGAGCGTTGTCATGGTGTTCTGAGCTATTCTAACAGTTTCGAATGTCTAGCTAGTCGGGAAGTTAGTTAAAAATCGATTGTATGATTTGTAGTGGGCAAACAAATAAACAAACAAACAAGAAAGCGAGTTATTAAAAACATGGTAATATTAAATTAGAAAAGATTTATTCTTTGCAATAAGTAGTTTCAGATTTCTATTTCTCGCTGTTAAAAATTTAGATACCAGATTGGATCAAAACTTGGTAATAAAGGAGTTGTAACATTTTAGATTGAATCAAAATTTAGTATTATAATAACTGCAACCACAAGATGGTGAAAACCTATTACCATGGTTTGCTGCTTCTTGTTGAAAAAACACACAAAATCGTGCTGAAAGTTTTCTCCATATTATGGTTCTCAGCTAGTTATACCAAATTTTGGTTCAACCTTGAACAAAATTTTTAACAATGTAACTTGTAATATTTTCAATAAAAGTAAATACATAAAGTGATTCATTTAATTACTGTATTGCACAATTTTAAATGATTTCAATTATTTAGTCAAATTTTCTTTCTAAGCAACTCAAACATATATATAACATTAGCATGATAATGATATTTTTCGAAAAATAACATATATTTATTTAAACATTTACTCTGTGACGCAGCAAACTGTTAATAATATTCTTATTTAGATTTACACTATTTTCATAACATTTGTTTCGCATTATAACTTGCAAAAGAAAGAAAGCAAGGTCTGGATCTTAATAATTTGAAGCTTTTTTTCTTAACTATTTGTTCTTACACAATCACTAAGAATCTCTAAGAAAAAAAAAATCTATGTTAATTAGGAACATTTTTTCAACATAGAATAATGCAATATGCTGATTTTTCAACCGATAAAAATCCGAGGAGAAGAATATAGAATAAATTAGATTTATTAGTATTTCATTTAGTCTTTCGTTATCAGGTTGAGTTAGATTTTTTTTTTTTTTTTTCTTTATTGTAGATACGTTATAGACAATGACAAATATACATAAAGCAAAATGTTTAACTTTCCAATGATTTCCTTTTCTTTCTTTTCTTTTTCTTTTTTCTTTCCTCAAGTTATTAAATAAGATTTAAAAAATAAAAGTAGAGAAAAGAAAGAAAGAAAAGTGAAACTGAAAAGATACTGTACTTCAAATTTATTTCTCTCTTTCTCCCTAATTTTTTTTCCCTATAAGGAAAAAGCTATAATGATTTTTTTTAAACATAATAATTAAGTTTAAGATTTTTCTCTGTCTGTTTTATTGTACTTTTTGTTTGTTTGTTTGTTTCAATCTTTATTTCATCATTTTCTAATTTGAATTCACTAATATATTTAGTACACGTTTTCTTAAAAAAGAAAAAAAAGAAAAAAAAAAAAAAAGAGTTCTGTAAAATAATTCTTTCTACAAGTCGCTAGGAATTTCTTGTGTATCATATTATGACAGTGTTTATTTAAGTGAATCAAAGTAAAAAATAATTATATTATGCTGGCAATCATTGACTACTGATTAATATTGATTTAACCAATAATTTAAAACAAGAAATTCAAAGTTTATTTACCATCAGGTATATCAACTTAAAATTTATTTTCAGGAAGAATTAAAGATACTTTGCAAACAAAAAGTAGTATTTTGTTATCCTAATATAATTAATTGCAATAACAACGGGTTTGGCCATATCTAGAAGCAGGTATATGAGACCAGCTATTGCTAGGTTACAAAGAAAAAAAATCTTTCTTTAATTCAAGCAAATAAAACAAATGTAAGATATGTTCAGTTTAATTTTCTAATAAATAACAATTTTAATTTTGCTTTCTTCTATACAAATATAAGAAGAAAATATTGGATTCCTTAAAACTTTCGATGGATTTACCCGCTTTGCGATGTACCGAATACGATTTGACCGTTTTTAGTTAATGTCTGTATGTCTATGTGTGTGTATCGCAAATTTTTTGGACGCTGTATTTCACGAATCAATAAACGAAATTTAGGCAAATTGGTATTTAGTTGGACCCTGACCTGAACTGTTGATGATCGCATTTGGAGATTAATCCCCCAACATGTGGCGCTGCAATTCCATTTTTTCTAAACAGTATCGAAAAATCATTCGCATAAATGTACATAATGAGACTTATTTTTAACGCATGGTTATAAAATTAATATGAATTATTGATAATAGTAGTAGTAAACTAGAAAAGAAGAGTGCGCATGTAGGAGCATCGCCACCGTAGGGTGCAGTACTCCCCCCCCCCTGGGGGTATAAATCTTAATGTGGGTAACTTTCGAAAGAACTCGTTAATACCTTTAAAATGAATAGTTGAACCACAGATCTGTGACAATTTAAAGCAAAATTATCGCTTTTTTTTAAACCTTAGAAAAGAGAATCTCATTTTTTCTTATGATGATACAAAATTGACTTTCTTTCAGCATTTAGAGTTATACTTCTATGAGATAAAAATCGTCTGCATTCATCATGGAAAATAATTTTAATAAATAATAATTTAAAAAATAATTTGTACTACGTGAAATTGTATAAGATTATATACAGGTCTTGTGGTGGCCACAATATCCTAGTTTTAATTTACAAACATATTCCAGCATTATATTATATTTACCTATTCCCATTAAAAAAAAGGAGAAAGCATTTACATTTTACAACTAATGTTTAATAAAAAGTGTATCATAAACCTTCATTTTCATATTACAAACATTCTACTATATCCATATTTACAAAATTATACAAAGATTTTTTACTGTATTGAATTATATATTTTTGAATAAGTATGATAATTTCCTATTTTTAATGATATTTTATATTAAATATAAAATTCCAAATTTTCCCCGCAAAACTAAGGACCTTTTTTTTTTTTTTTACCACTGTTCATCTAGCATAGAGAGATTTCTCGTAGGTGAACATACAAAGTGAATACTCTCTTTATATAAACCAAATTTATTGTCGAAATTACATTCGAAAAATCTTTACATATTATAAATAAATATTAACTATAAAACATATTAATTCTCAGGGGGAAAGTCAGCATAAAACCTGGACGTAATTCGAACTTCCTATAACATTTTGTAGGTATTTTAATGATTTACGCAGGCATTTTGAAGAAAAATAAAAACAGTGGGTGTCCTTCACAAAATTTTCAGATTTTTTTAAAGGTCCCATATAGGTTTACCCAAAATGCCTGTATGAAGCCTTTAAAAAATTGGAATAATCTGCAAGTTTTCTGAAGGCTACATTTAAAACAATTTTCGATGATATTTTTGCATAGGTTTTAATAGACTTTATGGTTTGGCTATACAGGCGATCTGTGATTCGTGGTGTAAGATACATACTCAATTTGTTTAATTCAATAATTAATATATTGGCTATATACTTACTGTCGAATTACTGCAAAATTACTATCGAAAAATACTTTTAGAATATAAAAAATTATTAACTATAAAACACAATAACTTTATGAGATTGTGTAGTTTGCCTACTTATAAGCCGTGATTCTTGGTGTAAAATATATTCTGCATTTGTTTATTTCAATATTTTTATTACATTCTTCTATATGTAATATACAAAAAGTATTTGATTCGTGAAAATTTTCGACCTCCGGTTTTCGATGGATTTACACGTTTTGGGATATCCTGAAAACGATTTGATAGTTTTTAGAAAATGTCTGTGTGTCTGTGCGTCTGTGTGTATCACGAATTTTGTGGACGCTGTATCTCATGAACCAATGAACGAAATTTAACCAAACTTCGTATTTAGTTGGACCTTGACATAAGCTAGTGCTGATTAGATTTGATGATCAATCGCTCAACAGGTGGCGCTGTGATCGCATTTTTTCTAAATTTTTAACATGGCAGTATAGGACAAAATTTCGTATAAATGCAAATAATGAGAGTTATTTTTAACTTGTGATTGTAAAATTAATAAGAATTATTAATAATAGTAGTAGTTAACTACGAAAAAAATTTTGTGCATGTGGGAGCATCCCTCTCTCCCCCCCCCCCCGGGGCGGGGTAAATTTTCAAGATGAGTATCTTTCGAAAGGTGTCGTCAATACCTTTAAAACGAATGGTTGAACTATACATCTGTGATAATTTAAAACAAAGTTATCGATTTTTTTACTTTTAACGAAAAAAAAAACTTAAAAAAAAATCATAATTATTATTATTATTATTATTATTTTATTATTATTATTATTATTATTATTATTATTTGTAATATTGAGAAAAAAATGGACTTTTTTTTGGATATTTAGTGTTATACTACTTCTCTTGTATGGAAATCTTCTGCATTATCATGGAAGATAATTTTTTTAATACACTCGAACCTCTCATTAAGGGACACCTATGGGACCTGACATTTTGTCCCTTAAATAGAGGTGTCCCTTATTCAGAGGTTCAATGAAAATTTTTTAAATAGACTTTGCACTCAGTTACACATCAATTAATCAATGCACTTTGGCAATGCAAATTACACACTAATAAAGTCAAGTCTTTTTAAAAAGAAAATTACTTACATGATATAGTTAATTATTTTATTAGGACCAATTTTACTGAACTTGCCTATGCACATAAATTTCTAATTCAAATTGTATAAAATTACAAAGCAAATGCATAGCTCAAGACTACTACATATTTTTAATATCACTATTTTTTAGTGCAAATTTTTGTTATATTTAAACACAGAAAATTTAAGGAAATGTACTATAAATTTATTATGAATAATACTTTTATAAAAAAGAAGAAAAATGGTAGAGAAAAAATGCAGTAGTTGGCAGCTATGCAAATGCATACTGACCATACAAATGTCAATGTTTTGCACAGATTGAAGTCTTCCATCTTTAAAATCATTCATAGTGTCAAACCTAATCTCAATCCAACAATAGTGCATTATCTGTGTGCGTATTGTGTGATTAGCTTAACTGTTATTGCTTTGTGTTTCTGGAAGCAGGTGCTAGATCTAAAATTCCAAATATCACTGTCCATTCACGTTACTTTTAGTGCACAATAAAGAGGGCAATTGTTCTTTTAACAGAAAAAACATTTACGTTTTGCAAAAAGTGTAACCACCGATGTTTCATCTTGCATTTTAAAATTTTTATGTAATACAAATTATAAAATTTACAGCAAATTAAAAAAGTTATAAATAATACAAATTGATTTTTTTTTTTTTTTTTGAAAATTTTGATGTCCTTTAAACAGAGTGTCTCTTCTACGGAGGTGAATACATTAACATCCCTATTCCTAGGGACTTTGACCAGAGAATTTGTCCCTTAAATAGAGGTGTCCCTTATTCGGAGGTGTCCCTTATGGGAGGTTCGAGTGTAATAATTTTAATAAATTATTTTTACTGAGTGAATTTGTATAGGAAAATATAAAAGAAAGTCATGTGGTGGCCACAAGTTACTAGTTACATGTTGATTATAAACTTTTATATCTAATTGCCATCGATTTACATTAAAAAATAATAAATATCTACTTAAAATTACATACCGACATCTTGCGCTGTTTTTGTTCAATCTTTGTTGTAAAGATAGGCTTAATTTTTTCAAAATGGTAATTGTTCGTACTGTCGTATATAGACAATCAGATTCGTATGCATTAAGTAAGTGAGAAGTAACTATTTTAGAGTTTTACAGTATCGTAATGTAGTATATTTGTATCTATTATTAAATTTTAAATGTCGTGTAAAAAATAAATGTGGTATAACTAAATATTACACGCATTTATTTAATGTAAAATAATAATAATAATAATAATAATATTTAATTAATTTTTATAGGATATGAAATATCCCTCAATTTTTTGAACTGATGTTTTTTGTGGTTAAGGTAATTTTAAAGTTTAATTTTTAAAATATTATACAGACAAAGAAACGGGAACTAACTTAAATTTTCTATTTTAAAATGATTATGAATATTTTTTTTTTTTTTTTTTATGTTTTTTAACATTTTTCTAAACTTTTGATGGGTCTTGATAATCGTCATAATTTTTATCTTCAAATGCATAATCATAATTTGAAGGTGAGATAATCCTCACTTTTGGGAATTTTTTGGGGATTGTAAAACTTATACAGGCAAAACAACACTTCAATTTTGCATTTTTTCAATACAGCCGTACGGTTAAACACTGAGAAAAATTTCTGTAACGCACATATAGAGTCTAAATTGTGTCTCTATTAAAAATATTTCCATGCCATCCTTTTAAATTTTAGTCTCTATTGAAAACGAGTTCTAGAAACCCCTTTTAGAACTCTCGAGCGTTTGCCTATATTATTGAGGTCAAACTTTTCTAAAAATCTCTGAAAATAAATGCGAATACAAGAGGCGAGTTCTAACAACTATAATCTTAGATTATGACCCAATTCTAGAAAATCAAGCAAGAATTTCTTGCAATACAAAGGGTTCAGAATATTCAGAATATAGTTTCAAAATCTAGAAATGCATAGACTAGAAATTCTCGATCATTTCGTCTATTCAGATTATTGGCGTGCCTTACATGCATAGCTCGGAAATCTATATTTCTGGTTTTAGGATTTAGAAAATGACCACTTATTAGTTCTAGATGAAGGCGGTATATATTTTTACTAAGTGAAGCAGGTTCTATGTTTATATAATAAAAAGAAAAAAAAAAGTCAAATATTTTACCTACAGAATAGAAACACGAATTTAAAAGTACTAACAAATTCAGCATGTGCTCGAGGCTATAATTGATACGATGTAAGCAAAATAGTAAAGATTTTTCTTTTATCATTATGCATACATAAGTAAAAAAAATATATACATATTATGACTGAATTACTAACTAGAAAAATAAAATGATAACAGATGGGAAATAAAATAAAATAAAATAAAATAAATATTTACTCTCCCTATAAATAAAGTAAATAAATCTCTATAAATAAAATAAATTTTCTCTTCCTATACACAATTTACTAACTAATCAAAAAAGATATTTGCAAAATATACTTTCCTGATTAATAATTTTTTCGGCACCCGTAACAGTTTAGTGACAGCTTTTGGATGATATATTACTATCACATTTTAATTAATAAGAAAATTGATGGAATATTTCTAATCCAGACTTATATTATCTTGCATCTTTTATCAGAATAAATTACAGTTTTCGGGACTTTTTCTTTACCAGAGTTTGTGCAAAGAATTTTTTTTTTTTTTTAATTATTTCTGTATATAATGGAAATCTAGATATATTATTCTTAAAATGTAATCTGTTTGTATACACATCTTCTTATGTAAACTTAATGGTATTTTGCGTATAATAGTTAGAGAGTGCATATTAAATTTTTTCTCCGATAAAGTATGTTGCATTTAAAATACAATAAGTTACATTGAATCTGAATTTTGTTTCGACTAAACTTTGATGAAAACTTAAAACAATTTTCGATAAACACATAAAGGTAATATATATATGGAAGCACTAAAAAGTGTTGGGTTGTGTAGATTAAGAGCAATTGACTGCTCTAGGGTCCTAAACCTGAGGGGGAGTGTTAAGAATGGTTCTAAATAAGCACATTGGTAGAGGGCTTTTTGCAAATTTTATTCCGTAAAATTTAGAGAGGATTCCTTTTACGTCCTTTCAAAATCCCATTTTCATGATTTAAGCTGAAAAAATAAATAATGATAATAATTAATATGAAAAAATAAACTTAAATCAGAATATGAAAAAATATACTTATTAAACAACAGACCAATGTTGAGCTGTAATTCAAAAGTCTTGAATTATATAACATAGTTCTACATTTTTAAGACTTTATTTCCAATAAATTATCAATATGTTTTTGGTGTTTATCATCGTGATAATTTAAATTTTTATACATATTTTTAAAACACGCATACCTACACAGATTAGGCCGCTTTCGTGCAAAAACTTTCATTCTTATAAATCAAGCTGATTAAATTTCAACACATAATGATTTCCAAACTTACTAAAATTACAAACAATTGCCATAAATAATGCAAGTTCTTGAATCCTCCGAATTGCGTGTCTGTTCATATGTATCAAGTCTTGTACATATTTCATAACACTCATTAACACAATACATTGTTATTTAGGAAACATTAGATTGAATTGTGTATATCAATAAATTATCACACAGTTACGAAATTTCCAAAATGACATAAAATATTATGCAGTTTGCTACAGTAGATTATTACAATTGTATAGGCAAACAATAAATTTACTACGTATATACATTCTTTATAAAAATCTTTTTGATTTCAAAAGCAATTAAAAAAAAAAAAAAAAAAACTCTAAAACCTTTTCTTTATTATTAATGTATTAATAATCTGGGATTTATTTTTATTTATTTATTTAATTAATCAGCAATGCCTTTTTCATCTCTAAGTAGTAGACTTTGCCTGCTACGCTAGTAACGATATTAAAAAGAATATTCAAAAAAAAAAAAAAACATTAACCGCTGCATTTTAAATCACATTATAAATAAAAAACTAAATAATAATAATAATTATTAAAACCACTTAAAACCCTCTGGGTCACCACAGCTTTAGGCAGCATTTTCTCCCATCCACTGTTTCGTTAATCGATCCCTACTACTTTCATTTTCGACATGAATTTCTTTGACAGATTATACTGCTCTGAAAAAAAAAAAAAAAAAAAAAAAAAAAATCGAGATCTGATACCATTTTTGCTGATTCTTATGCCAAATGACCTCCTGAATCCGAATATGACTCCCATTTTGCCCAGTCACCCACCGTTTTCTAGATACACCACTCCCTCCTTCAATTTCTTTCCCTGTTCGATAATTGTATGATTATGAATTAGATTTAAAGAATGGAAAATAATTAATTTAACATCTAAAAACAAAAAATATATAGTTTAAAAAGTAACATTAATAACAGATTAAAAAAATATAAGATATGTAATGCATAATTTCAGTGGCAAATGTCCATGTTTTAGAATTTTCCACCTCTGTAGCCCCTCAGAAGGTATTTAGCGGTTAAAACAATCCTCTCCTCTCCTAAAAATTAAATTTATAGCCATAAAATCACCAAAAAATGATAAAAGTAGGGGCTATTCCTAAAAAACGGTGGGTGATAAGGCAGAATGGCGTCATATTCGGATTCAGGAGGTCATTTTATATAATAATATGCTGAAATGGTGTCAAAGACAATTTTCATGCCGAGCAGTGTTATCACCTTCACTCTACAACAATAGATGACAGCACCAGACAATATCCAGAGTTGCATAAATTTTAATTTAAAAAAATTATGGGAGTTCTGCCTCCTGCTACTTCCCTCACGAAGCCCCAAGGGAGGCTTGACCTCCCCCCGACTGGCTTCACTTATTAACCCCTTCGAGGCTCTGCCGGCCTATTTGCTGCTTTGCCTTTCACTGAATAGGAATATTAATAGTGCATAACACAAGACACATACACACACAAAAAAAAAAAAAAGTGTTATAGAAATTCCCATATTCAATGTCAGATTGAAATACATAATACTTGATACCACATTCTTTTTTTTAATAAAATGTTATGCTTAAAATCAGTAATTTTTTTAGAATAGAATGAAATTCACAATATCTTGACCATTTTGCGTTACAGATATAGTATATGGACCCCCCTTCCTTGGCGACTTTTAAATTTTTTTCACTATTTCGCGATGGAATTGTGGCGCAATTGCTTGTTTAAAAAAAAAAATAAATAAATAAATAAAAAGGGGGGGGGGGGAAAGAAAGAAATCAAGTTCCTATTTTTTCTTATGCCTATACTTTATTCTAATGCCTATTTTTTTTTTTTTTTTTTTTGCCATAAGTAGAAATAGGAAATGTATCACAGAAATGCCTAATACTGTAATGTTAAAAAAAAATATCAGTACGAAATAAGATTTATAAATGAGTTTGAATTTGACTCTTATTTTTTTATGCCAAAATATATCCGAAGTATTAAAAAATATGCTTTTGAATTAAAAAAAAAAAAAAGATAAATACACTTTAAAGGAAAAAAAAAAAAAACTTATATTTTTTTTTTTTTCTAAACGTCATATGAGATTGCCAGTAAGAAAATAAATTTTCTAAAAGTAGAAAAAAAAAAAAAAAAAAAATAGACGAAAAATTTCTTTGCTACATTGACATTGACATTGACATTTACTTTATTTTATTTCACACCGTGGATTACATTTTATATTTTCTCGTGGAAAATGATATCATAACAGGAAATCAACGCCATAAGATAAAAAAATTTCAAAGGGGACAATTGGAATACCTTTATAAACCCGACGTTTTTCGTGAATAACTTCGTTAATTAAAAAAATAGAAAGTTCTAAGTAGCTTAAATGTTTTCTTTGGAGTATTCTGGAAACATTGATACGTCTCGTAATGCGAAGGACACTGCCCACCGAGAAAAAATGCGGTCGCAGACCCAAAAAAAAAAAAAAAAAAAAAAAAAATGACGCCAGCCACAACAACTATTTTTTTTAAATTGATATAGAAGAAAGAAAACCTCATAAAAAAAATTGGGCTTCGAGGTGCAAAAGGACGGTTCAAAACGCCCTGCCGTTAATTATCTGCAGAAAAGCAACACATAAGCACGTGGATGATCCAATCCACGATCTTCGGGTTTTTAACATGACTTTCTAACCGACTGAGCCAATGGGTATGGAGAAACATTTCACATTTACATTTCTATCTTCAGAGGCGATCATTTCAGAAGCTTATATATTTTAATTAATTATAAAATAACCAATAAAATTTTTTGAAAATCAGGCATGGAGGTGCATCAGAAGAGGTCATAACGGATCTCAATTTAAAGTTCTGTAGAACTGTAATCAGTTGTTTGTCTACAAAGCGATGGATATACACACATATCTTCTTTTATTATGCGTAGAAATATTTTAAATAAAAAATGAAGTTTTGTCGATCATAAAACAAACTTAGATTCATTTATTTTAACTGAATCTTGTCTTTTTTTTATATTGAATAATAAATATAATATGTCTTAGTTATCAAATAAATCATATTCCGTTCATACAAAATTAAGGTTTTCTAGAAAGATATTAATTTTGTATTTAAATTAATTTTTTTTTTCTTTTTTTTCAATCTTACGAAAACTTTTAAATGAGGAACTTGCATACATGTGCATTAATTAAGTAAAACAAATCCGATTCTCATTAATTAATTACAACTAATTTTTAATATTATAGTCTGTAAAATTTTAAACGAAATATCGAATATTAAATATTAATGTTTAAATAGTATTTTATAAACAGATTTAATTGTAATATCTTATACTTGTCCGAATTTCAGAGAATGCTAAAAGAAATATACATGCAGTAACAGAAAAAAAAAAAAAAAAAAACACTCATTTCTTACCAAACTTGTATCAATACCATAATTCAGGTTATTATTATTATTATTATTTAAGAACAAGTAATAAAAAGTTTCATTAACATGTCAGTAACGCATTCTCCATTGATGTTATTCTTTTAGTGGTGTTAATTTCCTGTACCAGACCAGCGTCACACAGACTTGACATGTAATCCATGTCACTTTAATAATGGCTGTTTACTATAAGTTGAAAAGAAAACATTTGTTAGCAGTGGCTTCGACAGAAAACTTTTCTGAGGGGACAATTTTAAAATCGAAAAAGTTTCGATTTATTTTAGAAATTCACCTTGATTCAAATGGAGAGATGATTAAGCAAGCCTGTGTAAAATCATCTGCTAATGCAACAAATTTCATGCGGGTAATTTAAGCTGTGACGTTTATTTATGAAATTTATACAGCTTATTCCAAACCGAACTAATGGGTCGACTCGAACATTTCTCTCAGGTAAAGGTTAAAACAAACCTGACATGCAGATCGGGTATGCTTAGCCCTAATTAATTATGTGATAAAAATTTTATTTGGATAACTATTGAAAATCCACTGACATAATTAAAGCTTCAAAAAGAGATATTATAAAATTTTCCAACAGGACAAGTGATCCACATTGGTCTTATGTCCGACACTCTATGCTTTTTATTTCCATAAACACAAAATAAATATCGAATATTCTGAATCTTTTGATAATTACGTATATTTTCATATAGTGTTACTTATTATTTTTAACCATAATTAAATTTTTGCAAACCTATAATTTCAAAGTGCACATCTACTAATTTTGGAGTAATACTGAGTGTTTCATCTTCAGGCGATATCTGAATAAAGAAAATATTGCCATATTTAATACAAACGCCCTTGTTACTTAAAATGGGGCCCTTAAACTCTAAACATTCATTTTCTTTTTAAATAATCATTCTTAAACTGAAATTGCCAGAAATTATCAGGAATCTTTCATTTTCGAAATTAAAGGAAAACATACTACATCGTGTATGTAGTAGCTACTTATTAAAAAAAAAAAATATGAATAATATTATGTCAAAAAGCAGTAATTGATAACTATCGAATGTTATCTTCAATAAAAGAGCAAGAAAATTAATATGCAATGACTCATTCTAATATACCGCAGTATGTTGTAATAAGATTCTCAAGAAAATTAAACAATAATAATAATAATAATAATAATTTGAGTCACTTTTAGTTATGAATGAAGTCTAAGAACAAACAAGTTTTTTATTACTTAGTACTACTACAATTTATTACTATATTATTGGTATGAGCATAAGTAAAGGTTGGTAGAGTAATGGTTGAAAAAAATCAGTATTGTATCGGACATTAAGATTGAGATGGGCATTGCCGACTATATACATTGTAAAAAATATGTCCTATTTGCTGCTAGAAATTCTCAGTAATTTTAGAAAATACATTCTGACAACGTAATTTTTTCGTAAATTACGGGTATTTTCTCAAATTGCAGAGAATTTCTGGCAGCAGCTAGGACATATTTTTTACAGTGTACTAATAAGGGAGGTTAAGAAACGTGCCATTACAATTTTGATCCTTTATGGTGGAGATGTCTTTCCCAATCTAGTAACCAGACGATTTAAATAACATACGCAGGAATTAGAGCATTTGACAGGGCCAAACTGATTAACGAGAATTAAACATTGACACACCCAAGGGCGTTATGAAAACAATGCGATAAATACATAACGCATTGTATTTATCGCATGATACACGCATGATACATTTGATTTACATGCATGATAACGCATGATACATTTATTGCATGATTTATCGCATTGTATTTATCGCTCCTAAATACTGATTGCAGAGAGTTCTGCTTTTCTTTTGATGCTATAAGACAAAACCAGGTAAATTATTATTCCATATGAGAGTTATACCAATATATTCATTTTCAGATTTGTATAAGTTTATTAAAATTAATGAAATGAATTTATATGTGAAATTAAATTAATATAAAAACGCATTGCTCTAAAAAAAAAAAAAAAAAAATGTAACTAAGCTTGATACGCTCATCAAATCGTTTAATGCGTTAAATTTGAAGTTTTAAATTTCTAGTTTTCTAAATTATCAGAATATATATATATATATATATATATATATATTACATGCATAATCTTTCATAAATTCTAGTGAAGTCGAAGTAAACGGAAATTGCCTTCATATCTTTAATGACAACCTTGTTTTTATCTTAATATATATAAATCTCGTGTCACAATGTTTGTCCTCAATGGACTCCTAAACCACTTAACCGATTATAATAAAATTCGCACACCATGTGCAGTTCGATCCAACTTGAGAGATAGGATAGTTTAAATCTCAAATTATAGTCGCAATTTTAATTTATTGCTAATTATTTGTCTGTTATTATTTGACAGTCACAATTATCTGTTAACTCCAAATGATTCTAACAGATGTCGATACCTTTCGACTGGGTTGAAATGAAAGCTGAAATATATTTGGTGCTGCCATCTACACAAAGAATCTTCAACTTTTTAACCTATTAATAAATTTCGTATAATTCAATTATTTCCACTTTTTAAATTTTTGGTGTTAGCATAGCCGGCCACGTGTTACTTAGACTGAAGTGTAAATTGAATTCATATTATAATGAAGATAATACAGTGAAATTAATCCTGTTTTTTACTTATTTGTGCTTCATTGATCAAAACTTTATAATTACGATGTTTGTCCGGGGTAAACTCCTAAACTAACCCTTACTAAAATTTAAGGTTTTTTAAAACTTTTTTTATGGTTTTATCCAGGTTTTTAGGTATTTAAAAGGTTTCTTTGAAGTTTCGCTAAAAAATACTTCCTGAAAAGAAACCTCATCTAAGTTTTCTTTAGGTTTTATTCTTAAAACCTCCTGAAAACCTGCGTGGTTTTATGTTTTCTAGAGGTTTCCCAAGGTTTCGGATAAACACTTCGATGATAATAAGTTTCTTTATGGTATTTAGATAATACCTCCGCTATACCTACAACCAAAAACGTTTTATCAAGGTTTTATTTTTAAAACCTTTTAAAACCTGCACCGTTTTAGGTCTTAAGAGGTTTTCCAAGGTTTCAGATAAATACATCGATGATAATAAGTTTTCCTTTGGTATTTAGATAATACCTCCACTATACCAACAATTAAAAACGTTTTTTAAAGGTTTTACTTTTAAAGCCTTTTAAAACCTGCGCTGTTTTAGGTCTTATAGATGTTTCCCAAGGTTTCAGATAAATACATCCAGAATAATAAGTTTTCTTATGGTATTTAGATAATACTTCTACTATACCTTCAATCAAAATCGTTTTTTAAAGGTTTTACTTTTAAAACCTGCACTGTTTTAGGTCTTATGGAGGTTTCCCAAGGTTTCAGATAAACACATCGATGATAACAAGTTTTCCTATGGTATTTAGATAATACCTCCATTATACTTGCAATCAAAAACGTATTTTTTTTAGTTTTATTTTTAAAGCCTTTTAAAACCTGCGCTGTTTTAGATCTTATAGAGTTTCTCAAGGTCTCAGATAAATACATCAAGGATAATAAACTTTTATACGGTATTTAGATAAAACCTTCACTATACCTACAATCAAAAACGTTTCTTAAAAGTTTTATTTATAAAACTTTTTAAAACCTGTTGTTTTAGGTCTTATAGAGGTTTTCTAAAGTATCACATAAATAGATCGATGATAATAAGTTTTCTTATAGTATTTAAATAATACCTCCACTATACCTGCAACCAAAACCATATTTTTTTAGTTTTATATTTTAAACCTTTGAAAACCTGCACTTTTTCTGATTTTATAAAGGTTTTCCCAAGGTTTTCGGATAAATACATCGATGATAATAAGTTTTCTTATAGTATTTAAATAATACCTCCACTATACCTGCAACCAAAAACATATTTTTTTAGTTTTATTTTTTAAACCTTTGAAAACCTGCACCGCTTTAGGTCTTAAGAGGCTTTCCAAGGTTTCAGATAAATACATCGATGATAATAAGTTTTCCTATGGTATTTAGATAATACCTCCACTATACCAACAATTAAAAACGTTTTTTAAAGGTTTTACTTTTAAAGCCTTTTAAAACCTGCGCTGTTTTAGGTCTTATAGATGTTTCCCAAGGTTTCAGATAAATACATCCAGAATAATAAGTTTTCTTATGGTATTTAGATAATACTTCTACTATACCTTCAATCAAAATCATTTTTTAAAGGTTTTACTTTTAAAACCTGCACTGTTTTAGGTCTTATGGAGGTTTCCCAAGGTTTCAGATAAACACATCGATGATAATAAGTTTTCCTATGGTATTTAGATAATACCTCCATTATACTTACAATCAAAAACGTATTTTTTTAGTTTTATTTTTAAAGCCTTTTAAAACCTGCGCTGTTTTAGATCTTATAGAGTTTCTCAAGGTCTCAGATAAATACATCAAGGATAATAAACTTTTATATGGTATTTAGATAAAACCTTCACTATACCTACAATCAAAAACGTTTCTTAAAAGTTTTACCTGCACTGTTTTAGGTCTTATAGAGGTTTTCTAAAGTATCACATAAATACATCGATGATAATAAGTTTTCTTATAGTATTTAAATAATACCTCCACTATACCTGCAACCAAAAACATATTTTTTTAGTTTTATTTTTTAAACCTTTGAAAACCTGCACTTTTTCTGGACTTATAAAGGTTTCCCAAGGTTTTCGGATAAATACATCGATGATAATAAGGTTTTTCATGGTATTCAGAAAATACCTCCGTTATACCTCAATCAAGAAGGATTTTATTTTTAAAACATCAGAAACCTGCACTTTTTTAGGTTTCTTAAATGTTTCATGAGGTTTGTGATAAATTACGTCCGTGCTTATAGGGTTTTTCTAAAGCATTATATATATATATATATATATATTTTTTTTCCCTTCTACAAATAATGCAAAAAATTTTTAATGAAAGTCATATATTTTTAAATGTTACTTAGAAAAATAATAAATGAACATAAGTTAAAGATAATTATATTGATTAATAGTAACTAACATTCTATGACGTGATAATAATTGATAGAGACTATTAATAAATAATAATTATGAGTGAGTATTATCTGAACTACTGACGGGCCGCGGCAGCCTGGTCGGTAGAACATCGAGTTCGTAATCTGAAGATTGCTGGTTTGATACTTGAGCCGGCCGAACACCGTCGCGTCGTGTACATTGATGCAGACTGATGCATGTGAAATCCGCCGTGGCCGCAATGTCCTCCGTGTTCTTATCCCAAATTGTATCTCTGGTGGCCATTGAAACAGGAAGCCATCCCCTACATGAAGTGCAGCAGGCAGCAAAATTATTGAAGTGCTAGGAATAATTCCTATTTAAAAAATGGCACGTAATACAGTTCTGTCAAGTAAATATTTTCCGAGTCGTGATCTTAGTTTTATGCTGTTTATAGAAAAGTAAGTTGATGATAAAAATTAACAAACAAACAAAAACATGGAAAATGTGGATGTGCGCTTCAATAATTTTGCTGCCTACTGCATCAATATTGTGATGGTATGTCTCCTACTGAGGGCCGAGTGTTTTTTAGTCACACTAGTGCTAAGCTATGGTCAATTGATGCTGACCAGATGTCCTCATTTTCTGGAGACAGCCTTTATTTTAAAGGCATTTTTCTAAGTTTTTAAAAGAATGTAGGAAGTTAATTATTCATCACTGATATTTTATTTTTAGTCCTCATTTATTAAGAATGAAAAAATACATGCATAATTGGATAATTGTAGCAATTTTTAACGTTTCTCTATTATAAAGGTCCTCTGATCTGGTTACTATAGTCAATTGGAGACAGTCGGAAACTCATCGTAAGCGACAAGTCATCATAATTTTGGTCTTTCACGGAGGAGATGGTTCCCCCGCTACTTTGAATACCTGAGGTACAGTCGCCAGCAAAAGTATCCGAACACTAGCCAGTATTTCCGCAGTCAAAAAAGTGCACTTAATACTGTTTTGTTAAATAAATCCTTGTCGAATCATGTTCTTAGAGTAGGCTGACCAGATCAAAGTACCTTTATAATAGAGAAGCATAAAAAATTGCTACAATTATCAAATTATGGATGCATTTTTTCATTCCTAACAAATAAGGACTAAAAATAAAGTGTTACTGATTAATAATTTAGTTTCTACAATTTTTTTAAAACTTATAAATATGCCTTCAAAAAAAAGGGTATTCCCAGAAAATGGGGACGTTTGGTCAATATAAATTAGGCTGGCCAGAGGAGATTTTTTTGTTTATTTACTTAGCAGAATCAATCTCATCAGAATTTGCAACATTATTAGCAAATGCTATTTTATGGGGGGGAAAAAAGTGCTCTTTTGAATAAATTGCAAAATACAATATGGTACCGATTATATCTGAAACTCCAAAATCCAGAATAATTTCATTTTTTTTTTTTTTCCTTTCATGATTTTAAAAACATTTAGTATTGAAAAACAAAACTTACTTCACTAAAAAAAAAAAAAAAAATGTCAAAATAAACCAAGTCTTTTATAATGTTTTTTGATAAACAGAAAATAAAGTAGAATTTATTTTTCTCTGGAAATGGTTAAAAATGTTTATGGTCTGGAAAATCTTCTGCAACCACCCACATAAAAAATTCTCCAATTTTATTTGGTCGTCTATTTCAGGATTTTTCAATTTCTCGTTAAGACAGTCTTACTTTCTAAAAGTAAAGAAACATAAAAACTTTTCTTTTAGCGATTTGCTCTTATGATCCAGTCCCCATTACATTTAGTGGCACCAATAACGCAGCAACTATGAACCACGGCGCTGACGGGAAAGCGGCAAGCAACCAAGCCATGTCGGCCGAGGCCAGTTTCTGAAACGAAATCTGCGTGAAAGCACATACAGCAACTGAAGATAATGCAAGAGAAGAGAAAATATGCTTCAAACTTCTGAAGATGAGGGAGGGTGGAAACTTCATTTTAATATTAAGAATGAAATTTATTTGAATATTTTGGTTATTATAAGTTCTTGCGAGGGCTGTGTTTATTTTACCAATTTTAATATCATATTTCTGTTCATTAATTCGCATTTTAATTTTCTTTTTAGTGACACCAATATATTAATTTGAGTTTCCATTTTGATTTACGAAGGGGATTTTATAAATTCCAGCTGCTTCAAGTGGTGCAATGGGGTCTTTGTTGCTGCGTTTTAATTGGAAAATATTTTTATTTGGTTTAATGGGGATGTTAATTCCATACTTATTAGCAAAATTTTTAATTTTATTGGAGGCTTCGCGGTCATAAGGGATTGATGAAGTAAATTTAGAGGGGGGGTTTTGGAAATTCAGAATATTATTAAGGGATTTTAATCTATTTTTAACAAGTTTATTAATAATTCTACTAGGATAACCCACTTTCTTAGTGAATTCTTTAATAATAGTAAAGAATATCAATATTAAAGACTATCAATAGTTATATCAATCCCTTATGACCGCGGAGCCTCCAATAAAATTAAAAATATTGCTAATAAATATGGAATTAACATCCCCCTTAAACCAAATGAAAATATTTTCCAATTAATATGCAGCGACAAAAACCCCATTGCACCACTTGAAACAGCTGAAATTTATAACATCACCTTCGTAAATAAAAATGGAAACTCAAATTAATATACTGGTGTTACTAAAAGGAAAATTAAAACCCGAGTTAATGAACACAAATATGATATTAATATTGATAAAATAAACACAGCCCTCGCAAAAACCTATAATAATCAAAATATTCAAATAAATTTCAACGAAACTAGGAAATTAGCAGATTACAACAATTATAATTACGCAATGTTTCGTGAATCTATTGAAATCAATACTAATTTACACATGTGCAATGACAGCTGCGCAATGGCACCAGATGGTGCGGGGCGCCACCTTATGAAAAGAACCACCAAGTGAACTCTTTCAAGAACTTCAAGACAGAGGATTGCTGCTGAGAACGGTCGGGTACCCGGCTGAAAAATTTACGGCCAGTAATGAGGCAAGTGTTTTAAGGTTTTTTTAATTAATCAATTTAAGTGTAATGTCTTGTTTAGTTTCTATAATTTCTAAAAATAGAAATGTTAGATTTTTTAGCTAACAACATGTGCAAAAAGGTAAGTTATTCATTATATATACAGTATTGTTAGAGAGTTGTGTTTTATAGTTCAAGAAAATAAATTATGAAAAAAAAAAAAAAAAAAAATCTGGAAACTTCTAAAATCCTGAATATTTCCCCACGAAGGATGGATCTGAAGGATACTGCGGGTCCTGGATAATGGATCCTATGCTTTTTTTTTTTTTTTTTTTTTTTTTAAGTGTCTTTAATAAGAGACTTTTTTTCTCTTTTTTAAGATTATTAAACTTATTCCAAATCTATTGCTGTTATTAAAATGATCATAATTTTTACTTCTTTAAAACTTCTTTCAATTTCATTAAATAATTAATTGTTTTTGCACTTTTTATTAATTTTACTTGGTAATGCATTATTTTAACTATATGATCAAACACAAGTTTAACAGAGGTAAATGCTGATTTCTCATGACAAAAAATAATTAAACTAGAAAGTTATTTTCTTTTTAATGCAATGTTTCAAAATGTAAAACGGAATTGTGAAAAACTTTTCTGTGTTTGTGGAAAATATGAGCAGTTACACGCCCCCACTCCAAATAAATAAATAAATTTATACACATATATTTTTTTTTTAAAGAAAAGTAAATATATAAATAAAATATTGTGTATTAAGACATCAGAAATGGAGAATACTAAAATTTCTTATCATAAAAATATATTGTACTAGAATATACAAACATTTTAAAACTATGCATCATATATATATTTATTTGATTTATTTACTTAAATATATGTATATATATTTTTTTTTTAAAGGGTGAAAAGTGATATAAAGAAAGTATTTAGTTTTATTTATTTAAGTATTTTTATTATCTTCTTTCTTCCATTTCTTCATAGACTAAAATTCTCTCATTCATAATTCCGTCATTTTATTTCTCTCTTAATGTCTCACAGTATCTGAAAAACAAAAGCAATTTTTTTATTAGCAGGATTTTGCTGTTGAAA
The DNA here is from genome assembly GCA_963930645.1 of Salticus scenicus. Lineage (NCBI taxonomy): Eukaryota > Metazoa > Arthropoda > Arachnida > Araneae > Salticidae > Salticus > Salticus scenicus. The sequence goes on along the minus strand of OZ005658.1, from coordinate 191,197,250 downwards.
ACAACCACACTGAAAATCTTAGATTATACACATAAGAGTAAACCTGCACAAAATCTTACTTTGCCTAGTTCTTAACGCTATACACTAAAAAAATAAAAAAGCGTTTTCCCACCAAAAATCAATTTTATAAAAGACTGCCTTTTAAACCAATTTTGGGTCTTACCATATAAAAATAAAGACATTCATTTGAAAAATATCATGAAAATTTTTACTGTACATAAAGGCTTTTTTAACTTTCAATTTTTACTTTAACATAAAAGACAGCTTTCTTAAAAAAGCATTTTTTTTTTCTCTCAACAGTGCTAAATATTTACAAATAAAATTGAACTCTTATAATTTCTTAAAGAGCTTTCTATTATTTTATCAAATTTAAGCAAAACAGCATTTTTAAAATAATAATTATTATTATTATTATTTGTCAGCATAAATTATAATGTGTGTGGAAACGACTAACACGCAGAAGCAAAACAAGAGAGCAAGCAGATCAAAAATTTATTAAAAGACTTGCTTCTGAACCCATTTTAAGTTTCACTATTTAAAATAACATGTCATTCATTTTACATGCATGCATGCATGATGACAATTTTTACTGTATAATAATGCAAGAGTATCTATAGCATTCAAATTTATCAAAACGTAAAAGGAAAGTTACATGAAAAAACAATTTGGGTTTTCTCATGAAGTGCTTAATACTTACAACTAAAGTCGAACTTTTATAGTTTTTTTTTATAAAGCTTTCAATTATTTTTATTAAATTTAAGCCCAACAATATTAATTTTTTTTTTAAATACCCGCCTCTATACACAATTTTAGTTTCACTATATAAAAATAACAGGCTATTCATTATATATGTAACATGAAATATTTTATTGCTTCATTTTGTAAAAACATCAACGAAACTGAAATTTAAATGAAGCATAAATGGCAGTTTTCATAAAAATGTGTTTTGGATCTTTCTCACGAAGTATTAAATAGTTACAACTATAACTAAACCCTTGTCATTGCTTAATGGTTTTTAGTATTTTTACTAAATTCAATTAAAACAATATTTTAAAGAAAGTTATTTTTCAGTGCAAATTAAATGTATGTGAAAACGACTAACATGCAAAAACAAAACAAGACAGTAGAATAAAAATTAATGAAATACTGGATTCTGAACATATTTTAAGTTTTACTATATAAAAAATAACATATCATTCCTTTAACATATGTGCATGATGCCAATTTTTTCTGTACATAATTATATAAAAGTACCTATAACACTCAAATTTTATCAAAACGTAAAAAGCAGTTTTCATGAAAAAGCGATGAGTTTTTTCTGATAAAGTGCTAAATATTTGCACCAAAAATTGAACTCTCATAATTTATTATAAAGTTTTCAATTATTTTTATCTAACTCTGAAATGGAGTCGCTGGCGTACAGAGTATGCCAATGCAATCTTTTGGGCTGTGATTTTTTCGGATATTCTTTTTATTATATCCTTTTTATCCATCTTTCCTGCTTTTTTTCTGATATTCTTTTTACTATATCATTTTTACTATGACAAAATACTTTATTAATGTAATTATAAGGTTAAATAGTTTCAAACACCATGTAGAGGCTTGAAAATTGACCTGGCGTACTTTATACGCCGCTCCTCTAAAGTTGTACAATACACCCACCCCTCCAACTGAGGGTCAAGCAAAATCATTTTTTAATATAAATTAAAATGGGCGAGGAATAAAAAAAAAAATTGCATGAACAAAACAAGGGTGCAGGAATTTTTTTTAAATACAAGCCTCTATAAACACATTTTCGGTTTCTCATATAAAAATAACAGGCCATCAGCGAGACTGAACAAACATCATAAAAAAAAAAAACATCAACAAAACTGAAATTTAACTGTAGCAAAAACAACAGTTTTCATGAAAATGTGTTTGGGATCTTTCTCACGAAGTATTAAATATTCATAACTAAAGTTGTACCCTTGTCATTGCTTATAAAGATTTTTAGTATTTTTTTTATCAAATTTAATGAAAACAGCATTTTAAAGAAAATTATATTTCAGCGTAATCTAAAATGTGTGTGAAAATGACTAACATTCAAAAATAAAATAAGAGAGTAGAAAAAAAATCTTATACATTTTAAAAGAATGGCCTGTTGTTTTTATATGTGAAACTAAAATAGTGTATATATATAGATAGAGGCGGGTGTTTAAAAAATTTATACCAAAAAAGGATTTTGCTTAAATTTGATAAAAATAATTGAAAGCTTTATAAAAAATTATAAGAGTTCAATATTGGTTGTAAAAAAACCCAAACTGCTTTTTCATGAGAACTACCTTTTACGTTTTGGTGAAATTTGAGTGTTATAGGTGCTTTTATATAATTATACAAGAAAAATTGACATAATTCCTGTATGTTAAATGAATGACTAGGCTACTTTTTATATAGTGAAACTTAAAATGGGTTCAGAAGCAAGTCTTTATAAGTTTTTTCTACTCTCTCATTTTGTTTTCACATGTTAGTCATTTTTACACACATTTTAATTTATACACTGAAAAATAACTTTCTTTAAAATGCCTGTTTTAAATAAATTTGATAAAAATACTAAAAATCTTTTTAAGCAATGACAAGGGTTCAATTTTAGTTGTGAATATTTAATACTACGTGAAAAAGATCCAAAACGCATTTTCATGAAAATTTATGTTTATGCTTCAGTTAAATTTCAGTTTTATTGATGTTTCCACATAATTTTAATTATATTGTTTGGCAATTTTTTCCAAACTCGCCAATTTGGTGCAGTTTCTCGATTTTTTCAAAATGGCCAAATTTATGTGTTTTAAAGCAACAACCTAAAAATACAGAGCAAAAAGTAGCTTTCCAAAATTTCAACAAAGGATAAAACAAATTTGCCCAATTTTCATAAACAAAAACTAACAAATATTAAACATTACAAAACCACAATAACATAAATACTCAATAAACATAAAAAATAAATATATTAATAGAATAGAAGGGTTTTTTACTTACCCATTTCCAAAATTTTGTACAAAAGCATACTTTCCTTGGAAAAACAAAGAATTAACTTTGAGCGGAAACCAGTAGCATCAGCAGAAAAAAATTTAAAAAGGGGGGGGGGGGGAGGCACAACCTGAAAAAAAAAATAATAATAATAAAATTCTGATAGCACAGTTTTAAAGTTAAAGAAAAAAATTCCTATTAGAATTTGGGGAGGGGGGGGGGGGCAACTGCTCCCCCTTGCTGCATTGTGCAAACTTTGAAATAAGTATGTACAGTAACCAAATTAACACCATTTTTAACACTACTGCAAAGCTTCTTTTCATATATTCAACAGAAATACTGAATTCTATAAAACCAATAAATCACCATTTTACATTAAAAAAAAAAAAAAAGCAATCATATCAATTACAAACATCTCCCACAGAAATTCAAATAGCCTACTGTTGCCAAAATTTAAAAACAAAACAAAACATATCAAATACACTGCTACTATACCAATGTACATAGGTAGGTTGGATTTAACATTGCACTAGTACTGTGCTACAGGTAATTGGCGACGATCTGGAATTTCATTTCGCAGCAATCAGTGATACGTACAGTCGGCAGCAAAAGCATCCAAGCACTGGCAATAATCCGTGTCTCAAAAAAGTACACTTAATACTGTTTTGTTAAATAAATCCTTGTGGAGTCATGTTCTTAGTCAGCCTAAGAACAGAATTTGACAAGAATTCATGTAACAAAATAGAATTAACTATACTTTTTTGACATAAGAAGTATTGGCTAGCGCTCAGATCAGGGTTCCCACTTAATTTCAAAAATAAAATTCCCCGACTTTTCCAGGTCTACTTTTAGAAAATTCCTGTCACAAAATTTGGTTTGCGACATAAAAAATAGCTCACGGTATAAAACAGAACATAGCTCGCCACATAAAAGACAACACAGTAACATGACTTGCGACATAAATTGAATGCTCAAAAAGCGTTTTCCAGGTTTTTGAGCAATATTTACAATTTTCCCTGACTTTTTTCAGTAATTTCAAATTCCCTGACTTTTCCAGGTTTTTCCTGTTCTCCCTGACCCGTGGAAACCCTGACGGATATTTTTACTGCTGACTGTACATCAGTACACTTCGTGTACATGAAAACCGAAAAAACATCACTGGATGGATACCTCACTCGCATACCGCACGAATCTTTAAAATGCACAAAATTTCGTTTTGCAGCAATCAGCAATATCCACGTCTGTATGCTCCGCGTACATGAAAACCAAAGAAAAACATAACTGGATACTTCGCTCGCATACTGCATGAATCTTTAAAATGCACGAAATTTCGTGTTACAGCAACCAGTAATATGCACGTCTGTACACTCTGTGCACACGAAAAAAAAAAAAAAAATCACTGGATACCTCACCCACATGAAATTTCATTTCACAGCAATCAGTAATATGCACATCTGTAACGCTCTGCGTACATGAAAAAAAAAAAAAAAAAAAAAAAACACATCACTGGATACCTTACCTGCATGAATTTTTAAAACACATGAAAATTCATTTTACAGCAACCAGTAATATGCATGTCTGTAACGCTCTGCAAACATGAAAACCAAAAAAAAAAAAAAAATCACTGGATACCTCACCAGTATGAGTTTTTAAAATGCATGAAATTTCGTTTTACAGCAATCAATAATATGCACGTCCATATAATATAACTTGAACTCATAACTTAAACTTATAGCTTGAATTTATACACACCCATCTACTGTATACCTGTATATTACACATTTTATTTTTGAACATATTGAGAAGTAAATTTTAGTATAATTTCACAAAAGATCAATTTTTTTTTTTCAACATCATTTAATTTTTTACTTCTAATGCTAAATTCTCTCTTTTAAAAATGGTCAAGGAGTACTCTCACTTTTAGAAAAAAAAAAAAATAATCCTTTTAATATATCTGCATTCAATAAATAATAATACATTCTGGTTATATGAAAGTTAAAAAATAAATTACATTACATGATATTTAGTAAATAATTATATGAACAGCTTTAATTGTTTTAAAATGAAGAAACTACAATATTGCATAAGGCCTTTTTTAAACATTTCTAGCTTTCTAAACTTTGAACCTAATGAAAACAACAGTCATTATTTTAATTATCTTCTAAGGTAAATATGCTAGTAATGAACATCCTTAAGGAATTTCTTTAAAATTTTATTTATTTTATTATTATTAAACAAAATTTAACCAATTTTATATCGTCATATTACTCTTATAAGCTCACCCTAATTCAAAAATTTTACATTAAGAATTCGTAGATATTTAGGTACTATACCTACTATTAGGTACTATACTTACCTACTATAATAATAAATGAAGTTGTAATATAAATAACTAATTTCTAATTAGATTATTCTGTGCTTTAATATTTGATCATACGAGTTATGTTATTATAAACATAACTTTTAATTTTTCCGAAAGAAATCGAATTCCAACATTGATGAAACACACTGAAGATTACACATTACACTGATGAAACATACTTTATATTACATATTTGCAATTAAAAAAAAAAATAGAAATGCCTGTTTTTCAGGTACTATTGATTAATAATAAATAATAAATGTTGACTTAACTTGATAAACGAAAGCTAAAAGTAAATCCGTATAGACCATCCATGGTATAGACAAGCTTCTTCCATCACGCCGGGCGTCCATGTGGATCTTGGATTTTGTAAATAAATAGCGTGTTGTGTTGCCATACCTGTTTTTAAACTATGCAACAGAAATTCATTAGAAAAACTATAGCTTTAAAGAACAATCAGTATTTGTAGAACATTTAACATTTAACCAATATTAATAATAATAATAATCCAAAAAAATGAACTATATTTTAAAATAAAGATGAATAATATACATATAATATTTTATATTAGAGTATTTGAATTATTTGAATACTCGAAACTTTTGAAAAATGACATCAGTGAAATTGCTTTCCTTTTAAGATAATTCTGGGTTAATTGTGGTTGAGTTTTACGTCGTACTAATGCTGCGCAGATGGGCAATTGGCGACGGTCTGGGACACACCCCTAGAGGTGTTCCGGAGACATGCCATCACAATTTTGATCCTCCACGTAAGGGATGGCTCTCCCGCTTCGGTGACCCCCCAGAGATATAATTTTTGATGGGAACATGGAGGACTTTGCGGCTACGACAGATTTTACGTGCACCAGCCGCCATTAGTGTTCACGACGGTCTTTGGCCGGCTCGAGTACCGAACCCGCAATCTTCCAATTAAGATAATTCTGGGTTTCAAGACTTTAGCTGGGCATAAGAAATGGGTTTCGGGATCCTCCTAGCTTGAAATAAATAAATAAATATAATACACGATTTTTTTTTTCAGGTAGATTTTTTTGGTGAAGAAAAAGAAATTCATTTGGGAGAAAAAAAAAAAAAAATGTGTTATATGGGGTCCCGAGGGCCACTGGGGGTGTATTCAAAATTTTAAAACACACTGATAATATAGTAAAAAGTAAAAATATATTTTTTCTTTTTTGCAAAATTGGAATGTACAAGCAATTCGTGAATAAAAATGCAAAAATTTTGCCAATAGAAAATAAGCATCAATTTAATACAAAACTAGCAGGCTACGCCCGTTTCGCTGGTCACTATTTTTAAATGAATCGCTATAGTTAATGAATTCTCAAAATTACATCAATTTTTATCATGCGGGAAAAAAAAAAAAATGTGATTGGAAAAAAATGTCGCAACGGGTCTCCACTGCCCTTGGCATTGCAGGCAATTGTGCGCTGCGCGCGTGCATTTATGTTCAACACTCTTAATGAACCACTATATTATCGTAAGCGAAAAACATAAATTAAAAAAAAAAAAATTCCCATCAGTGGAATAATCGGTTCGGGCCACCACTGCCTGCGGCAGCTCATACAGGTGCGCAAGGCTCTCATGCTCCTTCACCTACCGTTTCCGCCCCTCCTAATTATTTCAGATTTTAAAAAATACTCGAAGTCTTTATCTCGGGCTTTTAAACCTAATAATACTAATTTCCAACATTTTATCTGACTTTTTTTATTTTTACCCCTGCGCCTGATCTCTTCCCGCCCTTCGTAATAAGTCTGTACTTTCGAAAATATCCGCAATCGATTTATCGGGCCTCAAAACCTAACAACACTAATTTTCAGCGCTCGAACTCTTATTTATATATTTTTACCCTTTCACTTCCCCTTCCCGTCTATCCTAATAATTTTACAAATTCGAAAATATACGCAGTAGATTTGTAGGTATCAAAAAACCTCCATGTACCAATTTAAGAACTTTCCAAATTCGAAAATATCCGCAATCGATTTGTAAGTATCATAAACCTCTATGTACCAATTTTGAACGATCTAACTCTATTTTTATTTTTTGCCCCTCCGTCCCCTCCTTCCGCCCCTCCTAATAACTTTACAAATTCGAAAATATCCGCAATAGATTTGTAGGTATCAAAAACCTTTATCTACCAATTTTGAACGGTCTAACTCTATTTTTATTTTTTTGCCCCTCCACCCCCTCACACCTTTCTGACCCTCCTAATAACTTTACACTTTCAAAAACTTCCTCATTAGAATTGCAGATCTCTAAAACCTATCTGTACCAATTTTGAACGGTCTAACTATATTTCTATTTATTAAAATTTTATTTTTCCGACTGAGTGAAAATAATGCCTGGACCGGGAATCGAACCCCGGATCTTTGACTTACAAGGTCAATGCTCTACCACTGAGCTATCCAGGCCGACATCCCGGTCAGCATTACTCACTCAGACAACCTTTTAGGCACAAACATCTCTGGTCTATCATTTAGATATCTGAACAGAAAATAAGCCGCCGGTAAAGGAAAGCACCATTAAACAATGGGAGAGAAAATACAATTTTTTATTAAAATCACACAATTAACTGTGGAACAAAATCATATTTATTGAAATTTTATTTTTCCGACTGAGTGAAAATAATGCCTGGACCGGGAATCGAACCCCTGATTTTCACTCAGTCGGAAAAATAAAATTTCAATAAATATGATTTTCTTCCACAGTTAATTGTGTGATTTTAATAAAAAATTGTATTTTCTCTCCCATTGTTTAATGGTCTTTTCCTTTACCTGCGGCTTATTTTCTGTTCAGATATCTAAATGATAGACCAGAGATGTTTGTGCCTAAAAGGTTGTCTGAGTGAGTAATGCTGACCGGGATGTCGGCCTGGATAGCTCAGTGGTAGAGCATTGACCTTGTAAGTCAAAGATCCGGGGTTCGATTCCCGGTCCAGGCATTATTTTCACTCAGTCGGAAAAATAAAATTTTAATAAATAGAAATATAGTTAGACCGTTCAAAATTGGTACAGATAGGTTTTAGAGATCTGCAATTCTAATGAGGAAATTTTTGAAAGTGTAAAGTTATTAGGAGGGTCAGAAAGGTGTGAGGGGTGGAGGGGCAAAAAAATAAAAATAGAGTTAGACCGTTCAAAATTGGTAGATAAAGGTTTTTGATACCTACAAATCTATTGCGGATATTTTCGAATTTGTAAAGTTATTAGGAGGGGCGGAAGGAGGGGACGGAGGGGCAAAAAATAAAAATAGAGTTAGATCGTTCAAAATTGGTACATAGAGGTTTATGATACTTACAAATCGATTGCGGATATTTTCGAATTTGGAAAGTTCTTAAATTGGTACATGGAGGTTTTTTGATACCTACAAATCTACTGCGTATATTTTCGAATTTGTAAAATTATTAGGATAGACGGGAAGGGGAAGTGAAAGGGTAAAAATATATAAATAAGAGTTCGATCGCTGAAAATTAGTGTTGTTAGGTTTTGAGGCCCGATAAATCGATTGCGGATATTTTCGAAAGTACAGACTTATTACGAAGGGCGGGAAGGGATCAGGCGCAGGGGTAAAAATAAAAAAAAGTCAGATAAAATGTTGGAAATTAGTATTATTAGGTTTAAAAGCCCGAGATAAAGACTTCGAGTATTTTTTAAAATCTGAACTAATTAGGAGGGGCGGAAACGGTAGGTGAAGGAGCATGAGAGCCTTGCGCACCTGTATGAGCTACCGCAGGCAGTGGTGGCCCGAACCGATTATTCCACTGATGGGAATTTTTTTTTTTTTATTTATGTTTTTCGCTTACGATAATATAGTGGTTCATTAAGAGTGTTAAACATAAATGCACGCGCGCAGCGCACAATTGCCTGCAATGCCAAGGGCAGTGGAGACCCGTTGCGACATTTTTTTCCAATCACATTTTTTTTTTCCCGCATGATAAAAATTGATGTAATTTTGAGAATTCATTAACTATAGCGATTCATTTAAAAATAGTGACCAGCGAAACGGGCGTAGCCTGCTAGTTTTGTATTAAATTGATGCTTATTTTCTATTGGCAAAATTTTTGCATTTTTATTCACGAATTGCTTGTACATTCCAATTTTGCAAAAAAGAAAAAATATATTTTTACTTTTTACTATATTATCAGTGTGTTTTAAAATTTTGAATACACCCCCAGTAGCCCTCGGGACCCCATATAACACATTTTTTTTTTTTTTTTTTTCTCCCAAATGAATTTCTTTTTCTTCACCAAAAAAATCTACCTGAAAAAAAAAATCGTGTATTATATTTATTTATTTCAAGCTAGGAAGATCCCGAAACCCATTTCTTATGCCCAGCTAAAGTCTTGAAACCCAGAATTATCTTAATTGGAAGATTGCGGGTTCGGTACTCGAGCCGGCCAAAGACCGTCGTGTACACTAATGGCGGCTGGTGCACGTAAAATCTGTCGTAGCCGCAAAGTCCTCCATGTTCCCATCAAAAATTATATCTCTGGGGGGGTCACCGAAGCGGGAGAGCCATCCCTTACGTGGAGGATCAAAATTGTGATGGCATGTCTCCGGAACACCTCTAGGGGTGTGTCCCAGACCGTCGCCAATTGCCCATCTGCGCAGCATTAGTACGACGTAAAACTCAACCACAATTAACCCAGAATTATCTTAAAAGGAAAGCAATTTCACTGATGTCATTTTTCAAAAGTTTCGAGCATTCAAATAATTCAAATACTCTAATATAAAATATTATATGTATATTATTCATCTTTATTTTAAAATATAGTTCATTTTTTTGGATTATTATTATTATTAATATTGGTTAAATGTTAAATGTTCTACAAATACTGATTGTTCTTTAAAGCTATAGTTTTTCTAATGAATTTCTGTTGCATAGTTTAAAAACAGGTATGGCAACACAACACGCTATTTATTTACAAGATCGACAAGATCCACATGGACGCCCGGCGTGATGGAAGAAGCGTGTCTATACCATGGATGGTCTATACGGATTTACTTTCAGCTTTCGTTTATCAAGTTAAGTCAACATTTATTATTTATTATTAATCAATAGTACCTGAAAAACAGGCATTTCTATTTTTTTTTTTTTAATTGCAAATATGTAATATAAAGTATGTTTCATCAGTGTAATGTGTAATCTTCAGTGTGTTTCATCAATGTTGGAATTCGATTTCTTTCGGAAAAATTAAAAGTTATGTTTATAATAACATAACTCGTATGATCAAATATTAAAGCACAGAATAATCTAATTAGAAATTAGTTATTTATACTACAACTTCATTTATTATTATAGTAAATATCTACGAATTCTTAATGTAAAATTTTTGAATTAGGGTGAGCTTATAAGAGTAATATGACGATATAAAATTGGTTAAATTTTGTTTAATAATAATAAAATAAATAAAATTTTAAAGAAATTCCTTAAGGATGTTCATTACTAGCATATTTACCTTAGAAGATAATTAAAATAATGACTGTTGTTTTCATTAGGTTCAAAGTTTAGAAAGCTAGAAATGTTTAAAAAAGGCCTTATGCAATATTGTAGTTTCTTCATTTTAAAACAATTAAAGCTGTTCATATAATTATTTACTAAATATCATGTAATGTAATTTATTTTTTAACTTTCATATAACCAGAATGTATTATTATTTATTGAATGCAGATATATTAAAAGGATTATTTTTTTTTTTTCTAAAAGTGAGAGTACTCCTTGACCATTTTTAAAAGAGAGAATTTAGCATTAAAAGTAAAAAATTAAATGAAGTAGGAAAAAAAAAAATTTAACTTTTGTGAAATTATAGTAAAATTTACTTCTCAATATGTTCAAAAATAAAATGTGTAATATACAGGTATACAGTAGATGGGTGTGTATAAATTCAAGCTATAAGTTTAAGTTATGAGTTCAAGTTATATTATATGGACGTGCATATTATTGATTGCTGTAAAACGAAATTTCATGCATTTTAAAAACTCATACTGGTGAGGTATTCAGTGAAATTTTTTTTTTTTTTTTTGGTTTTCATGTTTGCAGAGCATTACAGACATGCATATTACTGGTTGCTGTAAAATGAATTTTCATGTGTTTTAAAAATTCATGCGGGTAAGGTATCCAGTGATGTGTTTTTTTTTTTTTTTTTTCATGTACGCAGAGCGTTACAGATGTGCATATTACTGATTGCTGTGAAATGAAATTTCATGTGGGTGAGGTATCCAGTGATTTTTTTTTTTTTTTCGTGTGCACAGAGTGTACAGACGTGCATATTACTGGTTGCTGTAACACGAAATTTCGTGCATTTTAAAGATTCATGCAGTATGCGAGCGAAGTATCCAGTTATGTTTTTCTTTGGTTTTCATGTACGCGGAGCATACAGACGTGGATATTGCTGATTGCTGCAAAACGAAATTTTGTGCATTTTAAAGATTCGTGCGGTATGCGAGTGAGTATCCATCCAGTGATGTTTTTTCGGTTTTAATGTACACGAAGTGTACTGATGTACAGTCAGCAGTAAAAATATCCGTCAGGGTTTCCACGGGTCAGGGAGAACAGGAAAAACCTGGAAAAGTCAGGGAATTTGAAATTACTGAAAAAAGTCAGGGAAAATTGTAAATATTGCTCAAAAACCTGGAAAACGCTTTTTGAGCATTCAATTTATGTCGCAAGTCATGTTACTGTGTTGTCTTTTATGTGGCGAGCTATGTTCTGTTTTATACCGTGAGCTATTTTTTATGTCGCAAACCAAATTTTGTGACAGGAATTTTCTAAAAGTAGACCTGGAAAAGTCGGGGAATTTTATTTTTGAAATTAAGTGGGAACCCTGATCTGAGCGCTAACCAATACTTCTTATGTCAAAAAAGTATAGTTAATTCTATTTTGTTACATAAATTCTTGTCAAATCCTGTTCTTAGGCTGACTAAGAACATGAGTCCACAAGGATTTATTTAACAAAACAGTATTAAGTGTACTTTTTTGAGACACGGATTATTGCCAGTGCTTGGATGCTTTTGCTGCCGACTGTACGTATCACTGATTGCTGCAAAATGAAATTCCAGATCGTCGCCAATTACCTGTAGCACAGTACTAGTGCAACGTTAAATCCAACCTACCTATGACATAGGTAGGTATGTACATTGGTATAGTAGCAGTGTATTTGATATGTTTTGTTTTGTTTTTTAAATTTTGGCAACAGTAGGCTATTTGAATTTCTGTGGGAGATGTTTGTAATTTATATGGTTGCTTTTTTTTTTTTTTAATGTAAAATGGTGATTTATTGGTTTAATAGAATTCAGTATTTCTGTTGAATATATGAAAAGAAGCTTTGCAGTAGTGTTAAAAATGGTGTTAATTTGGTTACTGTACATACTTATTTCAAAGTTTGCACAATGCAGCGAGGGGGAGCAGTTGCCCCCCCCCCCCCTCCCCAAATTCTAATAGGAATTTTTTTCTTTAACTTTAAAACTGTGCTATCAGAATTTTATTATTATTTTTTTTTTCAGGTTGTGCCTCCCCCCCCCCTCCCCCTTTTTAAATTTTTTTCTGCTGATGCTACTGGTTTCCGCGCAAAGTTAATTCTTTGTTTTTCCAAGGAAAGTGTGCTTTTGTACAAAATTTTGGAAACGGGTAAGTAAAAAACCCTTCTACTTTATTAATATATTTATTTTTTATGTTTATTGAGTATTTATGTTATTGTGGTTTTGTAATGTTTAATATTTGACATGTGAAAACAAAATGAGAGAGTAGAAAAATCTTATAAAGACTTGCTTCTGAACCCATTTTAAGTTTCACTATATAAAAAGTAGCCTAGTCATTCATTTAACATACAGGAATTATGTCAGTTTTTCTTGTATAATTATATAAAAGCACCTATAACACTCAAATTTCACCAAAACATAAAAGGTAGTTCTCATGAAAAAGCAGTTTGGGTTTTTTTACAACTAATATTGAACTCTTATAATTTTTTATAAAGCTTTCAATTATTTTTATCAAATTTAAGGAAAATCCTTTTTTGGTATAAATTTTTTAAACACCCGCCTCTATCTATATATATACACTATTTTAGTTTCACATATAAAAACAACAGGCCATTCTTTTAAAATGTATAAGATTTTTTTTCTACTCTCTTATTTTATTTTTGAATGTTAGTCATTTTCACACACATTTTAGATTACGCTGAAATATAATTTTCTTTAAAATGCTGTTTTCATTAAATTTGATAAAAAAAATACTAAAAATCTTTATAAGCTATGACAAGGGTACAACTTTAGTTATGAATATTTAATACTTCGTGAGAAAGATTCCAAACACATTTTCATGAAAACTGTCGTTTTTGCTACAGTTAAATTTCAGTTTTGTTGATGTTTTTTTTTTTCATGATGTTTGTTCAGTCTTGCTGATGGCCTGTTATTTTTATATGAGAAACCGAAAATGTGTTTATAGAGGCTTGTATTTAAAAAAAATTCCTGCACCCTTGTTTTGTTCATGCAATTTTTTTTTTATTCCTCGCCCATTTTAATTTATATTAAAAAATGATTTTGCTTGACCCTCAGTTGAAGGGGTGGGTGTATTGTACAATTTTAGAGGAGCGGCGTATAAAGTACGCCAGGTCAATTTTCAAGCCTCTACATGGTGTTTGAAACTATTTAACCTTATAATTACATTAATAAAGTATTTTGTCATAGTAAAAAGAATATCAGAAAAAAAGCAGGAAAGATGGATAAAAAGGATATAATAAATTCTAAAATACTCAAAATCCAGTAAAAAAATCAATTTCAATTTTTACAGTATAAAGTTTTATAATTTAGACAATTTTATTTCTTTAACTGGTTATAAATAATAATTTGGATCACTCACTTATACTTTCTGATAAAACAGCTCTTAACGTAATCCAGTTAATTAAAAGAACCAGTATGCAATAATTACTATTTACTGCATTACAAAATGACATAAAATAAAAACTTTATTTTCCTTATAGTCACATACAGTACAGTCAACTCCCTCTAATCTGCAAACCCTTCTAATCCGTAATTGATTTTTTAATCTAAAAGAAATTTACATCTCATATTTCAAAAAAATTCACATTTTTACTTTTTATTAACTTCGATTCTTGTTTGTTTGTGCGGTACAGATCTTGCAATATATTTTTAACTAATTTCCCTACAAGCTAGACATTTGAAACTTTCACAGTAACCCAGAACCCAGTTACAACACAATACTTCGAAGTCAGATTTTCGAATAGCTTTCTTTAAATTAATTAAAATATGAAAATAATAAGATCTTAATAGCAATAAAATAGCCATTAAAAAATTAGCTATAATTTAATTGTTGCCGAAAAAAAAATTACGAGTTCATTTTATTCTGACATAAAAATAAATACATTTAATTCAATGTAAATGTGAAAAAATTATAAAAAGTTAAATTATCATTTCACAAAAATTGATGTCATTATCAATTTTAAAATTTTATACACATTGATAAGTGCTAATGCACGATGCTAATATACGTTGTTCTAAAAGGAGTAATATTTTATTTTTAAAACCAACTTTTTTTTCACTATTATTATTATTTCACTGAACTGATTCCACGTGCTTAAATATTGCTTAAATATTTTTTAGCCTCATGTATTTTATTAATGACTCATCAGAAAATTTAAAAACATGGTATATAAAAAGTTTTTTTTTTTTTTTTTTTTTTAAATCTTATAATTATTTTTTATCAAACTTTTAGCATAATCCTTACTTTAAAACACAAATGGAGAAGGGGGGGGGGAGTAACATTCTTATATGTATTATCCTGCAATTCATACAGACTAACGCTGAAAATAAACCACTATTACATGAATGTTTAACAAAATTAATCAGTGATGAATATTATTTATAGACTTTCAAAAATATTTTGTTTCGTATTTTTTAAATATATTTTTTTACATTTTATAGGTACCTATTATTTGAATATGCTTAAATTATTTACCATCATATATGAATGTGATAGATTAGTTTTATTAATATTGAAGAAATATTTATTCTAAAATTTATTAAAAATCCTCTTTCCGTTTTGATGTCTGTCTAATTAATAATAACTGACTTTGTACCTGCAAAAGAAAACTGTACACAATCTCTAATTTGCAAATTCCTATTATCTGCACAACCTCTGGACAAAACTTTGAGAGTTAGAGGGAGTTGACTGTAAAACAAATGAAAAGTTCTTTCGTAGTTCAATACTGCACTTTATTTTTCAACTTAAAATAGATAAATACAAACTATGCTTTATTTTTAATGTTATTAATTAAAATACTAAATTTTTTAAATCTATGATTTTTATTATTCAAACGCTGATTTTAAATTACCTAAATATTTTATTTTGCACATAGTCGTGACATAAGCAGCAATTACAACAGTGTTATATAATTTGAAATCATTACAGCTACAGGTTTTAAATTAATAATTCAAAATAAACGGTTAATTATTATTAATATCAGGATATCTCCACAAAGGTGTGATGGTGGACAGACTTAAAGTGACATATTGCCTATTGTCAAATGTCTAAGCACCAAGCTGCTATTCTGTTAAAAAATTTGTTATAAAATCATTCATTGCTTTTTAAATTCAGTTTTCACAATCATAAAATTACCAACTGTTAAATTAGAACTTGTTTACCAAAAGTAAATTTTTCAAATTGAATTTTAAATCTGTAAAGTGTGTCGCATGAACTAAAAGTATTTTTTTTTTTGCATTTTATAGCTTCAAAATTAAATTTACAAAAAAAAAAAAAAAAAAAAAAAAGGTAATGAGTAATACAGGGTTCTCAGTGGCGACTAAAAAGTAACTTTTTACTACTAAAATTAGTCCCAGTGTGTGAAAGTAGCTTAAAAGCTATTTTAAGGGTAATAAACTATTTTAAGAAAAATGGGAGATATTTTTTAAACAAAAAAAAGTTCTTCTCTATTTTTGTTTATCTAATTTTTAAAATTTAGTGCAATATTTCTATTATCTAGGGTAAAACAGTGGAAGTGTAAGGGAAGGAAATTCATTTTCATGCCTTGAAATAGTTGAAAGGTTAATTTTCTTGAAATAATTAAAATTTTAATTGTTTATCTTTTGTAATTTATTATTACTTTTAATCAAATACTACTATTCATACCTTAAGTGCAACTATTTTATACATTAAAGGCGACTAAACTGGGTTGGGTTTCTTCCAGGACAGTGGAAGAAACTAGAAAGAAATGGAAGAAACCAACCAGAAGATAAAACAGATGTTCAAAATTAGAATTTATGAATTTTATAAACTTAAAGCATAATGTCAAATCTATACTATAATCCAATTAATATTAAAAATATTTTTAGAAAAATAAGTTATTTGATAACAAACACTAAATATATACAGGTGATGGGTTTTTTACTTTTCAATACTAATATTTTTAAAACTTTTTGCATAGATACCATCTCATAATATTACTATACGTTCAAACAGCACAAGTGATAATTACAGTATTAGCCATAATATTTGCACTTAAAAAAAAAAAAAAAAAAAAAAAAAAAAAGAATACAACATTTTGTATAAACTTGAAGCAGGTACCCAATGAACTGTTTTTAAACTCTCCTGGACTCCTAACTTTTAAACTCTAGGATTAAAAAAAAAAACAAAAAAAAAAAAAAAACATAGTTTGTATTTATCTATTTTAAGTTGAAAAATAAAGTGCAGTATTAAACTACTAAAAAACTTTTCATTTGTTGTTTTACAGTCAACTCCCTCTAACTCTCAAAAGTTTTGTCCAGAGGTTGTGCAGATTATAGGAATTTGCAGATTAGAGATCACTGCTTTTGTTTAGTTTTCTTTTGCAGATACAGAGTCTGTTGTTATTAATTCATAGACATGAAAATGGAAAGACGATCTCTAATAATTTTAGAATAAAATATTTCTTGAATGCTAAATAAAACTAATCTATCACAATTCATGTATGAAGTATGATGGTAAGTAATTTAAGCATATTCAAATAATAGGCACACGTAAAATGTAAACAAGCAAATTAAAAAAAACATGAAACAAAATATTTTTGAAATTTCGGAAATATTATTCATCCCTGATTAATTTAGTTAAACATTGATGCAATAGTGATTTGTTTCAAACACTAGTCTGTATGAATTGCAGGATACTAAATACAAGAATGTGAACCAAACATACTAAATACAAGAATGTGAACGTAAGCCTTATTAAAATAGTATAACTTTTTATTTTGTTACAACTTTTAGAAGAAATAACTTGTAGATTATAGAAAAATGTTAATTTACCAACATAAATAACTACATATAAAAATAATTAAAATAATAAATACCTGTTTCCAATCATTTTATTTTCTTGTTTAATGACGTGAAGGAAGCGTGTTAGCGTTGAACGTAATTCCCGAGCCCCATCTGCTGTGCCGCACATGCGTCGGTTGGTTTCTCTCACCGGACAGATTTTCTGCTTGCGTCATTGAGATGAATCATGAATCTCATGGCCGGCGTGAATCTTGCGTGTTTGAATCAGTTTCACGCCAAACTTGACATGCAAGGAGTTATTGTATTTGTGTTTCATCTAACTTGCGGTAGTCTTGCTGCAAATTTGTCGCGTCAAATTTGTCATGACAAGATAATATCCAGAAAAAATCAAACTTGCTGCAAATGTGCATGCTATCTGGGTACTGATTATATAAAACTGTCATACGATATTTGTTCTACATTTATTAAAAAAAAAAAAAAAAAATGAGATTTGAGGGTAATATTTAAGTGACTGCTAAATTTAAACTAACATTATTCAATAATTAATATTCATTTTTAAGGGTATAGAAATTGCGGATTTGTTTTCTCGACCACCGAAAATTTGATAACTTTTCCTACATTTTGGTAATAGTTTTTTAATCAATGCGTCAAAATTAAGAGCCAAAATTGCTTTCATTGATTAACAAAATTTAAATGTAACATCAGTTTTCTGTGTGAAGTCTTTGTACGATTCCTGCATTATTTTTAGAGCAAATTCACTGAAAAAAATTCTAAAGTTTTCGTACAGATTATCTTTGCCATTTCAAATTTATTCTTCCTTGCAGGACTGGCAATAATTTCGTGATCGAATTAATTATCTTTTTTATTAATATAAAATTCTGTTTGATTTTTCCAATAACATATTGTCAGAAGTTATTAGTGGAGTAATTATGATAGTAAACCTTTTCAGAAATTTCCCTAGAGTCAACAAGATATCATTACCACTTCCATCCAAATCCATAATTTCTGGTTTACTTATTTATTTATTTTGCCAATTCAGATACATCTGTTTCTGCAGCTGTTCTTTTTGTAGCTTAAAATGCTAAGAATTTTAAAGATTTTGCAGAAGAAATTAGTTACTTTTGTGCTCTTTAAAGGAATTATTTATTTTACTTTTTAATTTATTTTTGAATGATTTCTCAATGTAATGCTTTCCCTCTCTTAAAAAGAATTGTTTTTTTATTTTTTAAATAATAAAGTAATACGGAATCACAAATGTGATAGACAGGTGTAAAATATAATTAGTATAAAGTAATGATAAAAATAAAAAATAAATAAATTTAGAAATAAATATATAAGTGAATGGGTCATTCCATGCCAAATCAACCAAAAAATTTCAATTTTCAACCTGACCACCTCAGATTTCTATGAAACTTGCAGGAATCATTCTCCTTGATGTTACAAATGAGAATATATTTTTAGAAAATTTTTATCTCTTTCGATTTTTTTTTAATTAATTTTTTAAATTTCAAAAAATCAGCATTTTTTATCTTGTGTAAGGATTTTCAATCTCAAATTTCTCAAGTTCTATAAGGGATAGAGAAGTTTATGACCCCTCATTCTAAAGAGTATTTTCCAAGGTTTAATTTGATATACAACATCATTATGTTAGGTAAAAATTTTAAAAATTATTAAATTTTAAAAATTTAAATTTTAAAAATTTCAAAGATAGTGTTTTTTAAAAAATTTTTTAAAAATATATGTTTTTGGTTATACTAAAAGCTATATATCCTGAAACTTTTAGAGTGGGATCTCTATGGGATCAGAAGTTATTACAAAAAACTTAGTTACTCTACATGTTAAATTGTATTATAATTACAGTTGAATCTGGAAAATCTGGATTTGGCGGGACTACGACGATTTTAGATGTTAGAGATTTATTGAAAACTAATTTTTTGTGATATTATAACATACAAACTGCAATTTTATGTTAATGAAAATAAACAACAAATCAAATTGGTTAATTAAAATATAAATATAATAAAAGACTTACGTTAAATTAAAACCGATATATTACACTAAAATATAATAAACAACTAATAATGCCTCCTAAATAACTGCTAATAAACTAAGGAAACAATTTTTTTAACATTTCAGTAATTATTTTTCACATTGATTTTATTTATTTATTATTATTATTTTTTTCCATTTTATAACCTACCTTTTTTTTTTGTAAAAAAATAAAATCTTTAATTCACAATCAAACAATATAAAAATGTCAGATTATGTTCAAATTTATGTATTCAGTGTTCAATTAAACGAATTTTAAACTGCATTGCACAAGAAATATGGAAATAAGATACAGCTAAGTCTTATTTTAAAATTAAAATAGAAAAAATCGTCTGGATTTTAGAGATTTTTGGATGTCCGGATTTTCGAGGTTCAATTGTACCATATAATATGCTTACTTGATAAAAGACATTATTTTGAAAGTTCATATTTAATAAAATTTTTAATTCACAATCAAACAATATAAAAATATGTCAGATTATGTTCAAATTTATGTATTCAGTGTTCAATTAAATGAATTTTAAACTGCATTGCACAAGAAATATGGAAATAAGATACAGCTAAGTCTTAATTTAAAATTAAAATTGAAAAATCGTCTGGATTTTAGAGATTTTTGGATTTTGGATGTCCGGATTTTCGAGGTTCAATTGTACCATATAATATGCTTACTTGATAAAAGACATTATTTTGAAAGTTCATATTTATGACTAGTAAAATAGTAAAAAAAAAGTTTTCTTCATGAAAATTTCTAAGATCATTAAAAATTTGATTATTTGATTTCTTTTTTAAATGTGTGTGTAATTCTACAAGTTTCAAATTTTTAAGATTATAATCATTAGTGATGGTTTTAAAACTTACGCAGTTTTTTAAAGACAGATTACAAAATGATTACAATATAAGGTTATAAATTTATATCAGAAGCCATTCAGATAATAAATTACTACACTTACAAATTAATGATAGCATAAATCATAAGTAAGTAAATAATAATCAATTCATTTGCTAATTAGAGATGTTCTGGTTCAAAATTGTCTTTATTTAAAGATTGTTTCGTTTATGTTGTTGCTGGCATAGGACTCATCTGCATCTCAACTGTAGTTTAATTTTTTATATCTCTTCTGAGATCTCAATGAAGAAAAAGTTAGTTGTGATTTTGGGTTCATACCAGGGTTCCAACTCAATTTCAAAAATAAAATTCCCTGACTTTTCCAGGTCTATTTTTAGAAAATTCAAGTCATGAAATTTGGTTTGCAACATAAAAGGTAAGCTCACAGCATAAAACATAAAACAACTTGCGACATAAAAGACAGCATAGTCATGTGACCCGCAACATACACTGAATGCTCAAAAAGCATTTTCCAGGTTTATATCATCATTTTTCCAGCTGTTTAGACAATATTTGTGATTTTCCCCTGACATTTCCTTGACTTTTTTCAATAATTTCAAATTCCCTGACTTTTCCAGATTCTCCCTGACCCATGGGAACCCTACCATACTCTTTTAAGTAAAATAAGAATTTTTTTTTTTTTTTTTTTTAATCAAACATTTTTGGCATATTTATTTTAAACAATGAGTACCCTCTTCAGATAAAAAATTTAATCAATTCTATTTAGTTTTTACTTTTGTGATGTAAGAAATTTTATTTCTTCTTACAACCAGACTTTAAATTAGCATGATTTGTATGATTAAATTTGTATGATCATTAAGACTTTGTGTAAAGATGAGTAAACCTAGCACATCAAAATATTTTTCTATATATTGCTATAACCCATTCAAGAAAGATGACCATGATTATTATAAAAAAAGTTTGTGATTTGTAGAAAACATTTTGAGATTTAGTCCAAATTTGTATAAACATGTACTGGATGTCGTAAAGCTATATTAAAGCTTTCAGTAATTTTAACTGAATAATGTATTTATATGTACCTTTGTTTCTTTATTATCATTTCTAATCGCAGTAAGAACCTACTCTAAGACATTTCAGCTATAAAACTCACAATAATTAAAAAAAAAAAAAAATTTTTTTTTAAATAATCTAACAAAATTTTATCAAAAAAATTGTTGTTTATTTTTTATTAAGCACAATTACATTGAATATTGATCCCCCCAATGTTTAATTGTATATTAGCATGCAATACTGTATGTGTGAATTTTAATTAACAGGTATTTTTATAAAGTAAGCATATTATATGATAATTGTAATTGTAATACAATTTACCATGTAGAGTAGCTAGGTTTTTTGTCATAACTCCTGATCCCATTGAGATCCCACTCTAAAAGTTTCAGGTTATATAGCTTTTAGTATAACCAAAAACATATATTTTTTTCAAATTTTTTAAAAAACACTATCTTTGAAATTTTTAAAATTTAAAATTTTAAAATTTAATAATTTTTAAAATTTTTACCTAACATAATGATGTTGCATATCAAATTAAACCTTGGAAAATACTCTTTAAAATGAGGGGTCATAAACTTCTCTATCCCTTATAGAACTTGAGAAATTTGAGATTGAAAATCCTTACACAAGCTAAAAAATGCTGATTTTTTGAAATTTAAAAAATTAATTTTAAAAAAATCGAAAGCGATAAAAATTTTCTAAAACTATATTCTCATTTGTATCATCAAGGAGAATGATTCCTGCAAGTTTCATAGAAATCTGAGGGGGTCAGGTTGAGTGAGTGGTTGATTTGGCATGGAATGACCCGAATAGTTAAATTTTGACTTAAAAAATAACTGCCTAGCATTAGTGGAGGTTTGAAACAAACTGCGCACTGTGTTTTTTCCCATATTTCGCGCCAAATGATAGCCTACCTAAAATGAAGTGGACACATCCGTTTCTATAGTGACCATCCCTTCCCTCAGAGTCCTTCTCCTGACGGTAGGTCAGTAATCTCATCACTGAATAATATATATAGCTATAAATATTTTAAATGTAGACCATTTTCTTTTTAATGTTATTTTAGAATTATTTTAACAGGATTGTACACAACCCTGTAATAATTTTAAAGATTTTTTTAAAATAGTATCACAATTCCCCTGTAGTCGTATTTAGCTAACTTCCTTTCTTTTTCTTTTCCCCCACTATTAGTGTTCTTAAAAAAAAAAAAAAAAAAAGTCTTTCAGTTTAAATTAAAGTGCTCTTAAAAATCAGCAACTATATTATAACTTAAAAATGGCTGATATTTAAATCTACTCTTAATTTTCACCAATTTCGTAATTGGTAGTATGTTTATATTTTTATTAATTTACATGGGACAATTGCTGTATTATCTACCCTGTATATATAAATAGAAAATAATACCTTATATAATCATAGAAAACTGCTATAAAAGCTTGTAAAAAATTTCCATTGAAATATATGAATATCAAAATTACGGAACGGTTGGCAGCTAAGCAATGACAGCGATCTTTTACTAATATAAATATTTTTGAAAAAAGTTTGGAATATCTGATAAAATAATACATGTTTGTCGACCCGTATTTTCTCAGTGGCTTTTTCCAGTGTATCATCAGATCAGAATTTCTCTTTCTTACATACCTTTTTCTTAACTTTTTGATGGGATTTTATTAAATTATCAAAGTAAATTTGCTAAAGTGATACAGTGAATCTTGAATAATTCGAACTTGTTTAATTCGAAATTTTGGATTATTCGAATATTTTACACGGTCCCTCGAATTTTGTATTAAAATAATGTTAAAAAATCGTGGATAATTCGAATTTTTCATACGATTACCTTTAAAATATTGCAGTAAAATTTGTTCCCGAGATTTGACTCATCTGAAGTGCATTATCAATGTTTATAGTCTTTCAAAAAAGGATAAGGAAATACAATAGAAGCCCCTAGCTAGTGCACTAGAAGATATAGTGCATATGTATGAACTGAGGTTTTATGAAGTTTTTGTGAATTGAAAGTCATCTGTAATGTAGAAGATTCTATTTTTGTATCAGGTCTTATACTATGACACAAAGATTCTACTTAAAAAAGAAATAAAAAATGTTTGACTATTTTTTAAAAAGAGTTGAATAATTAAGCTTGTAAAAAATATTGATTTAATGGGGGGGGGGGGGTGAAAGGGGTAATGTAGCGGTATTCTTAGATATAAAGTTTACGTGTTAAATCTCTGATTGTAGAGTTTTAATTTTTTAATTTATCCCTTTTTTTGACAAAATAGTAAGTATATGTAATTCAAATTTTTGGATATTTCGAATTTTTTTCTGGTCCCTTCAACTTCGAATTATCCAAGTTCTACTGTATTATGATTGATGTAGATTACTTTACACAGTAGCTCTAATATTTGTCCAAGGTGCTATTCAAAAGCAACTACTTTCTGTTATTTTTTATTTTCTTTACCCTACTGCGTAATTTTTTAAAAATTTCTTTATTATTGGTATATTTTGTATAACATATATTTTACAAAAAATTTTTGCTGTATAAAACAATACGTCTAATTTTTATGGTATCACATGTTATATTAGTTTTATTAATTTTTTCCAATGTGTTATCTGATCACAATTTCTCTTTCTTGCTTACTTTTTTGTAGTTTTTCAATTTGATTTTATAATTTTTTTAAAAAAATAAATTTGGTAAAGTAATATTATGATTGATGTAGATTACCCTATAATGTAGCTTAAATATCTGTCTAATGTGCTATTCAATAAATACTTTCTTTTATTTTTTATTTTCTTTATCCTCCTACGTACATATATATTAGGGTGGTTCGAAAAAATAGATTTTTTTATTTCGGAATCGCGTTACCTCTCAAAAGTTGTAGTTTGATATCGTCAATTGGGGAAAAATAAAAAAAAAATTCCAAGTTGACATCTTCAGTTCGCGCATGAGGCTGAAAGTTTGAAAAAATATGTTAAAAATTGAAATTTTCAAAAAATAACAAAATTAGTTTTTTTTGTAATTTTTTATAATGCAACAGCCATAAATTGTCAGTATATAGCGTAGTTCGAACCTAAAAAAATATTTTATAGCTTTTACATAATATCTTTAGTTCGCGCATAAGCCTTAAATTGGGCTAAAATCGCCTAAAATTTAAAATTTACGTGTTTAATATACAATAATACATACATGACATATTTACGTTTAAAAAAAATATTTTTAAAATTCTAAATTGTTTTAATATAACCTTTTATCACAGTATTATACGTACAAGTATAGTTACACACGCATTTATATGTACATAATAACATTGCATGTCATAGCTAATCACAGAATGATTTATAGATTTTACCTATTTTTTGTGTCTTTAAGATTCCTCAGATGTGTTGGGCATTGTTTTAAATTAAGATTTATAGTGAAATGAGGGCATAGTTTACCTTGAGAGCAAAGTTGTCCTTATGAAACCCTCCCTGTTCTCTTCTCCACATACTTAAGTACAATATTCTGTTACGAGCTTTACAATTCTTTCGACACTTTGCGTGTGGCAAGGAAATTTAATTAGCTCGAACTCTGGGAGAACATTAGTATTAATAAGTTCTTCTAGGCTGTGCGTCTTCTAGACTGGCCAACGTTCAGTCATGAACGTATCGTTATTGATAAAGGATTACCATAATAAGTACTACACTTTAAGGAAGTTATTTAGAGCTTAGAGGAAAGTATTTGGGACATTTGACACCTCCAAGGGCCACTGGAAGTGAAATAGCTAATAGCATCTTTTGCTATTTGGAAAACAATAACTTTGATTATGTTAAGCTTGTTGCAATTGTATGTGACGGAACAGCGACTAACACAGGATGGAAAAACGGTGTTATTCTTAACCTTGAGCTTAAACTTGGTCTTCCTTTACAATGGTTTATAAGTTTATTACATTTCAACGAACTTCCGTTCAGACATTTGTTTGAAGGTGTAGATGATGATAGTACAGGACCCACAAGTTTCTGAGGACAAATTGGCAAGAAGTTGACTGACTGTGAAAAACTCCCTGTTGCTAATTTTGAAACGAATAACAGTGAGGAGATAAATGTGACCAAAACTGACTTAAACAAGGACCAACAGTATTTACTTAATATTTATGGAGCAGTCAAGACAGGAGAGTGTGCGCCAGATCTCGCTGTGAAAGATCCTGGTTCTCTTAGTAACTATAAGTAGTTAACTTGTACAAATAGAATTTTAAAACTATATATTTCTGAAGTAAAACCTTCTGACGAAATTAAACTGCTGGTCAGCTATATTATGAAGATATATGCTCCAGTGTGGTTTGGTATTCAAATGCATCCCTCTGTAAAGTTTGGTGCAGTTCACGTGTTTAAATTAGTACAGAAGACAAGACAGCAGTCCGACAGGGTACGTAAAATAATTCATCCTGTCATTCAGAGGAATGGGTATTTTTGTCATCCCGAAAATCTTTTAATTTCAATGGTACTAGATGAGAGAATGCACGTAAGACAACTAGCTTTTCGAAGATTGCTAAAAGCAAGAAAACAAGAACCAAAAGGGAAATCGGTGCGAACTTTTCAACCACCGACCATCAATTCTGCAGCTTCAAATTACATTGAACTTATTGATTGGTCCATGTGCAAACTTACACCTCCTCCAATAATGAGCAATGTGTCAACACACAGCTTAGAAGAACTTATTAATACTAATGTTCTCCCAGAGTTCGAGCTAATTAAATTATTTCCTTGCCACACGCAAAGAGTCGAAAGAATTGTAAAGCTCGTAACAGAATATTGTACTAAAGTATGTGGAGAAGAGAACAGGGATGTTTCATAAGGACAACTTTACTCTCAAGGTCAACTATGCCATCATTTCACTATAAATCTTAATTTAAAACAATGCCCAACACATCTGAGGAATCTTAAAGACACAAAAAATAGGTAAAATCTATAAATCATTCTGTGATTAGCTATGACATGCAATGTTATTATATACATAAAAATGTGCGTGTAACTATACTTGTACGTATAATACTGTAATAAAAGGTTATATTCAAAAAATTTAGAATTTAAAAAATATTTTTTAAACGTAAATATGTCATGTATGTATTATTGTATATTAAACACGTAAACTTTAAGTTGTAGGCGAATTTAGCCCAATTTAAGGCTTATGCGCGAACTAAAGATATTATGTAAAAGCTATAAAATATTTTTTTAGGTTCAAACTACGCTACATACAGACAATTTATGGCTTTTGCATTATAAAAAATTACAAAAAAATTAATTTTGTTATTTTTTGAAAATTTCAATTTTTAACATATTTTTTCAAACTTTCAGTCTCATGCGCGAACTGAAGATGTCAACTTAGAATTTTTTTTTAATTTTTCCCTATTTGAGGATACCAAACTACAACTTTTGAGAGGTAACGCGATTCCGAAATAAAAAAATCGATTTTTTCGAACCACCCTAATATATATATATATATATTTTATTATATAACATTCTTCTTCTTTAATAATTCTTGGAAAAAAAAAAAAAAAAAACTGTCTTTTTCTTAAATCAGCTTTATGTACGTCTGTACGTGTAATTGAGTGATAGAAAAAAATTTTAGTCATTTAACTTTTATTTCATTTATCTGAGATTTATTGTGAAATTTTAATATATATGAAAAATGTAATTAAACAGTGTACACCAAGGACATAATTTTCTTAAACTTTTGAAATTAAGTGCACTTCTGGCCTGTGTATACGAACACATTGTATAAATATAGGAAACTGCTAGAGCATACGTTAATTAGATACAGTGAAATGCGCAACAGTTTCAATTACATCTCTTGTTTCAAATTAGCTGTTTAATATTATTATGTTTTCAGTGTACATAAATAGTTAATTAAAATTCAATGAAACCAATTTACTCCTTCATTCTGTCATGTATGACACATTCAATGCTAGTGATTGTACTTTACCTGGTATTAAATTAAATAAAGTGAACTGTTGCATGTCAATCAAATTTAACCGAACTTGGTATTTAGTTGATCCCTGACATAAACTGGTGCTGATTACATTTGGGGATCAATCGCTCAACAGGTGGCACTGTGATCGCATTTTTTCTAAATTTTTAACATGGCAGTATAGGACAAAATTTCGTATAAATGTACATAATGAGTTATTTTTAACTTGTGATTGTAAAATTAATATGAATTATTGATAATACTATTAGTTAACTAGGAAAAAATTCTGCTCATGTGGGGACATCGCTTTCCCCCCTCCCCTGGGGGGGGGGGAGTAAATTTTCAAGGTGGGTATCTTTCGAAAGGTCTCATCAATACCTTTAAAACGAATGGTTGAACTATAAATCTGTGATAATTTAAAACAAAGTTATCGATTTTTTATACTTTTAACGAAAAAAAAAAAATAATAATGTTACTGAGTGAATTTGTATAGGAAAATATAGAAGAAAGTCTTGTGGTGACCACAACATACTAGTATATATTAAACTTGAGTTTATTTTAAAATTTAACATGTCAGGAAATTTGAATGAAAAAGCCAGTATTTTCTTTTCTGGAATAGTGTAGGAACCCTGTACTAGTTTTACATTTGCTTCAATTTTTATAATCTTAAAGATTAAAAACTTCAATAATTAAAAAAAGAAAAAACTGTTTATGAAGTAGCATAGAATAGTATTTGTTATATTAGTTTAGTAGAATAGTATAGTAGAATAGTATTTGTTTAGAATTAGTTTAGTAGAATAGTATTTGTTATATTAAAAAAGAAAATTATAGAAGTTGCAACAGGAAATATTAATTTGATGTCTAAGTTACTGATGCCTTTCATTTGTTTCCCAATTTCTATTGCTGCTGAAGAGGAAGATAAGTCAGAGGAAATTGTCGCCTTTAAGAAAGTCTTAAGCTCAAATTTTTGTAAATTGCTGGAGCCGTTATCAAGAAATCTGACCCGGGACATCCTATAATACAAAATTAACTCATTAAATAATAAGGATTAATTAAAATCTATATAAATATTTTTCTAATGTGGACCAGTTATGATTAAATTTTGCTGAAATAAAACAATAGTGACATCATGACCCAGTGGCAGAAAGTTTTGTAGCTGTCTGCAACAGGCTTTTAAAATTTCATAATCTGTCTGCAAAATTTGTGTGTAATCAGGGGTGAAAATGGCTTACACTCAAAAAGCCTGAAAGCTGATTGGGGGGGAGGGGGGCGCTTAACATCAGTGAGGATCTCGTGCAACAATACACAAATACAATTTTACTGCAGAACAATATAGTAAAACAATTGTGTGTATTCATTACATTCATCTCATTCAATTATATATTTTATAGCAATGTTTTACACAACACAATATAAATAATAAAAGTATTAGTTTTAGTTTTGATACAGAAATTTTTTTTAAAGTGAATTGTTATTTGAAAGTTGCAGACAAATTTTTTTACCAATGCAGACAACAACCACACGCTGTTTTTCTATGTCTGCGACTATGTCGCGGTGTTTCTGCCACTGGGCGTCATGAAGAGTGGATAAAATTTTAGATTCATAATCTTTGTAAACTTAAAAGAAAATAAAAACATCATGATTGATGTAAATAAATAAAAAGTATATTTTATAAATAGAAGCAAGTATTCATACATACAAAACTGGATGGATAAGGATCAGTTGTAGTGTATTGAATGAATGTACCAAATGTAAGCCATTGCCAAAAGAAAATATATGTATATGAAATTTAAATATTTTTCGTATTTAGTATTTTATGTTAGATTTTGGTCAAAATATAGGGTTCATACACCTCAGGGAAATTCTGAAACCTTGGAATACTTAGTGAATTAGGATTTGGGTTCCAAATTTTAGAGAAATCTCATGAAATTTTTCATTAAAATTCTGGAAAAATGTAATTTTTTATACTACAATTTTCTTGTTTTTCTCGTTTCAGTTTATAAAGTACTGCAAAAACTCACACTACCATGATGCATAGTAACATAACATCGTGCAATCTTAAATAATTAATTTTTGTAAGCATTATCGACTACTATTGCATTTGATGAGTATCTAGTCCTACTACATCCATTTTCTTTAGTTAGACGTTAGCATGTAAATCAATCGGAAAATAGCATACAGAACGTTGTGCTGTAACTACACAGCAACAATTGCTCATGTTGCCAAAGACAAAAGATAAAGGTTACTGTAAAATCTGGTAGCCACTCCTTCCACTTTCTGACATTATACATCAACCAATCACCAGTGGCCACTAGCCAATCGATGCCAGCTCCAAGCTCAGCTGAGTGATGCACTATAGAAAAGGTTGTTTACATTTTGCTTCTAAATATGAAAACTAATCGCAGCTATGCCCAACAGAAAACTATGCAGGAGTAGTAGTTGTCCTGAAATTCCTTTAAAAAAAATATTTTGACCTGAAGCATCTTGAATTTTCACTTAATATCCTGAATTTCCTGAAATTTCAGCACAATTCCAAAACTCTTATTCATTTTTCCTTCACTTTTCAATGAGAAAGGTAATCTGAAATGATAATTTGAATGTTTACCTCTTGGTCAATTTTTTAAAGATTTCTTTGATTTCATCTCGGTGTGTAGGGCCTGAGAGGGGATGAGTAATATTGTCATAAAAAAGACTGCCTATTGGGAATCTGAAACTATTTTTTATGTTTTTGCAGGGGTCATTTGAGGAAGCAGTCCTCAATTCCTTCTCTTATTTATATCAGAAGAGATAATTGATATATAAACCAGCTACGTGCTGAATAATACAGCTCACTTAGAGCAAATAAAGTGACCAGCTCAAAATAGAAAGCTTTATGAAGATGCTGCTGCTATCCAAAGTCTTCCAAAAAAAGTGGGTGGGGGGGGGGGGAGATCTTATCAATAAGCCATATTAATTTCACAGTCATTCAGGGCTTGAAAATTATATTTCCCGACATGCCCGGGGCATGTCTCTTACATGCCCAGCTCGGCATGCAAATACTGAAACAAAAATAACTTTCAAAAAATAATTTTAAAATATAGCATCTTGTTTAAGACTTTTACTTAAATTGAAATGTCAATATAGATATAATGTCGTTAAATTATTTTCACTAAGTATGTGAATGTTTTTATTAATATGCATTTTAATAAGATATTTAGGCATGTAAAAATTTCATTTGGGCATGTATTGTCCAGACTAACATTTTGCTGAGATATAACAGACATATTGCTTAGATGTAACAATATTAAATTTCTGTAAAACTTTAAATTTCATTAAATAAAATTTGAAAAAAAAAAAAAAAAAAAAAATATATATATATCAAGGTCTACGCAAATTTATAATTTTCCCCCTCTAAATTTTAGAAAATTATAATTTAACAATATTTTTTGAAAATATTAATTTACCAATGAAACTGCTAAGTAATATCCAAAAATGTTTAGAATGTATTTTTAAATTATGTTAATGTAAAATCAAAGTAAAAAATTAAAATTAAAAACATTTTTAAAAATGTTTAAATTTGAATTATTTTTTTTTACTAGTTCTTTGTCTTACTACCATTTTCTGGGTCTGTCGCAGTTTTGCTTGCGCCCCTTGGAATGTAGTTGAAGACAGCTCTCAGTAGTCTTCCATGTGTCATACGCTGGACATGGTTTTACCATGTTTTTATTAACTTCCCAACTAGCTAGACATTCTTTCAGGACTGCTCAGAACACGGTGACAATATATTTTTATTAATACTTTTAGTCAACTGTTTCAGGTCCCTACTGCCTTTGGCAGCATTTATATGATTCAACAGAAAATTTATTTAACTAACTTCCCGACTAGCTAGACATTTGAAAATTTCTGAATAGCTCAGAACATGGTGAGAAAGCATTTTTAAAATATTTTTAACCAATTGCTCTGAGACCCTGCTGCCTTCAGCAGCATTACAAGTACAAAGCTTGCAATCGATTTTTAACTAACTTCCTGGCTAGCTAGCCATTTGAAACTTTTATAATAGCTCAAAACACGATAGCAATGAATTTTTTTAATACTTTTAGCCAATTGTTCCGGGTTCCCACTCGGGAGCTTTTATATGATTCAACAGAAAATTTAAGAACATGGTATATAAAAAGTTCTTTTTATATGTAATTATTTCCAATTAGCATGGTATTCATTGATCTTGTTTAATAGTTATTAATAAAGTAATAAATAGAATTATTTTATTTATCACTTTCCAGAAATTTTAATATTGTTATCTTTCAGTGCATATTTACACAAATTTTTGCTAGAGTCTAAGACAGTAATATATATATATGATCAAACTCCCCCGTAAGGTTAATTTAGAGACAAGGTTGTTATGCCTCTAATAATGATAATAATAGCTTCTGTTTTTGAGGTTATAATGAATTAAAATTTAATAGATTTGTTTCTTTTTGGGGATTTTCCTGGTAATTATCTATTAGGAGAGATATATGCATCACATAAAAAATGATTATTTAATAGGTTAAAAATAATAATTGCTGTTTAAATGTTATGATTATGCAATTTATTAATTAGCTGCCTTGCTCTTTGTTTAGCATATCATTCTATTTAAAAGATAATTATATTGTAAATATAAAAGTAATTATAAATTAAATAAAAAATAACTTATAATAACTGCTATTTTTCAGTTAAAAAAATAAAAATAAAAAATAGAATTTTAATAAAAAATAAACAGAACCAGAAGCTTGTTGCCATAAGGCTAGAAAAAATATATAATGAAAACAGAATCCACTCCTCAACACAGATATGGCATATGTGGACCAAACACTAATGAAGATGTGATTGTCTGAATAGATGAGTTCATACATTATCTGAAGGTAGTTATTTAATCACTTTTCCTAGCATTGATATGTCAAACCTAAACTAATCATTAGCATCTCCATTTTTTTTTGCCTGAGTAGATACATGATCTGAAAGTATTGTTACCTCTAGCTGATGTAAATTTCTGATGTCTGCAGTGAGACAGCTGCTTGGGAAAAAAAAAATGTTATCGGCTATGGGAAATAATCCACACTAAAATTTTTTTAAGTTTTTTAACAGATAATCTGCAAGAAAGTACAGTGTACTTAATTTTTGTGTTTCTACACTGATGAAACTTACCATAAAATCTTGAAAATAACCTCTCCCTTGAATGTAACCCCCCCCCTTTCTTGCTGAAAGGGAAATTATTCCATTCTCTTAAATACAACCCAACCCTTGCCACTGGGCGCACATACATAGCACCAGTAAATCTATCTTTCATTGTTTCATCCAAACATAATTTAGCCTTCAAGTCTTCTAGATTAGCGCCTCTGCGCTTTTGGAAAACGGGGTTACTTTCAAGATTTTACGGTACATAATATTTATGCAATATATAAATATTTCATTTATTTTTAACAGGATGCTTTGATATATTTCCTGAAAGAATCCAAATCCAATGAAAAAGCACAGAAGTGCAAAGATGAATTGTGGAAAAGTTGTCATTTATAAAAATTCTGTATATTTATTTTGTTTTAATATCTGTTTTGTATTTTTAATAAAACTATGATATAATAAATGTATATTAAAATTCACATTTTCCTTTTTTCTCTGTTGAAAGAAAACAGCAGGTGGCCTACCCTAGTGCCTTTTTCTAATGAAATCTCGCCTTCCTTTACCCAATCGTTAGATTCCCACATGTTTTTTTTTTTTTTTTTTTCCCAGTAATATTTTTTTTATATTTTATGTTCAAAAATTCTTCACTTATTCTTCTCATTTTAGAATACTAGAAACAGAAAAACAATGTATAAGCCAAGGCTTCATTGTAATATAAAATAGACCAATTTTTTTTTTTTTTTTTTTTTTTTTTTTTTTAATACCCATTCTACATACATTTCCTTTTGCTATTCTATTTTGTTCAGAAAATGTAAGATTTATTAAAGTGTGAATAATGTGAATAATACTCTTTCAATGATGTCACAATCATGTGCATTCACTTAAACAATATGTGCAGGCAAGTTGATTATGGATAATTTCTGGTGCTGATTCTAAAAAACTAAAAAACAAGGCACCGAGGGTGATTCAATAAGGAAGGCATTTTGCTTTCAAAAAGGTATTATTTGCTTAATTTGTTGTCCTTTGGGTTGCGATTTCTGTACATGATAAAAGTAAAAAAAAAAAAAAAAAAAAATCTGTATCGACTATGAATTTTTTCTTACAAAAATGCTCTAAAACTATTACTAGAAAACTGCATTAACATTTCCTTATTTTCTGCCTCCACTTTCTATTACAGTTGAAACTCGTTAATGTGAATCTCAAGGGGAATAAAAAATCTGTTCAGGTTGTCTGTAGTTCATACTATCAGTTACCCAGAAACTAATCTTTATTTTGGCAGGTATTGTGGAAGCAGTTCATGTTAAAAATAATTTACATCAACAGTGTTCACATTAACAAGGTTAAACTGTATTCAGAATTTAAAGAGCAATTACCTTGAATAAAAATCAGTGTTGGGGATAAGAGTGAAATTGATTCTATTAATTCTAGATATATTGTTATAACTGTACTGTGTACTCATTTTGAGATGTTCTTTCACTTTATATTTTAAATCTGAAATATTACTGTATTTTATTGATTTATCTATTTGATATATAACATTTTAAATATAAAAATGTAAAACAAATGAATAAGAATCAAAGATCAACTCTTCCTCAACCCTACAATTGATATGAAATATCAATTTTACCAATTAAGATGAACATTGAATATGTTTGGCCTTGTCATAGCTATATTATATATAACAATAGTTTACCTTTTCAATACTTTATTATTATTATTGTCCACAAAACTTCATTAAAAATTGTGAACTTAATGCATTTCAATACAAACTAAGACTACATTTAGAAAAACATTTTTAACCATTTCAGCATTATCCATTTTTTGGTATATCTGTTTAATGATTCATAAAATTAATACTATGAACAGTATAAATATGAGAATTTAATATTGTATACTACACATGTTTATTCTCATTTTCTTGAAAGCAGCAACATATATTTCAAAATTTAGCTACACTAGCCTTTTATTATGACTATACATGCCAGAAAAAGACTGGCTTATCGCTTATAGGATTAATTGCACATTTAATTGAACTTTTTATTAATTTGTTTTTCTACATTTCTTTGAAAAAGATTTGCAAATGTATATTACATGAATTTTTTACTAGTTCTCTTTTTCTTTTCTGAGCAAAACTTTTACTGAATATAAAGCATAACATGATCCTTATAGTCCTACAAATTCTAGATAATTTACAAAGAATTTTTTTATCTAGATATTTGACAAAACTTGTAATTAAAAGAATGCCTAAATGTTTATTCTTCTTAAGTTAATTACCTTGTAATTAAAAGAATGCCTAAATGTTTATTGGTAGATAGAGCATACAAAAAGCATGGCTCTACTGGGGGAAAGAAAAATTACAGGATATTTAAAAAAGAAAAAAAAAAATCCCTCTTAGATATCAATTAAAAACATGGGATATTTTTAATAAATACCATTATGTATTTGTAAAAAGCATGCAAAGTGTTAAAAGAAAAAAAAAAACCTAGCTTATTTGATAATACCTACATGCTACATCAGTGTTTTATAAATACTTTTTGATATCTATAAAAAACCTGCAATGTTTCTTTAAAGTACTTCAAGGTATTTGTGAGAAACTTATACCTGTGAAATGAAACAAAAGAAAAACCTTCAAAAAACATTGGAGAGGTGTTAAAAGAAAGCTTTGAAGGTTTTTTGAAATACCTAAATGATTCATGGTATTTTATAAAAGCCTTTATAAAAACCTGTAATAAGTTTCTTACAAATGCCTGAAGGTATTTCTGAGAAACGCATATAGGTATTAATGGGGGTTTTATTATGGCTTTATTTTGCACCATTAAAGCCTTGATAATACCTTATTCTAAATACCTCTAAAACCTCTAAAATACCTGTGTAAAGAAACCTTTATAAAACCTTCAGAAAACATCCAAGAGGTATTTTAAAAAAGGCTTTGTAGGTATATTAAAAATACCTACATGAGTCATGGTATTTTATAAAAACCCTTTGGTATTTATAAAAAACCTGCAATAACTTTCTAAAAATACCTTAAGGTATTCACAAGAAACATATGGAGGTATTAATAAGGCTTTTATTGTGGCTTTATTTTGCACCATTAAAGCCTTGATAATACCTTATTTTAAATACCTCTAAAACATCTAAAATACCTGTGTAAAGAAACCTTTATAAAACCTTCAAAAAACATCGAAGAGGTATTTAAAAAAAGCTTTGTAGGTATATTAAAAATACCTACATGGGTCATGGTATTTAAAAAAAACCTTTTGGTATTTATAAAAAAGCTGCAATAACTTTCTAAAAATACCTTAAGGTATTCACGAGAAACGTATGGAGGTATTAATAAGGCTTTTATTGTGGCTTTATTTTGCACCATTAAAGCCTTGATAATACCTTATTTTAAATACCTCTAAAACCTCTAAAATATCTGTGTAAAAAAAACCTTTATAAAACCTTCAAAAAACATCGAAGAGGTATTTAAAAAAAAGCTTTGTAGGTATATTAAAAATACCTACATGGATCATGGTATTTTAAAAAAACCTTTTGGTATTTATAAAAAACCTGCAATAACTTTCTAAAAATACCTTAAGGTATTCACGAGAAACGTATGGAGGTATTAATAAGGCTTTTATTGTGGCTTTATTTTGCACCATTAAAGCCTTGATAATACCTTATTTTAAATACCTCTAAAACCTGTAAAATACCTGTTTTAAGAAACCTTAAAAAAACTAAAAAAAAACCTTAAAATTTTAGTAAGGGAAGGAACTGATTTTGATGAAATTTTGCACACTGTGTGCAGTTTGATCCAACTTGAGAGATAGGATAGTTTTTATCTCAATTTATTGTCACAATATTGTTTTATTGCAATTATTTGTTAATTATAGACCTTTATTAAAGTTGCTCCAAAATATCTGTGAGTTCCATTAATTTAATTGTTGCCAAAAAAAAAAAAAAAAAAAAAAAAATACGAGTTCATTTTCTTTCGACATAAAAATAAATACATTTAATCAAACGTGAACGTTAAAAAATTATAAAAAGTTAAATTATGCATCTCACGAAAATTGACGTCATAATCAATTTAAAGATTTTATACACATTGATAAAGTGCTAATGTAGTTCTATCATAGATATAGTAATATATATAGATCTCTCATCCCCATGTTATCGTAGAAAGATTTTTGATGCCGAAAAAAGATAAAAAATAAAAGCTTTGGAAACAGCCATTAAGTGGTATTGAAAAAAAAAAAAAAAAAAAAAAGAAAAGAAAAAGAAAAGAAAGAAAGAAATATGAATTTGAAACTGTATCTGGAGTCTTCCATTCCCCTTTAGCAAATAAATTATTCATAAATTTTATTTGCTAAAATATTAGTATGTATTCCCGTGTGTATTCACTCGGGGAAAGACGGCCATATTTTGGTAAAAACGTCGTCTTTTCCCAAATGAAAAGGAATAACTTTTTTCTCCCCAATGATCACTCTATTCTATATATGCTATACTATATCTATGAGTTCTATACGCAAGCGAAGTGTGACTCACTGACCGTCTGTGCAGCCAAGAAAAAGATTTCCTATGTTAATTGCCCACTGGATTTTTTGTAAGAAATTATTAAAAATCGAGGAAATTTATTTCCCGATTTTAATCCTTATATTTGGGTATAGATATGTATTAGTTATCGCGGGTGTTAGATTGAATTATTTTGCTGTCAAATTGACAAAATTTTAATTTTAAATTTTTAAACTCTGTCGCCCTTGGCTTTTATTATTATTATTATTATTATTTGGCGATCAAAAGCGTAACACGAAAATATACATGCCAGATGTATGCATTGTACGAAATGTAATATGTATTATTCATTGTACGTATGTATGACATGTAACATGTATTGTACGAAATATTGTTTCATATTATTCATTACTCTTTTAATATAAGTTGTTAAAATAACCATGATTTTTGAAAGGAATTAAATATTTTCGCCAGATAATTTGGCGATATTCTTTTTTTTTCGCCAAGGATGACAGAAATGAAATCTATTCCGCTGCAAAATATTAGTATCTTACATCAGATATTTTATTTAGACATTTGAAAACAAATTTGACTTCAAACTATGATAGAATATTTATCATTTTCCTTTTAATTTGTATATTATTAGTATATTAAAATTTAAAAGCATGGTATATAAAAAGCTTTTTTTTTTTTTTTTTTTTAAATCTTATAATTATTCTTATCTTAATCCTCAATGTTTCCCATCTTTATTGACTTGAATTTACTATTAAAATTTTAACATACTCAAAAACTTCTCATCACTTCGTTAAAATACACTAAACTTTTCCAAAATCTTTTTGTATTTAAAATGATACATGTATTTACTTTAAATGTTCAATATTTCATAAGATTTCCAATTTTAAAGTTTTAAAATATTTATCAAATTTACTTATTTTTCTGGTTTAGCCTTATTGTTTTCCCTTTTATAACTACAGCTGTTGCCCTCTTTAAAATATTTAAAATGATGAGGTCATTTAATAGTAAAATTATCCATTATAGCATATATTATATTTCACTCCTCCATAAAAATTGATTTTGAAATCGTCTGTTTCTTTTATACTTTTATTTTAATAGAATTTTAATAGAATTTAATTTATATATTAGTCATTTTAGCAATTTTATCCAAAGTAGCATTAGAAATAATATATATCACTTCTCCATTAAAATTTCTAGGACCCTACAATAAAATTAATTTGTGCTTAATATCAACACTACGAAAATTTTTATCAATCGCTTCCAAATTTTGACCTAAGTTTCAAATCTCAACCCTGTGGGTTTTTACATCGGCTACAACGTTTTCGTCTTTGTTCGTAAATAATAATTTAACTGTACTAAATAGTTTACAGCCGTATAATTCAACGTATAACTTAGTCACAGCAACGCGTGGCCGGGTCTGCTAGTATTTTAGTATGTTACCCATATTTCAGTATAGCGTTTACTTATTTAGAACTCTTCTGGTAGCTGAATAGGTGGCGCTCTAGATTTTCGGTAACATATGCCTGGTTGGAGTTCTAGTTTAGACATGAATTTTCATAGTGGATTTGAATTCATTTTAAGAAACAGATTTTAGTCCGATAAGTCCAAATAAGTAAAACAAGAAAACTACTGCAACAAACCCAACTTGAACCATTTATTTAGAATGTAGTTACATTTACATTAAACAAATACATTCAAAC
Source organism: Salticus scenicus (assembly GCA_963930645.1). Taxonomy (NCBI): domain Eukaryota; kingdom Metazoa; phylum Arthropoda; class Arachnida; order Araneae; family Salticidae; genus Salticus; species Salticus scenicus. Next base: position 191,158,385 of record OZ005658.1, on the reverse strand, counting down.
TTTTATCAACAGTTTATACCCTGAATGGTTATACTTTGTTATGACCACACGACAGTTCTGTGAAAATGATTTATTGCGCAGTGTATACACCAGAAGTCTAAGGAAGTATGAAAAAAGTTTAGGGAAGTATGAAAACAGTTTAGGGAAGTATGAAAAAAGTCTAAGCCCTGAGAGAGTAGTTTTGGCGAATTGCTTGTGAATATATTGGGAGATTATAAATTCGATTATATTCGATTATTATATTCGATTGGGAATTATAAATGCGTTTTCACGAACTTTGAACGTGGTGGTAACAGTAAGAGCTCGGATGCTTGGGGAAAGTATTAGCAGAACTGCTTTTATGTGAAATGTTAACGAACAAATGTAGTGCAAATGGATCAAGACTGAAGTTTCAGGCAGAAAACTTGATATAAATGGATAAATTGTGGTCGTCACCTAATAATGAATGATCGCGCGTAACAGAGCATCTAGTGAGTTGTAATTAAAAAAAAAATGAACAATAACAGATCAACTTGTAAGGTTGGAGTCACGTCAGCATAGTGCTGCAGCGAAGAAAACAAGTTGCGAAGCGCGTGTGAATGCGGAGAGGTTTTAGAGTTGTTAAATGAAGTGAGTGGATTTGATGAAGATTGATTATAAATATGAATCAGTATGGTGAAGAAAGGTGTTGTAGTGATGGTGTAGTGGAGTCTTGTCGGACGCCTGTCAACGACAAAGAGCTTGGCTCTTCTTCTGGCCTAAAGTTAATTATTTTGAGGAGTGTTGTTTGGCTTCGGTGCAAGTATTCGTGAACGAAAAATTGAATCAGCCGAGATTCCGCTGATCTAATCGGAGTCAAGGCAGTTGAGTAAAGGTGTGCACCCGTCTGTACAACTTCTACTGTTTCGGAGTGAGATATTTCAAATTATCTAAATTAGTTATTATACATTTATTTGCTTAAAGTATTTAATTCTGCTGACTGAGCTACATAATCCAGACCAATCCTCCCATTATTCTATTTGAATAAACTCTTAGTTTTATTTTATACATCTGAGTCTTAATACTTAAGTAATTAAGTTAATCTGTGAGGAATGGAGACAACTAATTCCTCACAAACTAACTGCTGCAGATTTTAACCAAGTACAATCTCTTAGCATTCTGTGAAGAATATCATTCTTCATAGAGGTTACGGACGCTGAATACCAGTGTGTACAATGCGAAGTGATCATAACATAAAGAGAGTTCAGTGTATAACCTATACGAAATTTATGATAAATTGCTTGTTATAGTTTAATTTTAGATTATATTTTTCTTTTGCTTATTTTTTACTTTAACAAAGAAAATTTTTGTAAAAAATAATATATGAAAATTTTTCAATCATTGGGTGTATAGCATAAATTTAACTATGTATTTAATGACGACCAAGCCTCAATACTCAATATCAATATTTAATGCCTCATTACAAAAAAAAAAAAAAAAAAAAAAAAAGGTTACAAGTTCTGTTTTAGATTACTAAAAAAAAAAATCTGGAGTGACTCCACTCGATTTTCCGAACATTGAGTAGTTAACAATTTTGTAGGTAAAGTAAAGAAAGAGGAGTTGTTAAACAAACAAAAGAGAGAAAACCTTAATAGAGTATTTGAGTACTTTTCTCCATATATTACACGATGTTTTATTTAACGCTACTGAACTTTAAGCCCATAGATCATAATGACAAAGAATTTGTCGTTGTTTCCCTCTGAAAATGTATAGATGCAAGATTCACCAAAATGCTTATAGTTAGTGCAACAGTGATTTATAATATTCATATAAATTTTCAGCTCAACTGAATAAGGCGTTTAGATGCTATCGCACTTTAAAAAATTTGGCCATATAGACCATAATGATAAAGAATTTTTCTTTGTGCCCCCCCCCCCCCCCTGTAAAAAAAAAACTGTAAGTGCTAAATTCACCAAAATCTATATAGTTCGTGCAACTGTGACCTATAACATGTGTACAAATTTTTTGCTCAGATTAATAAAGCGTTTAGACGCTGTCGCATTTTTAAAAATTTGGCCCCATAGGCCATAATGATAAAGAATTTTTCCTGATGTCCCTGTATAAAAACTATAAGTGCTAGATTCACCAAAATTCATAAGGTTCGTACTATGGTGACTTACAATATATGTACCAACTTTCAGCTTATTCGAACAAAGCGTTTAGACGCTAGCGTGTTCACTCACAGACTTACACACACACATACACACACACACACACACAGACACATACATACGTCATCGTAAAAATAGTGAAAACGGACTCAGTTGATCTCGAAACGTATAGAAACATCAAAATCTCAAATTCGGATTTTTGACATGATTACAATGCTTTTCTCACTATAGTGTTCGGTAAGTAATAAAAATTAAGCAATTTTCTAACATTAATTTCCATATATGCATGTTCTCTTTCAACTACATAAAAGGTAATAAAAATAAATAACAATGTTCTTTGAAAAATTACAAGTACATTATTAAATGACATCCTCATCTATTTGTCAAGATTTCGAATAAAATTCCTGCGTATAAAGAATATGTAAAATAATAATAATAATAATAAATTCTCCTCATTAGACTATCCATCAACATATTTGGAATTTATAAATTAATTTATTCCAAATTCTGATGTTTTTCTTTGATAAGGAAATGCATAGCAGTCAATTTTTCTTTTCTTTTTTGTGTTCAGTTTCGTTAAACTGACAGAATTAAAGTAAAGATCAATAAGTTTTGGCGACAGATGTTTAACATACTTACAACAGAAGTTAATGTAAGGAAAAAATGTTGAATTAATAATGTAATAATCCTTGGATGTTTGCCAAATAGTTCATTTATGTCGATCTATGTTTTATGTTTTGTAAAAGATGCATAAATGATGCATATCTCTGTTAAACAAATGATGGTGATTTTCAGAACAAGGGCACTTATTTATTATTTTTCTATACTGGAAGGCAAAATAAAACGGAAAAAAATAAAAGAATTATAAAGATGTTCTTATGAAAAGGAATTTTTGTTTTTTTATGTACTACTATTTTTAATATTATGACCACCAAATTAAATTATTAAAAAAAAAAAAATCTTTAAAATTTATTACGTTCACCGAATTACGAATTTATTTTTTATTTAAAAAAATGAATGCAAAATAATATTAATTCTGATTTTCTTTTCCTTTTTTTTTAAATCGTTTTTACAGTTTTTTCAAAATTTTCACAAAATTTCCAAAATAGTGACTTATCCTCAGAAAATGTAGACATCTGCTAACCTTATTAGTATGTATACTGTATTAGGTCGTTGCAAAAGTTCGTGCGGACGCGGATCATTTTATTGCCTCCAAAGACGACAGCTTCTATCGCCGTGGTATACATTTGTTACCCGAAAAATGGACAAAGGTTGTAGAAAGTAATGGAGAGTATTATGATTAAAAATTGTCATTTGATTTGATGTATTTTTATGAAAGGAAGCAATAAAAAACCGCACGAACTTTTGCAACGACATAATATATACAAATGTAGAATAGAAAATATAAAAATTCGTGTACTACAATATAAAAATGCAATACTGAACCGGAAAATTTTTAGAGAAACAATTTTGTTAAATGTATCGATGAACATTGTGACGGTAGTAGGCCTTTTAAATTTAAACTCTAAAAACAGACATTCTAAATCCTGATAAGAATTCAAAGACAGGAAAATCTTCCACATCTTGAACACTTTTATAAAACATCAGATAGCTGTTTTGGTATTATTTTTCGTACCGTCATCAGTGCATGATACCGGTACGCTTTCAATTTTTCGCGAAATGACACCCAGAATTCTTACAAATATTTGAAAACAAGTCTGTTTATTTTGGTTTATGATACAAGATTTTATACATCAGAGATTAATATACAGATAGGATACTTAAAATAAAAATTTCAAAATAGTGAATTATCCTCAAAAAATGTAGACATCTGCTAACCTTATTAGTATCTTTTGTATATACAAATGTGGAATAGAAAATATAAAAATTCGTGTACTACAATTTTAAAAATGCAATACTAAACCGGAAAATTTTTAGAGAAACAATTTTGTTAAATGTATCAGTGATGAACAATGTGACGGTAGTAGGCTCTTTTAAATTTAAACTCTGAAAATAGACATTCTAAATTCTGATAAGAATTCCAAAGACAGGAAAATCTTCTACATCTTGAACACCAAAGTGAATAATAAAATATCAGATAGCTGTTTTGGTAGTATTTTGCGTACCTTCATCAGTGCATGATACCGGTACGCTTTCAATTTTTCGCGAAAGGACACGCAGAATTCTTACAAATATTTGAAAACAAGTCTGTTTATTTTGGTTTATGATACAAGATTTTATACATAAGAGATTAATATACAGATAGGATACTCAAAATAAAAATTCCAAAATAGTGAATCATCCTCAGAAAATGTAAACATCTGCTAACCTTATTAGTATCTTTTGTACAGTCGGTAACAAAAGTGTCCGAACACTAGCAAAAATTCCTATGTAAAAAAAGTACACATAATACTGTTTTGCTATATAAATCCTTATCGAATCATGTTCTTACACTGACTAAGAACAGGATTCGATAAGGATTTATTTAGCAAAACTGTATTAAGCGTACTTTTTTTACATAGGAATTTTTGCTAGTGTTCGGACACTTTTGTTACCGACTGTATATACAAATGTAGAATAGAAAATATAAAAATTCGTGTAATACAATTTAAAAAATGCAATACTAAACCGGAAAATTTTTAGAGAAACAATTTTGTTAAATGTATCAGTGATGAACATTGTGACGGTAGTAGGCTCTTTTAAATTTAAACTCTGAAAATAGACATTCTAAATTCTGATAAGAATTCAAAAGACAGGAAAATCTTCTACATCTTGAACACCAAAGTAAATAATAAAATATCAGATAGCTGTTTTGGTAGTATTTTGTGTACCTTCATCAGTGCATGATACCGGTACGCTTTCAATTTTTCGCGAAATGACACCCAGAATTCTTACAAATATTTGAAAACAAGTCTGTTTATTTTGGTTTATGATACAAGATTTTATACATCAGAGATTAATATACAGATAGGATACTTAAAATAAAAATTCCAAAATAGTGAATTATCCTCAAAAAATGTAGACATCTGCTAACCTTATTAGTATCTTTTGTATATACAAATGTGGAATAGAAAATATAAAAATTCGTGTACTACAATTTAAAAAATGCAATACTAAACCGGAAAATTTTTAGAGAAACAATTTTGTTAAATGTATCAGTGATGAACATTGTGACGGTAGTAGGCTCTTTTAAATTTAAACTCTGAAAATAGACATTCTAATTTCTGATAAGAATTCCAAACACAGGAAAATCTTCTACATCTTGAACACGAAAGTAAATAATAAAATATGAGATAGCTGTTTTGGTAGTATTTTGCGTACCTTCATCAGAACATGATACCGGTACGCTTTCAATTTTTTGCGAAAGGACACCCAGAATTCTTACAAATATTTGAAAACAAGTCTGTTTATTTTGGTTTATGATACAAGATTTTATACATAAGAGATTAATATACAGATAGGATACTCAAAATAAAAAATTCAAAATAGTGAATTATTCTCAGAAAATGTAGACATCTGCTAACCTTATTAGTATCTTTTGTATATACAAATGTAGAATAGAAAATATAAAAATTCGTGTAATACAATTTAAAAAATGCAATACTAAACCGGAAAATTTTTAGAGAAACAATTTTGTTAAATGTATCAGTGATGAACATTGTGACGGTAGTAGGCTCTTTTAAATTTAAACACTGAAAATAGACATTCTAAATTCTGATAAGAATTCAAAAGACAGGAAAATCTTCTACATCTTGAACACCAAAGTAAATAATAAAATATCAGATAGCTGTTTTGGTAGTATTTTGCGTACCTTCATCAGTGCATGATACCGGTACGCTTTCAATTTCTCGCGAAAGGACACCCAGAATTCCTACAAATATTTGAAAACAAGTCTGTTTATTTTGGTTTATGATACAAGATTTTATACATCAGAGATTAATATACAGATAGGATACTTAAAATAAAAATTCCAAAATAGTGAATTATCCTCAAAAAATGTAGACATCTGCTAACCTTATTTGTATCTTTTGTATATACAAATGTGGAATAGAAAATATAAAAATTCGTGTACTACAATTTAAAAAATGCAATACTAAACCGGAAAATTTTTAGAGAAACAATTTTGTTAAATGTATCAGTGATGAACATTGTGACGGTAGTAGGCTCTTTTAAATTTAAACTCTGAAAATAGACATTCTAATTTCTGATAAGAATTCCAAACACAGGAAAATCATCTACATCTTGAACACCAAAGTGAATAATAAAATATCAGATAGCTGTTTTAGTAGTATTTTGCGTACCTTCATCAGTACATGATACCGGTACGCTTTCAATTTTTTGCGAAAGGACACCCAGAATTCTTACAAATATTTGAAAACAAGTCTGTTTATTTTGGTTTATGATACAAGATTTTATACATAAGAGATTAATATACAGATAGGATACTCAAAATAAAAATTCCAAAATAGTGAATCATCCTCAGAAAATGTAAACATCTGCTAACCTTATTAGTATCTTTTGTACAGTCGGTAACAAAAGTGTCCGAACACTAGCAAAAATTCCTATGTAAAAAAAGTACACATAATACTGTTTTGCTATATAAATCCTTATCGAATCATGTTCTTACACTGACTAAGAACAGGATTCGATAAGGATTTATTTAGCAAAACTGTATTAAGCGTACTTTTTTTACATAGGAATTTTTGCTAGTGTTCGGACACTTTTGTTACCGACTGTATATACAAATGTAGAATAGAAAATATAAAAATTCGTGTAATACAATTTAAAAAATGCAATACTAAACAGGAAAATTTTTAGAGAAACAATTTTGTTAAATGTATCAGTGATGAACATTGTGACGGTAGTAGGCTCTTTTAAATTTAAACTCTGAAAATAGACATTCTAAATTCTGATAAGAATTCAAAAGACAGGAAAATCTTCTACATCTTGAACACCAAAGTGAATAATAAAATATCAGATAGCTGTTTTGGTAGTATTTTGTGTACCTTCATCAGTGCATGATACCGGTACGCTTTCAATTTTTCGCGAAATAACACCCAGAATTCTTACAAATATTTCAAAACAAGTCTGTTTATTTTGGTTTATGATACAAGATTTTATACATCAGAGATTAATATACAGATAGGATACTTAAAATAAAAATTCCAAAATAGTGAATTATCCTCAAAAAATGTAGACATCTGCTAACCTTATTAGTATCTTTTGTATATACAAATGTGGAATAGAAAATATAAAAATTCGTGTACTACAATTTAAAAAATGCAATACTAAACCGGAAAATTTTTAGAGAAACAATTTTGTTAAATGTATCAGTGATGAACATTGTGACGGTAGTAGGCTCTTTTAAATTTAAACTCTGAAAATAGACATTCTAATTTCTGATAAGAATTCCAAACACAGGAAAATCTTCTACATCTTGAACACCAAAGTAAATAATAAAATATCAGATAGCTGTTTTGGTAGTATTTTGCGTACCTTCATCAGTACATGATACCGGTACGCTTTCAATTTTTTGCGAAAGGACACCCAGAATTCTTACAAATATTTGAAAACAAGTCTGTTTATTTTGGTTTATGATACAAGATTTTATACATAAGAGATTAATATACAGATAGGATACTCAAAATAAAAATTTCAAAATAGTGAATTATTCTCAGAAAATGTAGACATCTGCTAACCTTATTAGTATCTTTTGTATATACAAATGTAGAATAGAAAATATAAAAATTCGTGTAATACAATTTAAAAAATGCAATACTAAACCGGAAAATTTTTAGAGAAACAATTTTGTTAAATGTATCAGTGATGAACATTGTGACGGTAGTAGGCTCTTTTAAATTTAAACTCTGAAAATAGACATTCTAAATTCTAATAAGAATTCAAAAGACAGGAAAATCTTCTACATCTTGAACACCAAAGTGAATAATAAAATATCAGATAGCTGTTTTGGTAGTATTTTGCGTACCTTCATCAGTGCATGATACCGGTACGCTTTCAATTTCTCGCGAAAGGACACCCAGAATTCCTACAAATATTTGAAAACAAGTCTGTTTATTTTGGTTTATGATACAAGATTTTATACATCAGAGATTAATATACAGATAGGATACTTAAAATAAAAATTCCAAAATAGTGAATTATCCTCAAAAAATGTAGACATCTGCTAACCTTATTTGTATCTTTTGTATATACAAATGTGGAATAGAAAATATAAAAATTCGTGTACTACAATTTAAAAAATGCAATACTAAACCGGAAAATTTTTAGAGAAACAATTTTGTTAAATGTATCAGTGATGAACATTGTGACGGTAGTAGGCTCTTTTAAATTTAAACTCTGAAAATAGACATTGTAATTTCTGATAAGAATTCCAAACACAGGAAAATCATCTACATCTTGAACACCAAAGTGAATAATAAAATATCAGATAGCTGTTTTAGTAGTATTTTGCGTACCTCCATCAGTACATGATACCGGTACGCTTTCAATTTTTTGCGAAAGGACACCCAGAATTCTTACAAATATTTGAAAACAAGTCTGTTTATTTTGGTTTATGATACAAGATTTTATACATAAGAGATTAATATACAGATAGGATACTCAAAATAAAAATTTCAAAATAGTGAATTATCTTCAGAAAATATAGACATCTGCTAACCTTATTAGTATCTTTTGTATATACAAATGTAAAATAGAAAATATAAAAATTCGTGTAATACAATTTAAAAAATGCAATACTAAACCAGAAAATTTTTAGAGAAACAATTTTGTTAAATGTATCAGTGATGATCATTGTGACGGTAGTAGGCTCTTTTAAATTTAAACTCTAAAAAAAGACATTCTAAATTCTGATAAGAATTCAAAAGACAGGAAAATCTTCTACATCTTGAACACTAAAGAGAATAATAAAATATCAGATAGCTGTTTCGGTAAAATTTTGCACACCGTCATTAATGCGAGATGCCGGTACGCTTTCAATTTTTCGTGAAAGCACACCCAGAATCCTTACAAATATTTGAAAACAAGTCTGTTTATTTTGGTTTATGATACAAGATTTTATACATAAGAGATTAATATACAGATAGGATACTCTTGCGTACTCAGTGATAACAAAAATGCGACTACAGTGATTCTACGGGCAACGGCTGTAAGTTTCTCGAGCTCTTCAATTTCAGCAATCGTTCGTCTTATTTTTATTGCATCTATGTTTTCTTTCGGCAACTTTGATATTGTTTATAAACTTGGTCGTCAAAAGCAATTTATTTTAAAAAGAAAGTACTGAATATTAAGCAAATCAATTTTGAAAATATATATGAAATATATATATATATATATATGTAATGAAATAGAAAAACAATTTTTGATCAAAGATGCTATTCATGTAGTCCCAACACATGCGGATGTTTTTAGTTCCCCTGTCTTGACACTAGTGGTGCTAATATCGCTTCTGCTCTAGTTTTCTCTTTACTGCTCTCTCTGTATGGCACTCTGTGCTATACCTGTACTTGCTATTTGCAGAAATGTGTGATGAGCAAAATTGTGTGTGATGTCAAGACCAACCTCCATTGCATTTCCAATCTTTAACGTTTCCTTTCTCAAAAGTGTATTTTTGTCACCAGTAAGACATCTTATAGTGAACATTAACAACACACTTATCCATAGCACAACTTGAGGTTGTTCATGGAATGTATTTTCATCCATGGGATATCCTGAGGATGTCATGCGGAGAAGATGTGCTGATAGGGAACTTAATCTATTGAAATTTTTTATTATTTTAAAGTGTTTGTACAAACCTGTTTCATAAAATAAATTAAAGATTTAGAAATGTTTAAAAATTTAATGTTAAAAAAAAAAAAAAAATCCTTAAATGTAAATATTTGAAAACTTTTTCTAAAATTATATCCCATACAGCCACTTACGACCATAATACATCTATAAAAGTTAAAAAATGATCCATTAAACTTCATAGATATCTATTAAAACGACAAATGTCACTCTTATTTACATTCATTAGAAGTAGTTAAATATCTTATAAATCTCCAAATATCGAATAATTCAACTTGTAAGAACTAATAGATATTGAAAATATCTAAAACTTGTTTTGATCTAACATGTTACATTTATTAGACATCGAAAAAGGTAAGTCTAAACTTCCTCTACATTTAAACATCTAACAGATATCTATAATTAGTCCAGGATATTCAGGACTTTTAATGGACATTATTAAGTTATTTTGTATCTTTTATGGATTATTGGATGAAATTGATATGCCTAATAGATATAAGTAGCTGTGTGGGATTTGACTAAATAAAGCTAGTTTTGCTAATTATTAAATCATTTTGTAGATAGCCTTTATATAAATGTATGTGCAAAGCTTCAGAGCAACAGATGAAAAAGTTATTTTTAAAACTGGCGGATAGAGGCAAAAGAGCTTTTTAAGAAAAGAAGCATTAAAGTTTAAAAATGCAATATAGCTCAATACTGATATCAAGTACAATTTTGCTCATAACTTTTGAACCAAAGCAAGTATAATCATAAGTGAAGCATCAAAATGTTCAGAATTACTCAAATTTTAACATATGTATATGCAATATATATATATATATATAATTTTCAAATAGTCGATTTTTAGGTTACTAATACCTAGCCCTCTTAACGGCCCTCTTCACTTACCGTCGCGTCGCTGGAAGCCCGAGCCAATGTTATTCTATGGGAAAATTTTCTTTACAAATAACTTATTAACTAATACATATTTTTAAATTCTGTTTTCACATTTAGAAAATTCCCAACTGTTAAATTGACAGACATTTTTTAAAATGTATTTTTTATACTTTTGGTATTTTATTTTGAAATTTCAAAATGAAAAATTTTCACATATTGAAAATTCGTATTTTGCAGCTTCAAAATAAAATATGAAAAAATTAAAAAAAAAAATAATTTTTTAAAATGTCCATCAATTTGACAGATGGGATGAATGGATGGATGGATGGTTGGGTTTAACGTTGCACTAGTGCTGCGCAGATTTTGACAGCTGGGAATTTTCAGAATGTGAAAACAGAATTTAAAAAGACAGTAAAAATTGAATAATTCGAACTTGTTTAATTCGAAATTTTGGATAATTCGAATATTTTACACGGTCCCTTGAATTTTGTATTAAAATAATGTTAAAAAATCGTGGATAATTCAAATTTTTCATACGATTACCTTTAAAATATTACAGTAAAATTTATTCCCGAGATTTTACTCATCTGAAGTGCATTATCAATTTTTATAGTCTTTCAAAAGAAAAATAAGGAAATACAATAGGAGCCCCTAGCTAGTGCACCAAAAGATATGGTGCATATGTATGAACTTCGAGGTTTTTGTGAATTGAAAGTTATGTGTAATGTAGAAGATTCTACTTTTGTATCAGGTCATATGCTATGACACAAAGATTCTACTTAAAAAAGAAATAAAAAATATTTGACTATTTTTTAAAAAGTGTTGAATAATTAAGCTCGTAAAAAATATTGATTTAATGGGGGGGGGGGGGGTGAAAGAGGTAATGTAGCGGTATTCTTAGATATAAAATTTATGCGTTAAATCTTTGATCGTAGAGTTTTAATTTTTTAATTTATCACTTTTTTTGACAAAATAGTATATGTAATTCGAATTTTTGGATATTTTGAATTTTTTTCTGGTCCCTTCAACTTCAAATTATCCAAGTTCTACTGTATATATTAGATAATAAGTTATTTGTAAAGAAAAATTCCCCATAGAGTAACATTAGCTTCGGCTTCCAGCGGCGGTGAGTGAAGAGGACCCTTAAGACAGACACAAAATTGTACACGAGTCTTTAATAATGTAGAATTAAAATTAAGTCCTATGGGCAAGGCTCGTGAAATACAGTCGCTTTGACGCCATTGGCAACCAATATAATTTCACTGGCGACCATATTTTAAACTTTTGCGGATTTTTCAATTTTTTTTCTTTATTTTAATATTGTGGGGAAAAAATGATTTCAGAATTGTGTTTCAGCCCTGTGTTGAATCCATGCACCACAGTAGGGTATTGATTTATACTTCTCCGTTGTTGCGTGCTTTGCAACACGGTGCTGAATCATTTTGCACGTGTAATTATGTATCGACGACGATTATGTATAGGTTTAGAAAAAATAATAAAACTGATTTGGGGAATGCACGATTTAAACGGGTGTTTCCTGATTTATAATACAGTCATAATGAATTTATATTTCTCATACATAGAATTTTGATTCTATATTCAAATAAATTTCAAAATTGAAAAAAAAGAAAAAAAATCAGGTGTGTGTGTGTGGGGGGGGGGGGGAGCAGGGATATTTTTTACTGGCGATCAGCTTTTTCCAAATTTCTGGGGCCCTGTCTATAGGAAAATTTCGGAAGGTCATATACTAGTCCAAAAGGAGGTTGCCTTTCCAAAAAGTATAATTTTAGAGAGGATTCAAGGATTTCGGTTTTAAGAGTTACTCTTCATAGGTATGTAACGACAGAAGCACAATAAAATTTTATCTCCTGTTACGCTAATAAAAATTATTTGCTAAAATATCAGTTATTTTTTAAAGAAGTTTATCTAAGGATTTTACTAAAAAAAATTTTAATTTAATTTAGCTTAACTATCTCATTATTTACATTTTCTTATAAATTCCAACATTTTTAAATACTTTAAATACACTTAACTAAAGTGCATGTTTTATTTATAAAGTACATATTAACAGACGTAGTATTACCAAATGTTATTACAGTTGGCAGCTAAATTATTCGAGAGCTAACAATAATTTCTATATAAAAAAAGTACACTGAATACTACTTTGTTAAATAAATCCTTGTCGAGTCATGTTCTTAGTCAATCTAAGAACGTGATTCGACAAGGATTTATTTAACAAAACAGTATTAAGTGTACTTTTTTTACATAGAAATTATTGTTAGCTCTCGAATAATTTTTCTGCCGACTGTAAACCTATCGTGCTCTTTTAATAATAAGAAAATTATTTGATGTTAGAATGGTAATTAAATTAAACAAAGGAAACATTTTCTGTTTACCATCAAATAAATATTAAAATGAAAGTTACAAACATATGTCCATAGCTATCAATAATCAATTAATTTTCCATATTCATAAAATAAATAACTGAGAAACATTATGATTAATTAACTAGACCTAAGTGTTTCTCCCAGTAATGAATTTTTCTAAGAAACTAATTAAAACGGACTACAAAACTAGCAAGCAATTACATGCACCAGCTGTCAGTAATGACTTTCATTTAGACTGAGTACAAAATTATGTCGGTAAGATTTATAAATTAATGTTACCTTGATTGTTTGATTGTGTACATATTTTATGGATTTTCTGCATGAAGTAGACAAAGGTTTAAAAAAAAAACACTCTATAATATTAATGTATATATATATATATATATATATATATATATATATATAAATGAAAACATAGGCGTATATAAAAATAAGGTTCATTAAATTAAATTTTACATTTTTAACAAAATTAAATAAATGAACAACAACAACAAAAGAAAAAAGATAAGGTTTGTATAGATTTTGAAGCAATTTCAATTGTACTTATTCCTTTCACCATTTAACGTTGAATGTATTTTACATGTATAATTACATCTTGAAATATATCTTATTTTTAGTCATAAATGCGTAATGCTTTGCGTAAAGAGAAAGAGTAAATTACATTTGTGTTGCCCTGTAAAAAACATACATTACCCCCATAGTGTTCTAAATTTAATATAATGAAATAAATCCGCATTACACAGCTGAAAATTTATTTCACGCAATTTATATTTAAGTCTTATAACGTATATAAATACTTTTGTGGTGGTTCATATAACTGAACACTAGCTGGCCAGAGAACCATGAAAATTTTTACCAAAAAACATGCTCCCGGGCGACTGCGTAGCCAATCGTTATTTGTTCTCTGTAAAAGTCGCATAATATTAAAATATTAAAAAATAAAATATTTTTAAATAAAATCTAAACGTAGCTCTAGTTCAACGTAAAATACACTCAAATCAATGAAAATCAAATAAACCAATCAAATCTCTCGTAATTCCTCATAACGTAGCTCTAGTTCGACGTACAATACACTCAAATCAATGAAAATCAAATACACCAATCAAATCTCTCGTAATTCCTCTTAACGTAGCTCTAGTTCAATATAAAATATACTCAAATCTATGAAAATCAAATAAACCAATCAAGTCTCTTGTAATTCCTCATAATGTAGCTCAAGTTCAACGTCAAATACGCTCAAACCAATGAAAATCGAATAAACCAATCAAATCTCTTGTAATTCCTCCCAACGTAGCTGTAGTTCAATGTAAAATACACTCAAATCAATGAAAATCAAATAAACCAATCAAATCTCTCCTAAGATTCTCCATTCTGCGTCATTACAGAAATGGGAAGTTTTATTTTCATATTTTTATTAATTAAAAGAAAACTAATCAAAAATTCGAAAATCTCACTTCCATGTGCACAATGACCCTACGGAGGGCACCTTTGTGTTAAATCACGTGACTGTCCGAGCTACCGTTTCCAAGAACAGTGAAATATACACACACACATATAGATATATATATATATACAGATATTGCTCAGCTAATAGTATAAAATTACTTGTAAAAATGCAATATTCTGTATAAAGCAAACTTTTGTGGATGAATACGATTATGTGAATGACTGAATATTAATCCCAATTTCACTGTGATTTACGTAGAATAACAATATTAAAAGTACAAAATTGCTTTAATAATAAAGTATTTTATATTAGAATTGTCATTACCTTAAACAAAGGAAACATTTTCTGTTTACCATCAAATACAAATTAAAATGAAAGTTACAAGCTACATACATAGTTATCAATAATCAATTAATTTTCCATATTCATAAAATAAGTAACTAAGAAACATTAAGAATAATTAACTAAACCCAAGTGTTTCTCCCAGTAATGAATTTTTCTATGAAACTAATTAAAACGGACTGCAAAACTAACAAGCAATTACATGCACCAGCTGTCAGTAATGACTTTCATTTAGACTGAGTACAAAATTATGTTGGTATGATTTATAACGTAAAGTTACCTTATAACAAGCTTGTTCCGTTTTATTGCGTAGATATTTTATATATTTTTTAAGTAAAATGAGTAAAGAAAAAAGAAATTGTAAAAATTTCTAATAAATGTATACAGTGATTTCTAATAAATGTATCAGGTGCATTGAAATGTAATACTGTATTATTAACAAAATTAAACGAATAAAGAAGAAAGGAAAATCGTGCGGTACGCATACAATGAAAAACAGTTCTGGGATAAATCATCGATAAATTAAATTGTGGTTTTAGTAAAAATAGTTCCATGTCATTCTTATAAATTTTAGTTTCATTTTTCTATATTATCGTAGCCAAACGTATTTTATAATTCTCTGCAAATAATCGCAAACACAAGAAGAGAGTTTTAGCAATTATAATTTTGGTTTGTAAACCAATTCTAGGAAACCAAGAGAGAATTTTCCACACCATGAAGGACTCATAATTTTTAAACTGTGAAAGAAAAATATACCGCTTTTCTCTAGAATGAATAAGTGACCATTTTCTAAATCCCTTAACTAGAAATATAGATTTCCGAGCTATGCGCATGAGGCGCGGCAATAGACGAAATTATCGAGAATTTCTAGTGTACACATTTCTAGATGGTGAAACAATATTCTGAATACTCTAAATATTCTGAATCATTTATATTGACAGAAATTCTCGCTTGATTTTCTAGAATTCGGTAATAAACCAAGATTATAGTTGCAAAAACCTGCCTCTTGTAGTCTCATTTATTTGCAGAGATTTTTAAATAACTTTGCCCTCGAGAATATAGGCAAACGCTTTAGAATTCTAATAGGGTGTTCTAGAACTCGCTTTCCAAGGGGACTAGAATTTATAAGGATGACATGGAAATATTTTTTCTAAAACCACAATTTAGAATCTAGATGTCAGTTGCAGAATTTTTTCTCAGTGTATAACATTCGTAATAATGTCTTCACCATCTAGAAAATTACAAACTAGAAATTCTCGATCACTTCGTCTATTCAGTTTATTTATTTACCTTATTTACACATAGCTCGAAAATATATATTTCTAGCTTAGGGATTCAGAAAATGACTATTTATTCGTTCTAAAGGAAAGCGGTATATATATTTTTATACAGTGTAGATTATAAAATAATTTTCAATAGTACTTATATGCTACATTGTTTAACTTGCAATATATTTTCCTCTGCAGTGACATTTTAAAATATTATTTATTTTTAACGTTTTACAGACCAATGTCCATAATCGAGAACACAAACTAAGAAATCCGCTAAAAACTTTTAATTTTATCAATGTTGACTTAAAAAAATTTGCAGATATAATTTAAAATTTTTTTTTTTTTTTTTTTTAAATAGAGGGAGATTTTTAATTATGAATGGGAAACCATATAGAATGTTATAAAAAAGACCTTATGAAAATATTTTTTCCCCTGTGAATCATGAAAATTTATTATATTGTAAAGAGAAATCCAGTGTTTCTGAAAACCACTTTCAGTATTCAGAAGAAAAAAGACTAATAAATGCATGGTATAATTTAACAAATAATTTGACAAATAATGAATGTTTTGTCTCCATAATAAAATTTGTGTATAATTTTTATTTAAAAATATAAATGAGTAATATCTTTAAGCTCAAGCATTTTTAATGTAAAATAGGAAAAAAAAATTAAAGTTTCTTAGATATGAATTAAAGGGAATGAGTAAAATAAATTGCTATTGTGTAACCCTGTAAATTGATATAAATATCCATATGTATCATAGTGTACTAAAAATTTAGCGTAGTAAAAAAAAAAGCCTCATAAAAAGCTGAAAATGCAGTTTGAAAAATTTCACTTAAATAAAATAATTTCTTTTGTGTAATATGTAATAAATTATACTTAAGTACCATAATGTACTAAACAGCTATCGTAGTAAAATAATGTTTCGTAAAAAGCTGAAAATGTTACACACACAATTTTTATTTAAATCCTACAATATGCCTACATAACATTATGTAGCTTTTTACACTGAACATCACTGAGAAAAAAAATATATACCGTCTTTATCTAGAAGGAATAAGTAAACATTTTTTTGATTCCCTAAGCTAGAAATACAGATTTCCGAGTTATGCATATAAGGTAAACTAATAACCTGGATAGAAAAATTGATAGCGAGTTTATAATCTATACTTCTCTAGATGATGGAAATCTATTATGAAAACTATGAATCCTTTGTGCTGAGAGAAATTATCGCTTGATTTCCTAGAATTTCGTTATAAACCAAAATTATAGTTATTGAAACCTGCCTCTTGTGTTTGCATATATTCAGAGAATTTAAATAAGTTTGACCCCTCGATGATATACTAAACTGTTCTAGAATTCTAATAGGAGTTTTTAGAACTTGCTACCAAAAGAACTAGAATTTATGAGAATGACATGGGACTAATTTTACTAGAAGCACTATTTAGTTTCTAGATTATATATATATATATATATCAGTGACAAATCTAATAACACCATATTCTATAGAAAACACTCCTTTATGCATATAAGTAATAAATGACATTGCGTTTCGGTAAGCAAATAAAAGTACGCTTTGAGGAAACAGCTCTCACACACCGTAATGTCTCCTAATATTTTTGTAAGTACCGGTACATAAAGCATTATTTCTGTTTCTAGAATTTTCAATAGCAAATATGCTACAGTTAAATTAGATAGCATACGTTACTTTTAAGGCATTCTGAAGCAAGTGCGGACACAGAGAGAGATACGAAATTTATAGGTACTTTCTAATTTTGTTGGTCATTTTCGAAAAATAAATAAATAATTAATTAAAAGTACTTTCTTAAGATTGATAGTATCGATTAATATTATACATCTATTCCTGTGAATGGTGTAATTTTTAATTAGTCTCAATAATTTAAATAATTCCTTTTCGCACAAAAAAAAAAAAAAAAAAAAAAAAAAAAAAAAAAACTAATTTTTTTTTTTTAGAGGAATTGATATAAACAGAATTCAAATCGTTATAAGAAAAATGTAAGGTAATATCGAGTTTTATTAAATCTAATTATCTTTAGATTTAGAAAATTTATATAGGTCCGAAATGGGAAAGAGTAATATAATTTAACAAACTGTTATGATTATAAGCGTTAGAAATAGGAATATGCTCACAGAAAAGTGATAGAAATTTGTAAATTATATTATATAGGTCCGAAATTTATATAGCTCCGAAATGGGAAAGAGTAATATAATTTAACAAACTGTTATGATTATAAGCGTTAGAAATAGGAATATGCTCACAGAAAAGTGATAGAAATTTGTAAATTATATTATAACATATCTGCAGGTTTTTAATAATGCTTAAGAATTTTTCTTATACCCTTATTCTAGAAGATGGAAAATGTAAATAGATGCTGTATTTCTGTTCAGCAAAATAGTGAAACGGTAAATGCAAATCTGTACACCAGGAATTAAGAAATAAGCTATGAAAATATTTTCCGTAAATGTATAACTCCGATAACAATACATTCTCAGGCTGTAACAGACTTAGGGGGGAGGGGATGATTGGAGACAATGGGCCCCAACTCTTGCTCAAAATTTGTTCTAGAACTTAACTCACTTCCCATCATCCAATTTATTCTACTTCCGATCATAGATGTATAACTTCAAATACAATGCATGCTCATACAGTTATAGATTCGAGTGAGCCTGAGAGTCTGGGGACCCCAATTTTAGTTTAAAATATGTGGGGTTCTACGTACTTCAGATGAATATGAGTTTGTTGTGCGTTTTGGAATAAAAGTTTAAAATTTTTAAAAGTTTGTAACTTATATGGTATTATCTTTTTTCTTACATTTAATGCAACTGAAAATCATTGTTTCATTTTCTTTACTTCCTTGTGCATGGAAAGGAATTATTGTAACGGTAAGTACGTACATACGTGTACGTCTGTGTGGGTATGTGCGTGTATCACACACATTGCTAAAAATGAACTACTTAAGAATGAGAAGAGGAGCCTTCTCATATCTCTCACAGAAGATATTTCTCAAAAAATACGGGAGCCGTTACTTTCTCAAAAATGGAAATATTAATAAAAATAAGTAAAATTAATAATAATTTCATTTCACGGAAGGCGTTATAATAAATGCTTTTAATTTGTTTTATAAATCTCTTGAATAAAAACACACTTCTCAAAAATCAGCAGTATTTTCTCAAAAATAAGCAGAACCTTTTCATTTTTCAGCATTTTCACTTCTTATAATAGATCCGAGTAGGAACTTCTCATTTTCTCATTTTAAGAAAAGTTTTTCTCATTAAATTATTTATTTTTTGATATTTTTTATTGTAATATTGTAACGAAAGTTATTATGTTTTTGAAAGCTGTGGCTCCGAGGTAAATCATCTGGTTACAAAACCCTAGATTGTGGGTTCGATCACGGTCAAGGGAAGTTATCTAAAAAGGGCTTTTATTTAAATCTAAATTGTTTGTTTTTCCTTTATTCATTATGTCATTATGCTATTTATGTTTATGTTAATTATTCAGTTAATGTTATGCAATTTCTAGACTTTTCGAATTCTAGAAAATTCATCAGTTGTATGTAAAGTGATGTAAAATTTTAAATGAATAGTTAAATGAGGGGGAAAATATCTTTAAAAGGAAAAATTTCTTCTCGAGCTATTACAAGAAGTGAAACCTCAAAAATGAGAAGATCCTGTATATTTTACCATGTTTTTATTAACTTCTATTCTTTTTTGTTTGTTTGTTTGTTTGTTTGTCCGGTACAAATCTTGCAATCGAATTTTAACTAACTTCCCTACTAGCTAGACATTTGAAACTTTCACAGTAGCTCAAAACCCGCTGACAATACAATACTACGAAGTCCTATTTTAGAATTTTTGATTAGTTTTCTTATAATTAATTAAAATATGTAAATAATAACATTCTAATAGCGTTAAAATAGCCATTAAAATAGTAGCTATAATTTAATTGTTGCCAAAAAAATATTACGAGTTCATTTTCTTTCGACATAAAAATAAATACATACATTTTAAACGTGAACGTTATAAAATTATAAAAAGTTAAATTATGCATCTCACAAAAATTGACGTCATCATCACTTAAAAAATTTTTTTGCCCATTGATAAGAGCTCTAAGATTCATCAGAAAATTTAAAACATGGTATATAAAAAGTTTTTTTTTTTTTTATTTTTTTTTTTTATCTTATAATTATTTGAGAAGTAAGTTTAAAGTGTATATTTATCAACATACGTACGTACACACACATGCGTGTATTTTGCTTGATTTAAGACAAATTACACGAAAAGTGTGTCAATTTTGTATAACAACTAAAATTTGTATAACATGTGTGTAAATTTTGTATAACAGTATGTTATAACATCTATTTGTGCATAATCTTTTCGGTAACTTCATAACTTTTCGTGTTATAACTAGGAATAGTATTTTATTTTTGTATTTGTTAAATGAATATGCATAATGTAAAAGATGTACAAAGCAATCATGTGGTGTCCATATTAGATATATTTCACTGTTATCCTTTATTTGTTGCTGGTTAAATCTACAATAATAAAAAGTGGCTAATAATAGTTTATGTTTAATTACTTTGGTTCAAAATAGTTGCCGCTTATTTGATCAAAATATTGTCACATTTTGTCTAATTTAGAAGTTAATAAATATATCGCACCAATATTTGCTACGTTGAGAATTTTTTCAAAAAATATCGTTTATTGCTGTATGTGAAAATTGCTGTATCAAAACTAAAATAACGCTATCAAATGCATATTCTAATTTTTTTTACGCACACACACACACACACACACACACATATATATATATATATATATAATCATTTCGATAGTAGAAGCAAAGAATGAGAGCGAAGAATAGTTAATCAAACAATTCATCAAAGAGACATACACACGCCAATCAAAGCAACAAGATTTCCCAAATTGATTCAATTAACAAGTTCAACAATAGTATTGACGCCAATCCACTGTACGACAATACCTGTTGAAAATTGAAATAGGACGTGTAATTAGACTCTGATGAAAAGAAGGTTGACTCTAAGACAATATTTCAAGGTGGAAAAAGAGAACCCTGTAATGAACAATAATGACCCATTAAGCGCAGTAGAAGCCAAGCAACAGACACAAGGTCACCAAACCCACAAAGACCAATAATAATGAACAATTTCTCTATGTAGGAGAAGCTCAGAAAGGTGAAAAAAAAATCATCAAGGGTATATATATATATACCGCACTTTAGAATGTAGAAAAGGAGGTTGGGGGGGGGGAAGCAAAAAACTCCATAGAAATAGCATGGGAAGAAAACCAAAAAAACTCACAATGTCAAGTGTGTTAGAAAAAAAAAAAAAAAGCGGATCACACCGAAATTAATAAAGGGAAAAAATTGACTAGAAAAAGACATCGAAGAGCGGGAAGGGGTGGGCTGGGGCGTTAAATATAACGACCAGGATTAATACGTCTCGCCTAGTATGTATATATATATATATATATATATATATATATATATATATATACATACATATACATAATATTAATACATAAAAATTAGATTATTGAAAATGTAAAATAGAATATTAAGTAAACGGCACTTAAAAAATAAACATATGAATAATAAAAATATTTAATGCTTTATACAAAATGAACTGTTTGAGATTTGTACTCTTTTTTGCTAATACATTTAACAATAAAACTACACAAAATAAGTCAAAAAAGAGTAATTACACACACCTGCTCGCAGTAATGACTCTCGTTCAGTTTACTAATGATACTTCAGAATAATGTTAGAGTGATTCTTTAAATAACTTCCATTGTCAGAATCGTGTATTTCGTTGGGTTTTATTAATTTTTATGGAGTCTCGACTTGCGATCAAAATGAATTAAGCTGTGAAACTGATTTTTTTCGTTTATTGAATTACGAGTATAATGAATGTATTTTTTAAAAAAAAATTTTATTTATCAAAAAAAAAAAAAGAAAATTAATAAAGCGTGTTGTATTTATAATATTTATTTATCACACGTCGTAAAATCAGATAAGATTAGTTTTATGAAGATGGATATATTTAAGTTTTCAGTACTTTTGTTAAAACATCTAATTGAGAAACTACGTAACAAAAGTCTCCGAACACTAGCAACAATTCCCCTATAAAAAAAGTAGAGTTAATACAGTTTTGTTAAATAAATCCTTGTCGAATCCTGTTTTCAGACTCACTAAGAAAAGGATTCGACAAGGATTTATTTAACAAAACAGTATGAAGTGAATATATAGGAGGATATATAGGATATATCCTCCTATATTATGTAGTGAATAAATAGGATATACATATATATTCCTTTTATATAGGAATTTTTGCTAGTGTGGACACTTTTGTTACCGACTATACACAAAATAGTAAGATAATCTGGTATGCCACTCGAAGAAATTTCTCTTATCCGCTAGCTTATTTCTATAAAGACTGTTTTCAGATTAACGAGTAAGACAACTAGTACTGTACAGTCGGTAACAAAAGTGTCCGAACTCTAGCAAAAATTCCTATGTAAAAAAGATATACTTCATGGTTTTGTTAAATAAATAATTACCGAATCATGTTCTTACACTGACTAAGAACAGGATTCGACAAGGATTTATTTAACAAAACCGTATGGAGTGTACTTCTTTTACATAGGAATTTTTGCTAGTGTTCGGACACTTTTGTTACCGACTGTATATAAACCTAATTTAAAAACAATTTAAAATATTTTTAGGAACAGTTTCATTTTACACATAGCTTTGTGTGAGGAAGGGCTTCTGCCCTCTCCTCCTCTGAATACCAGCTAAAATATATCAACTACATTTATAAAGAATTCCAAGTATTTCAACTTATTTGGAACACTCTCCCTGCAACACATATTCAAACTTACCAATCTTGATCAAACTGTTCAAGTGACAACTTAATATGAACTTACAAATGCAAATTTGATTTTCTGCAAGTATTTGTTTTTAAGTTTTACTGAATACACATACATACAGATCAAACGCTAAAAATTAGACTTTCATAAATAGGGGTTCTCTCACATTATATAAAAACCAGAGCTGAAAATTAATTTTAATATTACTTTGTAATCGTGCAGCTGATATTTGGATGAGATATTAATATTCATTTCTGAGCAGTTTCTGCCGAGATGGCATGTTTCCTTTGAGGTGGATGGTACTCTATGTGTATATGGGTATAATAAGCCGAGTTTACATTTGCCTCTAAATAATGTGGCAAATGGGTCCATGAAGCACAAGATTTTTCATCATTTTGTTCGGTAAGTGGCATTTTATTACATTATAAAAAGTTCATATTTTTTAAAAGCCAATTAGTCGTAATTTATGCCTAAAATTTTTCAAAAGTATTAGTATAATAGCAATTGGAGCAAAATGAGGTCGAAGTAGAAATATGTCAGAATATTGTTACGTATACCATGCATAAAATTACTTAAAGCGTAGAGGACATTGTGTAATTTTATTTATGTATATTATTCATTTATATTACTAATTATAATATTAATATACAGCGTTAACTATTCTCAGATATTGTAATATATTTTTTATTTAATAAAATACAAGCACAAGATGTAGTTATATGCTACGCATTTTTTTTCGAGTTCGAAACTATTGTAGAACTTACTAATGATTTTTCTATAGAAAGTAACTCATTTCTCGTTAACCTTGTACATGGAGAATGTATATGGTACAAGAAAAAAAAATCACTTACTATAAGAGACAATAGTTTTATCGAGAGAAGAATCGTGTACATAGAAACAACTGTAAATGGAGCAAAATTATGTAAAAGCGTAAAAATTACTTGTTTAAAATAACTAGCTATAGATTTAATTATTGAAAGCAGTCTAAAACAAAATATTAAAATAAAGTATTTTCTTACCTTTACTTGTGTTGTTACATTTTTCACTGAATCTAAAAGAAAAAAAAGTAATATTTTAACAGAATAACCAGCAGATAAAAAAAAATCTATGAAAATATAATAAATAATTGTAGAATATTTACAAAGGACACATAGAGAAATATAAGCAAAATCTTTCATCTGAATAAGATACAGTCGGCAGCAAAAGTATCCGAGCACTAGCTAAAATTCCTATTAAAAAAAAAATACATTTAATACTGTTTTGTTAAATAAATCCTTATCGAATGTTCTAAGACTTACTAAGAAAAGGATTCGACAATGATTTATTTAACAAAACTGTATTAAGTGTATTTTTTTATATAAGAATTTTTGCTAGTGCTCGGATACTTTTTCTGCCGACTGTATTTGAAATCTCTGTAATAGTGCATATTTTCACTTTGTAGCTTTCATGCAGCCTTCGTGCCTCCCTTTCCCCTGTAAATCGTATCAAAGGGTTGTTTTTAATGATTTCGGCCCAAACAACTGTTGCATGCTTATTTTTTATACACAAGCAATTGTTACACTCATGTTTGTGAAAATTGAAACACCATGGAGGAATTGACAGAAAACAATGAAATTCAATACACAAACGACTGGTATTAGTATAAGTAAATCATTAAATTTTCCGGGCAAAAAACAATATTAAATGTCTGAAATCTGTATTTTGTGTAGCCACCACACTCTGCATTAAGCGCTGCTATGAGACGTGGCATACAGTCAAACAGATTTTGAATGTCTGCCTGGAGACGAGCACTCCATAGTATGTGTACCCAAAGTTCATTTGTGGACGTTGTACGGGAAGGATCACGAGCGAGATGCCGACCAACAAAATCCAACGCATGTTCAATAGGTGTTCAATATATCCGGCGAATAAGCAGACCAAGAATGAAGCTATATATATATATATATATACTGAAAAGAACTCTTGAAAATTCCTTGCAATATGTGGTCGGGAATTATCCTGTTGAAAAATAGCTCCAGGAAAGCATTAAAGGAAAGGAACGAATTCGGGCTTCAGCATTTCACTAATGTACTACCTACAATCGGCAACAAAAGTATCCGAGCACTAGCCGATAGTTCCAATACCAAAAAATTATATTTAAAACTGTGTTGTTAAATGAATACTTGTCGAACCATGTTCTTAGACTGACTAATACCATGACTTAACAAGGATTTATTTAGCAAAGCAGTATTAAGTGTTTTTTTTTTTTTTTTTAGACAGGGATTATTGCTAGTGCTCGGATACTTTTTCTGTCGACTGTATTGCTGTTAAGATTATCCATAATTTGTAGCAGTTGATATCGTCTATAATACACAATCGCACTCCAGACCATAACATCAGTTGTTCATTCACAATGACGTTCGATAATGCACTTTGGAAAATATCATTCATCGGCATAGGGTCAAACACTTATATTTTTGGCATCAAAATTATTCAAGCGCTAGAAATAATTCCTAAATAAAAAAAAGTACACTTAATTCTGTTTTATTAAATAAACCCTTGTCGAATCATGTTCTTAAACTGACTAAAAACATGATTCGACAAGGATTTATTTAACAAAGCAGTATTAGGTGAACTGTTTTTTATATAGATTTTATTGCAAGTGCTCGATTAATTTTGCTGCCAGCTGTATAGCCATCTTGATACCACAAATTAAAGTGCGTTTCGTCAAAAAGAACCATTTATTGCCAATCTGCACGCTAGGGTCTATGCCCTTGAGGTAATCGCAGCCGTAAACGTTGATGGGTTTGCGTGAGGGGGATCACGTATCCTGTATAAAAGAGTTTCTTACACGCAGCCATTGGTGCAGCAGACGCCGACGTATTGATGGAGTAGACATTAACACATATGTTACACTGGATCATGCTCCAACTGTCTAGATGAAGCTGTATAGTTCGTCGGCGCCATTCGGACAAGATGCCTATCATCATGCATTTGTGTTATTTTTCCGGGTTCACACCGGAATATCTAAGTTGTCTGATTCTCATCGTCCCACTCCTTATAACCTTGCATCACTATGCTGCTGTTATATACGCTACGCACGAGCTGTTATTGTTCGATATGAAAGTCCTCCTACATGAAGGCCAATGATGAAGGCCCGTTCAAACTCCGTGAGTTGTTGAAATGTCACCCTTTTTCGTGGAATAGGTCTTAATACGTCTTCCCTAACGTTTACCACTTGCAGATAACCATAGACCTTTTTCAACGTCCCATTACAGATCTCTATTTATACGGTTTCAGCAACAGTTCAGAGAACGTTACTCAGTCCACGCATGTGTAGTGATTCTTAGGCTGGGATTGCGGTACCTCTCTCAGCACTATCTTACGCACAAACTCTGTCTTAAGATGTAAACAAAACGCAGGCCGTATTGCAGTGTCTCACTATCTTACGACGACTTCAGAGATATCTTAAGTGGAATCCTAACTGGATGCAATGTCCAATCACAACGTAAGTCTCTCGGCGTCTCCAATTGGCTAACTTGTTTCTCCCGCCGGATACTTATGCTTGAGGCACCGTAATAAGGAAAGGGCATGTTTACAAACAAACGCTTCTTTAATCAATCTTTCCCACTCACGAAAGGCAAAAGGACGATCTGTATTGGTGGAAAAACCAATGTTTTGCCCTGCGCGTGACGTCACCTGCGCTTTCCTTATACCAAGTTAAGAACGTTCTTAAACACGCCCATTCTACGAAAGTTCGTACGATTTAAGATCAGACCTAAGAATGAGGCACCGCAATCCCAGCCGTAAATGTTAATCATTTGCTTAACATACTATATTTTGCATTTGTTGAAAATTTCAGCTCAGTTATAGCATTTCTTCATGGCGTTGAAGTTTTTACAAATACGAAAGTATTTGTCTTTAAATAAAATTAAAAAAGATGAATTTTCTATTAAAAACATCTGGAAAGGAATTTTTTTTTTTTTTTTTTTAAATCTGTTGAACTGGCGTTATGACGTTGATAAATTTGAGATTTTATCAGTATTTCACATGTAAAAATGTAAACTACACATAAAAATAAAATAACTGCGTCTAAAATATTTCATACTAATACAGAAAAAGACAAAGTGAAAGTGATCACTATATAAAATATTAATACAAGCAACTAATAAAAAATACTTAAGAATGATATTAAATAAAGAAAAAAAAATCCTAATAGAACAAAACTTTTATCTTATTGATACATGAAAAAAAAAAAAAAATTATCAATCCACTTTGTCAAAACTTTATTTTACTTTTTTACGTCTTTATCAAAAGCAATATAATGATCTCCGTAAATTAAAAAAGATTACTAAATACTTTCTTGACAGATTCTTCATAAAAAAAAAATTATATAAATTTTCATTTTTTTCTCAGTAGAATCTTTGATCAGAAAAAAATTAAATATACTTTTTCAATGCTTAAAAAAATGCGCAAGTAGAAATTTGTAAGTTGTTTGCACATGTTTTGATGCTTCAAAAATTAACATGATAATGAATAATGCGATGTTTTTTAATCAGAAGATAAATAATTCGATATCATATTTGAAGGTCTGATAACACAGGTCGACATGTAGAATTTTGATTTTATAATTTGGGCTGATCTTTATCTTTTTTGGTGTGCTGAAACCAAAAATGGAGCCTGTTTTTCTCTATCACGTATAGATTTTTGTCAATACAGGGAGCCTACCTATACAATTTCTTCTATCACTCTTCCACCGATATAATTATATGGTAAGTTTTATAGTATGTTTACGTGATTAATTAATCATGGATACCTATTGTTGTAATAGCGCAGCACAAGTGCGATGTAAAACCATACCAACCAACCAACCTACCTATTGTTATCATGTTATATGCAAAAAATTGTGTCTTTAAACACCCTGTATTGACAAAAATCTGTACGTGATAGAGAAAAATGGGCTGCATTTTCGATTTCAGCACATTAAAAAACATAAATATCAGCTAAAATCATTAAATCAAATTTTGTCAAGTTCATTTTTGTCAATCTGTGTAATTATAGTTTTTAATGCAATAAGAAAATAAATATATATAAAAGAGATCAATTACTTGCTGCATGATAAACTGTATTTTATAATAATGTATGTATAATTCCGAAAGTTTTTAAAAATCATTGTTAAAGATATTGGAAATTTTCTTACAGGTTACAAAGAGAAATAAGACTATGGGTTCAGTTATTTTTTAAAAAAAAGTATCAAAGCTTTTGTTTGATTTAAAAATACTCCAATAGAAATTCTTAAGTTCTGTATTACAAAGTTTTACCAATTTTTTTTTTTTCAATTATATTAATTGAAATTTTATCCCATAATATAATAATTAAAATTTTACTACATAATACATTAATTTAACCCTTAACTCTCGGCATATTTTCCTATTTTGAACAGTAAGACACTCCTTTTGGGGTTCCTTTAACCTTTTAACATTCATTGGTTTCGCAGCGAAACTAAACATTTGACACCATTTAATAATTTTTATATAGCAGTTTTTTTAACATTTCCCCCCTGTTTTAATCGGTTTTTATACTTTTGTTCCTTTTCTGTTCGGTATATCGCAGTACATTTCCAAAATTTAACAAATAATGCTTCAAAGGAAGCTAAATGCATAGACACTTGAAGTTTCTTAGTGAGCGCGAGTGCGAATTGCTGGTTTGATGATGCACTTATGTCTAGTTTTTTTTTCATTTAATGAAGAGCTGGACTATTTTTTTCACCTGAAACAACTTTTACGAGCTTTTGTAGTCAATAATGTTTACATACGAAGTGTTTTATTTATTAAATTAAATATTATTTGAATTTAATAAGTTTAACTTACAGATAATTCAAACCAAAAACTTCTTGAAAAGGGACAATGCTAATTGGTATAATACTAAAGGATTATCGTTTACAATTTAAATTTAAATACTTTATATTTATCCTTTTCATAACAACGAATATATTTCGGCGTGTTTATCGCAGCCCTCTTCAGCGTTGAAATGACGACTTCGTCATTTCAACGCTGAAGAGGGCTGCGATAAGCATGCCAAAATATATTCGTTCTTATGAAAAGGATAAGTATAAGGTATTTAAATTTAAATTGTGGACAATGCTAATTTTTTATTTTTTAAATATTTATGATGAGCTATGTGTCTAAAAGCCATTTTTAAATTAGTTTAGTAATTTGTAAAATAAATTAGGTAGTGAACGTTAAAAGGTTAAAACGTCACACGTATAGTTTCCAACTTATTACCCTTTGGCTACCGAAAAATTGTAATAATTTGATTCATTTTACTTCATCGTTAAATAAAATAAATATTTCTGTTAAAATTTTTCGGTAGCCGAAAGATAGCCTAGTTACACGTTTTAGAAAAATAACATTTCATTTGCAAAGGAACACCTTAAGGCTTGGCTCGATTTTTTAATGTCCCCTCAGAAGCTACATACGAGCGATAAGGGTTAAAAAACAAGCGCTTTGTTTTGCGAAACTTTTTGTATTTCAGTTTGTTAAACTGTTCAATTATAGTAAATCAATAAAAGAAAAAATGAGTTTCATCTTTTTTCATTATTTTTCATAATATTTTAAATATTGAAATATAATTTTTGAATGTATATTTAAAATTTTTGCAACATTCATTATATTTTGTACAATTATTGTTCAGTTTTCAACATTATAAATAAGCAATTTTTTTTCCCTATCTGTAGTAATTCGCGTAGTTATACTTTCACATACAGTCGGTAACAAAAGTGTCCGAAGACTAGCAAAAATTCCTATATAAAAAAAGTACACTTCATACGGTTTTGTTAAATAAATCATTGTCGAATCCTCTTCTTAGTCAGTCTAAGAACATGATTCGATAAAGATTTATTCAACAGAACCGTATGAAGTGTACTTTTTTTACATAAGAGTTTTTGCTAGTGTTCGGACACTTTTGTTACCGACTGTACGCATATTTTTCCCACAATAGGCGGTCCGTTGTAACCCAGTCGGTAGAGCACCGGCCTAATAATTGGAAGATTGCGGGTTCGGTATTCGAGCCGGACAAAGACCGCCGTGTACACTAATAGTGGCTGGTGCACGTAAAGTCTATCGTGGCCGCAATGTTCTCCATGTTCCCATCAAAAATTATACCTCTGGTAGTAACCGAAGCGGGAGAGCCATCCCCTCCGTGGAGGATCAAAATTGTGATGGCATGCCTCCGGACCACCTCTAGGGGTAAGTCACAGACCGTCGCCAATTGCCCATCTGCGCAGCACTAGTGTAACGTAAAACACAACTATCCATCCCGCAATAGACTTCTTCTTTTGTTTTTCCTATAACGTTACACTATCGCATAAAATGATTTTACGAATATATGTTAAATTTTATCCTCAGCAAACTATGCGGTTAATGCTACTAACGTATATGTACACCGACGGTATTTAAGGGATTAAACACGAATGTACAAAATAATGATGTATTGTTTTAAAGGTTGTTTAAAGGCAGGAATTATATATCCCTTTACCATTGTGGTAGGCATCTACATAGTTGCCAACATTTTAATTTATACCGGAGTATTTTTAGCCCCGCCTTTACTTTGCACCACTTTATTGATAGAAAATTTTTCTATAATATACAACTTCGAGAAAATAAGAAAAAAATAATTCTATTAGGTCGTTGCAAAAGTTCGTGCGGACACGGATCATTCTATTGCCTCCAAAGACGAGAGCTTCTATCGCCGTGGTATACATTTGTTACCCGAAAAATGGGCAAAGATTGTACAAAGTAATGGAGAGTATTTTGATTAAAAATTGCCATTTGATTTGATGTATTTTTATGAAATGAAGCAATAAAAAACTTCACGAACTTTTGCAACGACCTAATAAAAAATAAGTTTTATGGGATAAAGGCGGGGCTAAATATACTCTGGAATAAATTAAAATATTGGCCTCTATACATCTGTATACTAATGTTTTCGACATGCATCTTAATATTGTTTGAGAATTTTGCAATATATTTTTATTTTATTAGAAATTGAAAGTTAATCTGTAACACGTACACACACACGCACACACACACATATATATACATATAAAAATTATGAGACAGTCATAAATCTTTCGTTGCTAAACAAATGAAACCGATACTTAAAATGTAAAATCTTTCAAAAAAAATATATTTTTAATAAATTTTATCTTTAAATTATTATCCAAGTATGACAATCATTCTCTTCCTAACCTAACCATTTTCTGCATACTAAAAGAAATTATAAGTACTTTTTAATTTTATAAATTAATGAAGAGGAAAGAAAAATTTTGAAACAATGTATCTGTTAAACAAAAAGTAAAGTCTAATATAATGTGTCATTTTTAATGAATATTGATCACAATCAATTTCAAATTCTTTAATAATACTTATTACTTTCTCAAAAATTTTCATTTTTAAATTGATATTTCGGTAATCCATCATATTTAATAAACATTTTGTCTTGGGCATATGCGAATGAATGTAGTTATTACTATTTCATAAACAATGTAAGTGAGTAATTTTTATAAATATAAATAAAGAGAAAAAAGGCTGGAAAAAAAAGACTGTTTTACGAATTAAAAACTTATATGAGTGATTATAGTGTTAGTAAACAATTTTAAAATTTAGTGTCGATATATTTTATTTGTTTAGTACAGAAATTTCCCCTCATTTATTTTTCATTATAATGTGTGGTGGTTCCCGCTCGCTTACACCTACCACCGTCGAGTCTTATTATAACGCGAGACGTAGCTGACCCTCGACAACAGTCTCAGGGTCCCGTCTTTATTTTCATTCTGTTATTATTAATTTTCATACACTTGTGATTGTGAGTTTTTCGTTACCCATTATACTATAGGCATAGCCCCCCAAACTAGATCACCTATACCTATAGCATAGCCTCCTAAAGTAGATGCCTGTCGCGTGGGTCAGAAACTTGGCAACAGGTGAAGCGGTAGACAGCGCCACCTGGTACATATTGCCTGAATTTTTTATTAAACTATCACCAATAATTTTAAGAAGTGATATATGATATATATAATTAACGTTTCATCGATTCTATTCGCCTTTTGAGTATATCATATCCCACTTTTAAAATATTTTGGCGGTTGTTGAATAAAAAAGTCGCGCAATCTGTACCAGGTGGCGTTGTCTACCGCTTCAACTATTGCCAAGTTTCCTAGCCACGCGACAGGCATCTACTGTAGAGGCTATTCTATAGGTATATGTGACAGGTATTCCTGAAAATTTTCGACCTCATTTTTTATACTTTTTTACACGTTTTCATGTGCGAAGAATCCGAAAATATGAAAATTGATATGATGTCCGTCTGTAGGGTGCTTGATAGTGGTTTAGTCTGATAGTGTGTTAGCTTGTAAGCCTGTGTACACGATACCGCAAGAACAAATGATAGTAAAGAAATCGGACTAGGTTAAAAATATTACTTTTGACACTGGCAAGAATCTGATTGATTTGCAGTATTCTACTTTAAAAGTATCGTAAGTTATTCGAAATTTACGATTTTCGAAATTACGATTCGAAATTTACGAAATTTCACTTTAACGTTCATTATGAGGAATATTATATTGTAAAAATGTCAAACCATCTTTTAAATATCATGTTTAATGCTGGAATGAACATCATTAGCTATGAACCTTTTACTTAAAAAATGTCGTTAGTTATTCGAAATTTACGAATTTCTTAATATGACAGAGTAGGGCAAAATTTCGTATAAACGTTCATTTTGAAGTATATTTTCATTGCAAAGATATCAGATCACATTTAAAATATTATTTATGGTACTGGCTTGAAAATAATTGACTAAGAACATTCTAATATGAAAATTGAGTAAGTTATTCGTAATTTAAAATTTTCTTAATATAAAATTTCAGAATAGAACCATACTTTATACAAACTTGAAATTATGGGGATCATTGCATTGAAAATAATATGGAATAACATGAAAACTTAATACGAAACTAACCCCAATAAAATTAATTAACAAATTAGGATAAGGTGAGAGTATCGAACTGAAAGGTTGACAGTTTATTAGATTAGCCATTTCAGTGTGTCACCTTACAGTGCGATCGGTCAAATTCATTTCTCTTAACATAGTCTATCCTATAGTAGAAATTTATTTTACAAATATACGATTGGAAACTGCGCAGAGTCCATTTATGGCAACTAATTTCGTATTTGTGCCATGCTATTTCCTACGGATTTTTTTTTTTCATTCTAAAGTGCAGAATTTTTTATAGGGGAGCTTATATTTGGTATAAAAATTAAGTTGAAACATCCACAATGAAAATAAATAAATAAATATATTTAATAAAATTAAACATAATTTATACATCTCACTAATATATTATTGCATCCCCTGTAAAAATTATGATTCTACATATATTAGTAAAACTGGCAGAACAGGTGAAATTACATTAAAGGAACATAAACGCTCATATAAAACAGGTGATTTAAGATCAAAACTCGTAAGCCATTCCCTCAATAGTGATCATATTCCTGATTTTGTTAACTTAAAAATTCTAGCCTCTAATGTAAATTTATATGAATACCGTATTTTTCTAGAGAGCGCTTTTACTAAAATGCAACATTCTGCCTTGAACGAGGCTAAAGCTATTCCTCCTGAATATATAATCTTGTTATGATGTGTTATGAATATTTTGTAAATGTTGTGCTTGTATGTTTGACACTGAGTAGGGCTAGTGTTCTAGCCAAAACGTGTGCCGTGTATTTTAATGTTTTTAATTAAAATGAATTTTTAAAACTTTAAAAATTTTTGTATTCATTATTTCATTTTAAATGTTACATTGGTTTTAAATAAATATATTAATTAATAAATTTATAAATTTATAAAGTACACAATTATAAAACTGTAAACACATTCAAAATAGATTTCTGTCAAAAAATTTTTTAAATTGGTGTTCAAAACCAGTATGCTGTAGCCATCACAAAGCTTATATATAAATATATATAGATAGATAGGTAGATAGATACCATTTCACAATCATATAAAAAATTACACATATTCAAAATTCGCATTTTACAGCTTCAAAATAAAAAATAAATATAATAATAATAATAATAATAAATCAAATTTTAGAAAACGATAACCAGTATAACAGTTGTGAATTTTCTGAATGTGAAAACGTAACTAAAAAAAGAAAATCTTGTTTTAGTTTATGTGTTACAACTGAGCGAAATTCCCCACTTAATAGCAGTAGCTTTGACTTCCGACGACGATAAATTCAGAGATTTCCTAAAGCAGTAAGAGCCCGTGTAACTAATCCTAGTATGCGATAAATGATTGTTGAGCAACAAACCAAATCAACCCAAAACTAATTTCCTTGTGGATCACTGTATACAAACTGTTTTTACTATTTATACTATTTTCACACACACACACACATAATTCACAAGATCCAAAGTAGATTAATAAATAACTGTAATAGAAATAATTATAAATATTTAAAAAAAAATGAATAATTTGACCATTATAAATTTAATATAGATATGAAAATAAGAATAATACTTATTTTAACAAAATTCCGCTGAAAAAACAAATTGTATTGAATATTAACAAGAAAAAATTTATAAAGAATGTAATCAAGAGTATTCTTAATGATAATACATTAACAAAACTATAGTACAAGAACTATTCTGAAATATGAATTATAAGGAAGGGAAATATAAAACGCTCAAACTGCAAAAGTGTATCTTCGGGGTACTCTACCTCTGCAAAGAGTTGAAAAAAAGCAAGGTTTCAATCTATAGCAAGCTTTGTTAAGCTAATGCTACACGGAGACAATGAAAAACCATCGATATACAGGGTGAGTTTGACATAATCTGTCAAACGAAAGGAAGTGATAGAACAGCCCATGGGGAGCATAAAACACA
This sequence comes from Salticus scenicus, assembly GCA_963930645.1. Classification (NCBI taxonomy): domain Eukaryota; kingdom Metazoa; phylum Arthropoda; class Arachnida; order Araneae; family Salticidae; genus Salticus; species Salticus scenicus. The sequence continues at coordinate 191,123,292 of OZ005658.1, read as the reverse complement.
ATAGAAATCCTGTCCTATCTCGAACAGTTTCTGAGTTATGGTAGATAGAAGGAAAATCTTTTTTTTTTCCATCCCGTCTGAAAAAACCCAAATTTGTGAGCTTTCTGAAAAACTTACACGCAAAATAAGCCCATATTTGGAAAGGGCAGAAAAAATCCTATCGGGTGACACCATTTACATCAGGATACCTTAACTTGACGACCAGCTACAAGCGCTAAAACATTGGCGAAGTTTAAAATCGAGTTGCCGCCAAATTCTTTAACCGGCAATTCTGCAAACACCGTTCAAGCTACAATCGGTCAAATCTACCAAAAACTTCTCCATTCCATAAGCTTTAGGATGAATCCCCAATAAACCATATCGATGTTCCAGTTCAGGAGAAATTTAGCCTTTTGTTTGCAATACATCACTGAAAACGGCGTTCGTCGAAATTCGGAAAACGAAACGATTGTGAGTAAATGGAACGTATGCAAATTCGTGACTATCTGCATATGGACTCTTAGTGATATGCAGATGTATTCCAACCTTCTTGCGCGCGCATCCCACTCGTGGGTACAAAAGACTAGTCAATCTGTAACAGCTCATTAGCTCGTCAGCTTCTTTTACGTTTTATGTTGCTTCTTGCTTTAGCATTTTCTGGACTTTTCCTGAGCTCGGCCGATTCTTTTCACGCTGCTGTCACATCTACTTGGTCTCTCTTAGTTTATACTTAGTATATTTTCCTACATTGGCACGAATTAACCAAGTTGGTTCTTATTCCGTTGCACTTTTTTTCTTCTACCTTTGTAAATTGAAATTTTATCCCTTTTTGTTTACCCTTCTGACTTTTATTTTCAATTGAAGTCATCACAGAGATCAAATTGTCATACTTTTCAACCTGTAAACAGATATGCCTAGTTTTACAAATGAAGAATACGCAGATATGCATTTTGTGTGTATGGATTTTGCGATGGTAACTCTCGGAGAGCCGAAGAAGAGTACCGTCTACGTTATTCACATCGTCGTGCGCCCAACCGTGCTGTATTTACCGCAATTCATCGAAGGCTTAGGGAGAGTGGGTCATTTGTTAGGGTGTACGAAAGGGGCCATGGTCGCCGCTCCGCCACCGCTGAGGAGTCCGTACTCGACCGAGTGGAGGAAAATCCAAATATGTGTTCACGCATACTTGCGAGAGAAGGTGGAAACCCCAAAGTAAAGTGATAAATGTTTTGCGCAAAAACCAGTATCATCCATACCACTTCACACCGGTACAAGAATTACGCAGCTCAGATTTCCAAAAGCGGGTAACATTCTGCCGCAGGCTTTTGGAGCGAGATATTGAGGAGCACCATTTCCTTAGAACGATACTGCGGACAGATGAGTCACTTTTCACTCGGGATGGCATGTAAATTTACATAACTGGCATCACTACGCTCAACAAAATCCATTTGTAACACGAAACTCATCGTTTCAGACGCGATTCAGCTTAAATGTTTGGCTTGGAGTGGTTGGCGATCGCTTGATAGGTCCACATGTGTTCCAAGGTCATCTGACAAGCAATACATATTTGGAATTTCTTGAACATCATCTTATAGGATTATTTGATGTCATTCCTGTACCCCAACGAGCTGAAATCATTTTCCAAGACGATGGGGCCCCTGCACATTCTTCCAATGCCGTTCGGGACTTCTTGACTCATCAGTATCCGCGATGGATTGGTCGTAATGGACCAATTCCTTGGCCACCTAGATCGCCAGATCTCACTCCATTGGACTTCTATGTTTGGGGTTTCCTGAAGCAAGAAGTTTACCTCACAGAAGTTGCCAGTTTGCAAGATTTAAGCAGCCGGCTCGATGATGCAATAATGAAACTGAGGGATGAACTTTCGCTAAGCGCTACTGTGGTTTCCGTTCGTAAGTGGGCAAGGGCATGTATCAGGTGTGGGGGTGACCAATTTCAGCAGCGGCACTAAATTTCACACATCCTTTCGAATGCATATGTGCTTTAATCATAAACGTGAGATACGACTTTTTTTTTTTTTTTTTTTGCATATTCCTTTGTGAAAGACAGGAGAAACGTCATACTTCTTTTGTTTCCATTCCATTGTGTTTGTAAACTTAATGCAACTGCTACTTTTCTTGTATGTCTTCTAAAACTTTCTTTTTTGCATCTAAAAACAGCGGGCTGAAGGCGGACATGAAATCAGAAACGACAATGGCACCTCGTTAGTCTCCTTCTCGAGAATGTCGAGTTCAGTGATGATTGTTTTTCAAACAAAAGGCTAAATTTCTCCTGAACTAGAACGCCGATATGATTTATTGTGAGCTCATTCTAAAGCTTGTGGAATGGAGAAGTTTTTGGTAAATTTGACCGATTGTAGCTTGAACGGTGTTTGCAGAATTGCCGGTTAAAGAATTTGGCGACAACTCGATTTTAAACTTCGCCAATGTTTCAGCGCTTGTAGCTCGCCGTCAAATTAAAGTATCCTGATGTAAATGGTGTCACCTGATAGGATTTTTTCTGCTCTTTCCAAATACGTGCTTATTTTGCGTGTATGTCTTTCAGGAAGTTCACAAATGTGGGGTTTTTCAGACGGGATGGAAAAAAACAGGTTTTTCTTCTATCTACCATAACTCGGAAACGGTTAGAGATAGGACAGGGTTTCTATTGTGTTTTATGCTCCCCATGGACTGTTCTATCACCTCCTTTCGTTTGGCAGATTATGTCAAACTCACCCTGTATACAATGAACACCAAAAACATATATTTATTTCAAGCCATTCTATAATTATATACCGAAATTTCAGCGTGCAGAGAAAAACAAACCCAAGTCCCAAACACTTTTAATTGCATTTAAGTTTTTATGAAATCAAATGCGCTTTACAATGAAGTTGTGCTAGAAATTCATTTTATTTTTATTGTTATTGTTGTTGTCGTATGCCACTCGGAAATTCCGAGCCCCGGTACTGGAACTATCCGGATTTAAGGCAAGAGGGGTGCGCCTTCCTTTTACAGAAGCGCCACTTAAGGAGGAAGAACGACTTTAGCTCCAATTTATTTTAGTAGAAAATCAAATACTTTTGCAATTATAAACTAAAGAGCTCGTGTACAATAAATATTTAAACATAAAAACTTTTTTAAATACCATAAAATAGAAGGAAGTACTTACAGCATTTCTTTTTCAGCTGCAAAAGAACATGTGCTGGTACCTTGAAGGCAAAAGTAAAGCACGTATTTTCTTGCTTTTGCCTCCAAGTGTTTTTACATGCCTCTGTATTTTTACACCTGAAGAATAATGGCCACTTTCTTTGAAAACCGGAAGTGTTTTCTTTTATTTTGTGGGATTTTTTTTTATTTTGTTTATATAACTACTTTTAATTCTATCAATTAAATATTGACTGAACTTGTTGCTTTAGATGTATTAAAAGAAATTTATAAAAATACTTTAAACGTATTGAATTAAACTTTAAAGTAAAATGAATATTTAAAATTTCTTATTACCTAAGTAATTTAATTTTTTTTATAAACCATTCATCAGTCAACGCACTACATTTTCTAAAGTTAGCTCAATAAATTTAATTAAAAAGTAAACTTCTCATTTATTTTTATAATGATGTTAATAAATTACGAAGAACACTGTGACAAAAGATGCAATACAACTCTTCCGGGAAAATTTTGAATAAATTTATTTTTATAGATTGTGTTTCTAGTGAATTCTAAATAATTTTTCCGAGAAAGGTTTCACATGTACTTAATACGCTAATCCGTTAGAAAATTGAATAACTTTAACTACATCAATCAATGCATTAACTGAAAAGTTTTAAAAGTTATAAACATGAAAATGAGTTTTAAATTACTGATTATTTAAAAGAGTCAATGTTTTTATTTTTGCTTTAGATTAGTTATGATCCACAGCACTAAATTTTCAAAAGGTATTTTAATTGATTGACGTGCTTCATTAAACACAAAATTTTTATTTTGATAAAATATGGAATTTTGTTTAAATAAGTAAATTTAAACATAAAGAATAGAATTTTGTAGATCTTAAACAAAGAAGTATTAGGAAAAATTTCAAGGTGTATTTTTTTAAGTTTCTAAATTTTTATTAAAAATTAAATCCTATATAGTTAATTTCATGTGTTAGGGCTATACATCAAAGAGCTTGCTTCTCCAAATACTAAACTTTAATTTATTTTAATTAATTTCGCTGCGTGTATGTAAAACATCGGTCAATATATGTTTACAGTTGAAATTGAACATTATTTTGCTTATTTCAGTTTAACAACTAATACAGGCCTGCAACGAAAAAGTGTCTAGAACCAGCAGCTAACACAGATAGATTTTTGAACGCAGATTTAAGGAAAAATAGTCAAAAAATTCCATAAAGTACAGTCGGTAACAAAAGTGTCTGAACACTAGCGAAAATTCCTATGTAAAAAAAGTACGCATAAAACTGTTTTGTTCAATAAATCCTTGTCGAATCCTGTTCTTAGACTGACTAAGAACAGGATTCGACAAGGATTTATTTAACAAAACAGTAGTAAGTGTAAATTTTTTACATAGGAATTTTCGCTAGTGTTAGACACTTTTGTTACCGACTGTACCAGTGTCTCCAAAAATTGAAAATTAAAAAGAGTTACTAAGTTAGATGGAACGTTAAAAGGATGGCAGATTACTGTTGGGTGCTACACAGACCCCCTCCCCCCCCCCCCCTATGCAGCCTACAACGACTAGTGTCAAAAGATACTTTCAGGCCAAAATGAAAAAAAAAAGCATTAAGGATATATGAATTTCCAATTAATATAAAATCAATATTATATTAATATACGTAGCAAATTATTACCAATTGTTTGATATATTAATTAATTTGTAAATAAAAATATTTTCAAAAGACCTTCTTCTCCCTAGATTATGTACAATATTACTTCTTGCCAATATATTTAAGCCTATTTTGTGAAAAATCCTTGCGTTATTGAGAAAAATGGTTGCGATATTTCAGCACTTTTTCATGATTCAAATTTTGCAGACCTATGAAACAGAAATTTTATGATTTCGAAAATTACGTAAGTTTGAATAACAATTAATGTTTCTGAAATAAAAGACCAGTTTTGAGGCCACTAAAGTAAATAAAACAATTTAAGAAATAGAATTTAAAACGAATTTTTATTTAAAAATAATAATAATAATAATTAAAATTTTTGTTCCTTTGTAAAATTGTAACTTTTTTCCCTTTAAAATTTCATTTTCTTTCACAGAGCACTTCATATGATAAAATAATATTATATTCATGTGATAAAATAATAGAAATAGAAAAAATTAATGCTCTAGAAATGTGGAATTTTGTATTAATGAAAAACTGTATTTTTTATAAACTAATTTAGTTTTAACCACTTGAAATTTAGAATTTGTGGAAACTTTAATCTTACACATTTAAAATATAAAATAAAATAAATAAAATTTCAACTTAAAACTTTCGAAATATTAAAATACGCACTTGTGTAACGACTTTTCTAGATGAAAAATTTCTGAAATGATGAGAAATGCACGTTTCCTTTCTTTAATTAATGTAACATTAAGCAGAGAAATTTAAAAAGCCTTTTTCAGAAAGTAAAAGGAAAATGCAAAGTTATGAAAAAATTAATTGTTTCTTTAATAAATAAATACTTGAAGCAGCGTTTGCAATTTCAATGCTAATTTTTTGAGTGATATGATTTTTAGTGGCAGATTTATTTACCTTTTCAAAATAGCATTTCAAATTTATTTCGTTCTGTTTTTGGTTATAATATTGCAGAAAAGAAATACTATTGAAATGAAGTGGTAAAATGTATGATTGAAGAAATTTAAATGATATTTTATTTTACTGTTTGCAAACTATAGTGTAAGCCAGTATTTTCTTTTTCGTAAAAGAAAAAGAAAAGAAAGAAGAAAAAGAAAAAGGTGAAGAAATATTAATATTGTTTTCTATTTTACATAATTATATTATTGATATTTTTAAGGCAAATAATTTCAAGCTATTCAGTTGTAGTTTGAAGTTAAGATAAGTTTTTTACTTGAAAACATTTATCAAGATTTATAAGTTTCATGGAATGATGTGTGTGAAAGTTTTTTTTTTTTTTTTTCCCAATGGCTAGGCAAAAGTTACAGAGGACTGTAAAGTTACAAAACAAATTATAAACAATATAACATAGAACAAAAGACCGAAGTCATTGCCTAAGGAGCGATCTTGCCTCCCAATATCTCGACTCTTCAGTAGAACATCGAAGAGCCCTAAAACGGGACAGATGGTCCCGGTCCATTACTTCTCCAGAATCACAAAGTGGGCAAGTAGGGTCGTTTAAGATACCTATGCGCTTCAAATGAGCGGCAAGGCAGTCATGTCCTGTAGATAGGTGGAAAGTCGCAACTGCCTTACGTCTTGGTTTATCAGGAAATAGAGAAGGACTTAAATTCTTCCATTTCTTTAGAGCTGTACGATTCTCAAGATCTCGTAAGGCATTAGATGCAGATAAATTCTTTAAAAACAGTTTAATCCTCCAGAAAGAAATGGCTGTATTGGGATGTTGTAGTAAGGTGGCACCTCTTTTTGCGAGGAAGTCCGCTTGTTTATTGCCCCAAAGGCCACAATGACTCTATAGTCCTGACAATGACCAGGCACCCACTGGAGAACAATTTGTTTCCCCTTTAAAGTGTGAGTTCTTAATGATTCTTGACATTGGGATATGTCATTGGGATTGTCTGAATAATTTTATTGAACATTTAAATTTAGTAATAGATTCGAATTCCATGTAAATGAAGATACAATAATAAAACGGAGGAGGGTACAATAATGAAACAACGGGTTGAAGGGGTATTAGCAAAAATCACACAGAATTATTTGTCAAATAAAGTTGTTCTGAAGCCTAATTTAAATTGTTTTTAACGTAGGTTTATATAACAGTACTTGTTATCATACCCCTTAACCTCCAATATCTATTTATAGCCAAATATTAAATTTCAGGGTAAGAGAAAGTCATGTGTGTACCACACTAGATCACTTTTTTTCATAAAATATAACTTTTTTTTTCCTTTAAAAAGTTCATTTTATTCCTTAGGAAAAAAAAAAAAAAAAACGTCATATGCTTAAAATATATTTATGTTAGCAAAATTGAAAGTTTTAAATCTCTAGAAGTGTGACATTTTGCCTTAATAAAAAACTATACTTTAGAAACTAATTTAGTTTTAATCACTTTAAATATAGAATTTGAATTTCGGGATATTTCAATCTAACACAGGTTAAATATTAAATAAAATAAACTACATTTCAACTTACACCAGCTTTACGTTAAAAAAAAGATTTTCGAAATGTTAAAAATACGCACTTGTGTAACGACTGTTCAGCTTGAAAAGTTTCTGAAATGATGAGAAATGCACGTTTCCTTCCTTTAATTAATGTGGCCAGAAGCGCAGAAATTTAAAAAGCCTTCTTTAGAAAGTAAAAGGAAAATGCAAAGTTACGAAAAATTTAATTGTTTCTTTAATAAATAAATGCTTGCAGCAACGTATGCAATTTCGATGCTAATTTTTTGAGTGATATAATTTTTAGTACCAGCTTTATTTTACATTTTCAAAATAACATTTAAAATTTCTTTCTTTCTGTTTTTGGTTATAATATTGCAGAAAAGAAATATTATTAAAACGAAGTTGTTAAGATGTATGATTGAAGGAATTTTGATAATATTTTATTTTACTTTTTGCAATCTTTAGTGTAACCAAGTATTTTAATTTTCATAAAAAAAAAAAAAAAAAAAGAAGGGGAAGAAATATTAAATATTGTTTTCTCTTATACAAATCTATATTATTGATATTTTTAAGGCAAATAATTTCAAGCTATTCAGATTTTGTAGTTTGAAGTTAAAATAAGTTTTTTACTTGAAAACATTGATCAAGTTTTACAAGTTTCCTGGAATGATGCGTGTGAAAGTTGTCTGAATAATTTTAATGAACTTTTAAATTTAATAATAGATTCGAATTCCATGTAAATGAAGATACAATAATAAAATGGGAGAGGGTACAATAATGAAACAGCGGGTTGAGGGGGTGTTAGCCCCCTTCACAGAGAATTATTTGTCAAATAAAGCTGTTATGCTGCCTAATTTAAATTGATTTTAACGTAGGTTTATATGACAGTACTTGTTATCATACCCTTAACCTCTATTATCTATTTATAGCCCAATATTAAATTTCAAGATAAGAGAAAGTCATGTGAGTACCACACTAGATTACTTTTTTTCATAATATATATATATATATATATATATATTCTTTTCTTTAAAAGTTCATTTAATTTCTTAGAAAAAATAAATAAATAAATAAACCGCCCTATGCTTAAAATATATTTATGTTAGCAAAATCGAAATTTTTAAATCTCTAGAAGTGTGACATTTTGCCTTAATAAAAAACTATACTTCAGAAACTAATTTAGTTTTAATCATTTTAAATTTAGAATTTGAATTTCGGGATATTATAATCTAACACAGGTTAAATATTAAATAAAATAAACTAAATTTCAACTTACACCAGCTTTACGTTAAAAAAAAAAAAGGATTTTCGAAATGTTAAAAATACGCACTTGTGTAACGGCTTTTCTGCTTGAAAATTTTCTGAAATGATGAGAAATGCACGTTTCCTTCCTTTAATTAATGTGGCCAGAAGCGCAGAAATTAAAAAAGCCTTCTTTAGAAAGTAAAAGGAAAATGCAAAGTTACGAAAAATTTAATTGTTTCTTTAATAAATAAATGCTTGCAGCAACGTATGCAATTTCGATGCTAATTTTTTGAGTGATATAATTTTTAGTCTCAGCTTTATTTTCCCTTTTCAAAATAACATTTTAAATTTATTTCGTTCTGTATTTGGTTATAATGCAGAAAAGAAATATTATTAAAACGAAGTTGGTAAAATGTATTATTGAAGAAATGTAAATAATATTTTATTTTACTGTTTGCAAACCATAGTTTAAGCCAGTATTTTCTTTTTCGTAAAAGAAGAAGAAAAGAAAGAAGAAGAAGAAAAAGAAGAAGAAGAAAAAGGTGAAGAAATATTAAATATTGTTTTCTCTTACACATAATTATATTACTGATATTGTTAAGGCAAATAATTTCAAGCTATTCAGATTTTGTAGTTTGAAGTTAAAATAAGTTTTTTACTTGAAAACATTGATCAAGTTTTACAAGTTTCCTGGAATGATGCGTGTGAAAGTTGTCTGAATAATTTTAATGAGCTTTTAAATTTAATAATAGATTCGAATTCCATGTAAATGAAGATACAATAATAAAATGGGAGAGGGTACAATAATGAAACAGCGGGTTGAGGGGGTGCTAGCCCCCCTCACACAGAATTATTTGTCAAATAAAGCTGTTATGCTGCCTAATTTAAATTGATTTTAACGTAGGTTTATATGACAGTACTTGTTATCATAACCTTAACCTCCATTATCTATTTATAGCCCAATATTAAATTTCAAGATAAGAGAAAGTCATGTGAGTGCCACACTAGATTACTTTTTTTCATAATATATATATATATTCTTTAAAAGTTCATTTCATTCCTTATAAAAAATAAATAAATAAATAAACCGCCCTATGCTTAAAATATATTTATGTTAGCAAAATCGAAAAATTTAAATCTCTAGAAGTGTGACATTTTGCCTTAATAAAAAACTATACTTTAGAAACTAATTTAGTTTTAATCACTTTAAATTTAGAATTTGAATTTCGGGATATTATAATCTAACACAGGTTAAATATTAAATAAAATAAACTACATTTCAACTTACACCAGCTTTACGTTAAAAAAAAGATTTTCGAAATGTTAAAAATACGCACTTGTGTATCGGCTTTTCTGCTTGAAAAGTTTCTGAAATGATGAGAAATGCGCGTTTCCTTCCTTTAATTATTGTGGCCAGAAGCGTAGAAATTTAAAAAGCCTTTTTCAGAGAGTAAAAGGAAAATGCAAAGTTACGAAAAATTTTATTGTTTCTTTAATAAATAAATGCTTCTAGCAACGTATACAATTTCGATGCTAATTTTTTTGAGTGACATAATTTTTAGTGCCAGCTTTATTTTACATTTTCAAAATAACATTTAAAATTTATTTCGTTCTGTATTTGGTTATAATATTGCAGAAAAGAAATATTATTAAAACGAAGTTCTTAAGGCGTATGATTGAAGGAAATTTGATAATATTTTATTTTACGTTATGCAATCTATAGTGTAACCCAGTATTTTCGTTTTCTTTAAAAAAAAAAAAAAACAGAAGAAGAAGAATTAGAAGAACAGATAATAAAAATTGTTTTCTCCTATACAAAATTATATTATTCATATTTTAAGGCAAATAATTTCAAACTATTCAGATTTTGTAGTTTGAAATTAAAATAAATTTTTTACTTAAAACCTTGATCAAGATTTATATTTTTCTTGGAATGATGCGTGTGAAAATTCTCTGAATAATTTTAATGAACTTTTAAATTAAATAATAGATTCGAATTCCATGTAAATGAAGATACAATTATCAAACTGATTGAGGAGGTGGTTTGTATAACAGTGCTTTTTATTATACTACTTAATCCCAATATATATTTATAGCCCAATATTAAATCTCAAGATAAGAGAAAGCCATGTGAGTACAACACCAGATTATTTTTCTTCGTAAAATATAACTTTTTTTTTCCTTTAAAATTTCATTTTATTTCTAAAAAAACTCCATGTGCTTAAAAAATATTTATGTTAGCAAAATTGAAAGTTTTAAATCTCTAGAAAAGTGACATATTAACTTAATAAAAAACTATACTTTTGAAACTAATTTAGTTTTAATCATTTTAAATTTAGAATTTGAATTTCAGGATATTTTAATCGAACGCAGGTTACATATTAAATAAAATAAACTAAATTTCAACTTACACCAGCTTTACGTTAAAAAAAAGATTTTCGAAATGTTAAAAATACGCACTTGTGTAACGGTTTTTCTGCTTGAAAAGTTTCTGAAATGATGAGAAATGCACGTTTCCTTCCTTTAATTAATGTGGCCAGAAGCGGAGAAATTTAAAAAGCCTTTTTCAGAAAGTAAAAGGAAAATGCAAAGTTACGAAAAATTTAATTGTTTCTTTAATAAATAAATGCTTGTAGCAACGTATGCAATTTCGATGCTAATTTTTTTGAGTGGTATAATTTTTAGTGCCAGCTTTATTTTCCCTTTTCAAAATAACATTTAAAATTTATTTCGTTCTGTATTTGGTTATAATATTGCAGTAAAAAATATTATAGAAACGAAGCCGTTAATGTATATTGTTGATGGAATTCTGATATTATTTTATTTTATTTCATTTTTGCAATCTATACTGTTGCTAAGTATTTTATTCTTTTGTAAAATAAATAAATAAATAAATAAAAACGTGAAATAATAAATATTATTTGCTTTTACACCAAATTATATTACTGATATTTTTTAAAATTTTAAATATTTTTCTAACGTCCTTTATACTTGAAAAAAAAAATTAATAACAAATAAATGAATAAATTAAAATAAAGTGAAAAGTACAGTTCCTTTCTTTAATAAAAGTGACTTACACAATAAAAATTTTTTCAGTACTAAAAGGGAAATGCGAAGTTTCTAAGAATTTAATTGTTTCTTTAATAAATAAGTTTTTGAAGTTATGTAATTTTTAATTGCTCTTTTTTGAACTAATGTAATTTTCAATACATCTGAATTTTACTTTTTAAAAACTACCGTTTCAAATTTATTTTAATTTGTAATTGGTTAAAAAAGAATCTAGAATATTAAAATAGTAAATATAAACTCAGTAAGTTATATTGCTTTACAAACCCAAATATTATTTGTAATATATTTTATTTGTTCTTTAATTCATACTCTTACTGATTATTTCTATGTGTTGACAAATGTAGAAAAAAGTAAGTAACATCTCTACTTACGGGAAGTATTGCGTTAAACTATTTTTGAACTAGAAAACAATTACTTTTGAAATGGATTTTTTACTTTAAAAGTTTCTGCAATAATGTGAAATGTACGTTTCCTTTATTTAATTAATGTAACAGAAGAAATTAAAAAATTATCTTTCAGCAGCAAAATAAAAATGCAAATGTTATTGTTTAATTTTTAAATAAATACTTGGATCAACGTGTAATTTATTATGCTACATTTTTGGGTAATATAATATTTAGTAACAATATTAATCTATGTATCGACCTTTCATTTATTTATTTATTTATTTTCACACACACACACACACACATACAAAAAAAAAAAAAAAAAAAAAAACATTTCATTTTGTGTTTGGTATGATGTTGATGTAGGGAGTTAAAATTAATTGCCTACTTCTGGGTCATAGGAGTGGGTGCAATTCTTTTTGTAAAGGGCGTCTTTTTAAGGGGACTTAGCATAATTTTGTAAGCCTTCCAGGAACTCATGTGATTTTCTCTTAATTTTGATGCAGCGATGCCAGATGGTCGAAAATTATTTCCCCAAACAGGTCTTCAAATTTTCCCAAATCAGGTTTTTTTTTTTTTTTTTTTCGAAAATATCTCCAACTTCATTTCTACTAAAAAGGAAAAATAATTTTTTTTCAAAATAAATAAATAAATAAATAAAATAAATAAAATAAAAGTATCAAGCAGACTTTTTTATGATTTAAGCTCGAATTTTTCCCCAAATGAAGGCAATAAAAAAAAAAAAAAATCCCCAAATAACAATAAAGCTATTGAAAGTCTGTAGTCGTAGGGATAAATCATTACGTTGCCAACATTGACAGAAAGTTGAAAAACTCCCCAGATTTGTCCCCAAAAACTTTAGAATTCCCCCCAAAAAAACCCACAAACATTTGGTCCCCAAAATTGTTCCCAGAAGCCTTAAAAATCCCCAAAATAAGGACAAAATCCCCAATCTGGCATCACTGTTTTGATCTATTTTCATCTACAACCAGCCGCTAAATTATTGAAACGGTAGCAATAATTCGTATTTAAAAGATGTGTTCTTAATACTGTTTTTTTAAATAAATGTTTGTCGAGTCATGATCTTAGTCTCTTCATGCTGTTTATAAAAAGTAAGTTGGTGATAAAAATTAGCAAGCAAACTAATATATATATATGTGGAATGTTATTTCTTCCACCAGTCAACGAATGGCGCTGCCTCCGATGCCCGTCAGTACGAGATGTCGAGCGGGAAAGTGAGTTAGCATCCGGCCGACAGTGGAACTAGCTGGTCAGACCATCAGCGCGTAGGCTGATCCGGTCGTTACACCCTACTTAGAGCATGACACGTTCAGATTAGTTGGGTAGAGACGTTGGGTAGAGACAGGCTTATACGTTAAGTCTGTAATTATAGTACGAGTAGGTACTTAAATATTGCTTTGTGATAATCACTTGATATCGTGAGCTTCTTGTTAAACCAAAGGATTAAGACTTGGTCACTGATGACTATCGTCTGTTAAAAGAATCGTCATGTGCCTTTATTTTGTGTAATTGATGTTTCGTATATCTTCTAATAAAGTGTTGTCTAAAAACCAGATCTACTCATTGACCCCATCCCCTAGAAACCAGCCAAGATCTTACACACACACATACACACACACACACATACATATATATATATATATATGACAAATAGACATGTGTGCTTTAATAATTTTGCTGCCGACTGCATTTCTATCTTGGTAATTTATTTTAAGTTTTCATATGTATAGGAAATTCAAAACGAAAGTTACATTTATTCTTTTACAGATAAAAGCGCTGCAAAACAAGAGCACAGCTTGCGAATTGTATAATCAGCAGTTCGAAGACGGTCGCACAGAGTTAACTAATTGAGAATGGTAAGGAAGGCCAACAACGATGGGGAAATCAGACATGGTGCAGCGACTGGAAGACATTTTTCTCAGATATTTTAGAATAATCGTCGCAAACACAGCACAATAGTTGAGAATATCATTTATCAGTTTTCTTTCCATCATCCGAAACTTTATATATTGTCATGAGTTTTATTTTTATATAGCATGTTAAAATGACGCCATTTCAAGAAATCTTCCAAATGAAGTATGATCGTTTTTTAAAATGACATATTTTTGAGAAGACATTCGATGGAAAACGTACATTTTCATAGAAAAACTTCTGCATTTTACTATGACTGCGTTTGGGGCTTTTATTTACTACCAGTAGAATAAGTAGTAAGAAATGGTAATCATGGAAAAAGTAAACACCGTCTTGGACACCAAAAGAAATAATAACTTACCAGATAACTATTTCGGTGGCATTTAGCGCACTGTAATCATTGCAATTAACAGGAGACATGGCGATAGAAACACAGAAAAATTAACGCCTTGTTAAACGAAAAACAAAATAATAAACTAGCGGACAGTGTTTTTGGTAACAATTAGCGTACCGACATATTGTACTAATACACTTAATGCTATCGAAACGGCTGTCAATTTTATTATTATTATTATTGTTATTATTATTATTTTTCGTTCAAGACGTTGTTATTTTTTCAGAGTTTACTTATCTAGCGCCAAGTCTATTAAAGTTATTTAAAAGTAATCTTCTTAGCTCCAAATTATAATACAATATGAGAAAGCTTTTGTATGTTACAGGGAAAAAAAAATTCTCTGCATAACAAAAACAAACTTTTTTTTTTTTTTTTTTTTTTATAACAACAATTTATCTTTTTTAAGAGTGTTGCCATTCGAATTTTATGTTTTACAAATATATTATTAAAAACAAAAAATCATTTGTAGCAAGCGATAAATGATCTTATTTTAGAGGCTTATTGATATATATAAGAGTTTTTAAAAATTACTTATTACTATTATAAAAATGTTTCATTTAAACAGCGTGACCAGCGAAGCGAGCAAAGATAGATGGATTTACTTAATGGAATATATCCCATTCCTCCGTGCTAGTAAATAAATCACGTGATAATATTCAGTATTTTATACATGTTATGAAAATAAGAGTTATCCCATTTTACGCTTGCATAATCTACAGTTTTCTACTCTAAAATGAAATGCATAACGGGGAACTAGGAAAAACTCTAAAGTTATTAGGACAAATATTGTGATATTTTGTAAATTTTTCTTATATGTAATAAGAAACTATAATTAAATACATATTATTTTGTATTCCAAAAGACTATTTAAAAACAAAATATTTATTTTTTAAATGAAGGCTTGGGGATATAATTTTTATTATTACTTCAGGGTTATTAAATACAAACTAATTAAATTTTCTGTTGCTGTATTTAAAATAAATTAAAATATGAATGTCAATTTTCTAGAAAAATTATAATTTAAAAATAGGAAATAATTAAGTACATATTTTAATAAAAGCACAAATTCAATTTTAGTTAAATATTGTATGTTTAAATCAAACGAAGTTGAAACGGAGATTTGGAATACTCTATCATGGTATGTTAAATATTTTTTAATTAAAACCATTTAAATATAAAATATTTTTTCCAATTTAAAGTTGCTGGATTTGTTGGAAAAAATACATTTTCTTTCTTTAATTGGTGTGTCAATTATGCCAGAATTTAAAAATGCAGTGTTGCCAAGAATTTTATTATTTCTTTAATAAATGTCCACCGAAAACAATATACGTATTTGAGTATTTATATCTTTGTTTTAAAATATTTGTTAAAAACTGTATTTAATATTTACAAATATTTATTGCAATATGTTTTCATTTGTTTTTGCACTCGATTAGTCTTATTAGAGAAAAAGCAATTTAGGAAGTGAGTAAAAGCTATTTGGATGCCTTAAGGAAATTTTCAAATTAAAAATGTTACCCTAACTTTTGTCGTCCATATTATTTCACATTCTGAACTAGTTGCGAAATGATTAATAAATTTAGTCTTAAGTTTTATAACATGCATCATATTTATAGCTTAAAAATGTGTTGTTGTGAAATTGTGATAAAATAAATAAAAAATACCTATAATGTTTTAAACTCGTGAAACAAATAAATTAAAATGCTATTAAAAATATTCTGTAATGAAAATGTATTTTTCTACATACCCTTTACAAAGTAAACAGTTAAATATCATAACGTACATTTTTTAATTATGTTTTAAAACTTGTTTTATTCTAACATTAAATGTTTATTATGGAAGCTTATCGAAAAATATTTATTCCTTTTCAGCTGATATTAGTCATTATATAAGTAAATTTTAATTTTCCGTACTTAAGATGAAGTTAAATATTAGTTTCAATTATTAATTTTACAGAAATGTAACATTCTAAAATTAGTTGCAATAACATGTATAATAAAATAACACGTTTTAATTATCTCGAATTTAATTAAATTTAAATTCTTCTAACATAAATGCAGAGTAACAGTTAAATCCTACATTGTTAAAAGAAATAAAATATTTCGAAGAATACAGAGAATTTGAAATTCATAAAAATTAAAAATACTCATAAATGAAACAGATTTTCCAGTTGAAATGTTGTACAACGGTTAGAAAGATGCATTTTCTTCATTTAATTAGAATGAAATTTACAGTCACATTTAAAAATATTTTGTATGTTGATATACGCAAGCGAAGTGATGACGTCACTGACCATCTGTGGATGCAAGAAAAATATTTCCTATGTTAATCGCCCATTGAATTTTTTGTAAAAAATTATTAAATATCGAGGAAAATTATTTCCCGATTTTACCCATATATGGGTATAGATATTTATTAGTTACCGTGTGCATGTGTTAGATTGAGTTATTTTGCTGTCAAATTGACAAAATTTTTATTTTAAATTTCAAGACTGTCGTCTTTGGCGTTTTTTGTATTTTGCGATCAAAAACGTAATACGAAAATGTGCATGCCAGATGTATATTTTGGTAATATTTATTGTACGAAATATTGTTTCATATTATTCAGTACTCTCTTAATATAAGTTGTTAAAATAACCATGATTTATGAAAGGAATTAAATATGTTCGCCAAACAATTTGGAGATTTTTTTTTCTACCAAGGATGACAGATATGAAATCTATTCCGCTGCAACATATTAGTACCTTATATCAGATACTTTATTTAGACATTTGAAACAAATTTGACTTTAAATTATAATAGAATATTTATCATTTTCATTTTAATTAATATATTAGTTGTATATTTATTGTGCAAATATCATCCTTTGGAATGAAATGTTTATGTTTTCTATCGAATATGGAAGTTTGCCATTTTTTTTTCTAGAGTTTTGAAATTTAAAATTCACATTTTATCAATTTTACAGCAAAAACAACTTAATTGAACGCATGCACACGATAACTAATACATATCTATACCTAAATATGGGGATTGAAATCGGGAAATAATTTTCCTCGATTTTTAATTATTTTTTACATAAAATCCAATGGACGATTAACATAGGAAATATTTTTCTTGCATCCACGACCGGTCAGTGACGCCACACTTCGCTTGCGTATCACATGCAAAGTTTTCAAGAAATGTAATGTTTCATGAATAGAAATTGCTTAAATAATATTTTCAATCTTTCACACAAATTTTTCAAAAAAAAAAAAAAAAAAAAAAAGGAATTTTAAATAACAACTTAATGAATATTAACAATTTTATGAATATTAATTGTAAAATGTTTCATTTAGTTTACGCATCTGATTTTTCTCTTAAAGTGAGAACAATTCCAATAATTGGTAAAATCAAAATGACTGCTGTAGGAAATTTATGAAACTACAATCGCTTTACAGAACTAATTGCTTTTTACTTTCTATTCGATAGAAGAAATTACTGCATTCGTAAAAAAAATTTCTACTTCTGGTTTTCGACGGATTTACACGTTTTGATAAGTCTAAAACACGATTTGATTATTTTGAGAAAATGTCTGTTTTTCCATCTGTCTGTGAAACAAACTTTGCAGGACTGTGTCTCAGGAATTATTACACACAATTGCATATAAATTTGTATGTAGATTAATCTTGACATAAATTAATGCCTATTAACTTTTGGTGCCAATCACTTAAGAGGCAGCGCTGTTATACACAGATATATGCTGTTTCAAGGAAGGCTAATAGGGCTCTCAGGAACTACAGCACAAAATTGCATATCAATTTAAATGTAAATGAACCTTGACATAAATTAGTGTCTATCAGCTTTTGGTGTTAATTGCTCAACAGGTGCGCTGCTATACAACAATTTCCGCAATTTCGGGGAAGGCTACATCTCAGAATCTATTGCTTATAATAAAAAAAAACTTGATATGTGATAAAAGCCCTTATGAGGTTTATATGCTAATTCGATATGGGTGTAAATCGCCGATAGGTAGGGCTGCAATACTTCCATTTTTCCCGAGAACGGGAACGATATCTGCATTGAAAAAAATCATTTCATCTGTACTGTAAAAATGGACATATTCATTTAGTGTAATAGCTCTCTGAGATGAAAATCGTTGACATTCGTAATAGAAAAAATAATAAATAATTTATGCTGCGTGGATTTAAATGAGAAAATATAGAAGAAAGTTTTGTGATGGCCCAAACATATTAGTTTCTATTGGTGACAAGATGTTTAATGGATCATTTTTAAATTTTGCTTATAATATTTCGCCTTCAACTTTCTATCAACTCCATTACTGAAATTTTAAGATTAATATAAATTTAATTGTAAATTATTATAAATTTTAACATTACAAAATTAATTTTAACATTAATTTTTATTGCATTATTAAAACAATTCTTTTACAATTTTTTTAAATTGCTACATACAATACTCAATTTAGTAAGTGATACTAAATTATCTCGTGCATTTGGACAAATGGTTCAAAAATTAAATTGTAACCATTGGATAGTCCAGTAAGTCACATCATACTTCACTCTGTAGACAGCCAATCCGCGAGTGATGTGTTACTTTTGATTCCAGTGAAAAAAAAAAAAAAAAAAAAAAAAATACGGAGTGACTCCACTCGACTTTCCGAACATTGAGTAATTAACAGTATTCTAGATAAAGTAAAGAAAGAGGAGTTGTTAAACAAACAAAAGAGAGAAAACCATAATAGAGTGAGTATTTTTCTCCATATATTACACGATGTTTTATTTAATGCTACTGAACTTTGAGCCCATAGATCATAATAATAAAGGATTTTTTGTTGTGTCTCTGTAAAAATCTATAAGTGCTAGATTCACCAAAATGCTTATAGTTAGTGCAACAGTAATTTATAATATTCATATAATTTTTCAGCTCAATTGAATAAGGCGTTTAGATGCTATCGCACTTTTAAGAATGTGGTCCCATAGGCCATAATGATAAATGATTTTGTGTCCCTGTAAAAAAAAACTATAAGTGCTAGATTCACCAAAATCAATAGGGTTCGTATTGTGGTGACTTACAATATACGTACCAACTTTCAGCTTATTCGAACAAAGCGTTTAGACGCTAACGTGTTCACTCACAGACATAACACATACATATAGTAGAAAGTTCTTCTTTTCCCCTGACCTTGCTTGCCGCAACTGCTGAATCCAGGACCACGTGATTTGGTTTTTGTTTCCCGTACTCAGATTATTAAAGGAAGTGTATGTTCATGACGTGAACGGCGCTACTTCCTCAACGGGCTGCTGCTAAGAGTGTTGAAGGAATTAGATTCAGTTTTCGACGAGTTTTCGACGAGTTTTCGACGGAGCTTGTGTGCTTGACGGACGCAATGCCTGTATTTGATAACTTTGGTTTTCACATTCGACGCCTTTAGTGAAGTGCCAAATGATTTATCTATGTGACGAGATGTGGACAATTCGACGTACTATTAAAATAACTTTTGATAAGCAACTTTAAATGCTCATTAGCATCTATGTAAATATTGTAATATAATTTAACTTTCATTATTAAAATTTAAATAATTAGTAAATAATATAGTTAGTATTCTTAAAGTTCTTAAACGACCACAGCACACTGGATACTATATCAGAAGTGGGATTGAACGTTAATTTTTAGTTAACATCGCTTGTAATTGATTAAGATCGAGAATAAACCGTAAGTTTTAATTTAACTTAAATTTTGGATTGAACGCACTACAAATTTTTATTGGACTGAACTGTCTATTTTTTTTTTTTTTTTAAGAAACTGTTCTTAAAATACGAACTGAACTTTTAAATGGAAAAATTGTATAAACTTGGAATTTTTTCATATGCTTAATGCATATGGGATGAATTATTTTTAAAGTGTGTGGTAATACTTCATGATCGACAGAAATGTTCACACCTGTGAAATCTGCTTAAACTAAAGCAACGAAGTATCTGCGAATTCTGCGGAACAGCCACGGATCATTTGGATGGAGGTTTCAATAAGAGATTTAGGATAATCAAACATCGGCTGCTATTTTGGTTCTACAAAGGTACGTTTGATTTTGTTTTGTTGTTACAATGGTTTCGTTAGGGGATATCCCCAAAATTGGCGCTGCACTGAGGACTGAGAGCTATAGTAAGATTAAAATTCTGCATCGCTTTTTATTTAACGATGAAGGTGACAGGAAAAACCGATGCAGAATAAGAAAATTTATAGGATTTAATTTTGCTATAAATGATGAAAATTATATAAAAAAACAAAAATTCATCGACGAAAATTTTTCGTTGAATGAATTAGTTATTATTTGTACTGTATTAAATGTCCCTTTTGATGGGAGCAAAAATGAACTGCGAGATCGATTGTTATTACATTTGTGTGACACGGAGTTGTTAAAACAAGAAAGTTCCGAGAATAATTCAGATGAGGAAGATTCTGAAAACGAATTTGACAGTGATAATGACGTCGAAAAGGCTGACTCCTCTGTGCAATGCCATATGAACGATAATAAGTGCTATGAAAATGATTGTGATTATGATGATGGTAAAATAAAAAAAAAGTATAAAATGTAATAATGGATCACTTGGTGCAACTGTTTCTTTCAATGATTTTGAAAATTCTATGTCTAAATTTAGCGGCGAACTGCATGAAAATATTATTGAGTTTTTTTCCGAATTTGAAGAATTGTCAGTAATGTTTAATTTAAGTGAGTTACAGAAAATTGTTTTCTGTAAGAGATCATTGAGCGGAAACGCTCTTCTCTTTATTAAGTCCGAAAAAGGATTATTCACTTACAGAAAACTAAAAAATGCACTTATTAATGAGTTTAAGATCGAGGAAAATTCCGCCTCTTTACACGAAATGCTGAGTAAAAAGAAAATGAGAACTAATGAAACAGTTACGGAATATTATTTTAAAATGCGCGAATTGTCAAAAAACGGGCACATTGATGATGCCGCGTTAATGCATTACGTGATCCAAGGAATTAATGACAAACCTGAAAATAAAGTTATTCTTTATGGGGCTAAAAATATGCGTGAATTCAAAGAAAAAATAAAATTATATGAGATGTTTAAAAGAGACAATGAGAAAATTAGATATAAAATTGATAAAATTGAGCTTAATACAAAACCGAAGCATATAACCCATAATGTATATGAAAAATTTAGTCCTAGAAATGAAATAAACATAATGTGCTACAATTGTGGTGATAAAAACCATGTGTCTAGGGACTGCCCACACAAAGCTAAAGGTTTAAAGTGTTTCTCTTGCAAACAATTCGGACATAAAAGTTCGGAGTGCCCAGGTTCGAAACAAGAAGTTGATGCATTGTATATTGGTATAAATCGTAATTTGAACAAAGATATTTTGATTAATAATGTAAATTTTAGTGGCATAATCGATACTGGAAGTGAAGCAACATTGTTGCGAAAGAGTGCTTTTGAAGAATTAAATGTAAATAAATTAAATTTTATGAGTACTACTTTGAAGGGGATCGGGAAAAGTTCAATAAAGCCGTTACGCTCATTGGATGTCGATCTCAAAGTTGATGATTTTGAAACCAAAACTAACATTTATGTTGTAGAAAATGACGTGATACCTTGCGATATAATTATCGGCATGAACGTGTTAATGTTGGGTGAAACAATAATTAATGAAAATGGTATCTTTGTAAAAAATAAGTCTAATTCTCTCGTGGTAAATTTAATAACAGTACTTCCAATAAATGTATATAAAAATGAAATTAAGTCGAATGTTGTTATTGAAACCCCCATTAACTTTGCGAACAAAAACTTTGAAAATTCCCCAGAAATAAATGAAACTTTGAATAATGCTAAAAAATGTGAAAACATAATCCCTCACCCTGTTATGCTGTCAAAAAAATCATTAGAATCTCCCGAAAAGGCCATAAGTGAAAATGAGGATAAAGACGAAAATGACGAAAGTGATGACGATAAGATGCTTTTGAAGGACGAAAATAGTGTAAATGATGACAGTGAGGAAGAATAGGAGCCTCGACGACAGAAAAAAAGTCAAACGAGTGTTTTCCAAATAGATGATGATAGTGAGGAAGAGGGGGAGCCGCGCCGAAAGGGACGGAGTCAGACGAATGTTTCCCAAATGAAGTCGCTAAGCCCTGAAAACACTTATTCAAAGAAAGATGAGAAACAAGTCCTACTTGAAAAAATTTCACAGTTAGCCGAAGAGTTGGAAAAGTTAAATGAAAAAGTTGACGATAATTCCAGACTCCTTAAAAGGAAGAAATCTAGAGAAAAGCCATCGACGATAAATTCGATCGAGTGTAAAAGACTAAATATCCCAAAAGAAAAGACTGCCAGTGTAAATTTGAGAAAGTTATTCATCCCATCACTTCCATTGACGACCACGATTAGTGAAATAGCCATATTATTTCCCAAAGCTGTGCAAAAAAAATTTGAAGTTTTCCCTACATATAAGACTGCCATTATAGACCTTTCGACTGAACATGACGCAACAGAAGCCTTAAAAGGCATTAAAACTGAAAATGATCGATTAGAGGGTCTCGAGTTCCAAAATAACTCCGTGTTCCAAAATAAAGATTTGAGTACACACATCAATAAACAATCTTCTAGAGTTAAAAAGAAAAAAAAAACAAAATGCAAGTTGAGTGGACGGTCACCAGAGACTGTTGCCATGGGCGACCAAGTTGCCATTAAACAAAAAATGATGTACTTTGATAATTATAAAACAGTTAAAATTAAAAATGAAAATGTTGATAAAAAAATCAAAAATGGATGCCATGAAGGCTCCTATTGTACACTTACTCATGCTGAATTCCTCAAATGTGGAATAACTCAAAAAAAAAAAAAATGTCAAATTTGAAATGTATTGTAAATAAGTATGTTATTATTTTGTGTTGCTTTTGTGTTTGTTTTTTTTTGTTTGTATTTTTCAGTGTGACCGCCTGGAGGACCAGCCGGATGCAGGACGGCCGATCCTATAGTAGAAAGTTCTTCTTTTCCCCTGACCTTGCTTGCCGCAACTGCTGAATCCAGGACCACATGATTTGGTTTTTGTTTCCCGAACTCAGAATATTAAAGGAAGTGTATGTTCATGACGTGAACGGCGCTACTTCCTCAACGGGCTGCTGCTAAGAGCGTTGAAGGAATTAGATTCAGTTTTCGACGAGTTTTCGACGAGTTTTCGACGGAGCTTGTGTGCTTGACGGACGCAATGCCTGTATTTGATAACTTTGGTTTTCACATTCGACGCCTTTAGTGAAGTGCCAAATGATTTATCTATGTGACGAGATGTGGACAATTCGACGTACTATTAAAATAACTTTTGATAAGCAACTTTAAATGCTCATTAGCATCTATGTAAATATTGTAATATAATTTAACTTTCATTATTAAAATTTAAATAATTAGTAAATAATAGAATTAGTATTCTTAAAGTTCTTAAACGCCTACAAGCCACTGGATACTATATACACACATACATACATACATACATACATCATAGCAAAAATAGTGAAAACGGACTCAGGTGACCTCGAAACGTATAGAAACATCAAAATCTCAAATTCGGATTTTTGACATGATTACAACACTTTCCTCACTATAGTGTTCGGAAAGTAAAAAAAATGTTAAGAGTATTTTAATTTAAAAAAAAACAATCCTTGATTGATTAATGAAATTTTTGTCGTTCAAACAACGCTTTTTATTTATTTATTTATTTATTTATTTATATTTATATTTATATTTATTTGTGTGTGTGTGTGTGTGTAAATTGTGGGTTTTTGTGTATTAACACATAGACACGTATAATATTTTATGTGTCTTTTTGTCAAAAAACAGTATTATTTTGTCAATATTTTGGCAAAAAAATTATGCTACAATAAAATATTCACACTACTTTTATTGATTTCTCAACATATTTCACAAAATAAGAAAGAAAATAATTTTCAATAAACAGCTTTCAATTAGATTATTACTGAAATATTTACATTTACCTATTTAAAATGCTACTTTGATCACAATGAAAAAATGGTTAGATTTAATCAAATCACCATTTGCTGATTTATTGTAGATTGGGGTAAGATGCCGTAGATTTAGTGTAATATTTCTCTAAAATTCCTTAATTTAGTTCTATTTGTCATTTATTAATCTTTTAAGAAAAGGTACGCTTTTAAGAAGATATTGAAAATATATTAAACATAGAAAATTTTATAAAATGTCTGAAACAAAAGTTTTACTTAACGCTTTCATTTCGGCCTCTAATCCCAATCTTGATAAGAGGTTTAAATTTGTGGCCATCTATTTACGGGTTAGACGGGATTACATGTATATATGATTATAATGTAAAATGCACATTTTTGTGCAACGCTATATATTTATTTTGGAATACGTGATTGTCACTGACTAAACTAAAAGGAAATATTATCCAATACCTTATTTAATATTTTACTAAAATTAATGTCCAGATATAACTGAAAGCAACAAAGAAAACGAGCAAGTATTTTACCAGAAAAAATGGGCCCTCCGTGGCCAAGTGGTTATGTCACAATGCTGCTAATCGCCTTCGAGCATAAAATTGTGGGTTCGATTCCCGAGCTGGCCCTGGGTGTTTTTCCAGTTCTTCGTTATGTTATTCTGTCATGTGCCATCCGTCTTTATCTGACGAAGATTTACAGTCAAGCGTACAAATCTGATGTATATGTGTTATCAATAAACAAGAAAAAATTTCTTCATCTTACACCATAGAGTTGAACAAGCCACTTAACTTATGAAAGAGGGAACTGGCCCCATTATAGGTTTGCTGAAAAAGCCAG
The DNA here is from genome assembly GCA_963930645.1 of Salticus scenicus. NCBI lineage: Eukaryota > Metazoa > Arthropoda > Arachnida > Araneae > Salticidae > Salticus > Salticus scenicus. The sequence goes on along the minus strand of OZ005658.1, from coordinate 191,098,177 downwards.
ACACTAAAATTAAAAAAATTATCGAGATGTTTGTATTTTTCTTTTTTCTTTTTTCAAGTTTAAGCTACGTTTCAGATAATAATAAACAAATGACAAATGGATTTTTTTAATTGCCACACGAAGACAGATCAATTATCGACCCAAACGAATCTAAGAAATTTCGAAAAGATTCTCACGGAAAAAAAAAATAACATATATCCCGTTACTGCGAAGTGTCATTTTTATGAGTGGACGTCGTCCCTCTTCTCCACCTGCGTATAATGCTGCTATCGCACACAAACAATTTTACCGCAACTTTTATTTGAACCAATTTTTGAGCTAAATGTTTGGAGGCCGAAATCCTAAAGAGAGTTGCAAAAGTTGAGGCAAAGATAGTCCATAAAACAGGTGCTCGGTACATGTGAAGGCTCATCTATTAATCACTCTTTTCCGGGTACTACGGTGTCTTCGAGTAGAATGAAGAGAACAATAAATGACTTAACGCCGCCGGTTCCATCTTTTCTCGGCGCTCATAACGATATCATTGGTTTATTATCGGAGGAGAAATTGCTCGTACAAGCAACTTTTTATGACAAGAAAAAAAAAAAAAAAAAAAAAAAAAAAATTGTTCGTACTTCCAACTCCTGTTACATTAGGCGTTGAGGCGATTTGAGCCAACTAAATTGCCTCAAAACAACAATTGACTCAAAAGTTGTGCGAAAAATCGTTTTGTGTAATACAAGCGTAAGAGAACCACTTTACACGCCAACTTTTTCCACGCAGCATCTTACTTAAATTAACACTACATCTTTCACCCAAATTAAAGGAAACGCCTTTTTTGAGATTTTTTTTTTTTTTTTTTTTTTTTTTTTTTTAAGGACAAATGACTAAATAATTCTACCGAAAGTTTAAAATTACTAAATATAATAATCGTTTCTTAAATTAACATTGGGAAACGATAGAATTTCCTTCTTGATCAAATTCTTTTTTTAATATAAGTGCGAATATACTTTAAGTTATTCGAAGTTTGATGTATTCAAAATTAAACTACATTTCAAAGAAGAATGAAAATTTGAAATTTGAAGTTTTGAATAAAATTTTCATCTTTTAAAACACATCATCAAGTCGCTCACCTACAATTCAGAAATTGTTTCTATTCAATAGGTAGGAAATATCTCATATAAAAACAAATTGCTTTTTTCTTTTGTGTAGTATATTGAAGAGAATAAAAACTTATATGAAAAGCATTTTCATAAAATAATACTATTCAATTTATATGGAAATGTTATGTTGCTCTCAGAATTTATTTCGAAAATATATAAAGGAATTTTCTGAATCAATGATAAAAGTGCTTATTATTAAATTTAAAATTTAAATGTAATAATGGGCACACGTTAAAAATACTATGAAAGGTAGGAACCATTAATATTTGCTTTGTAATATAAATATATATATATATATACTATATTAAGACACTAGTAAACCCGTGCGAAATTTTTGGAATTTCTTTCTTTTTCTATTTATATTTAAAATTTTAAACCTATAAGTCTTATACCAATTTCACCACCCAATTTAAATTTTATTTACCAGAAGCCAACTTATTATTAGTTTTTGAGGAATGAGACATTAATGATAGTTAAAACCAATCATACAGAAAAAAGTTTCAAAGTAAATTTCATGTCTGGCAACCCAGTTTTTATACTTCTGGAGGATAGATTTAGTACAAGATCCCTATGACAACTTTTAAATTTTTACCGCATTTTTTTTTTTTTTTATTCATTTTGGCATAATGTTTTGTTTAAAAAACCCTAGTACCTATTTTGCTTTGCTTTTTATTATTGCGTCTTTAGAGAATTTATAACAAGACTTCAAATTTTGTTTATGTCTTTAAAGTATTGCTAGTCTTAAAATGACGCATGGAAAGATTGTAAAGATGCAACTTTTAAAATTAGATTTTTCTGTAAAATGATCTCATAGAACAAATGCCGTCATCTCTTTTTATTATATCACTAATCACAGTCCGCGTGCTTAAATATTGCTTGTGTACTATTTTTTATCCTCACATATTTTATTAATTCACTATCGTGTCGTTTTCGCAAAATTTAATCGTAACTCGTCCACGTTCGAGAAATATTATATGGATGATAAAAATGATAATGAAATATTAACCGGCATTGTATGACAGAAATTAAATTTTATAGGTATAATAAAAGTAAACAAATAAACAAATAGGCAAATAATAGTGATAATAATAAATTTTTAATGTTTTAAAGCGTGTTTTACCCGAAGAAAATAAAGTTTTAGTATAGCAAAAGTAAAGTCAAATCTATGTTGCTTAATGAATAAAAAACTTCACTACATGTTCGTTAAATTATTATATATAATTTAATGAACACATCATGTGTTCAAGTACCCCTCTAAAGTATATAATATAAATGACCTTTTGTACACTCTCTAAAAATATTTTCTCTTCAATATGTAATATTGGAATAAATAGTTACTATGCAAAATTTTTTCTCAAAACTTTTTACAAATTTACTTTGATTTGCTTTTCTTAATTTTTAATTAATTATAGTTGTGAATTTTTGAAGGAATTTTACTAACTAAATCAGTTGTGTTGTTTAATACTTTATAGTTTCAAATCATCTTAAATTGAAAATGATTAACTATTTAAACTAGAATAAATTTTACTTAACTTCTAAAAAACTAGAAAAATCTCATAGGTGCAATGCGACTAACCGTATCGGAAAAAATAGTGCAATAAACTTAAGGTTAATAAATACATAATAATAACACTGATTTGGTTTTTGTTTTAGACTTTCGCTCTACGATAATTTTTTTAGAACACAAGGATAATATGATAAAAAGTGGAAATATTGATGTAGCAAACCCTTCCCATCCCCCATCACCCCCCCCCCCAAAAAAAAAAGGAAAACAAAACTTATTTTGCCATATTTTAGAAATAAATTTTACTGTTAGTCAAACGAACTGTCTTGTACTTGACAACAGAATATGGCCGAAAGAAAAGTAATTTTCACTGGATAATTCGATAAGCTACTCATAGACCACTTTGAAAACAGCCAATGAGCAATCGATATTCTCTTTTTCATTCGGGTAACAAAAACATTTTGATAAAATAAAATAAAATAAAATAAAAATTGGTTGGTATAGTAAAATTTGTACTGTAGTAATAAAGTTTTTTTTTTTTTTTTTTTTGTGTATGTGTGTCCTGGAAATGCGAATTTTGTAATATTTAAATGTATATATATGTAGTAACAAGTTCTTCTTTTCCCCTAACCTTGCTTGCCCGCAACTGCTGAATCCAAGGCTACGTAGTTTAGTTTCTGTTTCCCGTACTCAGAACCCTAGCTAGCTGATCATTGACGGAGTATCAGAATATGAGAGGAAGTGCGTGCTTATGACGTGAATGACGCTACTTCCTGAACAGGCCGCTGCTAAGAGCGTTTGGAGGATAGAAATTCAGTTTCGACGGAGAGTTGATGAAGCTTGCATACTTGACGGATGCAATGCTTGTATTTGATAACTTTTTTTTCGTGTTTCGACGAAATTAAAAAGTGAAATAATAAATAAATAATTTATATCACGAACAGAACGACGTCGACGGACATCACCTAAGTAACATCTTGATTTACCAACCTTTTTATGTAAATATTTGTACATATTAATTCTTTATTAAATTTTAAGTAATTAGTAAGTAATAGAATTAGTATTTAATTGTTCTTAAACGCCCACAAACGACTTGGAAACCACATCAGAAGCGGGATAAAGAATGTGGGATTAAGAATAAATCGTGAATTTTAGTTTAACTTGGACTTCGGATTGAACGCGATAAAGGATTGATCGTGAATTTTCATGAATCGTGAGATCTACTTCGAATTGAAATTCGCGTAAGTAAATGTGAACTTTTTAAAAAAAAACTTTTTGCGAACGGTTTTCTTAAAAATGATGATGCACCTGGACTGATAAAATATAAGTTTATAAACTGAACTTTTAAATTATAAACTGAACTTTTAATCTATAAACTGAACTTTTTATTTAAAAATAAAAAACTGTTGCTGAACAGCTGAACTGTGATAAGTGGTGAATTATAAAGTTTTTCGTCATATTAAACAACGATGTGTGAAATATGCTCTTCAAAGTTCTCAAGGATTAAAAAACGGCACAACGACTGGATAAAGATTTGAATAAAAATTCAGAACACCTGCAGTTTTGACTCTACAAAGTGCAAGGATTAAATAAACGACAAATTGACCGAATGAAAATTTAAATAAAAATTCAGAACAACAGCTGTTTCTGCTCTACAAAGGTACGTATATTTTATCTTGTTATACAATGGTTTCTTTAGGGGATATTCCCAAAATTGGCGCTGCACTGAGGACTGAGAACTATAGTAAAATTAAAATTCTGCATCGGTTTTTATTCGATGATAACGGCGATCGCAGGAACAGATGCAGAATATAAAAATTCTCAGGATTCACTTTTGCCATTGGCGACGAAAAATACATTGAAAAACAAAAAATAATTGATGACAATTTTTTTTTGAACGAACTAAATCTTATTTGTAATATATTAAATGTCCCTTTTGATGGGAGCAAAAACGAATTCGAGATCGACTGTTGTTAAATCTGTGAGACACAGAATTACTAAAACAAGAAAATTCCGAAAATAATTCAGATGGGGAAGATTCTCAGAATGAATCGAGCAGTGAATCCAGAAGTAGTGGCGATAATGACGTCGAAAAAATTGACTCCTCTGTGCAATGCCATATGAACGATAATAAGTGCTATGAAAATAATTGTGATTATGATGATGGTAAAATAAAAAAAAGTATAAATTGTAATAATGGATCACTTGGTGCAATTGTTTCTTTCAATGATTTTGAAAATTCTATGTCTGAATTTAGCGGCGAACTGCATGAAAATATTATTGAGTTTTTTTCCGAATTTGAAGAATTGTCAGTAATGTTTAATTTAAGTGAGTTACAGAAAATTGTTTTCTGTAAGAGATCGTTGAGCAGAAACGCTCTTTTCTTTATTAAGTCCGAAAAAGGATTATTCACTTACAGAAAACTAAAAAATGCACTTATTAATGAGTTTATGATCGAGGAAAATTCCGCCTCTTTACACGAAATGCTGAGTAAAAAGAAAATGAGAACTAATGAAACAGTTACGGAATATTATTTTAAAATGCGCGAATTGTCAAAAAACGGGCACATTGATGATGCCGCGTTAATGCATTACGTGATCCAAGGAATTAATGACAAACCTGAAAATAAAGTTATTCTTTATGGGGCTAAAAATATGCGTGAATTCAAAGAAAAAATAAAATTATATGAGATGTTTAAAAAAGACAATGAGAAAATTAGATATAAAATTGATAGAATTGAAAAAGTAGAATACAGTGCAAAATTAAAACCCATCAAACATAATGTATATGAAAAATTTAGTCCTAAAATTGAAGTAAATAATAAACTGTGCTATAATTGTTGTGATAAAAACCACCTATCTAGAGATTGCCCCCATAGAATGAAAGGTTTGAAATGTTTCTCATGTAATGTTTCTCATGGCATAAAAGTTTGGAGTGCCCAGGTTTGAAACCAGAAGTTGAGGCATTGTGTATTGGTGTAAATCAAAATATGAGTAAAATTATATAAGTAAATGATAGAAATTTCATAGGTATAATCGATACAGGATGTGAAGCAACATTGTTGCGTAAAAATGCTTTTGAAAAATTAAATGTTAATAGATTAAATACTATGAGTACTACTTTGAAGAGGATCGGGAAAAGTTCAATAAAGCCGTTAGGCTCATTGGATGTCGATCTTAAAGTTGATGATTTTGAAACCAAAACTAACATTTATGTTGTAGAAAATGACGTAATACCCTATGACGTAATCCTCGGTATGAATGTATTAATGTTAAGTGAAACAACAATTAATGAAAAAAGTATCTTAGTGAGAAATAAGTCTAATTCTCTCGAGGTAAATTTAGTAACAGTACTTCCAGTAAATGCATATGAAAAAGAAAGTAAAACGAATGTTGTTATTGATACCCCCATTAACTTTGAGAACAAAATTTTTGAAAAATCCCCAGAAATAAATAAAACAGTGAATAGTGTTAAAAAGTGTGAAAATGTAACCCCTCAACCAATTATGCTGTCAAAAAAATCATTAGAATCTCCCGAAAAAGCCGTAAGTGAAAATGACGATGAAGACGAAAATGACGAATGTGATGACGATAAGATGCTTTTAGAGCACGATATTAGTGTAAATGATGACAGTGAGGAAGAAGAGGAGCCTCGACGACAAAAACAAAATCAGACGAGTATTTTCCAGACAGATGATGATAGTGAGGAAGAGGAGGAGCCGCGCCGAAAGGGACGAAGTCAGACGAATGTGTACCGAATGAAGTCGTCCAAGCAAGAAAACGCTTATTTGAAGAAGGACGAGAAATAATTCCTAATTAAAAAAAAATTTCACAGTTAGCCGAAGAGTTGAAAAAATTAAAAGAAAAAGTTGACGATAATTCCAAACTCCTTAAAAGAAAGAAATCGAGAAAAAAGCCATCGACAATAGATTCCATCGAGTGTAAAAGACAGAATTTGCCAAAAGAAGAGACTGCCAGTGTAAATTTGAAAAAGTTGTTCATCCCATCACTTCCATTGACGACCACAATTAGCGAGATAGCCATCTTATTTCCCAAAGCTGTACAAATAAAATTAGAATTTTTCCCTACATATAAGACTGCCATTATAGACTTTTCGACTGAACTTGATGCTACAGAAACTTTAAAAGTCATTAAAACTGAAAATGATCGATTAGAGGGTCTCGAGTTCGAGTCCCAAAGTAACTCCGAGTCCCAAAATAAAGATTTGAGTACACATATCAATAAACATTTTTCTAGAGTTAAAAAGAAAAATAAAACAAAATGCAAGTTGAGTAGACAAACACCAAAAACTGTTACCATAGGCAACCAAGTTGCCGTAAACCCAAAATTGATTTTTCCTGTGACTATGCAACAATAAAAATGAAAAATTATAATATTGATGAAAAAGTTAGAAATGGATGCCATGAAGGCTCCCATTGCATATCTACTCAAGCTAAGATGCTCAGACATAGGATCACTTAGCTTACGAGCAAAAATATGAAGATTTGTAAAAAAAAAAAAAAAAAAAATTAAATAAGTATGTTATTATTTTGTGTTGCTTTTTTTTTTTTCAGTGTGACCTCCTGGAGGACCAGCCGGATGCAGGACGGCCGATCTTGTAGTAACAAGTTCTTCTTTTCCCCTAACCTTGCTTGCCCGCAACTGCTGAATCCAAGGCTACGTAGTTTAGTTTCTGTTTCCCGTACTCAGAACCCTAGCTAGCTGATCATTGACGGAGTATCAGAATATGAGAGGAAGTGCGTGCTTATGACGAGAATGACGCTACTTCCTCAACAGGCCGCTGCTAAGAGCGTTTGGAGGATAGAAATTCAGTGTTGACGGAGAGTTGATGAAGCTTACATACTTGACGAATGCAATGCTTGTATTTGATAACTTTGTTTTTCGTGTTTCGACGAAATTAAAAAGTGAAATAATAAATAAATAATTTATATCACGAACAGTACGACGTCGACGGACATCACCTAAGTAACATCCTGATTTACCAACCTTTTTATGTAAATATTTGTACATATTAATTCTTTATTAAATTTTAAGTAATTAGTAAGTAATAGAATTAGTATTTAATTGTTCTTAAACGCCCACAAACGACTTGGAAACCACATATATATAAGATAAAATTTAAATATAAGATGGAGTAAAACTTGAATTATTAAATATATGTAACTAGAACAGAGTTTTTATAAACCAATGCGCAAATGCAGCAAAGGGAAATATAAAACTATAATAAATAAGCAAAATAACTAAAGTCAGATGAAAATTTTATCCCAAAACACATGGGAGTCTTCATCAGGGGAGCTTCCCCATGTAGAGAAAGGTGCATTATATTTTGTGCTTGATTTCTGAATTTAATTGCTTTTTATGCTTTGTATTAATTAAATTCGTTTGCTGCATTGTCTTGCTTCCATCTGTGAGAAGTTGGGGGCTAGAAACGTGATTTTTGGTTAAATTACCAGCGTTTCGTCAGAAACTTCTTATATCCCTTTCCCTACATGGGGGAGCTCCCCTGATGCAGGCCCCCCATGTGTGTTGGAATTAATTTTTCATCTGCTTTAGTTATTTTGCTTATATATATGTATATACTTTTTTCCCTTTAATCTTGACATTACTTTGCATAATAATTCTGATTCCTTTGTTCCCTCTTGAATCAAGTAAAAAAATAAAAAATAAAGAAGAAATAATATGAAGAATGCACCACAAAACTGGCGTGCTAAAGTAATAATTACAAAACACTGAATAAATACAATATTTATATTTACATTCGTCTTTATATAGTTTTGTTCTGCACTTAAAACAACTTTGTGCGTTGCCGCTATGAATGCATCACTCGTGCCTACTTTGTTCGCCTGGCGAATGGTCATGTGTTTTTTCGCCTTGAAACAATTGTTACGAGTTTATTGCTTTTTATAGTATTTATTCAAAGTTTTGTACTCATTAAGTTAAAAATATTTAAAATAAAATTGAGAAAAAACGCGAGGAAAACATTTTAAGAAGTACATATAGTAACTGTAGCTAAAGAACGCAATACAGTCATTAAATGCATCTATATGGATGAATAGACAAAATATGAATATATGCATGTCCTATCGTACTAAATTTAATTATGTTTTGCACAGAAATTTATATCTGTTACTTAAAAAACAAAAGAAGCTTTGATTTCTTTTTCATTAATATATCTTTATTTTTATCAGCGATGCTTAATATAAAAGCAAACTAATCTTTTTTCGCATAATACACTGAAATGAATAACCATATATATCTAAACATTTCCACAAAAATATGTACTCAAAACTTATATGGAAGTAATCTAAAATTTGGGTAAAATAGTCTTATAATTTGTTATCTGAAAGTATTTTAGAATAACTTTAAAAATTATATTTAAACGCCTTTAAATTAGCTATTTAAATGGTTTGTTAAAATATCTGTTTCAAAAATTTAATATTTTATTTAAGAGGATCACAATTCGCATTTGCTGATATGCACCTAAATTGATTCAGCATTATGTCATACAATCGCTTTTTCACATATCAAGTTTTGTTTGACTATACGCAATAGAACTTGACATACAGCCTTCCTTTAAAATGCGAACATCGTTGTATAGCAGTTCTATCTGTTGAGAGATTCGCATTAAAAGTCGATAGGCAATAATGTATATTAAGATGCATCTATGTGTAAATTTATATGCAATTCGGAGCAGTAGTTTCTGAGATACAATTGATTCAAAAATTTTGTCACACACACAAATTCGCTAAAAATGGTAAATTTTTTCTGGACTTTTCAAATCGTGTAAATCCAACGAAATCCAGAAGTCGAAAATTTTTATGAATCCAATACTCTCTTCTATTCAATATGGATAATAAAGAAATAAAGCTTTTTAAACATTATACATGGATTAAAGTCAGTAAATTAGGATATTTTGTGAATACTAATAGAAATCTCGAATAAAAAACTCAATGTACACAATCTTTTATTATATCCTAGGAAATGAATAATAAATATTACGTATATCCGTTTCAATGACGAACATTTCAGGTAGCGTACATCAGTTAAAAGAAAAATAAAATAATTTCATGGAATATACAAGCAAACGGCCAGATAAACAGACAGAAGTGATAAGAAGTACTTTTCGAATATTTGAACTGTATTGGAAAGTGTAAAAAATAATAAACATTAAAAACTTTTGTTTTTAGAATGCTTAAATACATCTTTTAAACGAATTTTATAACAATATTTAAAAATTCATAACTTTCCTGCACACAGAAAAAGAAAAAATATTCTTCACTTATTTGAAGTACAAAATAATTATGGGTGTCATCAGTTACTGACAAGAAAAAAATAGCTTTCTTTTAAAATTGTGAGAAAAAAAAATGGCTGTCACGTATTCTCTTTAAACAATATCTTAACGTGGTACTATAATAAAAATTTTAAGAGTTTGACTTAAGTTTTTAATAAATATGCTTTTTTCAGTGTTCAGCTATATTACCTGAACCGCCTATTAAAACTCATTAAAAAAGAAATCTGTCTTAAACTCCTGGTACCTTTTATTATTTTCTGGAACATCGCTGTCTGGTTTTATTTTCTTTATTAATTATTATTTCTTCATTATTGTTTATTTACTTAAAAAAATCCTTAAGACTTAAAATATCTAAATTATTTTCCAGATAAATCTGGAATGTGACTGTTTTTATGTTTTTGTGAGTTTATAAATATTCTATTAAAACAAAATTATGATTTTTTTTTTTTTTTTTTTTTTTTTTTTTTGGATAAACAAAATTCAATATCTCAGAATATAAAAGCAGAAAAACACAAGTGACTTAAACGATTTTAACTCGTGATGTTTCACGAATAAGTTTTCAAAATCGTGCTGTAAAAAAAATATTTATGTCTCTTTGCTTTTTATTGTCATTTTATTGTAATGTGCATAAAGGATAATTTCCCTACGGTTTGTTATTTTTGTGTGTTTCAGCTTTATAGCTCATTTCAGTAATGGCTGCTACTTTGGCATGATACCTACATGGGGTACAGCTTACTTTTAAGAATTAGAAAGTGAAGAAATCTTCGATGAACTTTCATAATTTTTAAAAAAGAAATAAATACATGTATACAAAAAAATTTCACTTTGTGTATTTGTCATTTTGTGCATTTCACTTTATAGCTCATTTCAGTAATATGTGCTACTTCGGCATAATACCTACATGGGATACAAGCTACTTTTAAAAATGAGAAAGTGAAGAAATCTTCGATCAACTTTCATAATTTTTAAAAAAGGAATAAATGCATGCATACAAACAAATTTCACTTTGTGTATTTTTCATTTTGTGTATTTCACTTTATAGCTCATTTCAGTAATATGTGCTACTTCGGCATAATACCTACATGGGGCGCAGCCTACTTTTAAAAATGAGAAAAAGAAGAAATTTTCGATCAACTTTCATAATTTTAAAAAAAAGGAATAAATGCATGTGTACAAACAAATTTCACTTTGTGTATTTCAGCCTCATAGCTCATACAGCCTACTTTTAAAAATGAAAAAGTGAAGAAATTTTCGATCAACTTACATAACTTTTACAAAAGTAATAAAGGAAAGCATGTATACAAACATTTTGTTTTTCCTTCTTTTTTTTTTTTTTTTTTTTTTTTTTTTTTTGAAACTAGTATGGCATTACTTTATTGATTAAAAATACTGTTTTGATTTACTTTGAAATAGAAAATTATTTTTATTGCAAATTATTATTTTTTTTTTAACTCAAGGACGCTTTTTTATTGCGCGCAAGTTATCTCAATTACAATTTCCTTTATCCTTATAATTTTTACGTTAAATGAAACGAAACATTCAAATTAAGAATCCCAATTAAAATGTTTTAATAATATGGAGTTTAATTAATAATTAAATTTTAAATATCAAATTACTATTAAATTTTTTATATTTACACAACCATAATTCTTTTGTAATGAACAGAACTTCTTATTTTTAGTTAATTATATTCGTGATGTCAAAATGTATGGTTGAAAAAAATTTTAAGTTCATATCTCAATTACCTTCTGAAATATCCTGCGTGCAGTGAGGAAGCACCCTTGAATATTTTAAAAAAATTATCTGCAACAAAATAATTTTCTATATTAAAATAAACCAAAATATTAAAGAAATAAAGAAATGAAACCCACTTATATATGCTGTCACTAATTATAAAATAGCAGCGCCAACTGCTACTAGCGATCGGACGGAATTTTAAAACGATCTTTGGAAAGTATTGCGAGTAGTGAAAATAACTCTATAATAATAATAAAAAAAGGACGCACCAAGAAAAAGTGGGGACAAAAACTGGTAGATGGGGTGGAATGGGTGGTCCGAGTGGGACAAAAATTGACAGATGTGATGTACATGTGGAGAAAAACAATTGATTACAGTTTCAGAAAATTTGAATGATTTAATCAAGAGAAACCGCCTCACAAAGTAAACAAGACAATAACGCGTTGATTCACTTCTGCCCCTTATGTACGCAGTTATTCAGCTTAGTATTAATTGAGTTGGCAGATGTGCTCCTGTAAAGTATCGTGCGAAATTCTGTCCAATTATTGAGTTAGATTGGTAAAATCCCGAGCTGGTTGTAGGATCCTTTTTATGATGCTCCAAACGTCCTCAGTGGAAGAGAGATCCGGGGGCTGAGCTCAACCTTACTGAGCCGCCTATTAAGGGTATTTGAAGTCATTGAAGTAAAAGTTGCACGTAGGATCGACGATAATGACGAATTGGAGCTTGATTCCATTAAAACCTGTATATATGTCAATTTGTGTCCAGTTTGCATTACTCCTTCTTGGTGCATCGCATTTTTTTTTTTTTTTTTTTTTTTTTTTTTTTGTTATAGAATATATTCACACAAAACGACTACCATATTTAGCAGGTTAGCTTCATTTTAAATCGCCAAGATAAATATTATTTTTTGTTGTGTTTTTTGTCGTCGTGGAAATGAAATACTCTTTCAATCTCCTTGCTTGTCGTCTAACGAGTTTTGCTAATTTTTATTGTCAATAAAAACTTCTGTAAAAAAAAAAAAAGAAAAAATGATAATTAGGCATTTATTTTTTATTTTTTTTCGTGTAATTTTATTTTACTCTTTACCAAAATTTGTTTTAAAACAACCGAAGAGGGGGAGCCATCTCTTCCGTGGTGGATCAAAATTGGGACACCATTCTCTGGACCATCTTGTGTGCGTTCCAAGCAGTTGCCAATTACCCAATGTGCAGTACTATTGCGACGTTAAACCCAACCAACCAACCACTTAAATATAAAATATTAAATGCATGTAATATAAAAGGAATACATAAATAATATACGTAAGTAGATATACGTAACGTAATATGAATAAAATGTAATGTTTTCTATGTGTTATTAAAATCTTTGAATTCCATTGGATGTCTTTAAGTCACTTTTACCCTTAAATTTCCTGCAGAACAGTTTGTATGATCCCTGATTTGAAATTAAATTGAAATGCCTTTATTAGTTCTTTCATTTTAAGTCTTTCCGATCCGACAAAGCATCTTCCGAGGTGTTCGTTGACTTGTGATGACTAGTTTTCTGCCTGATTGAGAGTGAAGAATGCATCGCTATCTTTAGACTAAATTTTGATTTGGTTCTGAGCTATTACAGCCTCATTCATTAGCAAGAATTTCAACAGTTTCTAGGGTTATTGCAATTTGATTTTTTTTTAAACAATTATACAGTCAATGTCTGTTTCAGAATTTCTATTGGTTTCTGTTAAAGGGATAATGTAATGGCATAGAACCCAATCAAAATTTACTCCAAACATGGCCCTGTATGCTGTAATCAAAGCTAGTCAGAAAAACTATCAGTCATCACAAGTTAAGCAATACCTCTGGAAATGACCAGGTACCTAGTCGCAAAAGCTTATGGTGAAAGAAAAAAATAAAAATATTTCCATTTATTTTTAAATGTAAATATACAGTAAAGTCTCGTACAACGCGGTGACAGAGAAGACGAATAAATAAAACAGTTTTATTTTTTAACACCACTAAATTTTTAGAGGACCAATCTATTGGTTCGTACACTCGATTTAGTTTTTGTATAAAGCAGTTGCTTTGATATAAAATTAGTTGTGTTAAAAAATAAAATTTTTAAATTCATGAGGCAAACTTGCACTCGCGTTGTACGAGATTTTACTCTAAATTAAAATATAGTTCTTCTAAATTAAAATATAGTATGATTCATAATTGTTATATTTTTATAATAATAATAATGATAAAACAAATATAATGTAGAAATATACGCAACATGTTCTTTCTCTTTAAAAAATTTCTAGTTAATCTTGAATGCATTTTTCTATGTATAATATGCTTCCTATCAATAACATAACATAGTATAGTTTTAATTATTGCCATTCTGTGTACTGAATGATTAAATTCTAGATATAACTACACACAGTACTTTTCATTTAAAACCACTTTTAAAGTTTCAAACAATTAAAAACAAAAATCTGTTATATAACTTATAAACTATCGTAGAAGGACTTGAAAACTTATAATTTAAACAATCAGTACCTGTTTTAATTTATGGTTGCTTTCTTTATAATAACTTTTATTAACAAAATACATAAAAGTTATTATTTGAAAAACGTTGGGCTATAACCTACATCTAGTGCAAACCCTAAAATATTTAAGATTTTATTTTCTTAAATAGTAAAATATTTAAGAAAAATAGTCTTTAGCTATTGTTTAAAAATTTCTTTGATATAGTTAACTTTTTATAGATTATATTATTTTCTAATTTATCTCTGTTTATACGTTTCAAGAGGTTTTTTCAAAAACGACTGAAAATTAAAAATATTAATGTTTCAAAGTTGTTATATATCAATTACAGTTAATCAATGTATAATTGACTTTTATAACAGGTTTAAGAGACATCTCTGTAAAATTATATGTTATTAGTTTTACATTATTTTTTTCATGCTTTGCAAATTTTATAATACATATTTTCTATTTCTCCTAAATTAATAAATACTTTAAAGCATGTTTGAGGGCACATAATATTAGTTTCCTTTTATTTGCTCAATTACCTCAATTACCATTTGTTAAAGAATTAATAATCATAATTTTTCATCATCGAAGTACTATCGAAATACATGTATATTAATTTTCATATAGCAAATAAAAATAAAACATAAAATAATTTCATATACTTTATGTTTTTACCGTGTCATATTTCCACAGCTAATTTTCTCAGGCAATTATACTATAACAAATTGCCATTAGATAAACGACTTTCTTGTAGAATAGAGCGTTACATGCCATTGTTTTAATCGCTGCTGTTAATACTGCGAGTAATTTAACAGGTTAAATTAGATAGAGAACGTTATAGGATTTTTTTTCACTGTCTAAATCATATATAGAATTCAAACAACATATCATATTATATAGAAAAATGTTCTAAGAAAAATAATATTGAATTGACTTTATTTTTTATATAATTTGTAATTTAACATAAATATCTTATATTGTAGTTTTATGTAACTCATTTAATTCTTTTAATAAATCTAAATGTAGTTACAAAATTCGGATTAAGGATTGTAACATAAGGACTTAAGGATTGTAACAGGATTGTAAGGAATGCATTTTTTTTTTAAATTATTATTATTCATGAGCTACAATTATTTTTTAGTTATTAATTGTAGGTTATTTTCAAAAATCGTATTTCCTGTAATTTTTATCTCTTTTTTTTTTTTTTTTTTTTTTTTTTTTTTACTTTCAAAGTATGATGTTATGTAGACTTATCCTAAAATTTATTTTTATCTAATTTTCTCTCTCTCTCTCTTTTTTACTGTTTGCATAATATATAAATGTATGTATCTGGGTAGAAGAAAAAGTGTTTTGGGCGTAAATAATCTCTCTCTCTCTCTCTCTCGTCTATCTTTTTTTTTTTTTTTCTTTTTACCTGAATTAACTCTAGCAAGCCATATATTTCAGAATTTGGAATAAAATTTCTGATTACAGTAGAATTTTTACAAACCCTCCTTACATTTTTATTTACTGTATAATTATTTATAAACTTCATTTGAACACCACACAATTCTCTACAAATTTGAAAAGAAAGGAATACTCTAAACAAAGACCCCCTCACCCCACCCCCCAAAAAAAAGCACTTGGATTCTTTCTTTTTTTTTTTTTTCCTTTTTTTCCCCCTTTTTTCTCTTTCTTTCTCTTCTTCTCCATTTAGGCGTTTCCCCTGACATTACCGTGACAGCGCCATCTATAAGCACATGTTGGAGAACTACTATTTTTCTCCCCCAATCAAAATTTCATTGCGTCACGATTGCTCTGGCGAAATATCAAATCGCTCTGATGGGTAGTTTTAAAATTATAGCGTTTGAAATCGTAACTTTAATTATAATCACCCTGTATAACAAGAACCTACATCACGTGAGTCTCATGAATTATTAACATTTTTGCAACTGCCCACACTCGTTGCATTGTTTTATCTTCAATGTACTTTGCTTACGTGATTACACAAAGGATAGACGTAATGAAAGAAATACAAACAGACAAATAAATTGAATCCATAATGACTCTTAGACATTGTTGGATAGTGCTAAAAACGTTTAACACAAACGAAAATATAATTCCATCAATTTCCAAATGTAACCCTAAATGCATCTGAATATTTTAGTATGAACCTGTAAATGTAAATGTTAAACATACCATATCCTATACATAACATTTTTAGTATATAACATTAAATGCCTTTGTTCAGTACATAGTTATTTAAATATGATTTCTAAATATCCTTCTCAGAAAATACAATGCATTGGCAATTTTGGGTATTCCTGTATACAAACATATTATATCAGCTGTGTTATTTATACCATTTTAAATAAGGAACATTGCATAATAAACTTGAATAATATATATAATTTTGAAGAAATTCTGAAAATATTTACGTACGTTAGAGCACACTGAAGTGCAGATAGACAGGCAGACAATCATATCAAAAGAAAGATTGACAGATAGACTAGATAAAAACATAATCACTCTTAAAAAATGTTATAAAGTATTAAAAACGTATGATGAAAACGAAAATGTAATTACAGACATTTCGATTATAGTCCTTAATGTGTTTGAATATTTTTGTATGACCCTGTAAATCTTTATGCTAAGTATACTGTATTATATAGAAAACACTTTTTTATACATATGAATAATCAATGTCAATTTCAATAGGACGTTTGCAAAATAATGGCGTTGTGTTTCATAATGAACCTGTATCATTTTAAGAAACATGTATCATTTTAAGAAACATGTATCATTTTAAGAAACATGTATCATTTTAAGAAACTCTGAAAATGTTTACGGACGCTGCAGACGAACAGACGGACACTAGGACAGATAGACACACTAATTTAAATCACATACACACTTGAAATTTGTTAGAAAGAGTTAAAACGCTTAATTTAAATAAAAATGCGATTCCATGAAATTTCCAATAATAATCCTTAACGGCCCTCTTCACTTACCGTCGCCGGAAACCCGAGCCAATGTTATTCAATGGGGAAATTTTCTTTACAAATAACTTATTAACTAATACATATTTTTAAATTCTGTTTTCACATTCAGAAAATTCCCAACTGTTAAATTGACGGACCTTTTTTAAAAATGTATATTTTTAATTTTTAATATTTTATTTTGAAATTACATAATGAAAAAATTTCAGATATTGAAAATTCGTATTTTGCAGCTTTAAAATAAAATATAAAAAAATAATTTTTTAAAAAAGGTCCGTCAATTCAACAGCTGGGAATTTTCAAAATGTGAAAACAGAATTTAAAAATATGTATTAGTTAATAAGTTATTTGTAAAGAAAAATTTCCCATAGAATAACATTAGTTTCGGCTTCCGGCGGCGGTGAGTGAAGAGGGCCCCCAGTAAATCTTATTGCTAATCATGCTATATTCTACAGAAAACATTCTTTTCTGCATATTGTAACAACATTCAATTTGATTAAGATTTTAGCAAAGTAAACTTATTAAAATATGGTTTAAAGAAATACTTCTCATAGAACGCAATGTTTTGGAATACTTTCGGGTATCCTGTACACAAACTATCAATGGTATTTACTCCATTTTCAACAGAGAACATCCGATAGTGAACTTGAATAAATATTTCAATTTCATTAAGATTTGTGTAAAGTAAAGTTATTAAAATGTTGTTTATAGAAATACCTTTCATAGAAAGCGATGCTCTGAAATTCTTTCTGGTGTCCGTTGAACAAACCATTAGTATTTACCTCATTTTTATTAGGCAGCATTCCATGATAAATTTGAATAATAAATATCAACTTCAAGAATTTTCTATAAATATTTAGGGAGTAAGAGTGCGAACAGATGGGTAGACAGTCAATGTGAAGTTATAAACACTCTTCAAATTTGTTGAAATGTGTTAAAAACAAATAATATAACGATGTCTATTCAACTTGTTCTTTTGTACCTTAAAATTAAAACGTTTTTAAGCATTAAAATAATTATTTTAATTTTTTTTTTTTTTAATGGTGCTTCCTGGTTAAAACGATATTTATTTATAAATTGCCCTGATTTAGCGTTATAAGAGATATGAAACGTCATTATTTTTCTAATTTCATATGAAATTTCATGTGTTTCTACAGACAAAATATATTTCAATACCTAAGTCATCTTATACTATAATTTAGAAATGATAAAAAGTATATTTGATGGGAAAAGCTATAATAGGTTATCTAATGGATTGCAGATACTTACAAATAGATTTTAATAACACTTCATCATGAAAAGAAATAGAATTATTATTATCTACAATAAAATTTAGTTATATCGAATTCTATAAAAAAGAATTAGCCAATATCTTTTATAAATAAAACAAACATTTTTTTTTTTTTTTTTTTTTTTTTTATCGATAAACACATTTGGGTTAAGTTGTTAATATTTTCGTAAAGCATTAACACTTTTTTACTATTTTTAAGGATTTTCGAGGGATAAAAATTTCATTAAAACCTTATTTTTTATTTCTATTTAATTGAGACAATTCAATTTATTACTTGTTTACTTTTTTTCATCATAAACAATTATAAAACTTATTTTAATTCAAGAAGAAAATTGACACTATTGAATTTCAAATATATTTATATATTGCTAACTGTCGGATGTTTGTAGCAGTTTCTTTAATGTTTGTCGTTTGGATTTATTATTATTATTATTATTATTTAAAACGGATAGTTTATTTTAAATAACCTGTAGTTTTTGTTTATAAAACAAAATCAATATATCATTTTAAAAGTTAAAATAAATAAATAAATAAAAAATCGGTTATAACGAATTTTTTGCTTCAATTTGCACTTGGTTGAGTTGTTTGCTTATAAGGACCAGAAGCTCTACGAGCGCGGATTTATGAAATTATTAGAAAGATGGCAAAAGTTCATGAATCAGAATGGAAGATGTTTGAATAATTACAGTTAAATTTTTGAGTATAAAAAGTTAAGTTTTATTTTACACTGGAAAACAAAAATGAAAATAGTCTCTTGCCGACACAATAATAATTGATCTCATTATAAAGTTAAAGTAGTAATTGAGAGTAAAAGTCTATTTGTCGCCAAATTGTTAATTTCATTGAATTTTATAACATTCTTAATGAAATAGTACTTTCTTTTTTTACTAATGTTTCAATAAAAAAGTAAAATTTCAATATTATACATTTGTAATCAAATATTTTAGAAATATTACAAAATTGTTTGTTTATTTTAGAGATGATTCTGAAAGAAACTTTCAGGAAATGAAACTATATAAATAAAATTAAGTTAAAAAATAAATAAAATTACTAAGCAACTATTTTAATAAAATTAAGTAAGTGAATAAATAAAATTACTAAGCAACTGTGGATGGAAAAAGAGTCTGTATTATAATAGTGCAAAATTTCCTTTTTTTATTCTTATTATTATTTAGAGGGGGATAAACAAGAAAAGGTTAAAGTATATTTTATTTTTACATCAGAAAATAACTACAAAACTATTTTGTATAGCATTTATGGCAATTTTGTTTTCTTTGTTCAACTACCTATTTGGTTTTAGTGTTAAAATCACAGAAACAATTTCACTGTCCTTATAAATTTGTATTTTATTTTCATTACAAACTAGTACATCCAAAATCAATAGTAGCATATTAAACAGATTCTTATATATAAAACATTTTACCTACATAATCATTCGCATTAAGTATCGTAATGAAATTATAAATAAAAAACTTATGCAGCAATCAAGTTTACCCAATTTATATATACCAATACAAAAATATAGATTATTAAAGTAACTAAAGATTTAATACCCTTTGATTTTTCCTAAAATAATTCTTTATAAAATGTCACTTATGAAACGTATTAAATCCTTTTTAATAAGTTGGAAAGAATCAAATATCGAAGCGATTACGATGTATGTAATCCAGTATTATATATAAAACTGACAGGGATTAAAAGGCGTACATAAGTTGTTTTAAAAGCCAAAACACATTACTCACCTCGGAGCTTGTTAATAAGATAATTACTTCAGAAATTTTTCGTCAGAAAGTTGAGATGGCAAAATTATGAAAAATTATTTTCTGTCTCAAACATGTTGCTCCCCTTGTTATGCTAAAATATATATTTATTAAAATTGTGTAATAGGATATAATAGAAGGAGTGCACCAGTTATTGATTTTAAAATTGTTAATATTTCAATTTTTGTTTGCAAATAATTTATTATCCCATTATCGTGATGATACATATATATTTATATAACTATTTATGCTTCATAGGATAAATTGTTCAAACTCTTTTTTTTTTTTTTTTTTTTTTTTTAATGAGTTCAGTGTAAATTTGTATATTTCTAGTAGAGTGTAATAAATTCTGGCAGTAAAAAGAATAATTTTTTGGTTAAGAAATATATAAAAAACAATTATCTGTTAAAAAACTTTATTAGGACAATATCTTTTGTTTAATAAAATTATAAACAATCCTTAAAAAAAGGGGGAATTTTATATTATCGTTTTTGTCTTACTCAATACTACTCTAATAAACGTTATTCTTCATTGATGCTGCTGTTCTTTTTTAATTTCTTGCCTTCTTATTTTTTATCTATGAATCGTACTTCTATAAAATCTAAGTAATCCAAATAATTTATGTATATATTTCCAGTAAATTTTCAGAAAACACCCTTTTCAACGAAATAATAAACGTAATTCTGCAAGATACCTTTTCCAGCAAAAAATATTTTAATTCGAGAATGTATTTATTTTATTTTATTTTTAAAAGTCTACATCCCATACTGCATATTAATGTATTATTAGTATTATTATTACATTCTCAAAATGCATCTAAATTTATACGGAGAATCTTTTAATATTTTAAATGCTTATACGTAAATTTGATCTGGCTTGTTTAGCATTAAAATTTTATTTCATAATGAATAGTACGATACAACTAAAAAAAAAAAAAAAAAAAAGAAATGAACTTTTTATTATTTACGAAAACCAGAAATGAAATTTTTACTATTTTTACTGCCAGTAATTGATATAAAAGATTTTAACAATAATGTTTATATATTTAAATTAGTGATATACTAATTGTGCATATTTGTTTTTTATCATTTTACCACTTAAGAAAATTTTATTAAATGATCATTACTACAATTAATAGTTTTTAAAAGAATTATTTAATCATAAATATTTTCTTCTCATAAAGAAAAATTTTTACGTATGATTTCTGCCATTCTGTTGAATTTATAATATATATATATTTAAATTTTAATATATGCATGAATTTTTAACACACATATTTTTTAAACTTTAGTGAATATTTACGAAATATAAATAAAAAATTAAATAATAATTTTATGTCTTTTTTTAACCTTTTTATTTCTTCTTTAAAAAATTTCAAAGAAAAAAAAAAAAAAATCACATATTTAAAAACAAATGTGTTAACAAATGGACATTTTTCTTTAAATCTTTATAAAAAGAAGCAAAATGGACATCATTAATTAGAACAAAGAGAATAACAAGCTGTACTATATTTTTAAAGAAGACAATTAATAAAGATTAATCATTTTCCAAAAGACTATTCGTTAAAAGCTGTGAACATCATTAATTTCCCTTTATAAAGAATACACTAAATATCTTCAGAATATAGAAAATTTAATATTTAATATTTCCATTCTCAAGTAAGAAATCAATGACTCTTCAGCCTTTGAGAAACAATTTTGCAAAATAAATGTCTATATACAGAAAATGTACTCTTAAATTTTTGAAAACTGTGAATATTTTAAAAGCTTAACCGTTTTTAACCAATATGCCATTTATTATTATTTTCTATTCAAACCTATTATGTGTCTAAATTTATTTTCAAATAGTATTATTTAAAAAACATTTTTCTTTGATTGTTTTCATGGTAAATATATTAGAGATGTTTTCGGTTATAATATAATATCTTTAATATTTTTTCTTAAGAAATTTACAAAAATACACCACAGCTGCATCTTTATTTCGTCAGTTTTATAATAAAATGTATCTAATTAAAATAAACATTTTGATTTATATAACATTTAATAACTTTTTACTCTCCCCTTTAAAATCATTTTATTTAATAAATACTTTTTCGATTCATCATATTTATATATATTATTTTATTATTAATATCAAAGCTTTAAAAATGTTTTTGTTTATTTATTTATTATCTGTTAAATTTTAGATACTGGCAGTTTGTACATTCACATTCACATTCACATTCTTTTTTTTTTTTTTTTTTTTATTAGCGAATGTTTAAAAAATAAATAAAGAGAAAAGTTATCAAAATTAAACAATACATTTTGCACATTTCTTTTTACTTTCAGTTAGGAAAAGTTAAAAAAGAAAAAAATAATAATATATATTCAAGAAATTTTTGCACCAGAAAGATTCTTTTTTTCTTTTACTTTGATAATCACTAGTAAAATGGACATCAATAATTAAAGCAGAGAATAAGCCGAAATATGTTAACAATAATTGCAATTAATAAAATTTAATAATTTTTATAAAGACGATTCATTAAAAGCTGGGAGCATCATTAACTTCTCTATGCAAAGAATAAACTGAATATCTTCAAAATACAAACACTTTAATAATATTTAAGATATTCAATCTTAGAAAAATATTGTAAATTAGACAGAAATTTAGAAAAATCATTTTGTAACACAGGAGTTTGGTTAAACAAAATGCACTTTCAAATTCACACATACAATTAAAATTAAAAACAAAACAGCATTTACAACATATATATCAAAACACATTTTTTTTTATTAAATCTTATATTTAGAACATATTTTTAGAATATATTATTAAACAAACTTTAATTTACAATACTTGTTTCATTTATATATTAGAATTGTGTACGTTTATATTATAATAGCTTTGACATTTTAAAAAAGAAATTTTAGAGTTTCGAAACTTCTATAAATTTTAATATCAATAGATTTTAATATATATATATATATATATATATATATATATATACATGAAGAAAATTCTATGATTAGTATAAAATGAAAGTACTTTACCAGAAATAATGATATAAAAAGAAACGCAGAAAGTTGTCATCTGTGAAATTAGAAAAAAAAATATATATAATAACTTCTTATTGATTTTACCAATTTCTAATATTTTTTAAACAATTCAAATAAAAATTTTAATTCATATTTTATCCATAAACTAGCTTTTAGTATATCTAAATTTTAATTTCTTTTTTACTAAATAAATTCTATTTTGATTAATTACTTCATGTAGGTCGTCAGAAATATATATATTTTTTAATTTTAGATCTTAGATTTTAGTTGTTACTCCATACATCTAAACATTTCTAGTAATTAAACAAAATAAAGAAAAGATTAACAATAAATTTTTATTATATTGTCTCCTTTCTTCTACTCCTTCGTCATTTTTTTTTTTTTTTTTTTTTTTTTTAGTTTTAGAAAGCCTTCAAAAAATATTATCCTTCGTTCAAATTATAACATACATTATAACATAATTTTTTTTCTACTTTTTAAATCAGTTGTAAAGTGGAAAAAAATAATTAAAACAAGGAGAATAAAAATCTAAAGTTTACTTTTAAAGAAGAAAATTAATATTGATCAATAATTTTTAAAAGTACTACTCGTTTAAATTTGTGGACATCATTAATTTCCCTTCATGAACATTACACCAAATATTTTCGCAATATAAAAAATGGATTAAAATTTAATATTTTCAATTTCAAGGAGATTTGGTACCTTTGACTTGGCACCATTGAAGGTTTCATACAGAAGCTTATATTTCCATTTATTATTTATAAATTAAAAGGTTTGCTCAGGCAACATTTCTTATAGTTTTTGATGTATTTTTTATGGATTTAAAAATATTTAAATTATGTTTTTTCAGTTTGCATTTTTTTCAGGAATTTGTAATCTTCAAAATATTAAAACTTCTAGATATATTTAAGAAAAACTATGTATATATACATATATACAAGGTCAGTCCCGAAAGTAATGCGCCCCATTTTCTTCTGCCGGGACTATCCGTCGCACAGGGTTGCCGCTTGCACGGAAGGGTGGGTGGAGTCTTGGGAACACAGTGACAACAGCACCAGTCAGCTCCGAGCTTCCAGCGAACCCTTGTGTGAGTGATCGGTAGAAATCAAGATGGAAAAAACTCTCGAGTTGAACTGTTGCAGTGTTGTGAGGACGATCCGACTTTTTTTGACAATGTGGTAAGTGGTGACGAATCTTGGATCATCTTGTACGAAACAGAAACAAAAGATAGAGCGCAGAGTGGTACACGACGTCGTCACCACGCCCCAAAAAGGCAAGAATGAGCAAATCGTAGGTCAAAGCGATTCTCATTGTTTTTTTTTTTTTTTTTTTCGATTACAAGGGAGTGGTCTATTTTGAATTTTTTCCACCTGGCCAACCAGTCAACGCCAAATTCTACGTCTAAGTACTGAAAAGGCTAAAGCAACGGGTCAACCGCGTCAGGCGCGAGATCAAGATTTCCTGGAAGCTGCACCATTACAATGCTCCCAGACTCTCAACGCTCTGCCAGCCGCCTTATAGTCCTGATTTCTCTCCGCCCGACTTCTTTCTGTTCCCGAAGATTAAAAAATCCCTCAAATGACAGCATTTGGGGACCCTATAAAACATCAAGGCGGCTACGACGAGGTTACTAAAGGACATGCCTGTGACGGACTTCCAGGACGCATATGAAGCATGGAAGTCGCGTTGAAACAATTGTGTTGAAGCAGGTGGTATGTATTTTGAAGAATATTGAGTAACTGTACGAATAAATTCAATAAATTTCTTAAAATAAAAATGGGCGCATTACATTCGGGACAGACTTTGTATATGTATTTGTATGTACAAACTACCTAAAAGCATTAGGGGTGGGTTTTGCAATATTTTAAAAGAAAAAATAATAAAAATAAAATTCTAACAAAAATGATGTTTGTGTTTTTTTCCCAATCTTTTGCATAGCTATGCACTTTTTGATTTTTGTTCACATAAAACGAATTAATAAATTTGAAAATCTAACCCTAATTCTTTTAAGTGTGTTCTGCTAAACATCTGTAAATTTCTTAAAAAATTTTCTTAAATATCTGTAGAAGTTTTAGCATTTTGATGGTCATGAACGCATGAAACTGAGAAAACGTAATTTAAAGATTTCAAATCTGGAGAAAATATTTTAAAAATCATAAGAATTGTTGTCTGAATATATATTTAATTGAACAATCCTAAAATAGTTCAGTAAATACATATTAAATGGAAATATAAGTTTTTATATGAAACCTTCAGCGATGCCAAATAAAAGGTTGGATGCCCTCTTATGACACAAAATCTCAGCTGTATGGAATACACTTTTCATTTTGCAGTAATAGTTAAAATTAAAAATGTATTGCATATTGACAAATATATAGGGAAATGCCTCCTGTTATGGGTATTCTCTGGTTATGGACACCCCACGATTATCTTTTAACAGAAAGCAAATATTGTGGATTTGATTGCTGTCAATCTTGAATTGTGTACGCAGTTTTTGTGCTAACATTGGTATTAGTAGAATCATTTACTTACAAGGAAACATTCAAAAGGTGTCGTCTTCAAAAAATATTGAAAATAATATATGTGA
This sequence comes from Salticus scenicus, assembly GCA_963930645.1. Classification (NCBI taxonomy): domain Eukaryota; kingdom Metazoa; phylum Arthropoda; class Arachnida; order Araneae; family Salticidae; genus Salticus; species Salticus scenicus. Next base: position 191,072,331 of record OZ005658.1, on the reverse strand, counting down.
TTCTACTCTTCATAAAACACCAGGAAGTGAAAAAATTATCGGCTGAAATGAATTACAGCGACCACAAAAAAATTTATCAAAATTAAGCATATTTTGCGATTTAGCGCTGTCAGGCGTTCAGTTCGCTAGCACCGAGATTGCCGTGTACGAACAGAACCGTGTTCTGTTTCTCCGTTAAGTACTCAAAATCAGTCGCCTAACAATGTAAAATCGCGAATTATGCTTAATTTTGATAATTTTTTGCGGTCGCTGTAATTCATTTCAGCCGATATTTTTTTCACTTTCTTGTGTTTTAGGAAATGCAGAATCACATACATTTTTTTTTTCAATATTTTTTGAAGACGACACCTTTTGAATGTTTCCTTGTTAGTAAATCCAAACATCGGGGGAAAAAAAACTGAAAAAAATGCAACACAAAAGTAATTTGCGAATATTTTCAGAATGCGATAAATCAAAGTGAAATAATTAAAAATTGTAAGTGTCTTGTATATTTATTCTATTTTCTGATGCAATATCGAATTCAGCCAAAATATGGACCGAAAATTGCTTTTTATGTCATTATACAAATAGCTGCCTATCCCGGTTGTGGGCACCTTCATGTAACCCGTTGTGAGTATACTTGTTTTTCATTTAAAGCGTGTGTTTGACTTACAAATTGTCAAATGAGGTCGTTTCTGTCAATATTAGTGTTTTTATGTATTTTTAGACGTTTTTAGCCATGTCAACCCCGAAAAAGTCAACCGTTCCAAAAAAAATATGTTTTAGCGCGCTGGTTAGAGCCATTTATGATTGCTTAGTGGATAATTGAAATACTTAAAATCGACTGCCCGAGAATACGAACTTCTTTGCAGCATCCGTGTCCCTCCAGAAGAAGTCTGTAAAAGGTAAGGCAACTCCACCTGTCAAACTGAAACAACCAACCAAGTGTGCTAAAAATAGGAGTATCCACAATCTGGTATGATGATGCCGACTTCTGTATTATCTGTTTGGAACACCTGCTACTATACCTAACAAGAGCCAACTCAATCAAATGAAATGCAACGAGTTTGATCGGCTGGTGCATTTGAGATGTGCCAAAATATTCATGCAAATTATTTTACTTGCAAACATTGCACTTCTGATTTGGATAAGGAAGGAGATGATGAATGAAATTGGAAAAATGCCAGTTTCTGTTGTTATTTTGGCCACTGAATCCTTACAAAAGGAATAAATTTTGTTATTTTCTGTATTTATGGTTGTTTTTCTCATTACCTTCCCATTTTTAGTGGATTTTTCACGCGTGCCCACAACTGGGTACACAATGTTTTTTAGCCAAAAATGACCACCTAACAAAATTGGTGATAAGTTTTTCTGGTTGATTTAATCAACATAGTTACTTCATCAAACGTTAACTAAGGGTTCTAGCTTTCCATTGGTATTCATATGTTTGCATAATATCTACTATACTAAAAGTTATAAGCCGAAATCAAAACCGTGCCCGCAGCCGGAGACATTACCCTATGTAATGTCTATGGCCTTCCTAAAACTTCCTATTTTTCCTAAAACTTCAAAGAGGCTCAATAGCAATGCAAGATTGACGGAAGTTGACTGAGAACTGAACTGTCTTGACAAAACAAAACGCTCCTTTTATACTTCTCTATCAAACCCAGATTGTTCGCGAAAAATCCATAAAGTGGTCAACCAATTACGTTGGAGCGTCCACCTTTGGTATATCGATAACAAAGATTTTCTCGTCAAAAGTCGCCAAAAAAATCCCATTGCCTGAAATGTGTCTCAACATTTAGAATGTATTACAATGCAAACTTTTTCAGTAATTCTTTTGATTCATTCCTTGAATAAGAAGCTCTTAAATATTGAGTACTTTGTAAAAATTTCCGTTGATAATATCTTTGTGAGATATGTTAAAATTCTATGAATTATTATTATTCTTTTTCCTAACACATTTAATTAAATGTTCAGATATATAAAATTTTATAATATTTAATATTTTCATTTTAAAATAAAAATCAGTGGCCCGGCAACTCTCAAAGAAAAAGATTCACTTAAAATTATAATTATAGAAAAGGCGCTTTTAATTTTTGAGAAATGGCTAAGAATAAAAATTCGAACAGCATTTCTACGCATACTCTATAGAATTATTTCATGTGTCTTCATTCGCATTTAAAATGTATTAGTAAATAAACTGATGTCTATGATACCTTTCGTTATAATCACACCCCAAATGTTATCGATTATATTCTAATTATTTTGATTACAATTACTATGCAATTAAAATATTATACAATTTTGATAGAAATTTGCAAAAAAGTGATGTCTGCTTCTTCATTTTACCAATTTTTAATAATTTATATGTAATTAAATATAAATATTTTAAATTATTTACTATAATTTACTATTAATAATCATTTAAATTTCTATCATTTACTATTAAATTATTTTAATGTTCTAGTAAGTATTAACTAATATGATTATTAGAAATAATATTTCGTTATAATTACACCCCAAATGTTATCGATTATATTCTAATTATTTTGATTAAATTTACGACACAATTAAAATATATTAATAATTTTGATAGAAATTTGCAAAAAAAGTGATGACTGCTTCTTCGTTTTACTAATTTTTAATAATTTATATGTAATTAAAAATAAATATTTTAAATCATTTACTATCATTTACTGTTAATAATCATTTGAATTTCTATCATTTACTATTAATTTATTTTCAATGTTCTAGTAACTATTATCTAATATTACTATTAAATATTAATTTAAAAACTATTAATAATTTTGTTAACTGAATGTTAACTATTAACTTACTATTAACTATAAATCATTTACTATAAACTACCATTTAAAATTTGTGCCACTTTCAAATTCTTCTGTTACATAAATACAATTTTGATTAATCAAATTTATATAAATTGTCTCTCATGATACGTTAAGTCTATTTTTCTTTTTTAATTTTAAACTCTGGCCTCCAGAGTTTTCCCCACTCATTTGAAAATACTTTAGTGAATAGTTAAAAAAAAAGAGAAAGAGAGAAAAAAGTTCAGGGACAATTCTTGACTATTCTACCTTCTTTGTTAGTCCTCAAAAAAAAAAAAAAAAAAAAAAAAAAAAAACCTTAAGAAAAAAATTTTGGCATCGGACAGACTATTTTTACGCCTTTCAAAATCAGTAGTAAATTGAGCATCATTAATTAAAATATAGAGAATAATAAGCTGAAGTATGTTTTTAAAGAAAACAATTAATAAAGAATAATTATTTTTTGAAAGATTTTTTTTTTTAACTGTGGACATCATTAATTTTTCTTAAAATAAAAAAAAAATCTCTTAAGAATGAAGAGAAGACTGGTTAAAATATTTCAATATTTAGTAAAAATCAATGGTCAGACAGCAATTTTACTACATAAAAATTAAGCTACATAAAATACACTTTTCATTTCGCAGCTATAGTTAAAGTTAAAAACAAACTGAGTTTCTGATAATTAAAATGTATTTAAATATCTATTTAGAAAGTAATATAGAACAGATTTTTATCATACTTTTTACAATTACAGTAAGAGTGGTGCTTAAATACATTGTGCTATGCTTTTTTATAAAATTTTGCAAGATATGTTAAGTTTCAACAAAATATTTTTATTCTTTTATTAAAACATTAAATTAAATTTCGAAATCTGTTTGAAATATAAGAAATTTAATAATATTTAATATTTTCCCTTTTAAGTAAGAACCAAAATCTTGCAGCAATTTAAGAAACAGTGTTTCGTTCAGTTACACAAAATGCATTTTAATTTTACCGAAATGATTAATTTCAAAAAACCATGTAGCATTTGTAATGGAAATACAAATATACTTTTTCGAAATTAAAGTACATCTAAATATACATTTCGAATATATTCTTAAACAAATATTCTTCTGTAATTCTTTTCATTTATTTGTTGTAAAATCAGTACATAAATACAAAGTACTCAGTAAAAAAAAAAAAAAAAATTTCATGATATCTTTGAAAAATATCTAAAGATTCCATAATATGTTATAATTGCTTTTCTAACACATTTAATTAAATGTTCAACGCTAAAAGAACTCTTACTAATATTTGCAGTAAAAATTGAGTAAAACCAAGTAATAAAAAGCAAATCTACGATAAATTAGTTCTAGGGTTATTAATATATAGCTTTCAAAACTTCTTTTACTTAAGAAATTATTAAATTCTTGGAGGTTCTGCATTCTCATTTTGATACCAATCGATTTTTTTATTTTTTATTGTTTGGCAATGGGCAACCTCGTTTTAATTAAAGGAAGAGAATCTATTTTTCTAACCATAGTGGCAACACTTTAATTAGGAAAACCATTTTATTAGTAAGAATTTTTCATTTAAAATGCTGTAACTGACATGGCTGACTAATGGTAAAGTTTCATTACTTTATTTAAAATTTCAGCTACATTAAGTTTAATATGTTACTGGGTATGTTTATTAATAATATTTCACAAAAATTAGAAAGTGAGCTCTAAATGAAAGTAATTTGTACAGAAATTTTCTAGATGTGCTTGTAATAACTAGAATTTTTAATTTTTAGCACTTTTAATACATAACAAACGTTACATTACATAACATATATAAGATAATGAATACATTTTTTTTTTCTTTTTTTTTTAATAAAAAACATTTATTTAAATATAAATATTTTAATAGAATAAACAATGGTTTATTTAGATGATTAATTTATGTTTATATCATAATTAACACAGGCGTGAAAAAAGAAAATACTTTTGCATGAAATTTTTTTGGTAAACTTCATGTTTTCGAGGATGCTGAATCCAAATATGTCCACCTTTTTTTCCAATACAGACTTTTTTTTTTTTCACGAAAAAATAGGGGTTTCCGTAGAAAATCATTAATTCCATCAACTAAACATATTGTTTTCTCATATTTAAATAAAAAAATTATTTGTAATATTTTAAACATTGTATGCTTACTCTTTTTTGATGCGAAATCACTTCTTCTTCTTCTTTTTTTTTTTTTTTAATGCTTTTCCAAATGCGTTTTCGATTCACCTCTTCTAATGCGCGATCTCGCCATCTCTCTTACTTTCCATTTAGTGCTGATTTTTTAGATTTATTCTACAAATATTGTTTTTAAGAAAGAAATACTTATTGAATGAGGTTTTTATGAGCAACAAAAGAATACCACATTTCGTATTTTTACACAAAATTAAACAAAAAATAGAAGTTTTTGAGGGAAAAAAAAAAAAAGATGACATGACGAATTTTTTAATTATTATTATTATTATTATCTCTTCGAAAACACTTTCACCCCTTCTATTGCCCTCCCCCCGATATCCTTCCTATTTTAGTACTGGTTTTTTTTTAGATTTACCTTTACAAATTTAAAGCAGAAATATTTATTGAATGAGATTCTTATAATCAACAACTGGAAATAATATTTCATGTTTTCACACAAAATCGAGATAAAAACATTAGTTAAAAAAATAAATAAAGATGACGTGATGGATTGCTTTAATTATTATTATTTTTTTTTCTATTATCATTACCTTTCCGGTAACATTTTCACCCTTTCCATTGCCCTTACTCGCTATCACTTCTATTTTCCAATTAGTTCTGATTTTTTAGATTCACCTCTAAGATTCACCTTAGATTCATGCCCTACAAATACTGTTTTTAAGGAAGAAATATTTGTTATAAATAATGTTTTTATAACCAACAATAGAATGCTAGATTTCATATTTTCACACAAAAAATAAGATAAAAATTTTCGTTTAAAATAATAATAATAGTAATAATAATAATAATAATAAAGATGACATGATGGATTTTTTTTTTTTTTATAATTATTATTGTTATTGCCTCTCCGAAGTCATTTTTGCTTTCACTCCTCGTACTGCTCTTCTCCACCATCCCACCTATTTTCCATTTAGTAATTTTCATTAAATTGGCTTTTTTGTTTAAAAATTTTTCAATGTTTTTTTATATTTTCAAAAATACTTCATTATTATTCTAATTACTCATTGTTATAAAATAATTATGGAACTATAGAAATGTAAAGTATGAGCTGTAAAGTATAAAATCTATCATTTGCCACTTGTGACTATAATCAGATCTATAATGTGATCTATTACTTACAAACTTTGAATAAACACCATAAAATGCAGTAAACTCGCAACAATTGTTTCGGGTCGAAAAACACACGACCCTTCATCAGGCGAATAAAGTAAGCACGAGTGCTGCAGTCAAAGCGGCAACGCACAAATTCGTTTAAAAGTAAAAGAAAAACTTTATAAAGTAGAAAGTAAATATAACTACTGGTGTGAGTAGAATTGTACAAGAAAACAAGAAAATAAATATATGAGTGAGATAAAACATATAACAATCTAAGTAAATCAAAAATTAAACGAAAATCTAAGTTACGTGAGTAATTTCTAAGCATCAGAGAAGAATGGAGTGGAAGAAATATCATTAACAAGATTTTTCGAATTTTTAAATATGTAAAAAGCTTCATGAATATCCAAATTGGAGGAACAGACAGGAGATGAAATTATGTTAGTTTTGGAAAAATCAAAACGATGACCTTGAGACCAGCAGTGGGAAGCAATAGAAGATTTGGTAATTTCTTCATTACGAACATTCCGACGGTGCTCATTTATTCTGTATTTCAAACGCCTCCTAGTTTGACCAATATAACCTAAGTTACAGGACGAATACGGAATTAAATAAATTCCAGAACGGTTTTCGGTGGGAATGGAATCCTTAAGAGAAGATAATTTTATTTTATTGACGGGTTTGTAAATGACTTTGAAACCAAAAGGTGAAAGAATTTTAGAGATTTTAAAAGAGAGTGAAGAATAAAAAGGTAAAACAACTGGGATGAGACTGTGATCGTTTAATTTGGGAGCAGAACGTTTAGGATTCTTAAATTTATATAGAGCTTTATCGATAATAGATGGGTTATAGCCACGAGAGAGAGCAAGAGATTTTAAATAATTAATTTCTTTTGAAAGATTAGAGGGATCAGAAAAAATGTGTAAGGCACGATAAACATAAGTGTAAAAAGCTGACATTTTTTGTTGAGGGGCGTGGTTAGAGAGAGCATGCGGCGGCAAAGAGACTGAGAAGGGTTTTCTAAAAACAGTAGTTGAGAAACGATCCTTTTCTTTATTCACAAGAACGTCAAGGAAAGGCAAAGAGCAATCCTGTTCAACCTCAAAAGTGAATTGAATGCATGGGTCAATCGAATTGACCAAAGAAAGTAAATTGGACAAATTGACATCAGGGGAGACAAGAACGAAAGTGTCATCCACATACCTAAACCAGTGAGGAAATTTATATACACCGAAGAGTTTTTCTTCAAAATAGTGCACATAAATGTCGCAAAGTAAATGAGAGAGAGGACTACCCATGGCCATACCATCATTTTGGGAATAATAAGTACCATTAAAAATGAAGGCAGTTTGCCTGATACACAAATGAACTAAATTTACAAGCTCCTCAATTTCAATAGAAGAATAATGGAATTAACGTAGTCTTCTCTCTAAACAAACCAGAGTACCTTGAACCGGAACATTTATAAAAAGTGATTTGACATCTAAAGAAATCATAGTATAGTTAGATGGAGAGATGCATTTAAGTTTGTCCACAAAATCATACGAGTTTTTTACAGTGCGAAGATAAGTAGTAGTTAGATGAGAAAAAGAGTTTGAAAGAAATCGAGCAAGATTATAAGAAGCTGTACCAATATTAGACACAATAGGCCGAAAGCAGATAGTGGGTTTATGAACTTTCGGAAGTGCATAAAAACGAGCACAATTAGCAGCAGAATGAATTACCATGCGTTTTCTTGTTTTCTTGTACAATTCTACTCACACCAGTAGTTATATTTACTTTCTACTTTATAAAGTTTTTCTTCTACTTTTAAAGGAATTTGTGCGTTGCCTCTTTGACTGCAGCACTCGTGCTTACTTTATTCGCCTGATGAAGGGTCGTGTGTTTTTCGACCCGAAACAATTGTTGCGAGTTTACTGAATTTTATGGTGTTTATTCAAAGTTTGTAAGTAATATTTTTTTTTTACAACGCCAGTTTTGTGGTGCTTTTTTATTAAATATAATGTGATCTATAATCAGATAACAAAGAAACATATTTAGACAAACTTTAGACAACATCGCTGTGATATCTCAATATTTGGAGTAATGTGTAGGTCTAACTACAGGGTGGTTTTTAAATACTGTAACACACCAAAAATTTGAATTTAATTTTAATCATTTGTTGGAACAATTTATCCTATTTTTTCTGCGATTGGCAGAAAAAATCTGCACTCTGCTGAGACTCGAAAAGATTTTGGGTACCGTCTGTTTGTGTGTTTGTCGCCGATAGCGGCTGCACAAATACCGCTATTGACTTCAAATCTGGTACACGTGTTCATGATCCCCACGAAATTAGCTGTATAATTTTGGGTGTGCATTCCATTTTTAGTTCGTGTACAGGGACACGCCAAAGTTTTTCTTATCATTACGGCCTATGGGAAGAATTTGAATGTACTGCGATAGCGGCCGCAAAATTTTTTTTAATGATTTTTTGTATTTCCAAAATTACTCCATTATTATTCTAATTACTCATTGTTATAAAATAATTATGGAACTATAGAACGCAAAAAAAAAAAAAAAAAAAAAAAAAAAAAAAAAAAAAAACTCTATGAACTTTTATATCAATTATACAATTATACAATTATACAATTTGATATTAGTCGAGCCATAACAATTTATATATACAGCGACAGAATCTTAACTCTATGTTTCCAGGTTTATCCTGGAATCCTTTTCATTTTTTAAAATTAATTTAGTGACAACTGTAAAATTACATAATATAAATTGCCGAACTGTTTTAATTATAATTATTCAAGCATCTAAATTAAATTATTAATATAATTATATGACATTCGAATTAAAAAAAAAAATCTGTTATTGCGCTATTCATTTGAAAATCTTTTATCTATGTAATTCTGTGTGAATTAATATGATTTTGAAAATATTTCCTTTTTATTAAAATCTATCGTTGTACAATGATAAGTTCTAAGCACACAGTTAGGCCCGAGTTCAAACCCCTTAAAAGGTATGGGTGTGTTGTTCTTGTTAGGGGTAGCGATGGCCACTCATTGGGTGCTCCATCACGAATGGTCCTCAATTTGGAGACTATACAGTCAATGCTTTAGTCTAAAGTGCCGCACCATTAAGAACAAAGATATCTTATATGTCTGTTTATAAATGGCATAATCCCAGTACTGCTAAATTTTAGCAAATTAACTCATTTTATTGTGCTTCATATACATAGATTTTTGCTATCTTTGCGTTTTATCTATTTGTATATTCTTATTAAATCCTATTACTTTGTCAATATATATATATATATATTAATAATTCTATATTTACATATAGAATTTATATATATTTATATATATATTATTTTATATATTTATTATATATAATATATATTTTATTATTTATTATATATATTTTATATATTTATATATATTATTTTTATATATATTAATAATTATATATATATATATATATATGTATTATAAACAAAAACTATTATATTTACGAGACAAAGTTTAAACTTTTATCTCGTAAATAAAATAGTTTTTGTATTATATTATATCTATTTTTTTTAAAACCCTGTACTCGAACGAGTTGTTTTTGCCTATTTCTTTTTCATACAATAGAAACAAACAGTTTTGTTTGAACAGTTAAAATAATTAGAATTTATATTACAAACTTTTTGGAAAATTGCCAACTTCAATATTAAATGTAAAAAATAAAAAATATATATTTCTTTATTTTATTTATTTGTAAAGAAAAAAAAAAAAAAAAAAGCTCTTAATCAAAAGATAAAAAAATCCCAAAATGGGAGGTTTGGCAATTAATAGGCTTTTAATGCATGACCACAGTTTCTAGTCCTTCGGATTTTTGTAAACAAGAATTCGATTTCCTTCATAATGAACATTTGTGATCAAATAAGGCGTAGATAATTTTAAATAAACAGCGTAATGAAAAATATCTTTAGGGTTGGCAGCTCTGTATAACTGTAAATAAACCTTTAAATAAATCAGTTTAGAACAATACACGTATAAAAAACAAACATTGGAAAATAAATGGCCATATCTTTTGAAATTAATGAAAATTTTTTTTAAAGACGTTAAAATATTTTAAGAAAAACAAGATCTATTTTGAGTAAAACATAGTTTAAGTTATCGTACATAAATTCGTCTTATATATTGAAACAGAAAGCTGAAAAACGATAAGATTTGAGAGCGACCAAAATGATAAGATTTAAGCATGCTCTCATGCAACCAATCACTCCTCAGTCTCGTTTATACAACCAACCAACCTTCGTGGCCTCTAAGGTATTTTGGGCAGTGATGGCAGATTGGAGATTTTGTCCCCATTTTGGGGATTTTTGAGGCTTCTGGGGACAATTTTGGGGACCAAATGTTTCTGGGGACTTTTTGGAGAATTCTAAAATTTTTGGGGACAAATCTGGGGAGTTCTTCAACTTTCTGTCAATGTTGGCAACGTAACGATTTATCTCTACGATCAGGGGTTTTGAATAGACTTTTTGTTATTTGGGGATTTTTTGTTTTTAAATGTTTTCATGTGGGGAAAAATCTGAGCTTAAATTTACTTGATATATATATATATGTGTGTGTTTTTTTTTTTTTTTTTTTGAAAAAAATTTTACTTTCCCTTTTTAGTAGAAATAAAGTTGGGGAATTTTTAGACAAAAAGCCTTGATTTGGGGAAATTTGAAGACCTGTTTGGGGAAATAATTTTCGACCATCTGGCATCTCTGATTTTGGGAAGAGAGAGATTTTGGCCTTTGGCCTGTAACGTAGGGTGCAATCGGCGCACCTGAGTAAGATTTATTATGTTGTTTATTTTTATTAAATGCGTACTCATATGTAAATATAATCTCAGTGTACATATTTTCATCTTTATGTGTGGTATTATATTAAAAGAAAAGAGCAGAAGTCCAAAGAGAGAATTTCTTTTCTCAAGTATCTACACCAGCTATATCACGCATGCGTAGACATCTTTGAGCCACCCTAAAATAATCACATTAGACGTTGGGCAATATGAATTCAATGAGTTAGAATACACATTCTAATTCAGTTTGCGAACCATCAATGTTCTAACTACTCAAAACGGAACGAGAGAGTAGGTGAGCGGATTGTATGTTGCACTCACTCACTATTACAGTCGACAGCAAAATTATTGAAGCACATTTTTATATATATATATATATATAATAGTTTGATCGCTAATTTTTATCCTCAACTTACTTTCTTAAAAACAGCATAAAGAGTAAGATCATAATTCCGCAAATATTTACTTAACGCAACAGTATTAGGTGCACACCTTTTAAATACGAATTATTGGTAGCGCTTCAATAATTTTGTTGCCGACTGCACTCTCACAAATGGATACGAAAATTTCACGAAAATGTCTTCATTTTTAACGAAAGTGTTTCTAGGGATATGTTCCAAGTGAACATTTCGTCAAATTGACGAAATTTGTTTCGTTATCTATTTGAGAATACGAATTTCGTCAAAAGTAAAATATACATTTTTTCATCCTAGTTTCGTGATACAGAATAAAATACAAATTGTAAAATTACTTACAATTTCGTTGCTTTAGGCATTAAATCTTAATTATATTTAATGAAAATGTAAATAAAACAGAGCAAACAAATAAAAATCATTTGGACATTTATTTGACAGCTTTGAGACCTATATTTACAATGATTTTTGCTTCGATTAATCCATATTTTTACATAAATTCACAGAAACAAGAGCACACAATATTTTGTAGACATAGGAGATCACAAACATCCATGCCCGCACCGCAATTCGAAACCGGGACGTGGGAATCCAGAAGACAGCGTCCTACCGACCGAACCACCAGGCCGTCAAATAAAAGTCATTGTAACGTAAAGTCGAAAGAACACAGAAAAAAAAAAAAACAATATGTCGGTAAAAAAAGCTAGCACATATTATTGTGAGTAAACAGTTTCGTCAAATATTTGAGAGTTCACGTTTCCTCAAAAATCACGTGATCGCTTGACGAAAGGGTTGTCAAACAAAAACGAAATTAAACCCGAGGATGTCTGAATCGTCAAAATTAAGTGTATTATTTCTGAGAGTGTGTCGTGCAACATTGTAGGCTATACTATAGGAAACGAGAAAAATAATATTAAGGTTTAGTGGCATTAGCGTCATACTAGAACCACGCAGTAGGCAGTTGGAGAAGGTCCGAGATAAATCACTGGGTGTGGTCCAGAGATATGTTTTCACAATTTTGATCCTCCACAGAGAAGATCGAGAAAAAGTATAACGTCGTGGTAGAGATTGAGTTGGATTAACATGGTATTAGAGCTGCACACGTGGAAATTTACGACTGTCTGTAAATCATTTCTAGAGGTATTCCAGATATACGCCATCACATTTAAACAACACATTGAAAATATTTGGAAAATATATATATATATCAGTGGCGTATCGTGAGTGACGTTTTAGGTATGCTCCATACTGGTGGCTAGGAACTGCTCGTTATCATGGAAAGCTCGTTCATTTGATTGGCTGTTTAAATGTCGTAATATTTACATTGTTTCTCGAAACAAGCGAATTAGCCAATAAGATGCTTAAATATCAGTTTTAATGTACTGTTTCTAACTACTCATGTGGAGCATGCCCTAAACGTCATTCACGATACGCCACTATATATAAAGAAGAGAATTATTTTTCTTTTTTCTATTATTTTTTCTTCTTTCTTTCTTTCTTTTTTTTTTTTTTTTTACGTTTTACAAAATATTCTATCTGAAAAAGCTTTCAAAATTTACCTCTTTAGATTATTTTTCTTGATCAGTTGTAATTTTTGTGGTAATTTCAAAACTAAAAAGAATTATTTATTTAAATTATTTATATATTTGAAATAATAATAATTGATAAATAATTATAAAAAATGTTTCATAAATTTTTAATACTAATCAATAAATGCATTATTATATTATTTTATTATTCCAATCAGCTTTTGAAGGAAGAACATATTTGTATCATCAATTTTAAATTTATTACTTTATCTATATTTTAAGTCCTCCACAAATATTGTTTCATTCTAGCATTTATTATTCAGAACTTCGTAATATTCAGCTTTCATTAATTCATAATATTTATTTACTGCATGCTATAAAATATGTTAACAAATAAGAAAAAAAGGTAATTACAATAAATAAGACTGAAATTTAATGAAATAATTTAATGGTATCTAACAAATAAAAATAATGTAATAAATAATGATAAAATGATAATAATAAAATTACATGTATCATTACCTTCTGATAAATTCTTTTATTAAAGACCTAATACCTATTTAACATTTAATCTATCTTCAAATAACAAATGTTTTGATATTGAATGTTAAAAAACAAATTGTCATACATAAATTAAACCTATGATAGAGAAAGAGTAAATCTATCATTCCTTTTTTTTTTTTTTTTTTTTTTTTCCTGTGTTGATCAATCTATTTAAATATCAATGCATAAACCTAAAAAAAAAAAAAAAAAAAAAAAAAAAAAAAAACACTTTTTTTACTACTTTCATTTTTTTTTTTTTTTTTTTTTTTTTTTTTTTTTTTTTAACATTCATAACTCTTTCTTTCATTTAGCAAACAAAAAATATACCTTCTTCTATTTTTTTTTTCCTTATTCTAAACAGTTCTTCATATCGATTTTTCCCCTTTCTTTTTTCTTTTTTTTTTTTTTTTTTTTTTTTTAAGTTTTATCATTTTTTAAAAGGTTTTGAGATGAAAAATATGTTTTTTAAATATCTTTCGTGTAACTTTCTTCTTTGAAAATACAGTTTTTTCATATTATTAAAAATAATTTATAAAATTTTAAATAACAAAATAATTTATTTTCTTTCCATTGTCACAGTACATTTTTTTTTTTTTTTTTAACAATTTATAGTTTGAACAGCCTTGAAAATGTTATTGTTTATTTTCTCGTTTGGAGAATGTTACCATAAAACACGTACAGTTCGGAAAAAAAGTAAATAAATAAATCATTATAAAAATGAAGAAATGAAAAAGAATAGCCTATTGTTGTATATTAAATATACTAGCAGGCTACGCCCGCTTCGCTGGTACTTATATTTAAATGAATTTTCAAAGAAATTGAATTAGTATTTATTTTTTACATCCCATCATAAATAAAAATTAAAATACATATATTGATATCGCTCTAAACCTCGCTTCGGGTACCCGCTGCCTACGGCTTCTCTTTCTCCACCGGCACTGCATCAGGTTCAAGTTCCACCTGCCTGCAGAAAGATCTTTCCCGTGCACTTCAATTTGGGTATTTATCGACTACAGGCGGATCTGCTTTTATTTAAGAACTACGATTTTAAAAGAAGACTGTATCTCAGCATCTATTAAATATTTTAGTTTTTGAACCATGTATTTTATATCCCCCGCTATTTACACTATATTGCCATTTGAGTCCGACCAATATAATAAAATAAAATAAAAAATAGATTTTCTTTTAAAAGGAATTAAATACATGAAAAACAAACGAATTTTAATTAGATAAATCTTTTCTACTATATACTACCACCATTTTTTCCCGATAAATACTATAAATTTGAAAAAAAAAAAAAAAGATTTTTCTTTTAAAGGAATTAAATAATAAAATGAAAAATAAAAAGTTGTTATACTATAAAAATTGTACATAAACATAACTGTTATAAATAAATTTTTAAATTTTAAATTTACTATACTTAACTTTTCCCGCTGTATTTCTATTTTATTTTCAATAAATATAATAAATTAAAAAGTGAAAAAAGATTTCGCCTTCAAATAAATGTATTAAATAAAAATTAAATTACGTAATAGCCGTTGCTAAGATACGCAGACGATTACAATGGAAGAATAAATTCACGAAAAATGAAACATAAAAGCCAATATTTAATAATAATAATAATAATAATAATAATAATAATTAATTTAAAAAGTTCAAATTCGAAATTCGAAAAAATCTCGATGAGGTACACACCTACAGGGTCCCAAGTACCCATATGCCAAGATTTGTAGTCCTGCGATCGGTAGTGTGAGCACGCAGAAAGACATACACACAGACAGACAGAGACACTTCTCTTTATTTATATAGATGAATCACAGTCCTTTCTGGATATATACAGACGCACAGACATATACAAGTTAAATTGCTTCTAAGCTGTTACAAGAAAGAGATGACAGAAGACCATATATGGCGCACAAAAACACCATAACAGACCTAACTTATCCTTTTTTTTTCTGGTTTATAACCGATAAAAAATACGATGCATATTTTATTTTTATTTCTGTCAAAAATATCAGAATTTTCTGACAAATCAATATGCAAACAAATGAAATATTTGGAAAGAGCAGAAAACTTTTTTTATACTTATAACACTTACATAAAGATACCAGAAATGAATGATAAATTACCTATTTTGAATCATTGTCGAAGCTCAAAATTATATTATCACCCACAGTCCCCACACATCTTGTAAGGTCTGTGTCCCGGCATCAGCACCAGACCCCATCTTATTGACTACTTAATTCTAGAATATAAACAGAGACTCTTGTATAAAATAAAACTAACGTTTATTCAAACCTTGAATATAGTGTAAGAGAAACGTAAGAATCTCACTCAAATAATTAAATGATTAAATTAAAGTAAATACAAAATTTATATGCTCACAGCTGGTGGCTAAGGTGACTGCCGGGAAAAACTTGGGAGAAACTCTAGTTGAAACGAAGAATACCTCTTTAGCTTATACAACTAGCACTACCAACTAAATCAATGCTATTCTAGGCTTTATAATCTCCCGCAGCACACTATCCACTGCGCTAACGCTCTTCACAATATGAAAAACTAGCTTAATACGCAATCGTTTAAACCTCCACCATTTTTATTTATTTATTTGACAGCTTTAAGACCTATAGTTACAATGATTTTTGTCTCGATTGATCCATGTTTTTTCAGAAATTCTCAGAAACATGTGCACACAATATTTTGAGTACATAGGACAACAGAAACATCCATACCCGTACCGAGATTTGAACTCGGAACGTGGAGATCCAGAAGCAGCACACTACCGACCGAACCCTCCACCATAATTCTAACACCAAAAAACTTTCACTCCAACATCTCGCTATTTAAGCCACTGAGCTGAAGAACAACTGGAGGAAATGCTAGACCGGTTTTCGCGTGCCGTTTTTTGAAGGTTTGTCTTCCGAGCGTTGCATGGCAAAAAGCATTTGATATATTTATATTTCAAAGTAAAATTGTGTAAAGGTTGTCTGTTCGAACAACCATGTGCTAAACATGACATTACAATTTTAAATTTTAATTCTTTAAAGATTATAATAGTAACAGACGACCCGACAAATGTTGCTTGACATGCAAGGCAGGCGAACGATTGCAGAAAAACTGGCACGCACGAACACTGTGTAAAAGTATTGAAAGCATTTGCTCCAGTTGTTCTTCAGCTCAGTGATTTAAGCACCTTCAAAGCAGAACACATCCTTCACTTCGATTCACCAACTTACATCTCCAGAACTAATCGTATTCACCCATCCTTACTCAACCTACGTGGACTCTACTTTCTTCTAGTTACTCCATCCGACCTAAATCATCTCAACTCAATAACTTGCAATCATTGCATTAATCACTACGTTATCAATCATGATGGGCCCAACTCACGATTTTCTCTTACGTGTTTTCAAACTCTGGTCAACATTTTACTTTCACAACTGGCGACATCCTTTTACCCTAACTCGACGCTACATCTTTCACAATCTTAATTTCATTACTGACTATCTCACGGTCTTTCTATCAACAATCATTCCCAGTTTGGCAAGAGTTTACCAAACTCTTGCCGATTTGACATCTAATCAGCCCACAATGTATCATATCAATGTAAATGCTCGAAATTAATTAAACTCTTTAAAAATCTCCTTCAGATTAAGGGACTAATAAAATAAGGTTTAGGAGTTTTTAATTTTTTGTAATTAAATATAATATTTGATTTATATATATATATATATATATAAAACCTTAAAAAAAGGGGGGGGGGAAAGTATAAAAGTTTTTAGGAAAAATAATAATAATAAATAATATATATATATATATATATTGATCAAAAATAAATTATTCTTGTCGTAGAATGCAAATATGCACCTATTTAAAAATGAAATAAATAAGGAAAAAATAAACATTTGTCTTTTTTTCCCAAATTGAACAGTAAAGAAAAAAAGAGGTATATTTTTCTCTATCAGTCTATTTTCTTTCTTTCTTTTCACTCCTTTCCTTTCCTATCCTTTCTTTTTTATCTTTTTTAATTTTTCATAAAAGTAATATATGTATTTTTTTTTCTTTCATTTAAGCTAATTTTTCTTGATAAGTAGATTTTTTTTTAAAGAAATGTGTATCATTGCTTTTATTTATTTATTTTATGATAAAATATATTAATAACTTTTTTTTTTTTTTTACAGTGAATTAACATTTTAAAAAGACATGTTTATTATACAATATATGGTATAACTATTACGTATGTTATACTTACTGTTTAATGTATTTTGAACAAAAAGTAACGGGAAAATGTAAAATAGTGTCACAAATTTTGGCAAACACATAATTGATAAAAATTAATATATATGTAATTAAAATTCATAAATATCTCAACTAATTATAACTATATTTAAAAAAAAATAATAAAATAAATATAATAAGTGTAAAAATTTGAATAAACATAATAAATTGCAAGAACTCGCAACAAACGTTTTGGGTCGAAAAAAAAAACGTGATCCTTCGTCAGGTGAACAAAGTAGGCCCAAATACTTTGTTCGCCCAACGAAAGGTCGTGTTTTCTTTCGACCCGAAACAATTGTTGCGAGTTCTTGCAATTTATGGTTTTTATTCAAAGTTTTATACTTATCACTTTTAAACACCAGTTCTGTGGTGTTTTTTTTTTTTTTTTTTTTTTTTATAAAATAAATATATATGTATATTTTTGTTTTCATAATGTACATGCTTATATGTAAAGAAAAAAATACACCTTTTTTTCTTTTAATAGAGCTGGTTGGCTGGGTTTTACGTCACCTGCGCAATAGGCAATTGGCGACGATCTAGGAATCACCCCAAGAGGTGGTCCGGAGTCATGCCATCACAATTTTGATCCTCCACGGAGAGGATGGCTTCCCCGCTTCGGTTACCTCCAGAGGTATAATTTTGATGGGAACATGGAGGACATTGCGGCCACAACAGATTTTACGTGCACCAGCCACCTGTAGTGTACACGACGGTCTTTTGCCAACTCGAGTACTGAACTCGTAATCTTCCAATTACGATTTTCTAATAGAGATATCATAAATAAATTTAAGAAAAAGATAATGAGTATATGTATATATGTATAAGAAATTATATTCAAGAAATATTTTAAGATAGTTAAGAAATAATTTAGTTGAAATAATAAAGTAGGCGACTTATGGGAAGATCAAAAGTGTGCAGTCATGTATAAAATTTCTTTTAATGAAAATTAGTGTTTTATTAATTCAGTCCGAAATAAGTTTCGAGTGTTTTTACACATTATTTACTTTATGCATTATAATTTTAATAGTTGGATGTTGCTTTCAGAAACTTCTTAATAATCTTATACCTAGTTTACAGACTTTAATATTTCTAAATATTTCAAGATATGTCTAAATGAATACAGTAGACTCCCGATTATCGACGGTCGGATTAAACGCTTTGCGGATTATCCGCGGTCCTCAATGGCCTGAATTTAAAAGGGAATTTAATATACAGAACAAACTTATTACGGAAAAAGATCAAGGAGAGTAATGACCTTCAAGGCGTTTGGAGATATTACACGATTCTTGACAGTATTTATGGCATACACACTGCTTGGGAGGCAGTTAAGCAGTCTACATGGGTAAGGTCTTGGAGAAACATTTTACCATCTGTGGAAAATATTTTGGTAGAATGTATAAAGGAGGAAGAAATTTCTGCTTATGATTTGACAAATTTAGCTAAATCTGTTACTGGAGGAGAAAAAGTCAATGAAGGAAACGTTGAAGAGTAGATTAATTGTGACGCCAATGATCCAGGTATTGAACACCTTACAGATGAACAAATTGTGGGCCAAGAATTATACCCAGTTTCAGAAGATAGTGAAGAAGAAGAGAAAGAAGGAGATAAAACTCAGCAGAGGATGAGCCACGACGCAGCCCTAGCACATGCAGTTGGACTTATAAAGTATCCCGAGGAACTGAACGATGTATCACTTTGTGACATCGCATGTCGATGTATCACTTTGTGACAATAAGCATTTTCCTCATAAAGAAACTACAATCGTAAATTAAGAAAAAGTGTTTTAGTTAAAAAAAAAAAAAAAAAAAAAAAAATGCTTGGCCGATTTTTTTGTTAAAATAGAGCAAAATGTAAGTAGAAATTTTTATTAGTATGTTAAATTGTATATGTAGGCCATGCTTAACTGTTAATTAAATAGTATTGCTCAAAAGGCTTTATGCGTTGATTTATATCCCATTTTGACCATTTTGCGGATTATCCGCTGATTCAATTATCCGCGGTTGTCTATTCCCTGTTCATCGTGGATAATCGGGAGTTTACTGTAGATAAAAATCGTCTTATAGTGTTAAACTATTATTTTTTAGATCTAATTACAGAAACGTTAAAACTATTCAATAACTTCTTTTTTTTTTATTACTTTCATGAATAAAACGTTGGGAAATAACTATCATATTTAGCATCACACTAAAATTTGCCAATGTGATTGAAATGCTACACTTCTAGATAAAAACATATAAACATAGAGCCAAATGAGTGCATGTGCTTGTGTGGGTGGGTGCTAAACCAACAGATGGCGTGGAATTTTGCAAACTGCCAATAAAAGTCAATCCATAAAAAATTATTTCATACAAAAGTATAAAATAAAGTTTATTTATTCATTTATTTATTTTCATTATTTATGTATTTTCCTATTTAATTTCTCTTTTCTCATCACCCATTTATGCATTATGATATGCTTATATACAGGGTGTCCAATAAGTCTGTAGACATTTTAAAAAATCATAACTTATGAATGAATTATTAGAATTAAACGCGGTTTGCGAAAAAATCATTCTCACTGGGGGGGATTTTTTTTTAAATAAATAAATAAATAATAGTTACATTTTTTGTCGACGATAGTTAGACAAATAGTTAAATTTTTCACACGGATGTGAAAGAAATATATTTAAATGAAAGTCCTATAAATTAAACAATTTTGCGATTAGAACAGTTTTTTTTTTTTCCCTCATATTTGTACGTACATGAAGTTTTAATTGCGATTCAGACTTGGTGAATAAAGCGTTAATGGGGAAGATGTTTTCCCTCGGGTAAGAACCGTCGACTGATGCTACAGTTAGCAGTGTCGTTTGCAAACTGTAATTTGTGGTAACGACGGACACATAGAATAGGAATTATATGCCTGTAAACATTTGCATGCGAATAAGTACGGCTTTCAAGAAAATGTGTGATCTGATCATGCACTGTATATCGACAAATAGCTTAACCCTTTCAGGGGCGGTGGTATATATTTTATACCACCTACCGGCTGCAAAAATTCATCCCGGAAATTTTTTAGCAAAAACTTACATTTATAACATAGCAGAGAATACCGGTTTTTTTTAACCTTAAAATTTCTTTTAGTTTAATTTAGTTCATGAATTCCGGTGGCAGTTTTAATTTAAGTGATCCGAATTGTCTTGCGCCGCAAATGGTTAATTACTACTTTTTCTTTACCAAAAAAAAAAAAAAAAAAAAAAAATACTCCTTCACGAGAAAGATATTTTCGCAAATCGTGTTCAATTATATCAATTCATTCAATAGTTATGAATTTTTAAATTATCTACAGACTTATGGGAAACACTGCACAAATTACTCATTTTAAATATTTATATTTTGTATTGTTTTTTAAATTTAAATATTAATCCAATGTAATAAAATATTCCAACATATTTTCATAATATTTAATAATCAACGAACAAAATATTTTTTTATTTCATTTTTATCGAGTAAAAACTAGGGTGATCTGTCTGTAATTGATCACTTAACGGTCCTCTTCACTCACCGTCGCCGGAAACCCGAGCCAATGTTTTTCTATGGGGAAATTTTCTTTACAAATAACTTATTAACTAATACATATTTTTAAATTCTGTTTTCACATTCTGAAAGTTCCCAGCTGTTAAATTGACGCACCTTTTCTAAAAAATTATTTTTTTAATTTTTTATATTTTATTTTGAAGCTGCAAAATACGAATTTTCAATATGTGAAATTTTTTCATTTTGCAATTTCGAAATAAAATATTAAAAATTAAAAAAATATATTTTTAAAAAAGGTGCGTCAATTTAACAGCTGGGAACTTTCAGAATGTGAAAACAGAATTTAAAAATATGTATTAGTTAATAAGTTATTTGTAAAGAAAATTTCCCCATAGAAAAACATTGGCTCGGGCTTCCGGCGGCGGTGAGTGAAGAGGGCCCTTAAGATCAAATATTTAATAGCAGCTGAGGTTTTAATTGAATGTTAATGTGGAACATATTACCAATTTTAATTAAAATTTTAAAATATGTTTTATTTACCGTATAAGAAATATTATAGGTATTGTTACGTATCACAGAGTCTTTCTCTTCCTATATCAGGCCACGAAAACTCAATGTTTGATTAAAATCTGTAAAACAATGATTCGAAAGCAAAATTTTTTTGTGTAATCTGCACCTTTAGTCCATCGTTGTAAAAACGAATAAAACAAAATACGCTTTCGTTGATGTTCAGCATTTATTTTGCAAGTAGCAATTGTGAAAACTGTCCTTCTTTCCGAATCACGAAATGCGGACAATTTTTTTTTCAATTGGTACATGTGAAATACATGTCTCGAAACTATTTTAATAGAGGTGGAGCTAAGGTTGTGATATAGAAAATTCTTTTTGCCGATTTCACTAGAAATTTAAATAGAAAAATCTTTTATCAATTTCCAAATCTTTAAAGGGCCGCGGTAGCCCAGTGGGTAGAGCACCGGGCTCGTAATTAGAAGATTGCGGGTTCGGTACTCGAGCCGGCCAAAGATCGTCGTGTACACTAATGGTGGCTGGTGCACATAAAATCTGTGGTGACCGCAATGTCCTCCTTGTTCCAATCAATACTATGCATCTGGGGGTCACCGAAGCGGGATAATCATCTCGTCCGTGAAGGATCAAAATTGTGATAGCATGTCTCCGGACCACCTCTAGGGGTCAGTGACAAGATCTTCTCCAATTTCCCATTGCGCAGCGATAGTGCGACGTAAAACCCAACCAACCAACCAAACCTTTTAAAAGAAAATATAAAGTAAAAAAAGAAAAGAAACAGAAAAGGAACTCACATATGTATTACTCATTAAAAGAAAAGAGTAATGTATTATCTCATTTATATCTAGAGAGTAACAAATTCCAACCTCTCATCGCCTTTCACTTGCAAAGAATAATCTTAAATGGCGTTTCATTACATATCTGTCTTCTATCTCATTTAAATCCAATTTCATAAAATAGTAAATTGCAATATCTCAATTCCTTTTGTTTGTAAAAGTAATTTTAAATGATGTTAATTAAAAATCTGCCTTGAAAGTCATTTAAATCAAATAAAAAGATATCTGTTAGTAAATTTTGTTCTTTATAAATTCGTAGATATTCATTTGATTCTAATAAACAGCACAAATTCGTCTATATTTTTAGAGACATTAATCGAAAATAGTATTATCAACATTATCTATAGAGTTATAACGAATATCTATAAATTGTAACGTCTTCTCGTGATGAAAAGTAACAAATCATTTGGCTTTTATTGGTACCAACTGGATTTTTAAAATAAAGCACAAAATTCTTCCTAACGTACAAAGAAGGTATATGCTGTTGTGGAGAATTTTTAAATACATTTTGGCGAGATTCTGATTGTATGGTAATTATAGACCTGCTAACTGTGATAGTTTATCCGTAATGGTATTAGGACCAGCCTTTTTTTCACACCAGAATAGTTGTAGAGTAATATTCAGCAATATGTTCTCGTGATTAAATAAGAGGACTATTGCATACTTGCCAACCATCTCATTAATAACAGTACAATTGTCAACGCCCTCTGAAAAAACGACCTTTTTCTTACACCACTATATTTTTAGAGTTATTCTCTCCAAATGTTGTTACAATTAAATAAGACTAAAATTACTCTAAAAAATTATTGGTGTGAAAAAAAGGCGGTACTAAAAATTCTACGGTTTATAATGAGATGGTTGGCAAGTATGCTATTGCTCTACAAATATTCTGGTGTGAAAAAAAGGCGGGGCTTAATATCATTACAGATAAACTAGCATAGTTAGCAGGTCTATAATTACTTCTGCCAAACATTTTTTTTTTAATCTGGACTATGTGCTCTAATCAGACCTATCTATTTTTCATCTAAATGTGGTATTTGACCCCGTGCTTTTTGTACTTCATGCATCTGTACTTAAGAATTTATTATGCGTTCGCTGTCATTCTAATAATCTCTTGCACAAGAAATTAAAGCTGTTATATAAGCTGTTATAAAGTTGTTCTATAAGCTATAATTGTTTCTTTGATTATGATAAGAATAAAACATCTCTCAAGGTATTCTGGTGTTATTGCTTTTCTTCTGCAAAATAATTCCATGTACTCAGGTATCATGGCAAAGTAATTCTGTGTTGTAAACGGGGAGAGAAAAGAAAACGATTTTATGATACAAAAAACATTATATTATTTTCCTCAGGAATTTTCCTCCCCCCCCCCTCCTCAATATGTATATGACTGCTAGTACTTCACAAGTAGTAATTGTAAAAAGAGTCATTTTTCTTCCGGAATCCGAAAAAAAAAAACAAAAAAAACTTTCTTAATTGTTAGTTGAAAATGCATGCTAAGCATAATCAAATGTGTAAATATTCTTTTTTTTTTTTTTGGAAAAAATAGAAAGGGTGCAGAAAAAGTTGTTTTCTGATCAATCTTTTTACAGATTTTAAACAAACTTTGAAGAATTTTCGTGTACATTCTTAGGCCAAGGATAATTATTTTCTTTCCCTCTGTCCTCTTTAGCACAACCCCCCCCCCCCCACAGGTAACACTGACTGTAATTTTTCATAAACAGTAGGTGAAAGTTTTCTCGGTAAATTTTTATAAAAAGTGACATTTACACAAAGTTTCATTGGTAGTAGGGTAAATGTAAAAAGAAATCATTTTATTTCAATCTCCCCCCTTCCAACCTCACAGCAATATATAACACTCAATTTAATTTTAATAAAGAGTAAGTGATAGCTGTATAAGACATCATTAAAATTAGTAAGAAAAAATTTATCGCTCTGTGCCCCTCTCCTAAGTTAGCCTCCATCAACAAATATGTGTAACACTTTAATTTTTATAAATGATAAATAATTGTTTTACAAAGTTCCATTAAAATCATTAGAAAGGTGATAGAAAAACAATTATTTCCTTTCAACAAGACATACTTATTTCCTTATTACGTGAACTTCATTGCCTACTTCATTACTGCATATCTATTATATGCTTGAAATGATTGAACTTCATTAAAATGCACATAAAATAATTTTTTCTCATTCATTGTAACGTAACAATACTTTTGACTGTCTCTGTTAATGAACAAAAAATGCTACAGGTTACATTTAAAATAGGCATCATGCTGTAGTAAATGTCAATGATATATCAAAATTAGGGCAATCCGAATACATTTAAGACTGTTAGAGCACGGCCAGACAGCCTGCTAAACCGAAGTCCTAAACAAACACATTTATCTATTTTGGAAAGTATTAAAAATGCTCAAAAGTGACTAAATGTCAATACAAAATTACAATACTGAGTGATCATACAGTTTCTATTATTTCTCTCAGTGAACTTAATGTGAAAATGGATAAACAACTTGTTCTTCACGATTCAAACCAATAAATACAATTACGAGAGAAAGGGGTGTGGGGGGGGGGGGTATTTCACTTTACAACATGGGATAAAAGATGCTTTTTCATGTGGGATGCGGTTATTCTCCCCTATGAAGCCATCGTTCCATCCCTGGAGCACTTTGGCGTAGGCGTGCTATCCTTTTACCCTTAGGGTGCGTTCAAAAACTAGCAACAGAAGTAGAGTGACAAAAACATAAATTATCCATTGTCTGAAAGTGATCCTTGAAATTTTGCACATGTTTAGAATGAAGGACATTACTTTTTATTGTTCTTTTACAAAAGAGACCCAAATTACACATGCAATTATCTCAGTAATAGGTTTGTCAGAACAGAAAACTTCTATTCCAGCTTCGCAACAACTCAAATACACATCAAAGAAATTTGAATGGAGCCCGCCCTTGTCGCCCTGCAGTCGCTAGTATTTGAACGTAGCTTTAGGAGTGTCATCCTGTCACCCCATTTTGGTGCCCCTAGGGGTGTCACCACAAAAACATGCTTTTTACTCTCAGTGGGTGCTATGTATTACACTCCTTCTCATATTTATAAGGACACTTTATATTTTGAAATAACAATGTAAAAATGATTGTGAACAAGATTATACTCAGTGCACTTATATACCTAGTATTCTAAAAACCAAAACTGCTATAATTTTTTTAATATGAAACAATATTAATAAAAAATAATGCAAAATATTTTTTTCTCCACGTTTTTAGGTGTTCATAATTATAGGGACAATCAAGATTTTTTCATTTTATTTAACTTACAAGCGGATAAATTACAGTTGACATGCGAATTCGTTAACTACTGGGCTAGATTAATTCATATATAAGCATCAATTTTTCTTGGACGGACATTACTGATAATTCCTCGAAAAAAAGAACGTTCATGTAGTGAAGTATGATAAATGTGTTTTTTATGTGGAAGGATAATTTCAATCCGCCAAATTTCTAATGAAATTCGAAGATCTAAAATTGCTGAAGGAAATGTGATCAAACGTTGAACTGCTGGTTCCATAGGAGAGAGATCTGATGCAAAACCATAGTTGTTTTACAGAGATCGACGACTCATAATTCCTCTTAATGTTCCACTCATAATGACTGCTGCTAAATTTGCTCGTAATTTTTAACGAAAGGTTGGGGTCCACATTTGTGCATGTTTAAAATAATTAAAAATATGTTAAAAGGAATAAAAAACCTGTAGTAATCAATAAGCATTTAATAGGGGAAAGAACGTCTTCGTTAAATTTGGATAAAGACAATATTAAATGGTAAAATGTTGCATTTTCGGATGAAAAACATTTTATTCTTGATTAATCAAATGGTTTTAACAGTTACTGGCACGATCTGAAGATAGCGAAAGACAGAGCAGATTTTTAAAGGCATATATGAATCGGTCATTTTAAAGGTGGATCTATGGTGCTCTTGGGAGCTGCTTCTACTGAAGGCAGAATGAATTTAGTAATTTTTTCTATTATTATGAACATTAAGAGAATATCCGCAAATTTTAAACGTGGAATTATCAGATTTTTGTTAGATTTTGAAGGGTAATAATATTTTTTTCAACAAGACTTACATTTTTGCTCTACTTTTAGAGCAATAGGAAATAGTTTGAAGAAAGAAACTTCTGTATTATTGCCTTTCCCATGGCCTAAAAGTTGAAAAAACCTTAAATTATGATATTAGAAAAGTGCATGCAAGTGGAAAGCAATTTTAAATAGTTTAAATGTATTAAGAATATCATATATGCTATATGAAACGGTATTGAAACTGAATGTTAAAAAAAAATGTATATATATGTACCAGAGAGAATGTCTGACTGTTTAACCCTAAAAAGAGACCCCATAAAATATTAAGTTAAAGAATAACTGAAAAAAATTACTAAACTTTGAGCTGTCCTTATAATTGTGAACACCTGAAAAATCATCTTTTTACCATATTTAAAGTTTTTTAAGATAGAAAAACGATAAAACTTTTTAAATATAGTCTATTAATGAAATTCAAATTAATTAAAAATATATTTGTTTAAATAATAGTGTTCAGTGTTTAGTTAATATGGAAAAACGGGTGTCCTTATAATTATGAGAAGGACTGTACATGTAATTTTAACAGTCTACCTTCAAGTATGCAGATATTGTACGATTGATTTGCACTAGTAAAGATAAAGTCACAGTCTTAGCGTATGTGCAAGTTGCCCTTCACCTTCCGGGATACCACTTTTCTACCAATACGTATTGCAAGGCACCTTAATTAACTTCAATCACCCAGTGCATGGCCAATTGGCACCCTAGCCACACTTTAAAGCCTCTTTGTCACACTAAGGTTTAAGTGATATCACCTGTTCAACTCAAGATCCCAAGTGATACCGACTTGTCACATTCAGTTTTAACAGTGTGGAGAAGTACATGCATAAATTAACGTATTATGTCAAATTATATTTTTTATAATTTAATTATCCAATAACTAATTCGTTTCAATTTTCTAAAATGTTTAGTTTTTATGTTTGTTTAAATTTTTGAAGGTTTATTTAATTCTAAAGTGATAAATTATTATCGTATTTAACCACTAATTGATAGTTTTTCAAGTATCATACGAAACATTATACTCAAACGTTTATCATCTTATCAAGAACTACAATAAAATAAGGTTAAAATATTCAAAATTATGAAATTTATGTTTAACTGAAATTCATGTGTAATGAATGCACGTTTAAATATTGTCTAAATAATCAATTAAATATTTCTACAATTTTTGTTTTCTTAATTTTCTTTTTCTGTTTAATGCAAATCTAACTCATTACATCAGATGAATATTAAATACTTACATTAACCATTTCATGTTTTCAGAAAAATATACACTAGAAATTATTCTTTTGCATATCAAAATAAAGAAAATATAATAAAGTTGTTGTAAATACTATGGAAAATAATATGAATACAATTTGCTCGTACTTCCATGTAAAAAAATATGCAATAATAACGATAATATGATTATAATATAACAATAATGATAATAATAATAATATGCGTCTGATTTCAAAATAGTCTTTTAATTGCAATTTTATTATGATTAACTTGGTTGAAAACATTTATAAATTTTAAGCTACACTAAATTATCCTAAATTCTACTCGCATAAATCATAGAGTGTGTGCCATACATAATGCAATTAATAATTCAAATTAATTCCCTAAAGTTATAAAGGATCAAATAATATCATATTTATAACATAATCGCTGTAACTCTAGTTGTTGGAGATGGCAGTGATTAAAGTAACAGCATGTGCCGCCTTTGGCTACAAGAAAACCATACATCATTTTGTTTTTGATAACTGGCTAATTATTTACGAAAATTTCTAAGGTAACGTAAAGTTATCTTAAAGAATTTAAGGCTTGTAAAAATTCCTTCAATTATTTTGGTACATGTATATAAAAGCAAAGCAAATTTGTGTTATACACTCATACATTTTTCATCGAACAAATTTGTTTAAATAGATAAATTGATTAAATAAAAAAAATTAAATATTGGTTAACATTAATATTAATTGCAAGAATTGTCTTTGACTTATAATGCGTAATATTTTCTCTACATTTCTATACTAATTATCTAACTATATTTATACGTAAAAATTTTTAATTAAAATAATATTTAATTTGTTATTATTTTTTATCTACCAAGTGGAAAATAAATAGTAATAATATTAAAATTCACCGTAAATATGCTAAGAAAACATTTTATAACCCGTAGTTTAAAATATATATACATATATTGCAATAAAAATATATGCTCAATATTTATATATATACAGTATGCCGTAAAAATGAATCCTTATAAAAATAGTTGAAGCGAAAACTTATGTTTTGTACGAAATCAAATAAGAGTAATTTCCAAAAAAAAAAAGTTTCGCGCAATTTAATTTAATTAATGTAATGAAAATATTTTCGGTTAATTAAACCGCATATTTATATAATCAACAACACATAATTAATTTAAAATAGTGTATAAATATCAATAAATTTCTCAGTTATTAAATTTTCTTAATTTTTATAATATAACATAAAAGTTTTTCCTATATTATGCAAAATAATTAAATTTTCATAATTTTCGCCCATGTTAATTTAATAAATTTTGAATATATAACTATTACATAACCTAAAATCCTCGTAAGACTATTACATAATCTACGGAGCTCTTACAGTGTATTGGAATCTTACTCATACATATATATATACCAACACAGCCACTCATATCCATTAGAAATCTAAAGTATATCTAATTGATCCATAAAAGCTGCAAAACATCTTAAGAATTTAAAATATTTAAAAATCATTACGTCTCGTAGTTAAACGAAATTTTAATCACATTAAAAACTGAGACAGACAATATACGCTGAAAGTATATACAATTTAAAACATTAAAAACACAAAACATAAATTTAAACGTTTCGAGCCTTTTACAGGCTCCTCATCAGTAAAAACATCAAATGTAAATGCTGAGAAGAACAACAGACTTTCATTAAGATAGTACAACGTATTCAGCGGGAACTGCGCATGCCTCATTAAGCGGTGAAAAATGTTGCTTTTGCCTCCAAGGCAGTAGCACGTGTTTTTTTGCACCTGATGAAGGAAGGCTACGTCCTTTCGAAACCGGTTGTGCTGGCTAAAAATTTATGGTGTGTGAAGAAGTCTTATTGTCTATTTATCGTTTGTACACCAGTTTTGCATTTAGTTTTGGAACAATCCTCATCTGCAGTGAAAAAGTAAGTAACCTTGAACAGGTTGAAAGTTGAAAAGATGTCACGTGCTTCCTTTATCTTACGGGTTATACGAGACTCTTTATCGCGTTGTATGAGTAATAGTCGCAGATTTTTCGACGCGTTATACGAAATCGCGTTTTTTGGGAGCGCGTTATACGAGATTCTACTGTATATATCATACTTGCCAACACTCTAATTAATATTCCGTAATGGTGTTAGTCCCGCCATTTTTTTCACACCAGTAAATTCTTAGAGTAATATTATTCAAATACAATTACGATTAAATCAGAAGAAAAATACTCTAAAAGACACTGGTGTGAAAAGGGAAGCGGGGCTAACAATACTACGGAATATTAATTAGTATGTTGGCAAGCATATATATGTATATATATTCTTGAAGAAAAGTTTTCTTTTGTTTGTTTAAAAATAGCTTTCCGATTTGTTCTTTTATAAAGCACAGTAGATACATTGTTTTGCAATATTTATTAAAAACGTATAAAAGTCTTGCATGATATATAATGTAATAATTATTAGATAAAAAGTGTAATTGAAAAATCTTTTTTAATCATTCTTTTCACTTCACGAAGAAAAAATAACTAGCAAATAACTTATTAATAAAATATACTATTTCTCTGTTTATTAAAACTTCTTATCATTCATCTGATTTTTTTTTTTTTTTTTTTTTTTTTTTTTTTGTGTGTGTGTGTGTGTGTGTGTTTAAGGGAGAGAAAAAAAAAAAAAGACTAACGCTTTTAATAAGTATTTTATTTTATCGGATAAGATGCTCGTTTTTTCTCTGTAGAAAATATTTAGGAAACATTAATATGTTCTTATAAATAATGATATCATTTTTTTTTTCATCTTTGCTTTCATTCAAACGTTTTCCTTGACATTTATTAAAAATTTTCCTTTAGCAATATTTTTTATCTTGATAACTTTAAAAAAATAATAAGTTTTTTTTTTTTTTTCATTTGATTTAGCCTGTCACAGTTTATAAAATATTTAACAACAAATAGTTTATTAAATATGAAGTGTATTTTTCAAAAGAAACACTTCTTTCAGATTCTCTTTGAAAATATTTATAGCATAATATAGACGAAAAAAATTAAAATATATTCATATTTAATTAAAAGAAATCGCATGGAAGGAATATGTAAATATTCCGTACTTTTAGCATTTACAATTACATTAACTTACAGTTAAATTATTACCAAAACGTCAGTATAGATCTCCATGAGGAGAGTGAAGGCTCAAAAGGATTTTGTCTGTTTGTCTGTATGTATGTATATCTCGCGATCGCAGCCTCAAAAGTTACCCTATTGACATGCAATTTGGTACACATGCTCATAGGTCAGACAGAATAATCTGTATAGTTTTTGGTGCGTATTCGTGTACTGATAGACCGCCAGGAGAAAGTTTCTGAGGGTAGAATAAAAACTATTGAGGTGATAAAAACTATTGAATTTTCAGATTATTTTTTCTGCATTCAGTTTATTTTCTTGTTTCTGTGTAATATAATATATCACTTTTAATGACAGTTGGAAAAAATAATGGTTTATTAAAAACCAAACGCATGCAAATATTATGATTACTTGCTAAAGTAACAGCACAGTAGTTGAAAAGTTAAAATTATCTACAAATACTTCAATACCAAGAGAAATTTTCTACAACACGGAATTACGATGAAATAAGAAGGAAAATGTTTTAAACATACTTTCCAACATCCTAATTAATATTCCGTAGTATTGTTAGCCCCGCCCTTTTTTCACACCAATAAATTTTTAGAGTAATATTCTCCAAATGCAATCAAGATTAAATAAGTAGAAAAATACTTTAAAAAGATAGTGGTGTGAAAAAGAAGGCAAGGCTAACAATACTAAGGAATATTAATGAGTATGTTGGCAAGTATGTTTATATATATATACTGGTGAGGAAAAAGGGCCGGGCTAACAGTACTCCAGAATATTACCACGTATGTATGAATTTATTTAACATTTACAACTAATTTAATGATATTTCTTATGTAAATGGAATGAAACGTAAAACTTAAACGTAAAAATTTAAATATTTTACAAGAAATTAAATATTTATGTGGTACACATGCAAAAGTTATTCAACTTGCAACATTTCTTAAAATAATTTATAAAATTATTTCCGTTAATAATGCAAGGGCATAATAGCATATTCATAAAAAATAGCAACATTATTAGTTTTTTTTTTGTTTTTTTTTTTTTTAACTTGCTGCAAATAAGCCAACGAAAACCTTCTTAACACTTTCGCGACCGCATGTTTTTGTCTTTTGGATAGTAAGGTTCGCCTGTGGGCCTTCTAAGTTATAATATTTAAGAACAAAATTTTTTGCATTCACATTCATATTACAAAATGATATACATTATAATTATATTCTTCCTAATCAAATTATTTATACCCATTATACATTTCACTGTAAAAATATGAGTATTCGGTATATACTTAAGAAAGAAATAACATACATATTGCAAAAGAAACGCCCACTGGCGGTGTTACAGATTTTCAAATGGCGTAAATCTATGACGTAAAGTGTTAATAAACTGGACTCTTCCATTATTAAAATTCCTTATCATTTTTTTACTGCTTAAAGGGAAAAAAAATAATAATAAATTACTCTGTAATAACCGTCTTTTATTTTACTTGAAAGATGCTCACTTTTTGACCTAAGTGTTTTTAGGAAACAATAATATGTTCTTATAAATAATGATATTTTTCTTTTTCTAAATCTTTCATTTAAACGATTTCTTTGACATTTATTAAAATTTTCCTTTGGCAGAACTTTCCTAAGTGACTTCAAAAATTGAGAACTGTGCTTTATTACTATTCTTTTTAATTTTTATTTTACAGGTTATGTAATTTTCCACTATTTATGATAGATATAAATTTACTAAAATTTTAAAGGCTTCTTTACATGAGGACATTTCAGTCAAATACCTTAAGGTTTTGAAAGTGTAAGGTAAAATAAAGTAAAAATATTATACAAATGAGTTAAATTTTTTTCTTTCATTAAAACTAATAAAAAATTCTGTATACTTAGCATTTATGATTATTTAACATTCTATATTAACTGAGTCACATTTTTTTTTGTAAAAAATTAAATAATATCCGATGTTAGTTGGGTTGGGTTTTACGTCACACTAGTGCTGCGCAATGGGCAATTGGCGACGGTCTCCGAACCACTAGAGGTGCTCCGGAGACATGCCATCACAATTTTGATTCTCCATGGAAGGGATTGCTCTCCCTCTTCGGTGACCTCCAGCGGTATAATTTTGATGAGAACATGAAGGATATTGCGGCCTCGACAGATTTTACATGCACCAACCACCATTAGTGTACACGAAGTACCCGAGTACCGAACCTGGAATCTGCCAATTACGAGCCCTGCGCTCTATCGATTGGGCTACCGCGGCCCAAATATTATTCTACAAAATTAACAATTTGCGTTCTGTGTAAACATAATTTTTTTAAGTCATAAAACAGAAAGATTATATTTTATTGCAATATTTATTTAAATATTTTTATAAAGTAATTGTTATTCGCATAAAAGAAATAAAACTATAAAATATCATAAAATAAAACAATACTTTATTCATTCATTTATTTATTATTTTATAATACAAATATACTTAAAATAAATAAATAAATAAATAAATAAATAAATAAATAAAGTTTCTTCAGTTATTAATTTTCTTTACATCTCTCTCTCTCTCTCTTTATTTATTTATTTATTTTATTTTATTTTATTTTTTTTTTTAATCTAAGTAAAATAGAGTTAAAAGTTTGTCATTGTATCTGTATGAATTTTTTTCCTGGGTTATTTAATTTTTGTTTAATCGGATAATTGGTTCAAAAGATATTAAATAAAATCCCCATTTTAACTTTAAAATTGTCAAAAATGGAAAAACAAATTGATACCAAAAATAATAAATTTCTTTTTATGTCGGAAAAAAAAAAAACAGGAATTTTTATTAATTTATTTATTTTTTAATGATTAAAATGAATTTGAGAAAAATCGTGCTAATGAAATGAAACAGTATCAGTATAGAATCCCTTTGCAAAATTTGCCCTGTCGTACTTTTTTTTTTACTTTATTTCTTTCTTTTTTTGTGGAATTATGTTTTTTACTTACTAGAGGCACTCACGAACTGTGACACTTTCATAGCTGCCAATATTTAAATTTTTTCAGGAGTAATTTTAGCCCCGCCTTCTATTTCGTACCACTTTTTGTTTAAGTAATTTTTCTTATTTTATCGAAGTTATGTATTGAAGAAAATTTTTCTATAAATAAAGTGGTGCGAAATAAAGGCGGAGCTAAAAGTACTCCGGAATAAATTAAAATATTGGAAGCTATGCACTCTGATTGTAACCAAACTTTACTGGTAGTTAAAGGGTATGGAGATATACACTCCTACGAACTTTCATCAGTAAGCGTTCCTTCGAACAGATATTGATGAAGAGAAGAGATGTTGATGTTGATGCTTAAATTTAGAACTATATATATATATATATATATATATATATATATATATATATATATATATATATATATATATATATATATATGTATATATATATATATATATATATATATATATATATATATATATATGTATATATATATATATATATATATATATATATATATATATTCAGTATTGTGACGTTTTTCAATTTATCTCTCTCTTATTGACCTTTCTATTTTCCCCCCGACCATACACACGTCTGCACATGCAGATTTTTCTTGTTCTAAAATTTATTTATTATTACGATTTTTTTTTTTTTTTTTTTTTTTTTTTAAGATTTGAAAAATATCATTGAGCCTTTATAAAGAGAGATTTCAATTAGAATTTTGAATGGTTTATTTAATTCCTATTTTATTATATAGCATGGTAACATGAAGCGTATCAAGCAGATAATATTAGAGAAAATAGCTAATACCAATATTGATATGCAATATAATCTGAAATAAAATTTAAATAAATAAATCTACAGTGCGTCTTTTCTGTAGGGGGGGGGGGATAGAAATATCAAATAGAGATAAGTCTCCTCCGCGGAGGTTCAAAATTGTAATGCCATGATCTCTGCACCATCTTTGGGGTGCTATTTATTCATTACTCACGCAGTACTAGTGCGACGTTAAACCCAACCAACCAAATAGATATAAACTGAATGGTATCACAATATTAGAAAAAAAAAAAAAAAAAAAAAAAAACAGTTCAACTTCAAACACCAGTACTTCTGTTCTGAAGTAGCGATTGTCAACATAAATTGGTCGGATTATATATACCTTCACACCCCTAACTGTTTGTCAAGTTTGTTTAAGATTGGTGCGTCACAGTTCGTGAGTGTTACATGTTAGGGGGAAAAAAAGGGGGGATTAAGATTTTTTTTTTTTTTTCTTAAGAAAAATCTAGTGCTGTTAATAATTGTTTTTCAATTTTCTTGATAGGATGTTCACTTTTTATACTAAGTGATTTTAGAAAACATTAATATACTCTTATAAATAATTATGTCATCTTGTATTTTATTCTTCTCTTACGATCAAACGCTCTCCTTGACATTTATTAAAAATTTCTTTTTACCAAAGTTTTCATCATAGATGACTTTTAAAAAATAAATAAATAAACAAATAAAAATTTCAATATTTCACAGTTTTTTTTTTTTTTTTTATGTGATATAACTTGTCATTATTTATACAAGATTTAATTATAAATTATAATGCTTTATTGAATATCAAATGGAATTTTAACGGCCCTATTCACTTACCGTCGCCAGAAGCCCGAGCCAATGTTATTCTATGGGGAAATTTTCTTTACAAATAACTTATTAACTAATACATATTTTTAAATTCTGGTTTCACATTCAGAAAATTCCCAACTGTTAAATTGACGGACCTTATTTAAAAATGTATTTTTTTTATATTTTTAATATTTTATTTTGAAATTGCAAAATGATAAAAAATCACGTGTTGAAAATTCATATTTTGCAGCTTCAAAATAAAATATAAAAAATTAAAAAAATATTTAAAAAAAAAAAAAAAAAAAAAGGTCCGTCAATTTAACAGCTGAGAATTTTCAGAATGTGAAAACGGATTTACTAGCAAAACCCTGGTTCGGGAACGAATCGAATTCCGAATGCGGGACAAATTTCAAAATCAAACTCGAATTGTACAAAACTCAGCCTGATGCTGCCTGCGTGCCAATAGATCAAAGTTTGCTAACGAAACCATTTTTTTTAATTCGTGAAATCAGTTAAGGTAGTGAACCAACGAAGGCTTTTCTCACTTCGCTGGTCACTATATTTAAAGGAAACTCTTTTCTATATCGCTTTACAAACAAAAATAAAATTTAAAGAAATCATGAAATTGCTTTAAAGCTCGCTTTGGTTTCCCGTTGGTTTGTGTTATTTTTATTATTTTTATTATTTATTTCTTTTCTTTTCGTTTTCCTTTCCTTTCCATATTTACTGAATTCGATTCTTTGCTTTACAATATCACGTGATTGAGCAGACGACTATTTTATTTATTTAACGTTCATTTATATTTCCATTAATTTTTTTGAAACCCTCGTGCGTCTTTATCTAATTTTTTTTTTTTTACTCCATTTTCAATTTTCATTTTTCATGTACATAAGTAAAATATTTTACAATTTTTTATATTTCTCGTGAAAGCATATTTAATTTCATGTTTGAAAAAAAAAAAAAAAAAAAAAAAAAAAAAGTATTTTTTTTTTTCTTTTTAGCAACAATTAAAATTTATTTTAAATGTCCACATTTAAAGCTTTTACCAGGTTATTATTTTCACATTTTAATTAATTTAAAAAAATGTAATCAAAATTTCGTTACATATAAGGTATCAAATGAAAGGGACATTTTTTCTGAATCCGTTGGTTTAATTAACTTATCGATCGGACTGGCAACATTTTTTTAAATTAACTAAAGTATGAAAAGCTGGTGGCAGCAACACGCAGACAAACAGAAGAAAACCTCTCTTAGCCAATCAACTTGCTTCCAGCCACGGACTTACAGGAAAAAACTCTCTTAGCCATTTACATATAGAGAGATAGCAATTAGTATTGAAATTATAAACGGCGATTATCGACCATGTAATCTTAGAAGTAGGGGATATCTTCTAGTGCGGGTATATCATTCGGTTATAATTATTTTTAAATAATTTTTTCATGCTGCGGTTTATCTTCCGCCGCAGGTTATGTACTCGAAATTACGGTAATTATAATGTATATCCATTCGTAACATAAATGTGAAAGCAGAAAATTTTGTCCTTAAAACTTTTTAACTTCAGATTATAACACCTAAAGGCGGAGTTTGCTGTCAAAAAAGACAAAAGCATGCGGTCACGAAGTACATAAATATACTGGTGGAAGAATTTGGGAAAAAAATTCGACTGCCGCAGTCTGTCATGGCTGTGAAAAGATTAGAATCATTCTTTTATTGCTCCCATTTT
Source organism: Salticus scenicus (assembly GCA_963930645.1). Classification (NCBI taxonomy): domain Eukaryota; kingdom Metazoa; phylum Arthropoda; class Arachnida; order Araneae; family Salticidae; genus Salticus; species Salticus scenicus. The sequence goes on along the minus strand of OZ005658.1, from coordinate 191,034,967 downwards.
ATCTCATTCAAAAATTAAGTTTTTTGATATATATATATATATATATATATATATATATATATATATTATAAGCTCAATTATTTCATTTCACGAAATTTTTAGTATTTTAATTTTCAATTTCTAACAGAAATATTTAAATTTGTAAAAAATGAAATAAAATGAAAAAGAAAAAGAAAGAAAGAAAGAAATACTCACTAAGTTAAAAGACAACATTTCTTCATGAATTATTGATGTTCAAAATACTAAAATTTCTACAGATATTTAAGAAAAGAGTTTCTTTTTTATATATATTTTAGAGGTGAAAGAGGAAGGTGGGGGGTTACTTAATAGAACCTATTTAATCAGAAATGGATTTTGCAATTTCTTTACAAAGAAAAGTATTCAAAATAAAAATTCAAATACAATCAATATAAAAATTCAAAATATAATCAATTCAATATTTATAGAATAATGTTGAAATATTTAAAAACTAGGAGTAAAATTTTTCACGATTTAATTATAATTTCATTTCATTAAAGTAAATTTAAGTTATTATAAAGCTCATTTTAGTATAGAAAAAATTAGTCTGCAATCATTTAATTCCAATGTTTTTTTTCCTACTTTAGTGGGTGTTAACCAGCCAAATTACGCGAATTAAAACAACATTTTTTTTTTTTTTTTTTTTTCAAATCTAAATCGTAAAACAATACATACAGTACGCGTAGTACTTTGATAGAATAGTAAATTGGTGAAGAATTTCTTTTTTTTTTTTTTTTTTCTTCCTATTACCTTTTGGTTTATGGGGGTCTGAAAATGTCATTTTTGTCCTTTTTCAGACATTTCAGGGGACTGCAAGCATTAAAGGGTTAAATAAGTACACATATACAATTACATTATCTCATTAGTGTGATCCCAGAGATTAATTTATGTGACATTTTATTTTGTGGTTTTGTTCCCTAAAAGAGTTTTTCACTATCGAAATTGACGAAAATTTGTTGTTTGACCTTGAAGTTTGACCTATTGTAATTATTTTAGTTATTAAGGTACAAGAGTGTAACTACGCCTGTGATACCTTTATCTTATGTACTTTGATACTAATATTTGAAATTAGCACTCATAAATTTAATTCAAAGGGATTTGTGTCAAAATATAAATGTCTAATATTTCCATTTTTGACCAGACGAACGACATTTGATGACCTGTGTAAAATTCCAGGTTTGTAGTAGAGAAAAAGTTAAAGTTGTTTTGAGCATCTCTCATAAGTGACTATAAGGGACATAAGTATTTAAAAAAAAGAATGGTCGAGCAACACACCTCTTTGAATTTATATGGATGGATGACCCCATAAAGCATTAACCTATATTTAACGAACCTTCCACACAGCGAACTTTTTTACTGGATTTAGCGACTTCGTTAAATAGAGGTCTAATATATATATATGTTACCATTAAAGCTCGGAATCCGTTATTGTGCAGATTACCTAGCTAATCTGCAGATTAAATAAATTGACCTGTTAAAATGCGGAATCAAAAGTTTTCCGCATTTTAACTAGGTAATCAGCACATTAGCGGCTTTTGTGCCGTTAAAGTTGAAATGTTTGTTTTGAGCCTTAGTTTTTTTTTTTTTTTTTTTTTTTCATTCACTATGACGTCAAACAGTCATGTGATACAGATACGCGAATGACTTTCAAACACAAACTAAAACTTGTATCCCTTCCGCTCCACTATGATAAACGCAAACACAAATCGTGAAGCATCCAAAGGAACTTTTGAACATCGAAGCCGTGATTAGGTTTCTTTTTATGACCAACACAAAATTTAAAGTAACAAGTAAGTTATAATTGTTTTAATTTTGATTTTATTTCTTCTCTTTTCTAATTCTGTCAGTGTAAGTTTGATAAGGGTCTGCATTTTATTAATAAAATCTAATCTTAATTAAAAGATCCCTCTCGTGAAACTTCATTTTGAATTATGAATATTGAATTTACAACGCAGTAATTATTTTCTTCCGAAATAAAACTATTAAACCACAACTTTTTAAAACTAATTTATTTTAAAATTGATTTAAATTACTGTTACTTCCTGAAATATATATATATATATATATGTATATATATATGTTAATTTTTAACTCTGAAAAATATGGCATTCAATATTATGGCGGCATTATTTAATAAATACTTAATATGAAATTTTTATGCATTTTTTCGCATTTCATTACTTTTTTTTTTTTTTTTTTTTTTTTTTTTGTCTTTTTCAATTTCAAGTTTCCTTTATATATTTTATATATCATGATTATATTTTTATTTTTTAATTTTGTTCGCTTTTTCAGATAATGTCGTTGTAGTTTATCACATAAAATGTGTTAATAAAGTTTTTTTTTTTTTTTTTTTTTTTCTTAATTTATTGTAAAATTAATATATTTGCTAAACTTGTACAGATATATACATGCTGCAAAATATAGTTTAATAAAGCATTGGAAAACTGCCATTTTAATTTTCATGCGTTCTAAAAATTATTAAAGCAGTCTTAATTATTTGAAGTACTTCTTAAATAATGCTTCAGATTTGCCTAATTTAATATTTCTTTAGCGAATTAAAAATTGGTGCATAACTTAAAAAAAATTGTAATAGCAATATTAGTTGTTATTAAAACATTTTTTTAAAATTTAAATGGCTAAATATTTTTATTTTGAAAAGAAATCGTTACTGTATTACAATTCTAACATTCATTTATAAAATAGAATTTATTGAAAGCTATTAAAGTTAATATATTTCATATTAAAAATGCATAACATCTTCAAACTTACTATATGGACAGAATAAAAAAGATGAAATAAATAAAAAATAAAATAAAAATATATATAACTTTAAAAGACATAAAAATTAAAACACATACAGATTAAAATAAGTAAAGAAAGACAGAATAAAAAAGATGAAATAAATAAAAAATAAAATAAAATATATATAACTTTAAAAGACATAAAAATTAAAACACATACAGATTAAAATAAGTAAAGAAAGACAGAAAAGAAAAGAAAACTAATATTTTTATTCTTTTTCGAAAGAAAAAAAATATATACTGTATGCAACACAGCGTGCTGTAAAATTACGACACCAGAGATCTTATTTTCACTTTAACGAGTGCCTAGTAGGTAATGTGCAGATTATCTAGGTAATTTGAGAAATCAAACACTTTTCTTCACTTTAACGGATCACCCTAATTAATTTGCAAATTACCTTGCCAATCTGCAGATTAACTGATTTCTGCACTTTAGCGTTGACATATATACATATAGGGTAAGTGCACCAATGATTGACACTTTTAGAGTAATCCCTGATGTTTTTAATGTTCTTAATGTTTTTAATGATGTTTTAATCAGAAAATATTTTTAGAAATCTTAAGTTAGTACATATGGTATGAAAGACATTCAGAACCACATATATGTTAAAATATATACATTTGATAACAATTTTTCTTTTTATGAATTTTTATTTCACACCCACTCAATGTTCCAGTAATTGACACTGCCAGTTTTTCATTTTATCAGTAATTGGCACCCTATGCTCCAGTGTTTGACGCTGCTAGTTATTCATTTTACCAGTTATTAGCACCCTATGCTCCAGTATTTGACATAAAATGTTAAAATTCTTATATGTAAAATATATGGATTTTATTATTTTTCTTATTTATTAATTATTTCGGGATAGATGTCAATTACTGTAGCATGCCAATCACTGGAGCACCTACCTATATAGTTTTTTTTTTCTTTTTTTTTTTTTTTTTTTTTCAGTTTTATATTGTGTTGCAATAGTTCTTAAAATAATTTATGAGAATATTTTTGTGAATCGCACAAAACTATAGTATATCACATAAAAAAAAACATTATTTTAAGATTTTTTTTTTTTATTATTATTATTTTTTGCAGCTACCGAAAATCGAACTAAAAAATCTTCTCACTAAAGTAAACTGGGTTTTATAATAATTATTTCTTCAATTATTATAACTTCTATCTTTCTTTAACTTCTTTTATTTATTTATTTAAACTATTGAAAAACTGCTACTTTTAATAACCGTCTTTTATTTTACTTGATAAGACGCTCTTTTTTTTTTGTCACTAAGTGTTTTTTGGATACATTAGTATGTTATAAAAATAGCAATATCTTTTTTTTTTTTTTTTTTTCAGTCAAACGTTTTCTTTGACATTTATTAAAAATTTTCCTTTAAAAAAACGTTCGTTATTGATGACTCGAAAAAAGAAAATTTCAAATATTTCAAAAGCTGTGCGCGTTTTCTTTTCTTTTCTTTTTTTTTTTTTTAACTGCTATTTCCGTGTGATATAATTTGTCACTGTTTATGAAAGATTTAAGATAAGCGTTTATTAAATATCAAATGTATTTTTAAACAAAAATCTTTCAGTTTAAGGCTTTGAGAGAATATTTAAAGCATTAAACGAAGAAAATTAAAACCGCATCCAAATTAACTTAAAACTTCTATTTAGTACAGTCGGTAACAAAAGTGTCCGAACATTAGCAAAAATTCCTATGTAAAAAAAGTACGCTTAATACAGTTTTGCTAAATAAATCCTTGTTGAATCCTGTTCTTAGACTGACTAAGAACGGGATTCTACAAGGATTTATTTAGCAAAACAGTATTAAGTGTAATTTTTTTTACATAGGTATTTCCGCTAGTGTTCGGACACTTTTGTTACCGACTGTATAATGACTTAAATATTCTTGGTTTTCAGCATTTATATTTAAGTTAAGTATGTTTCTTTATTAAAAACCCGGATAAACTATTACTTCAGAAACGCCAAAGAAAAATATTTGAGATGCATACAGCTGTTTCGGTAGCCTTAAGCGTACTGTCTTCAGTGCAAAAAGAATTCTGAATCTGGAGACGTGCTTGTATATATAGGAGAGGGACCGAATTTAGTTCAACCATAGTCCAGGCAACGAAGGCCAAAATTTGACGAATAGAGGAAAAAAATTGTGTAGTTTTGAAATTTTACATACTCATAGCTGAGAGGGTCCTGAACAACATACTAAAAGTCCCCGTCCGTGGGGGGTGAGCGGGGGGCAGGGGGGGCAATTAAGTGGGGCAATTTTCAGTTTTTATAAAATATCTTAAAAACTATCGCATTTAGAGAAAAAATGTCAATTACAAAATTAATCTACGTAAAATTTCCTACAAAAATGTATATTACATTTTGTTTGTACGATCATTAGTTTAGAAGATATAGGGAGATGAAATAACACATTTTCTTGAAAAATTCTTTTTTGCAATAGTAAAATCAACTAAAGTGTGCAATTAAAAGGGTTCTTGTCAAATATTTTCTAATGTAAAAAACAAATATATACATAGGGAATATGCAAGGATAATACAGCATGTTTTGTAAGTTTTAAATAATTTTAAGGCTAGTAGGCGCAAGTGGCGGTTTGAGTAAAAATCTGGATAAGTCCAGTCAAAATAGGAAAAATAGAAAAAAAAATCGTGTAGTTTTGAAGTTTTGCACACTCATAGCCGAGAGTGTCCTGAACAACATACTAAAAGTCCCTGCCCGTGGGGGTGAACGGGGGGGCAGGGGGGCATTTAAGGGGGGCAATTTTCAGTTTTTATTACATATCTTAAAAACTATCGCATTTACAGAAAAAATGTCATTTACAAAATTAATCTATGGAAAATTCCTACAACAATGTATATTACATTTTGTTTGTACGATCATTAGTTTAGAAGATATAGGGAGATGAAATAACACATTTTCTTGGAAAATTCTTTTTTTTGCAATAGTAAAATCAACTAAAGTGTGCAATTAAAAGGGTTCTTGTCAAATATTTTCTAATGTAAAAAACAAATATATACATAGGGAATATGCAAGGATAAAACAGCATGTTTTGTAAGTTTTAAATAATTTTAAGGCTAGTAGGCGCAAGTGGCGGTTTGAGTAAAAATCTAGATAACGAAGACCCAAAACCGATCAACATAAAAAAAATCGTGTAGCTTAGAAATTGAGCACAGTTATAAAGTTAAGTGCCCTGAATAACATACTAAATGTCCCTAACCATGGGGGGGGGGCATTTAAAGGGGGCACATTTCAGTTTTTATTAAGTATCTTGAAAACTATCGCATTTAGAGAAAAAAAGTCTCAAAGATGTAAGATTTTTTTTAATGTTGATCAGTTTTGGGTCTTCGTTATCTGGATTTTTACCAAAACTCCACTTGCGCCTACTAACCTTAAAATTATTTAAAACGTACAAAACATGCTGTATTATCCTTACATATTCCCTATGCATAAATTTGTTTTGTACATTAGAAAATATTTTATCAGAACCCTTTTAATTCCACAATTTAGTTGATTTTACTATTGCAAAAAAAAAAAAAAAAAAAAAAAAAAAAAAAAAGAATTTTTCAAGAAAATGTGTTATTTTGTTCCCCTATATCTTCTAAACTATTGATCATACAAACAAAATAGAATATACAATTTTTTTAGGAAATTTCACGTAGATTAATTTTGCAATTGAGATTTTTTTTTCTCTAAATGTACTTAATAAAAACTGAAATGTGCCCCCTTTAAATGCCCCCCCCCATGGTTAGGGACTTTTAGTATGCTATTCAGAGCACTTAACTTTATAACTGTGCTCAATTTTTAAGCTACGCGATTTTTTTTTTTTTTTTTTTAATGTTGATCGGTTTTGGGTCTTCGTTATCTAGATTTTTACTCAAATCGCCACTTGCGCCTGCTAGCCTTAAAATTATTTAAAACTTACAAAACATGCTGTATTATCCTTGCATATTCCCTATGTATATATTTGTTTTTTACATTAGAAAATATTTGACAAGAACCCTTTTAATTGCACACTTTAGTTGATTTTACTATTGCAAAAAAGAATTTTTCAAGAAAATGTGTTATTTCATCTCCCTATATCTTCTACACTAATGATCGTAAAAACAAAATGTACTATACATTTTTGTAGGAAATTTTGCGTAAATTAATTTTGTAATTGATAGTTTTTCTCTAAATGCGATAGTTTTTAAGATATGTAATAAAAACTGAAAATTGCCCCCCTTAAATGCCCCCTGCCCCCCGCTCACCCCCCACTGGCGGGGACTTTTAGTATGTTGTTCAGGACCCTCTCGGCTATGAGTGTGAAAAACTTCAAAACTACACGATTTTTTTTTTTTCTATTTTACCTATTTTGTCTGGACTTATCCAGATTTTTACTCAAACCGCCACATGCGCCTACTAGCCTTAAAATTATTTAAAACTTACAAAACATGTTGTATTATCCTTGCATATTCCCTATGTATATATTTGTTTTTTACATTAGAAAATATTTGACAAGAACCCTTTTAATTGCACACTTTAGTTGATTTTACTATTGCAAAAAAGAATTTTTCAAGAAAATGTGTTATTTCATCTCCCTATATCTTCTAAGCTAATGATCGTACAAACAAAATGTAATATACATTTTTTAGGAAATTTTACGTAGATTAATTTTGTAATTGACATTTTTTCTCTAAATGCGATAGTTTTTAAGATATTTAATAAAAACTGAAAATTGCCCCCCTTAATTGCCCCCCCCTGCCCCCCGCTCACCTCCCACGGGCGGGGACTTTTAGTATGTTGATCAGGACCCCCTCGGCTATGAGTATGCAAAATTTCAAAACTACACGATTTTTTTCTTCTATTTTTCCTATTTTGACTGGACTACCAATAGGATTACGGGAAACGTGGGGAGTGTGGTCAATAGTAATTTAGGAACGCTAGCTGTGTAAACAGTAGAAAAATTAAGAAAATGTGGACGGAATGTAAAATTTCCAACAATCAGACAAATAGGGAACAGCGAAATCACAATTTACAAGGTTTTTAAATTTTTTATAAATATGAAAAGCTTCAAAGAAAGCGAGTTCATGGATGGATTTAGGTCTGTAAATTATTTTAGCTGAATTAAATATAAAATTATGATTTTCCTCCCAGCAATGTTTAGAAATAGCCGATTTATTGGTTTCTTGTTTACGGACGTAATTCATATGTTCTTTTAGACGAAATTTAAGACCGCGTTTAGTTTGACATATATATGATAAACCACACTGACGGGAAATATTATAAATGCCCCAAGAATTATGCATATCAATGGGATCTTTTAACTGTGAAAAGGTGAGTTTATTGGAAGGCGAAAATATTATTTTAAAATCATACTGTTTGAGAATTTTAGCTATGGTTTGACTGGATTTAGGAAAATAGGGTAAAACAATAGTTTTTTTTTTTTTTTAGTCTTCTCCCGGTCCAGGCATTATTTTCCCTCAGTCGGAAAAAAATAATTTCAATAAAACAATATTTATATTAGAAGAGACTGATTTAGTAGACGAAATACGAGGGAGTTGTAATTTTTGAATATCTTGTCTATAATGGAAGGGTCATAACCTCTGTCAATTGCAATGGCTTTCAGGTATTTAATTTCAGATTTTAAGGCTACCGACACAGCTGTATGCATCTCAAATATTTTTCTTTGGCGTTTCTTACTTAGTAGTTTATCCGGGTTTTTAATATTCCAACGCCAAGTCTCCTGTTATTATATGCTTCTTTATGCAATAACCTCTGTGAAAAGTTTAAAATAACGTTCAAAGTATAGTGACTAAGCTAGAGTAATTTCATGTAGATGCCACGCTTTCCAGTTTCAAAAACAGATTGATCACCACTATTTTTAAAGAGGAATTTGTCACATATATTTATTATATAAACTTAAACTATTTATAAAAGAACTCTGGTATGAAGTCTCCTATTAAAAACGGAAGATTTGGCAACTATGCCTTTGTAAAGCATAATGCATAGTGTAATATTTAAAAGTGTGAAAGATTTGTTCAATTATATAACTGTATTTTGCGTAATAGAATTTTGATTCAGTTTTTTTATATAACATAAATTTAACTAAATATTTCATTGCGGGTCGCGGATAGGGTTGGAGGTCAAAAGTTATTCTGCGGGTCGGATGCGGGTCACTTTACTCGACCCGCGTAGGTCTCAAATTCAAATCATGTCTGTTTTTTCTCATATCTGTGATATTATCTGCATGAGTAAAACGTAATGGAGTAAAACGTAAACTGGTGTTTTCATGTATACAAAATACCACGTACTTTAGAATGTATAAAACGGGAAAAAAAGGCTAAAAATACACAGAAGAATCGCGCTTTAGAAAGAAACAAAACGAGGAAATAGAGTTAAAACTACACAGAAGAAAGTATAGGGCGAATCATTAAATACATAATACATTAAAATAGATTACAGGTGCCCAATTATAGAGCTGTTGTTTATGGTAAATAAATAAGGACTTAAAATGTAACAATTACGATAAATAATTTCCTTCCTACATTTTTATTTATTTATTTATTCTTATTTATTTATTTATTTTTATTTTTATTTTTTTAATTTAGAAAAATGATTTCAAAACAAGGACTGCCCTCGAATTTCGAGTACATATGGTAACAATAGCTCAAAGAAATCATAAATTACTATGCAGTATAAATAGAAAGATCTTTTGACGTTTTATATTTATACTTAAACAAAACTTATATTTTTACGTTCGTATTTTTTGCTTTCTCTTATCCATAGGGTCGAGAAAGTATTGTTTTAGGGTCAAATTTTCGAACGTGAGTTTTTGTTATATTTACATGTTCTGAGGTCCCCTGAATACGAAAATCATGTTTTTAGCGAATGGTCTGTGGTCTGTCAGTCTGTCTGTCTGTGTGTCTGTTATCAGCATATCTCAAGAACAAATAGTAGCAGAAATTCAAAACTCGGTATTCTAAATGTGTATCATATAGGGATGCTAAAGTAAGCTTTTCGTTGAGATGAAGCAAATGGTTCGTGTACAGGGACACTCAAAAATATTCAAATACAACGTCTATGGAGGAAATTGCAGGTAAGTAGAATTTAACATCTATAGACCACACTAAACCAAATCAAACGAATATATATTTTTGCAATAGAGATAGTCAACTGGGAAAAAATTTTGTGTATGTAGGAGCCTCGCCACCCCCCTGAGAAGGAAGTCCCCCCTCTAGGGTGTAAATTTTCATAATGGGTATCTTTCAAAAGAGCTCGCCAATACCTTTAAAACGAATGGTTGAACCATCGATCTGCGATAATTTAAAATAAAGTTATCGATTTTTTTCATTTTTAACATTTTTTTTTTTTTTTTTTTTTTTTTTTTATGTAATATTGAGAATAAATTCAACTTTTATATATATATATTTAGTGTTATACTACTTTTCTGATATGGAAATCGTCTGCATTATCATAAAATATAATTTTTTTAAAATAATAATTTTAATAAATTATTTTTTAAAAACAGAATTATTTTTTAATAACCTAATTAAATTCTATATAACTTTGGGTGCATTCATGAAACGGGCGGTTGAGGGGGATGGTAGCCCCCCCCCCCTCACATTGAACTAATTATCATATAAAACTCCTCCAAAGCCTAATTTGAATTGTTTAACATAGGTTTACATAACAGTACTCGTTATCTTACCTCTTAATCTCCAACCTGTATTTATAGTATTAAATTTCAGGGTAAGAGGAAGTCGTGTGAGTGACACACCAGATTATTATATAACATAAATTTAATAGGATAGGATTGAAGATCAAAAGTTATTCTATGGGTCAGCTGCGGGTCACTTTACTCGAACCGCGCAGATCTCAAATTGAAATCATGTCTGTTTTTTCTCATATGTGTGATATTATCTACAAGCAAACTGGAGTAAAACGTAAGCTGGTGTTTTCATTTATACAAAATACCACGCACTTTAGAATGTATAAAACGGGAGAAAAAGGCTAAAAATACACAGAAAAATTGCGCTTTAGAAAGAAACAAAATGAAGAAAAAGAGTCAAAACTACACAGAAAAAAGTTTGGGGCGAAACATTAAAAACATAATACATTAAAACAGATTACAGTCTCCCAATTATAGAGCTGCTGTTTATGATAAATAAATAAGGACTTAAAATGTAACAATTACGATAAATAATTTCCTTTCTACATTTATTATTTATTTATTTATTATTTATTTATTTATTTACTTTAATTTAGAAAAAGGATTTCACAACAAGGACTGGCCTCGAATTTCGAGTACATATGGCTACAATAGCTCAAAGAAATCATAAATTACCATGCAGTATAAATATAAAGCTCTTTGGAAGTTTTATATTTATACTTTAAAAAATACTTATATTTTTACATTCGTATTTTTCAATATGTAAAAAACTTAACCTACAAATTGAAATATTATCCAATGCAAAATCAAGGGTTTGTGTTCAATACAAATATGCTGATCTTAAATATTTAACAAACAGCAATTTATTTAAAATTATTATCTTGTTGTTTGTACTTCTTTAATTTGAAATAAGCAAAAAAAAAAAAAAAAAAAACATTTTTTCACAAATGTTATTCTTTGTCACTATCAAAATTAAAACCCTTTCAAACAAAAATTCTGTATTTCCAAAATCCCTTAGAAAGTTCTCCCCTTAAAGTATCCTGCTCATGCAAAGATCCTTCGAGTAAAAAATTAGCATTAACTCGCAACAAATTCAGCATCCTTAAATTGTTCATTTATTTAAATTACTAGCTGGCTTCACCAAATAGCTGGACAGAGACCCATGAAAACTTTTACAAAAAACATGCTCTCGGACGCCTTAAAGTGTTCATTTATTTAAATTACTAGCTCGCTTCCCCAACTAGCTGGCCAGAGACCCATGAAAATTTTTACAAAAAACATGCCCTCGGACGCCTGCGGTGCCAATCGTAATTTGTTCTCGGTAAAAGTCGTATAATATTAAAATATTAAAAATTCAAATATTTTTAAATAAAATCTAAACGTAGCTCTAGTTCAACGTAAAATACACTCAAATCAATGAAAATCAAATAAACCAATCAATTCTCTCGTAATTCCTCATAACGTAGCTCTAGTTCAACGTAAAATACACTCAAATTATGAAAATCAAATAAACCAATCAATTCTCTTGTAATTCCTCATAACGTAGCTCTAGTTCAATGTAAAATACATTCAAATCAATGAAAGTCAAATAAACCAATCAAATCTCTCATAATTCCTCATAACGTAGCTCTAGTTCAACCTAAAGTACACTCAAATCAATGACAATCAAATAAACCATTCAAATCTCTTGTAATTCCTCATAACGTAGTTGTAGTTCAATGTAAAATACACTCAAATCAATGAAAATCAAATAAACCAATCAAATCTCTCCTAAGATTCTCCATACTGCGTCATTATAAAAATGGGAAGTTTTATTTTCATATTTTTATTAATTAAAAGAAAACTAATCAAAAATTCGAAAATCTGAATTCGATGTGCACAATGACCCTACGGGGCACCCTTGTGTTAAATTACGTGGCTGTTCGAGCTACCGTTTTCGAGAACAGTGAAATATACATATATATATATACAAATATTGCTTACTTAATAGTATAAGATAAAAGGGAAAAAAACTGAGTTGACATGAAATAATTTAATATTTTAAGAGAATATTTATTTTTAATTTAGTAAAAGATTTTATATTCTTAAATAAATTTAATAATTATTTTCTCCTTAATTGTTTTTTTCCCTTTTAATAAAAGTTTATTTATTTTTTCATAAAAAAAGCATATAAAAATAAACCCGTGTGTCTCACGTACGGTATCTTACCTATACGAATTAAACGCCTTTCTCCAGCTCTACGCTTTCCATTTTGAGATATGTGTCTTGTTTGCTTTAATAAAAACAGCTAAATTTTTCAAAGGTCATAATTTGTAACATAAAGGACTGCTGCACAAAATTTCAGTCTTAATTTATGTTCTCGGTCATACTCTTTTAGTGTTACTAACATCTCTAATTTTTTCCGGGGCATGGTTTGTACCCACGTTTTTTACACCACAATTTTTGTATAGTAATCTTCTCCAATGTGTAAATCCGATGTACTGAAAGGAGATTATTCTTATAAATAAAAAAGTGGGTTCTAACGATTCTCTTGAATAAATCAGAAATTTTGACAACACTGCTCTTCTAACTTCGATTGGTTCGAAATTTCATAGATTCAAACATTTCTTGTTAGACAGTTATAGTTGGCGAACTTTCAACTCTTCCTGGTAGATTTCAAGTACGTCACATGGTTTCCGGATTTGACTATGAAACAATTTTAAAATATTGTGTATTATCTACTTATTTTAAGAAAATTTTAAATTATGCGGTAAATAATTATGCTTTCGTAATCCAAAAATCACTTATTTCGGGAAAGAATTACATAATTATTACTAAAATAATATTTAGTTGAGTTCTACGTCTACTTTGGCTTTTTAATCGGAATAGTTCTCAAGTATAAATTATGTTAATTACTTGATGTGTCACGTTCAGGGCACATAAATGAAATTTTTTTATCACAATTCTTATCTATTAATTTTCGACTTGACTAATCGCTATAACCATTGATATCTATTTTTTAAAATCTGGTGAGAAACAACCACACGACTTTCATTACCACTATTACACGTATTAAATGCATTTTTTTGAGATAATGTGATCAGAAAACATAAAATTTACCTAACAAAGTAGACACCTAAAAATTTTGCGGTAAGAGAAACATGATACACGTGTAAAGACATATAAAACAGAGCTTACATAGCGAGTTAAAAAAATAAGAAAAAAAAATGTAAAGTTATTTTTTGAAACACCAATTTACGAGATGTAAAACTGACCTACATGATCCCGATGACTGTGAATTTTCTTCTAATAACCACGTAATTCATTAGAAAGGATATCTGAAATGATTTATGAGACAATTTTCAAGAAAATCGTTAGAGCCGTTTTTAAGATACCAACTTTTATCAAAATTAGGCATACTCAGCTGTTGACCGGAAAACAATAATTACATACACAAGTATATTTAAAAGGGAGTTAGAAATACGGTGAGTTAGAAAAAAAAAAAGGAAAAGAAAATCCGTGTAGCAGTTTTTGAAGTGGAACGCCCTTGCGAGGCCTTAAATTGAGCTTTTATACTGGATGCTTATCAATTTTCCTGAACTAACCAACTAATATCCTTCGAAAGTGCATCTAATAGAGCATTTATATAACAATTCAGAATAAAATCGTTACTGCCCTTTTTGAGATTCGCATCAGAACTTCCGGTTTCTGATGTCCCACTTCCGGTTTTCCAATTTTCATTAAAATTAGGAAAATTCATCGGTATACCAGACCTGACTCAATTCTAAAGTTTAGTAGTTCTATCTTTATTAGTTTCGAAAATATGATAATCATAAGATTCACCACATACATACACACTGACCAATTGCCAAAAACTACATTTTTAAACTCAGGAAACCTTAAATCGTGTAAATCAGGTGAAAACTCGATATCAGATTTTTGCACCGAATACAATACTTTCATTACTTATGGTAGTCGGGTAATGTAAGTAAAAATTACTAAGTGCTGGCTTGCACTTAGCCCCTAAAAGCTTGCATTGCTGGTATCCAAATTTCCCCTTTGTGAGAACCCTAGTCAGCAGTGTAGCCAAATTTAGCGACTTTTTTACCCAATAATTTTGAGGAGAGATGTTTGTTATACATAATAAACGATTAATTTTCAAAGTGATCAAACAACCCTTACAATTAAAAATTAGAGGTAGATATAGAACAAAAAAGTCCCTAAATTCGGCAACATTGCTAGTCAGGATGTCTTTAGGAAAATGAATTTACACTTGTGACTCTATCAGTAAAAATGTTTCGAGGAATATTGTTACAAAATTGTAAATAATTGTGTTTATTTTTGTATAAATTCTTTCAAAAGGGCTTAGTAAGTTGATAAAGTGCTAATTTTGTGCATTTCTAGTCGTTTTAGCGTTAAAATAGCCTTATTTTCCCTTAAAAACGCATTAAAAAGCTCCAATAAGGCAGGTAATGGATTTGGCGTCAAATTTGGCGACTTTCCCCACCTTGGCGATTTTTTGGCGACCTTGGCAAGAAAATCTTTATTAGGGATATTCCAAATATGGAAGTTCTAATCTCACTGGCTGATGAGATACGGAAATTTCTGAAATTTCCCACGCTTTTCTACAGGAGTGTAAAAGAGACGTATTTTTGCCAAGGCTAGTTCAGCTCAGTTCTCAGCCTGCTTCCGCTAATGCTTGCATTGCTTTGAGCCTCTTTGAAAGAGACTTGCTTTATGTGTTATTGCTATACAGTTTGTACTGTGGATTTGCTATTGACAGCTGTTGTTTTAAACTGTATTTACTGGTTGAATTTAAGCTGATACTTGGTTTATAGACCTGTATTTTTCTGGAACTTTCTGTGAATAAATTATTGAATTTTTGTAAGTTTCGCCATTCATTCTCGGACAACTTACGAACCCCCAAGTACGCAACAATATATATAAACACAAGAATTTATTATTTTAGTTCCTTCTTACTTGACTTTAGCAAAAATATAAGATTAAAAAAAAAAAAAAAAAAATGAAGAGTAAAAATTATATAAGACATTCTCGATTACAAGAACTTACGTTTTTTTCTTTTTTTTTTCCAAATCAAAGTAAACCGTATCTCACTG
This sequence comes from Salticus scenicus, assembly GCA_963930645.1. Classification (NCBI taxonomy): domain Eukaryota; kingdom Metazoa; phylum Arthropoda; class Arachnida; order Araneae; family Salticidae; genus Salticus; species Salticus scenicus. The sequence continues at coordinate 191,019,400 of OZ005658.1, read as the reverse complement.
GCGGATGTTCGTGATCATTTATTCGAGAACTTTCTTTACATGAATGATTTATTTATTTTCCAAGTCTACGTCCTTGACATCGCAAAGTTATATTTTATGAAAAATGTAAGTTTTGGAACTTTGACAGATGTTTGTCAAGAGTGTTATAAAATTTATGATGATGCATAAAGGAAAATAAACATTAATATGAATATTTATGAATAAATTCGAATTACTGTACGAGTATTATTTAGATTGCTTTTATGTTTAAATGTAGTGTAAATATTTCAAATCAATTTAATTCATACATCCTGTTACAATATTATTTAAAAGTTTTGATTTACTTTAAAAACAAAAACTCGAAAATGTTACATTATTTATCGAAAATTGGATCTATAAAATTTAGAATAAAAAAGAATAATTCAGGAAATAAATAAAATTTTATTTTAAATATTAATGAACATTTTATTAACGTTAAAAATAATTAAAATTTTATTATTATATTTTACTTTATAGGGGAGAGTGGGGTAGATTGGACCACGGGGTACAATAGATACCCTATAATTTATTTATTTATTTATTTTTATGGTTTGTATTTTGGTACATAGATAGCCGCACTACAATGATGAAACTTAGCCAGCAACTTCATGTCTAATTAACAAATTAGCCATTTTGTTCTTGAAGTTTAGTTTACGCTAGCCAAAAGTAAATATTTTTAGTTAAACATTTTTTCGTTTCGTCTTTCAGGAATAATGATCATTAACAGGGTATTTAGCACAAAAAAAAAGCTAAGGTCATCTATTATTATATTTAATCTCATTAAAATATTTTTTAAGAGGATTTTTTATTTATTTTTAATCATTTGCTGTCAGAGGTCCAGACGGGGTACAATGGACAACTAGGAAACGGGGTGCAATGGACCATGGTCCATTTACCTCAGTTCTTAGTCATAATAAACTGATTTGCGAAATCTGCATTTTTGAAGCGTTAGCTATAACTTATATATAAAAATTTCAGAGTGAACCTTAATTAGATCTATCATGTCTTCAAACATGAATAAAAAAACAATTTACTTTGAGGTTTCTTCTTATTTATAACTTTCTTCTATATTCAATAGGAGGAAGTATTGGATTCGTAAAAATTTTTGACTTCGGGTTTTTGATGGATTTACACGTTTAGAGAGATCTAGAACACGATTTGACCATTTTTAGAAAATGTCTGTCTGTCTGGCTGGCTGAGTGTGTGTGAAAAATTTTTGTGTCAATTGTATCTCAGGAACTACTGCCCAGAATTTCATATAAATTAAACAGTAGTTACACCTTGAACTAAATTAGTGCCTATCAACTTTTGGTAAAAATTATCTCATAGGTTGCTCTCATCCTGCTTATTCTAAAATTTTCACAAGATGCAGGACAAAATTTTGTATAAATGTGCATAAAGAGAATTATTTTTTAATAATCATTATAAAATTTACAAGAATTATTTATAATACAGATACTCAACTGGGAAAATTTTTTTGTATATGTAGGAGCATCGCCAACCCCCCTGGGGGAAAGTCCCCCCTCGAGGGGAATAAATTTTTATGGTGGGTATCTTTCAAGAGAGCTCGCAAATACCTTTAAAATGAATGGTTTAACCATCGATCTGCGATAATTTAAAATAAAGTTTTTTTTTTTTTTTTTTTTTTTTTACGTAATATCGAGAATAAAATGAACTGTTTTTTAATATTTAGTGTTATACTACTTCTCTAATATGGAAATTGAACTGTATTAACATGGAAGATAATTTTGTTAAATAATAATTTTAATAAATTATTTTTACTGAGTGAATTTGCGTAGGAAAATGTAGAAGAAACTTATGTGGTGGCCGTAACATTCTAGTTTTTAATAACCATTCAGTTACTTTTGAATTCTTATACTTTTACAAATATCATACAGATATAACAAACTAAATTAAATAATGCAATTAAAAAATAATAATACAAATAAATTTGACGAAAAAGACGGTTTTACATTTCGTTGGTTTAATCACAGAAATAAAGGATAAAGAATCTGGTTTTGTGAGATTCATGCAACGAAAACCAAAACTTAATTTTAGTTTATTATTATGATTAAATTATCTAAAATGTTTTTGAAATTGTATTTTTACTTTCTCTTACCCATAAGGTAGAGAAAGTATTGTTTTTGGCTCAAATTTTCGAACGCGAGATTTTGTTATATTTACACGTTTTGAGGTCCCCTGAATACGAAAATCATGTTTTTAGCAAATGGTCTGTGTATCTGTTTGTGTGTCTGTGTGTGTGTGTGTGTGTGTTTCTGTGTGTGTGTCTGTGTGTCTGTCTGTTATCAGCATATCTCAAAAACAAATTATGGCAGAAAGTTCAAACTTGGTATTCTAAATGTGCATCATATAGGGATGCTACAGTAAGCTTTTCGTTAAGATCAAGCAAATGGTTCGTGTACAGGGACAATCAAGAGAATTCTAATACATTACGTCTATGGGGGAAATTGCAGGAAAATAGAGTTTAACGTCTATAGACTGCACTAAACCAAATGAAACATATATTTTTTGTAATAGAGACAGTTAACTGGGAAATTTTTTTTGTGTGTTTGTAGGAGCCTCGCCTCCCCCCCTGGGGGCGAAGTCCCCCCTCGAGGGGAGTAAATTTTCATGATGGGTATCTTTCAAAAGAGCTCGCCAATACCTTTGAAACGAATGGTTGAACCATCGATCTGCGATAATTTAAAACAAAGTTATCGATTTTTTTTACTGTTAACGAAAAAAAAAAAACTTTGAAAAAAAATCGTACTTTTTTTTTTTTTTTTTTTTTTTTTTTTTGGAGAATAGAATGGACTTTTTTTGGATATTTGGTGTTATACTACTTCTCTAATATGGAAATCGTCTGCCTTATCATAAAAGATAATTTTTTTAAATAATAATTTTAATAAATTATTTTTTAAAAAGAGAAAAATTTTTTCATAACCGAATTAAATTCTATATAAATGTAGGTGCATTAATGAAACGGGGGGTTGAGGGGGGCGATAGCCCCCCTCACACAGAACTAATTATCATATAAAACTCTTCAGAAGCCTAATATGAATTGTTTAACATTGGTTTACATAACAGTACACGTTATCTTACCTATTAACATGCAACCTGTATTTATAGTATTAAATTTCAGGGTAAGAGAAAGTCGTGTGAGTGACACACCAGATTATTCATTTAGATATTTGGTGATTTTTTATTTTTTTTTTAAGTAAACAGTATCTATAAATATGTATACAGAATTTTATGCAAACACATATAATATCTTTCTGAAGCGAAGGAATTTCGTAAAAACATTCTTTTTCTAAGGAATAACAAATAAAATTTTGAAGATAGTTCTTAAAAAAAACATAGAATAAAAAAAAAGAGAGAGAGAAGAAGATTCTCCACGTTTTTATTGCCAGACTGAATTCAATCTATATTTTTCTTCTTCTTTGAATTAGAACACGTCAAATATTTGACATTGATTTTTCGTGTTCTTTGCCATAGATATTTCATTCATGGCTGATTTATCATTTTCTTAAAACTTGGATAACAGAAATAGTTTTAGATAAGTATAAATAAATTTTTGGACTTCGACAGTACTTTCTCTGACTTTGAATTTATTGACGCTGCATTTTTATTAAAGCCTTCAGAAGGTAATCTGTGTATTATTAATTCTAAATAGAAATCCTTGAAATCGAATATTTTTTTTTTATATTTAATAACACTTTCATATCCGCATGTTTTCTAATTTTTAATAGAAAGTTTCGCCTTATCTAAAACGTTACATTATCACACCTGCCAAAAACCTCATTATGAACCGTACAATTTTCAGTACCCGCCATATTTTTTCACACCAGTGATCTTTTAGAGTTTTTTTATTCTTATTTAATCGTAACAACATTTGGAGAGAATTACTCTAAAAATAAAGTGGTGTGAAAAAATGGACATTTTTCAAGGGGCGTTAACAATTGTACTGTTATTAATGAGACTATTGACAAGTATGCATTATCAGGGGTAGTACTCTCCGCCCTTTTTTCAGGACACTCTCAGACATAAAATATTTCAGATCTTTTTTCCACGGCTAATTTCATGTAGAAATATATCTGCTATATAAAAATGTGCCATGATTATACATGGTAGAGATTATTTTATAAAAATAGTGGTACCAATAAATTTGAAATTTTCTCATTCATGAGAATGTCCTGAAAAAAGGGGGAGAGTACGACCCTTGTATTATCATATCTACCAACATCCTAATTAATAATTCGGAGTATTATTAGTTCCTGCATTTTTGTCCACACTAGTTTTTTTTTTTTTTTTTTTTTTTTTCTTAATTCAATATATTACACTTGGAGAGAATAACTCTAAAATTTAATTGGTGTATTAAAAGAGGCGGTACTAACAATACTCCAGATTCATAATTAGGATTTTGACAGCTATATATTATTTGAAGCAAATATTCAGTGTATTCATTATTAAATCACTTAAATTTTATTCTCAGCAATCGGTATGTTAAATTCCATTGCCCCAGGTATACGGCGGTGGAATATAAAGATTTAAGTATTTGCCGGCCCTAACGCTCTAAATCTTTTGAAATATAAATGTCTTCTGCCGACCTCTAAATGACTCATGTTGCAGTCTTGGTAAATTGACTCTATCTGCATACTTGCCAACCATCTCATTATAAACAGTACGATTTTTAGCACCCGCCTTTTTTTTCACACCAATAATATTTTAGAGTAATTTTAGTCTGATTTAATCATAACAACATTTGGAGAGAATAATTCTAAAAACATAGCGGTGAGAGAAAGGGGGCGTTTATTCAGCAATTGTACTGTTATTAATGAGAGGGTTGGCAAGTATGTATCTGTAATTATTTAATTGTGATATTTTTCGAAGCATATTTTTTGCTATATATACATATGTATTTAACAAATTGTATCAGAGAGAAGTATTTTTATTGTCTGTGCTTTATCCGTCGCCTTCTCCTTACCACAGTACACTCTCCAAGAATAATTCACTCTAGGAGATAATTATGTACATAAATTTATATCTTATTTATCAGATATAAGAGATTGTACTTGTTTATTTAGTTGTATCATGATATAACTTGTGCATTCATTTATATCTGGATTATGATACACACATCAATATAAAAATTATTGTAATTTCAAAGAGGGGATTTCAAAGAGGCCTTGGATTCGCATAAACCAGAGTTGCCAACTTTTATAATTTATTTCAGAGCATTGTTATCCCCATCGCTTTTGCATACCAGTATATTTTAAGAATTATTTTTTTTTCTTACTTAATTGCTGTCACATATTAGAAAGAAATAGTCTACGAAACGCCTGGTGCAAAAAGAAGCCGGGGCTAAAGGGCCCCAGGATAAATTATAAAAGTTCGCAACTCTGCATTAACCCATCTATGCAGTGTCTGCATTAACCCATCTATAAGTGATCTTAAACGAGAAATATATTCCGGTGGGAATGTTGGATTTCTTTTTCGTTTAAAGAAAAGCAGAACTCTCAGGATTATTTTAAAATGCAGCCATTTTGACCCAGGGGAGTGTAATTAAATAGCACCACTAAAAAAAACTGAAAACAAGCGCACAATTTTTTTTTTCCCTTAATGAGAATGAAACGTCTAAAGGCGTGGTGGTACCTTTTATAATAGAACCATGTTTGTGTCACCTTGCGCAAAAGTCTTAATTCATTACAGGTACAAAAATACTTATAATGTGTTTTAGATTAAAATTTCTCCTATTTACAAAAATTCAATTTAAGTAAAAATACAATTGATCCTGGATTTACACTAAAATTTTTTACATGTAGCAAAGTGTAATGCTTAACTCACATCAAAATATTTCTCAACACAATTTTATTTTTATAATTTTGCTTCAGGTATAAAGGGAAATGCATTATGTCTAAGATCAGAATTGTCATCATTTAAATTTATTCCGGTGCATTTTTAGCCACACCTTTATTTCATACCACTTTTTTATAAGAGTGGGTGTATTTTTCATTTTTTAACTCAGTTATATATTGGAGAAAATTATTCTATAAATAAAGTGGTGCGGAATAAAAGCGGGGCTAAAAATGATCACGAATAAATTAAAATGTTGGCAACTATGTAAGATACATCGAGAATAGACCGAAGTGTAAAAAAGATAGTAGGTGTAGAAACTAAATCTTGATTAGAGCCTTCAATTTAGGTTTCAATATGTTTATATTACATAATCGATTTTGACTTGTTAATATTATAAATATCGTTAGTACACTATATTTCTAATATGAACAACAGTAGCTATAGTAGAGCTGTGTAAAAAAGCTGTACCAAGAAAATATTTGCAGTTGTAAGTATATTGCGTCTTTTTGTATTGCATCTTTTTGTAAGTATATTGCGTCAATAAATAATTTCAAATCCTTATAAATAAGAGCCGACAATTTTGACTTACAAATTAGGTTTATTGAATTTATCTGAATATAGTCTTAAATCCAATTGTATATTGTACAAAGGGTCAGGTTGGTCTACACTAGGACACCGTTATAACAAAGTGGGAGAGAGAGTAAATTTATGTGCGTAATTACTTGCACACCGATTCAAGTGAGAGAGACGAAGCAGAGCATGGTTCATTTCTTATCTGTTCCTTGTCAGATATGGTAGTGCTGTGAATCTATCAGCCAATTGCGCCAATTAAAAGTTTCTTTGTTTTAGTATTATGTCTATGGGAAAATTTGGAAATTGAGATGACGCTTGAAGTATTGCAACCATTAATTTGGCTTAATTTTGAGCGCCAACAAGAACCGTTAGCAGGTGCGAATAAAAAAGTAATTATATTAGTTAGAGCGACACTAAATCTGGAAATAAAACATTTAGAATGAATCTAACTGCAATTGACTTCCATATAAGGTCTAAACATACAGGATAAGGTTAAAGTTAAACAAACTAAATTAAATTACAACGAAAATCGTTTTTTTTTTTTTTTTTTTTTTTTTTTTAATAGATAGAAATATAGATAGATTTATTCGGATAATTTCTTTGAAATATAAATAATCTTTATGAATCATGCTCTGCTTCATATCTTTGACTTGAATCTTTGTGCAAGTAATTACGTAGATAAATTTGCTCTCTCTCCCACTTTGTTATAACGGTTTCTTATTGTAGACGAACCTGGTCCTTTGTACTATATACAATTGGATTTAAGACCATATTTAAATAAATTCAATAAGTCAAAATTGTCGGATCTTATTTATGAGGATTTGAACTTATTTATTGACGCATTGTACTCATAAAAGGATTCATCATTATCAAACTGCAAATATCTTCTTGATAAGCCGTCCTTTTATTTCGTATGCAGAAAAAAAAATAATAATAAATGTCGAAGAAAAATCTGTTGATTAATAGTTAAAGAAAAATATTTTCCCTGTCGTTCTATATGTACTACTGACCATATTTGCTAACTATTTGCTAGACATTTTTGACGAATCATCATTAGACAGTAACGCACTGAAATCTAGATTGGAAGATGCTGTTGAACATTTAATTGCTCGAAATAATTGTACTATTAGTAAAGCACACCTGCCAACATTCTGATTAATGTTCCGTAAAATTGTAAAAACCTGTTTCTTTTTCCACACCACTTTATTTTTAGAGTAATTCTCGAAATGTTGTTACGATTTAATATGAAAAAAAAAAAAAAGTTGGTGTAGAAAAAAAGCACATACTGACAGTTTTACTGAATATTAATTAGAATATTAGCAGGTATGATAAAGCAACTGTCACTTACTTCATAACACACAAATATACAAAATTAATTAATGTCACAACCTGCTTTCATGTTACCTTCTTTTGTGAATAACTTTTAAACGCATCAACATATGAAAATGAAAATTGGGTACTTTATTTCATTTTTTATTTAGTTTTATTTTCCAGATTTCTTTCGTTCTTTCTTTTTTTATAATTTATACCAAAGTTTAATTTTGATGAAATACAGGATTTTTTCTTTCCTGTTTTATTTTGGTATAAACGAAGACACATTTATTTCTACTTTAAACAAATTCCTTTTTAAAGAGGTAATATTATAGATACATACATATATATATATATATATATATATATATAAGATAAAATTTAAATATAGAAGGGAGTAAAACTTGAATTATTAAATAAATAGAACTAGAACAAAGTTTTTATAAACCAATGAGCAAAGCAGCAAAACGAAATATAAAACTATAATAACTAAGCAGAATAATTGAAGCCAGATAAAACTTTAATCTCAAAACACATGAGGGCCTTTATCAGGGGAGCTCCCTCATGTAAAGAAAGGAATATGAGAAGTTTCTGACGAAACACTGGTAATTTAACCAAAAAATACGTTTCTAGCCTCCAACTTCTCACAGATGGAAGCAAGACCATACAGCAAACGAATTTTAATTAATACAAAGCATAAAAAGCAATTAAATTCAGAAATAAAGCACAAAATATAAATAAATAAATATATATATAATGTGTAACTTTTTAACCCGTTAGTAGTCGCTAGTTGGTCGATTTGCCGCCCATCCTTCAGTGTTGCCAGATTTTTTTATTCAATTGCCACCAAAAATTTTTAGAAGTAGCATTTGATATACATGAAACGCAAATAAAATCGAAGGAACGTCGATCACATCACTTCTTAAAATTATTGGTGACAGTTAAATAAAAAGTGCGCAATCTGTAATAGGTGGCACTGTCTATAGCGACTACTAGCGGGTTAATAAAATATTACATGGTATTATCAAATTTATTTATTTATTATTTTTCATTTTGAAATGAAATTAAGATGGCTGATTACTTTATCATTAAAAATTTTCAAATCATATTTTTTATCCTTATTTTTGAAGTTTTTTCAAATGTTGGATATTTGTAGGTGTGTATACAAAATCTTAAACTATTAAGACTTATGATCTAGACAAATATACTATCTCTCTTACAATAAAAACTTTCTAAAAAAATTCTTTCTCTAAAAAATGACAAATAAAAATTTTAGAAAATAGTTCTGAAAAAATAACAAAGAAAATAATATGAAGATTCTCCATCTTTTTATTGCTATATTGATTTCAATCTGCACGTTTTTTTTTTTTTTTTTTTTTTTTAATTTTCTTTCCTCTCTGTAGTCGAACAAATCAAATATTTGGCATTGATTTTTCATGTTCTGGGCCATAGATATTTCATTTGTGACTTATTTATCGTTTACTTTTTGTAAAAACTTGGAAAATAGAACTGAATTCAATTTGTATTTTTTTTCTTCATCGGATTAGAATACATCAAGTATTCAACAATGATTTTTCATGTTCTTTGCCATAGATATTTCATTCACGACATATTTATTACTTGCTTAAAACCTAAAAAATATAAATAGTTTTAGATAAGCATAAAATTTTGTACTCCAGCAATATTTGCTGGAAATTTAATTTTATGAAGCCTGAATTTTCTATTGAAATTTTTAACACGTGGTGTGTACTATTTAAAAAAAATCTAAAATTATTATTATTATTATTATTATTATTATTATTATTATTGTACAAATTGTTAAATATTCTATACAGAAAATTCTGTTTTACATAAAAATTCTGTTATTAACAGGTTGTAATCATTCTGTTATTTAATTTTCCTCTACATACATAGGAAAAAAGAACAGTTTTCGTAAAAATTTTCGATCTCAGAATTTTGATAGACTTTCAGTGATTTGCCCATTTTAAAAATGTGTCTGTCTGTCTGTGAATGATTCAAAAATTTTGTAGACTTTACCTCACTAACCACAGGACAAAATTTAACCAAACTTGACATTAATTGGACCCTGATAAAAATGTGGTGTTGCTTACATTTCGTGATAAATCGTCGACAGTAGGCGCTCTAGTCATCCCATTTTTTTACAGAATTTTTAATATGGCAGTATAGGACAATGTTTTATATAAATGTACATAATGCAGGTTAATTTTAATAAATGATTGTAAAAATTAATATTTTGAAAATTTTCTGAAATTTTTTATGATAATAATAATAGTAAACTGGGAAAAAATTGTGTGCATGTTGGAGCATTTCTCTTCCTTGGAGAAAAGTATACCCCCGAAGGGGTTGTAAGCAATGCTGCCAGATTGAGGGAAGTTTTATTCAATATCCACTACTAAATTTTAATTGTAATAGTTAACTAATCCTTTTGAAGACTTCTTTGTAAAATATCTTCGAAATGATTAGACAACCGCTACAATTAAAATTTAATGGTGGCATTGAATAAAGTATTTGGCATAGGTGGACTCTGCTCAGTTCCCCATCATATTTATGTTCTTGTAAATTTCTAGTGCGAGACATATTATAATCATGTTAAAAGAAATGAATTTGACCAAAGCTTGATACAGTGACAGAATGAAATCCCCGCCTAATAGGCTATCCACCGTTCACTTTGATATATTTATCTTATTCTAATCTATTAATTTATTTTATCAGGGTCAATTCCGTTGTTTAGTTTTCATACTACTATTTCCAATGCAATAATCCTCAAAATTTAGATTTATATGAAAAATTTACAATTTCGCTACGTTCATAAAATCATGAATTACGAATAATTTACGGAAATTTCCTGTTATAATATTTGTATTCAATCATGTTCAAACAAATATCATAAATGCAATTTTGAAGTTGTCTAATGTATTTATGATCCTCAAAATGGAAGTTTATACTCAATTTTGCCTTTTTCTGGCATGTTAAGTAAATCGTAAATTCTAAATAACTTACGAATTTTTTAAATTGGGAAAATCATAGTCTATGATATTCTTGCCAGCATCCTAAATAATATTTCGAAAGTGGTTTGACATCTTTACGATGGAAATATCCCTCAAGATTGACGTCTATGGGAAATTTTGCTCTATTCTGCCATGTTAAGAAATTCGTAAATTTCCAATAACTTACTAAATTTTTATATTGGAAAATTCATAGTCATTAATGTTCATGCCAGTGTCCTAAATAATATTTCAAAAGTATAGTCTGACATCTTTACGATGAAAATATCTCTCGAAATTGATGTTTATGTGAAATTTTGCTCTATACTGCCATGTTAAGAAATTCGTAAATTTCCAATAACTTTCGAAATTTTCAAAGTAGCATATTTATAGTTACTGATGTTCATTCCGGCATCAAAACTGATATTTTAAAACTGGTATGACATTTTTACAGTAAAAAGTTTCCATTTAATGCACGTTTCAGTGAAATTTTGTCCTATTCTCCCATGTTAAGAAAATCGTAAATTTCTAATAACTTACGAAGTTTTTCAATTCGAATGTTGCAAATGAATACGGTTCTTGCCAGTATCAAAAGTAATATTTTAAAACTGATCTGACCTCTCTGCGATCATTTGTTCCATGAGATATCGTGTAAACAGACTAACAAACTAACGGACTAACACACTAACACACTAAGGGACTAACACACTAACAGACACCCTACTGACAGACACCATACAAATTTTGTCATTTTCGGATTCCTCACACCTGAAAACGTATAAAAAAGTCAAAACCGAGGTCGAAATTTTTCACGATTACCTAAGTTCCCCATACCTATAGTATGATGGGGAACTAAAAATTCCCTCAATCTGGTAGAACTGGTTGTAAAAGGTTTTTTTTCAGTATTGCTATCTTTTAAAAAACTTGTCAATACATTTCAAACGTATGTCTTAATTATATATCTATGGTAATTCAAAATAAAATTCTTCTTCTTCTTCTTTTAATTTTTTAAAGAAAGAAAGAAAGAAAAGCAAAACTATTTAAAAATAAAGCATTTTCTTAAATGTCTGCAAAAAACTGACTGTTTTCGGCAATTAAAGTTTTATTTCTCTGTGATCGATCTCATTCATAATGGAAAATACCTTTAATAAATTATAATTTAATGTACGGTATGAATTTAAATAGGAAAACAAGAAGAAAACGATGGTGGTCCAAAGATACTAGTTAAGATAAATTTACGTTTCTCATTAATTAATCGAAACTATTTTATGTATTTATACTCTTGTTGATTCTTTTCAAGAAATCAAATTTTCCATGTGCATGATTTTTTATATAGTGTTTGTTGCAATTTTAATCAATAGACACTGAGATGCAGCCATGTGAAATTCACTAAGTAAAAAGATTAACAGCAGCGCCACCTGTCGGCTTATATATATATATCCAAAATCAATCGATCCTGTGTTTCATAATGACCCTGTTATATACTAAATATTGTGCAATTATTTTCAATAGAATCTGAAATATAACTATTTACGGAATATATTGCAGTACAGTAGAGCCACTTGTCGCCCTATATGCACCCAAATTGAATAAGTGTAGTGCTTAATAGTGGACCTCACATATACTAAGTTTTATGCAATTATATACAACGGAATCAGAGACCTTCCTTATCATGGGGAAAATTGCAATTTAGTAGCGCCACCTATTAGCCGAAGTGCATTCAAATTCAATCAGCACAAAAATTCCTCATAATCCTCACATACTAAAAGTTTTCTTCGATTGTATTCATTAGAACCTGAGATATAGCTTTCTTTTAAATGGGAGAAATCGTTGTAAAACAGAGCCGCCTGTTGAGCGATTTGCACCAAATGTAGATAGGCACTATTTTGTGTGAAGGTGCAAATTCATATAAATTTATATGAAATTCTTAAGTTATTCTTAAGATACAATTGCCATGTCATACTCATACAGATAGACGGATCGATAGACATTTACAAAAAATGGTCCTATCTTATTCTAGACTTCTTAAAACATGCAAATCTTCAGAAAACCGGAAGTCGAAAATTTGCACGAAGTAAATACTTTCTTCTATTTTATAATATATAGAAGAAATTAACAATGTGAATATTTATCACCTTTTTATTGCTGGATATATTTGTACTTTTTTCTCTCTTTGAATTAGAAAGCGGCAAATATCTGTCACTGATTTTTCATGTTCCCCGCTGTAGATATTTCATTCATGAATGGTTTATTGTTTTGTTTTTTCTAAACGGGGGTAAGAGAAATAATTTTAGATAAATATAAAATATTGTACTTTCACGATATATGCTGAGACTTTGAATTTATTGAACTTGTATATTATATTGAACGTCTTAGCATATACAAAGCACAGTTGCCAACGTTTATACTTTTTCGCTACCGGAAAAATTGTGATAAATTTCGATATACTTCTGTAAAAGTTCTTACGGATAAAATAAAGTGAAAATTTCTATTAAAATTTTAGAGTAGTCAAACAGTTTAAAAGTTAGCAATAATGAAGGTGTGTATATATATATATATATATATATATATATTATAATAAACTGCTTGTAATTGAAAATATTTTCGTACAATTTTTAAAAATATTGCATGAGACGAAGTTCCGTTGTTTATAAAGATTCCGTTATAACAAGTGTACTGTTTGATCAAAGTATTCTCATTTTGTTATTCTCTGTTGTTAAGTTAAATTAAGTTTGCTTAATTTTTTATAAATTTATACATAAAAAGATAATAATAATTTATAAATAAAATTATTTATTTTATATATTAGATTTATATTATACCATATATAAAACGTATATATATATAGCATATAGTATATATATATATATATATATATATATAGCATATAACATATATATATAGCATAAATAAAACGTATAAGCGCCTAAAAGGTTAAAAAACTTAAAAAAAAAAAAAAAAAAAAAAAAAAGAAATTTTTATAAGCAAAACCTGAAACTAAACGAAAACAAATATCTGATTGAAATTCATAGTGCTATCGTAGTAATAAAAATTCCATTTTATTAATAAGAGTTTTCAAAAGCCCTACTCTGTTCTGCCAATTATTGTTATATTTTGTAATTTTATGTGACTTTTCACACTACATTAATATAACGATAAAATAAAAATATACTACTATCGCCCAGTTGTGAAAACTATACGATTTTTTTTCAAAGGAAAGTAATTGCTTCTCCTAAACGGTATTAAATTGGAACACAGCAACGCCACTTGTCAGCCGATATGCACCCAAATTAAAACAGCATAGTTTTACATAATGTCCATATTATATATTATGTTTGGTGCGTTTATACACTACAGAATTCACTCAGATATAGCCTTGATTTATATGAGGTGAATCACAACATGGCAGCAAAACCTATTTGGTGATATATTCCAACAGTTAATCAGTACCAATTTAATCAAGGTCTAACCAGTTATCGATCGTACTTAAATTCCCCCCATTGGTTCATGAGATACAACAAAATTTCTCTAACGCCTCACACAAACACAGACAAATAGTCATTTTCTAAAAATGAGCGAATCACATTTAGTACATCCCAAAAAGTGTACATTCATCGAAAACCAGAAGTAAAAAATATTCACAAATCTAATACTTTCTTCTGTATCATTTTATATGACAGCGGCACCTACCGATTAACATGAACAAAAATGTAATCAATATAATCAAAATTCAATCGTGTTCAAGAAATCTCATAACGACTAAATTAATCGAAAATTGGTCTTTATATATATGCAAAAGATATAATAATAAATCCACTTATTTAAAAATAAGTAGCAAATTTTAGTTAGGTAAAATGCACAATGTGTCTTCAAATTAGAGCTGACGTAAACCACAGGGGAAAAAAAAAGAAAGAAAAGAAAAGGAATTTCAACACAAATGAATTAGAAAAAGAAAATAAATAAAACTTCATAAATCAAATCGTTTTTTAAGTTGCGTATAAGTTCAACGTTATAAGACTTCGATCTACCACTAACGATCTACCACTCATTCACCCGTGATCATTTTTACCACTGTAATAGCCGTTGCCCCTTAAAACGAAAAATCTGTAGTCGAGAGTTTAAGATTGGCACATCTATACAAATTACTGTATCCATGGTTTTATTTGAATTTTAAGTAATATTCAATTGTCATATTCAATAACTTTCTTCTTTTGAACCGTATTAATACAAAAAGAATATGTGTATAAAATGAAACAGAGCATAAAAAATAGCATAAAATATTTTTTTGACATCGTATAAACATAATTTTTGTATTCTGCAAATCTGGGTAATCATACTTTTCGAATGATACCACTTTTAACCCTCTTCTCCCAAAATTTATATGTTAAAAGATTACGATAAATTTCAAGTTTTCCTATTAATATATAGATTATTGCAAATTAATATGTAAGATAAGATGTATTTAAACATTAAAGCAATTGTAATTGATGTATATCCCACCCCCCCTCGTGCGTGAGGATTAAGTTTCCCGTTTCAATATTGCAGATACTTTTTCATCAGAACGTTTTTAAAATAAATAAATAAATATACATAAATACACACACACACACACACACACACACACACTATATATATATATATATGTATTCAGCAGGTCATTTTACACAAGAATCAGCAACAATGGTATCAGATCTCGATTTTTTATTTATTTATTTATTATTATTATTTTTTATTTTTTATTTTTGCAGAGCAGTGTAACATATTAAATCTATTATTTATTAAAATTATGTAACATAATGATTGCAAATGATTTTCATCTTGGCGAAAACTAACACTAAATATTCAAAGAAAGACATTTTTATTGTCTGCAAGCAACATGTTAAAAATGCATTTTTATAACAGTTATCTCATATATCAAGTTTCGTATTATGCCATAGAAAATGAGATATATCCTTCCCGTTTTCAAGGAAATTTTCAATATAGCACAGGTACCTATAAGCCAATAAGCATCCAAATTGAATTAGCATGATGTCTCATAATAGCCTTTTCAAATACCATGTTTTGTTTGATGATACCCAATAGAATCTGTTATAGCCTTCCCTTTAAATTGCAAAAATCAGTGTGTAGCAGCGCCACCTGTTGAGCAGTTGACACCAAAAGTTGTTAGGCACTAATTTAGGTCAAGGTGCATCTACATATAAAATTATATGCATTTCTATGCAGTAGTTACTGAGATACGGCCATCCCTTAAATTTCAGATTTTGTTGTATAGCAGCACCACCTGCTGGCCGATAAGCATTCAAACTGCACCAGCATAATGTCTTATAATGGCCTTTTTACATATCAAGTTTTGTTTGATTGTACATAGTAGAACTGGAGATATAACCCCCCCCCCCCCTTAAATTGCGGAAATCATTGTATAGCAGCGCCACCTGTTAAGCAGTTGACACTAAAAGTTCATAGGCACTAATTTAGGTCAAGGTGTATCTATATATACATATTTATATGTAATTCTAAGCAGTAGTTCTTGAGATGCAGTTGCCCCAAATTTTTGTAACACACATGCACACAGACAGGCAAACATTTTCTAAAAATGGTCAAATCGTGTTCTACATCCCTCAAAACGTGTAAATCCGTTGAAAACTAGAAGTGGAAAATCTTTACGAATCCAATATTTTCTTCTATTGAATATAGAAGAAAGTAATAAATACACATAACTAATTTTAAATATCTATTTATACATTTTTTTTTTCTGAACACGTTTGTTTAATGTGTTCCTTAAATTGAATTAATTAAAAAAATTTAATTGTTGAAAAATATAGTTGTCCTTATATAATTTTTAAAAGTTTATACACAATTCATGAAAACGTTTCCCCGATGCGTAAACAACTCGTAATTGAAAGGATATCTTAATCAAAAATATAAAGAAATATTTTTAAACATTTTAGATATTTATTCTGTTATAATTTGTTATTTTTCTACTTAAAAAAAATAAATAAATAAATTGTAACACGAAGAAGGATAAAAATAAATTAACCCAGTGTGAAAAATTTGCTAAACTATGCGAAATTTTCGCAGCTAAAGGGGTTGAATAAAGCTTTTTTACACAAATAACCCTTCGAAAATATTTTTTCTTAAGCTCATTAATTTCGCCATGTTCAAAGGAAGAATTCTGCCAAAAAATGCTTTGATACCTTTTTCGATATTTTCTATAGGATCTATGTTTTGAATAGGAATTTTCTTGATAATATTTAAACTGTTTTTAGAAACATAATTAACGTTATTGATCTATTCTTCATTTTTTTAAAATTAGTTATTAATATGCCATAAATTTACATACAAGGTGTTTAAAAATTATTAAAAATTTATATATAAATTGTGTCAACCCATTAAAGCAAAGCCTCCTCAATTGAAGACAGTTAATAAAACAGCTCCTATATTTTTTGTGCATTCTTGGAATGATTTCTACTTTTTAATCACAGTTTATACCATCACTGATTATAGATCCCTGAAAATTTTATGTGCCTGCTATTAATTATAATTACATAATTTGAATAGTTATTTTATGATTTTTCATTTATCGCATTTAAGTCAAGTTGAAACATAATATATATTATGATACTTCACTCTCGAAGTCTTTGTTAGCGTATAATAGTAATTTAATCCGTTATTTCGAAGTTTTTCTATCTAGAAGTTTCTTCGCTAGAACACAAAACGTCCTCAAATGTAGACAGACTTTAAATTTAAAACTACCAGAAAAATTGTTTAATTTAATATATTTTACTGTCAGTTGTCTATATTAATTTAGGATTGAAGTATTTGTCAAAATATATTATTCAAAATTAGTTCGCACGTTAACGGGTTAAATTGCTATGTTCAAATGTATGTTATTCTTGCTAATTCAGGATTTTTCTATTGTAAGTTCAACGCATTGTTTATGACAGTTTTTGCAATAATAAGAATATTGTATGAATTTTTTTCAACTCTTTATAGACTTGCTTACATCCCATGCATGAGAACTGAAAGTATTCGGAATTCTCATTAGAGATAGTATATCATTTTTAAAATACTTTTTAAGGATCTTCAAAAAGGTTCATGCATTGGTTAGGAATTTTTCTAATGGTATTTTAATTGCATTATGTTATTTATTATGTTATGATTTATGTAAAACTTTTTTTTTTCATTTTTTTTTCATTTACTTTTAAAATTTCAACTTGTTGTTTATATGCTAGGTCATTTTAAACAAGTGAACAATATATAAGTGGGATAAATTCCTACAGCCAAAGGTATTTAGGGTTTTTGAATACTAAATTTGTCGTTTTAGGTTTCAACACAATTTTTTTCTATACTGCATTTAATAAAAAAAAAGAAGATCCTTTAATTTTATTTAATTTTTACTTTTTTTCTTTTAAAATGTGATTGTATCTCGTATTTCGTTGGTACTCTATACATAATAAGTAGATCCCGAGGTATAATTATGCTTAACTCATCATTATCTAATGACAACTAGCAGCGTTTTTTCTCACTCAATCTCCAGAGTGTTTCCAGAAACCATTTTCTAACTATAGTGATGTTCATTCGTCATGTAAATTCCCCATACATGAATAATTTTCAGTATATCTTGGATGCGCTGCAATGTGCTGTTCAGGAGAGATCTTACCCACTCGCAATACTGTCTTTGTTGATTGTCCTGCAAGATTTGTGGTGTCAGTTACCTCCAACAAACCTTCAGATATTAGTCGAGTTAATGCCCTGTCTTAGTACGTCATTTCTGCTTGCTCACGGGGGGCCCCATACGATATTAATCCGATGTACCAGGGATTTTTTAACTCTTCAGTGTATAATGTAACAAAACATTTGAGATTTTCCTTGCTCTTTGAAAATATTGAATTAAAATATTTATCAAAGTATACTATGCAAAATTATATCGCACGTTAACGGGTTAAATTGCTATGTTCAAATGTATGTTATTCTTGCTAAATCAGGAATTTTCTATTGTAAGTTTAACGCAGTATTTATGACAGTTTTTACAATAATAAAGATATTGTATGAATTTTTTCCAACTCTTTATAGACTTGCCTACATCCCAGGCATAAGTACTGAAAGTACTCGGAATTCTCATTAGTGAGATTATGCCAATTTTACAATACTTTTTAATGATCTTCAAAAGGATGTATGCATTGGATAAGATATTTTCTGTTGGTATTTTAATTGTATTGTGTTATTTATTATGTTATGAGTTATGTAAAACTCATTTTTGATTTTTTGATTTACTTTTAAAATTGCAACTTGTTTAGATGCTAGATATTTATAAACAAGTAAACAATATATAAGTGGGGTAAATTCCAACAGCCAAATGTATTTAGTTTTTAAATACTGAATTTCTCGTTTTAGGTTACAACACAATTTTTTTCTATACTGCATTTAAAAAATACAGATAATCTTATAATTTTATCTAATTTTTACTTTTTTTTTTCTTTTTCTGATTGCATCTCGTGTATAAGTTCTAAAAGTATTCAATCGTTTGATTGGTTAATACAGAGGCTGTTCGCACATTTTTTAGACGATTTTATTTCGCAGTAAGAAAAAATCGTTTGCATGGAGAATTTTATTTTCACATCAGTTATATTTTTGGAAGTTTTATTTATCTTTTGATATTTAGAATTTTTGTTTAGATGCAAAAATGCGCTTTTAAAAAGGCAGTGGATGGAAACATGCGTAGGAGAAAAATGGGAAAATGTCGCAACAATAGATGAATCTTGGGTCTATTTTATTGGTTGCAATAAAAAAAGATCAATTTATTATCACAAAAGTAGAGATTTTTTTTTCTACATGGTTCAAAGAATCAAAAGAAAGTTTTTCTAAAAGATTTATGATTGTTACTGGTTTTTCATACAAGCGCAAGATAAAAGCAAAAGAAATGTGACAAAAATATCAAAATCAGCTGTAAATACTCTCAAGAACATATTTTAATTCCAATTTTTAAAAATGAAAATCCAGATCTTTATCCACAATGCTATCAATCCGATGAACTGTATCAAGACAAAACAAGCAGCCACACATCACAATCCGCAATTGCTTTTCTAGAAAAAAAATGGAACAAAAAACGGGAATTAAAACCATACCCTTCACTGATATTCCTGCTAAATCTCCTGATGTATCACTATTGGATTTTTGTGTTTTTTGACTCTTAAAATCAACATTATCAAAACACCGACTACAACGCTTTGTGGACTTTGGAAAGCCGTTCAAGAGGAGTAGAAAAATATACCTCTTCCGATATTATAAAAAGCATTATTATCATAAAAATTACGATGTAGAATGTTAGTTAAGAACAAGGGCTATCAAACTGAACAAATAAAACACGAAATATGAGTGAAATTGTTTCAGTACACTCCATCAAAATCGTCTAAAAAATGTACGAACAGCCTCTGTACACTATACATAATGAGTAGATCCCAATGTATAATTATGCTTAACTCCTCATTACCTAAAGACCACTAGCAGCGTTTTTTCTCACTCAATTTCCAGAGTGTTTCCAGAAACATTTTTCTAACTGTAGTGATGTTCATTCTTCATATAAATCCCCCATACACGAATAATTTTCAGTATATCTTGGATGCGTTGCAATGTGCTGTTCAGGAGAGATCTTATCCACTCGCAATACTATGGGTTTATTGATTGCTCTGCAGGATTTATGGTGTCACTTACCTCCAGCAAACTTTCAGACATTAATCGAGTCCAGGCCATGTCGTAGTATGGCATTTCTACTTGCTCACGGGGGGCCTATGCAATATTAATCCGATGTACCAGTTTTTTTTTTTCAACTCTTCAGTGTATAATGTATCAATACATTTGAGATTTTCTTTGCTCTTTGCAAATGTAATTACATCGCATCGTTCTGAAGAACTTAATCGTCTGATTAGTGATACAGGGATGGAAATTTGGAGCAGAACGCATTCCAGTGTTAATGAAACAAAATTGTCTTCTTCATAAACTGGTGATTTATTAGGTACAGTCGGCAGTAAAAGTATCCGAGCACTAGCAATAATCCCTGTCTAAAAAAAGTACACTTAATACTGATTTGTTAAATAAATCCTTGCCGTGTCATGTTCTTAGTCAGTCTAAGAACATGATTCGAAAAGGATTTATTTAACAAATCAATTTTTAGTATACTTTTTTGATATCGGAATTATTGGCTAGTGATAGGATACTTTTGCTGCCGACTGTAGATAACTTTTTTTAACAAATAGCATACCTACCAATATCTCGATTAATATTCCGTAAAATTTTTAGTCCCGCCGTTTTTTGTCACACCATTTTTTTTTTCAAAGTATTTTTCTTCTTATTTCATAGGTAGATTGGTTGGGTTTTATGTCGCTCTAGTGCTGCGCGATGGGCAATTTGTAACGGTCTGGGACGCTTATTTCAACGGAATGACACTTGAAAAAATTTACTCTAATTATTAAATGGCGAGGAAAATTCGACAGCATTAACAAATTTAGAGAATATTAATTAGGATGTTGGCATTTATGAAATAGTGGTATGAGCTCGGCGTCAAGTTCCAGTCCCTGGTAATAATGTATCGGTTTCCATTACATTCCAAAATAATGTTATGTTTAATTCACTATTAGGTAATGGCTGATTCCAGTATGTTTAATTGCGACATCGCACTTCACTCAAAACAAATAAAATTTGTTAAAATTGTCAATTTACGCTTTCTTTATTAGTGTGAAATTATTTTTTTCCGATTATAATGAACTTTTTTGTTTATTTATTTCTGCTGATATTTTAAAACAGGAATAGAAGGAAGAATAAAAATAAATTTTATACATGCAACTTATTAAACTATGCAAAATTCGCTGATAGAAGAGATTTGACAAAGCTTCTTTTTTGTGAAAAAAAAAAAAAGAAAGAAAGAAAGAAAAGAAAAATTAGGTGAGGATTAACATGTTTTCGAAAGTCATTTTTTTTAAATACTTGTTTTTTAAATTAAAAGGAAATCTAATAAACGAGTTTCAAAGAAAAATATTAAAATTTATTCAGATGAATTTCAATAAATTTATTATTCTTTTACCAATTTCCTGGAATCTGTTCCTGGAAAACTCACCTAAAAAACTAAAAGAAAAAACAGATAGAATGCAATTTTTCCAAATAACGAAAAAAAAAAAAAAAAAAAAAAAATTCACGTTGGAAGCAATTGTTTATTTTTCGCACTGAAGAAAAGCCATTAATTTTTTTTTTTCCTTCATTAAATATGCTAATGTAAATATGATAAATTACCCCAAAAAGAAAACAGTGTAAAAAGGAAAAAGAAAATTTACTGACTAGTAATTCATCGCAAAACGTGATAATATATGAAAATTTTTACGAATAAACAAGGATATTTATTTTAAAAAAAAATGTTTAATTATCGTTAAATTATTAAAAATTAGTTAAATGAAAGAAAAAAAAAAATCTTACAAAAAATCTTACATTTATTTAATATTATTTTTGGTTTTATTTTTCGTTTTTACTAATTTATTTAGCCCATTCTTTCATTCTTTTTTTAGATTTTGCATTTTCTTAAAAAAAAAAAAAAAAAAAGAAAAGAAAAAGAAAAAGAAAAAGAAAATATATTTTCTAAACAAATTATTTCATTAAACATGATAACATGATAAGGAATATCTCATAATACATTTCGTCTATTTTTTTTCTTTTTTAATCAACTATATTCATGAAAAATCACTATCATTTAAGCATTCCAAGATTATTACAACAGGAACCTCATAGTTTATATTAATCTAAATGTCTACCGATATATCTAACATAAGCTATCTCTTTGTATTCATAAAGTGCAAAGAATACCTGACAACTTTTAATCATTGTCAAATATTTTTACTTAATTCTACATATACATAAGAAAAGGTTATTTCTGAAAATTATTTATATTCAGTTTTTATTGGATTTAAACTTTTTAAGATGACCTGAAAACAATTTGACTATGTGAAAGAAAATTGAAACATATTATCAATAACGGTAAACCAAATTATTGTTTTTCTTTTACAAAATAATATAATACCACAAATTTATGAAAATCGTATGTAATTTTATCAGAAAATAAGTTATACAGATTTAAATAAAAATTTGCTTAAAAAAGAATTATCTTAAGCTTAATGTCCCTTCCGTGGAGGATCAAAATTGTGATGTCATGTCTCCGGACCACCTCTAGGGGTGAGTCCCAGACCGTCGCCGATTGCCCATCTGCGCAGCACTAGTGCGACCTAAGCTTAATGTTGGTAAAAGAAAATTAATGCAAAAATAAAATCACTAGAAACTTAGTACTAGATTTTTTTTTTAGACATCAAATATGGTAATAATGAAAAATTATACGACTGCCATATCCATAATAATCCACATTTTTAAACGACACATACAAACGATCTCTTTCCTCCCAATAATCTGTTTTAACTTCGGTTTCATTGCATAAGGATCGTCATTTTAAATGCTCTCTTTCAAAGTAAAGTAAAGTGAGTATAAAATAGCTCTTTAAAAGAAACATGTTGCTTAGAAGACTCTATTTAATGAAATCTGCTTTAAACTGAACTTTTTCAGCTAGATATTATTTTTAAAACAATAATTAAAACGAGACTTTATCATTGAATAACATTGCAGAAGCTGGAGAGAAGGCAGTATTGCACCCCTGGCGCCATCTTTATTATTAGATAATAACATCACAAAATTTCAGCGTTACCTTCTTCTCTTGTGTATAATACTCCGGGAATATGAATAACACCTACACCAATGTACTAGAAAAGAAACACGCGTGGAGAGGTTTTGGCTTTTATAAAGACTTTATTAAAACAGGATTTTAAATTTTAAAGAGATGTAATAACATTCATTTAAAAAAAAAAATGTGTATTTAGTTTTATATTCTAAAGAATTTTCTTATAATAAACATCAAAATATGCCTGAACGAAAAGGTACGGGAGAAAAGCCGTTTGTGTGAAAAGTTTTTTTCAAAGGATTTTCGGAAAACAGCAGACTGCACCCGTACAACAATGGGAAAGACATGCCTATGTCAAATATGTTCTGAAGGATTTTCCCAAAACGGACATCTAAATATGCATAAGCGTATTTTTCATAGAGAGAGAAAGGCATATGTTTGTGAAGTATGTTCGAAAAGATTTTCCGTAAAGTCTCATCTAAACTATCATCTGCACTCCCAAACAAAAGAAAAGCCATACTTGTGTGAAGTATGTTCAAAGGAATTTTCTGCAAAGAGTACTCTGAAGAATCATCTTCGCATCCATGCAAAAGAGAAGCCATACGTGTGTGAAGTATGTTCTAAAGGATTTTCCCAAAAGGGAAATCTAAATATTCACCAAAGCATCCATAAAGAAGAAAAGCCATACGTGTGTGAAGTATGTTCTAAAGGATTTTCTTCGAAGAGTCATCTGAACTATCACAAACGCACCCATACAAAAGAAAAGCCATACGTGTGTGAAATATGTTCTAAAGGATTTTCTGCAAAGAGTACTCTGGTCAATCATCTACTCATCCATACAAAAGAGAAGCCATACGTGTGTGATGTATGTTCTAAAGGATTTTCCCTAAAGGGAAATCTAAATATTCACCAACGCACCCACACAAAAGAAAAGCCATACGTGTGTATAGTATGTTCTAAAGGATTTTCTGTAAAGTGCACTCTGGACAATCATCTACGCATCCATACAAAAGAGAAATCATACGTGTGTGAAATATGTTCTAAAGGATTTTTAGAAAAGAGTTCTATGAACAATCATCTACGCATCCATACAAAGGAGAAGCCACACGTGTGTGAAATATGTTCTAAAGGATTTTCTGTAAAGAGCACTCTGGACAATCATCTACGCATCCATACAAAAGAGAAATCATACGTGTGTGAAGTATGTTCTAAAGGATTTTCAGAAAAGAGTTCTATGAACAATCATCTACGCATCCATACAAAAGAGAAGCCATACGTGTGTGATGTATGTTCTAAAGGATTTTCCCAAAAGGGAAATCTAAATATTCACCAAAGCATCCATAAAGAAGAAAAGCCACACGTGTGTGAAGTATGTTCTAAAGGATTTTCTTCGAAGAGTCATCTGAACTATCACAAACGCACCCATACAAAAGAAAAGCCATACGTGTGTGAAATATGTTCTAAAGGATTTTCTGCAAAGAGTACTCTGGTCAATCATCTACTCATACATACAAAAGAGAAGCCATACGTATGTGATGTATGTTCTAAAGGATTTTCCCTAAAGGGAAATCTAAATATTCACCAACGCACCCACACAAAAGAAAAGCCATACGTGTGTGAAGTATGTTCTAAAGGATTTTCTGTAAAGAGCACTCTGGAGAATCATCTACGCATCCATACAAAAGAGAAACCATACGTGTGTGAAGTATGTTCTAAAGGATTCTCCCAAAAGGGAAATCTAAATATTCATCAACGCATCCATAGATAGAAAAGGCGTACGTGTAAGAAGTATGTTCTAAAAGATTTTTCTAAAAGGGAAATCTAAATACTCACAAACGCATCCATACAGAAGGGAAAGCGATATGTGCGTGAAGTATTTTCTAATATATTTTGCTTAAAGAGTCATCTGAACAATTATCTACGCGTCCATACAGTCAGTGCCTGATTTAGGCAGGGCATTCGGGGCATGTGCCCTGGGCCCTCTCTCTCTGATGGGGGTCTCCAAGAAATTCAATCATACATTCAAAAAATAGTTAAAATGAAAAATTTCCAAATTTTGCTATAATGATCATTGCTTTTGTTTTTTCGTCGATAGATGGAGGTATTAATGCGCTGTTATATAAATCAGCGGTATAATCTTTCAAGGAAACTGTCAGTTCATTTAAAAAATTGCAATATTTTTGCAAAACGCAAATACAACAGCATACTACCAATACTGCATTCCAAAGTCTTACTAAGGCTAACTAAATCCGAGGCACGCAGTGCAGATACGCGGGTGCGATGTACGTTGATCCGATAGACAAGCATCGGATCTAGGGGAACCAGGGGCAAAGTGAAATAGTGGGGCAAAGTGAAATGGTTAAATAGTTGTTCTGTATGTAGTGCTATCTGGCTGCCGATATTTTAATTATTTTGTTTCCCATCTGGTTGCTTAGTATCAGTCAGAAAATTTTACAAATATCAATTACATATGATGGTAGTAGCCATTTTCGAAAATGGGTGGTTACATTGTAATATTATTTGGTAAGTGAATAACATTTTTTGATACTATATAATGACGAAGTTCTCATTATTAATATTTTAACTATTAATTAGATATTTCAGCTGCTCAGTGAAGTATTTGTTTATTTAATATTAGACTTACTTTTGGTTTGAATTTTGCATTAACATTTGTTATGCACATGCGGGGCAAAGTAAAAGGGGCAATGTGAAAAAGCTATTCAGAGATGGGGCAAAGTGAAGTACTCTATTTCATTTTGCCCCTACAATATATTTATATTTTAAAAAAATGAAATCTTTGTGATGATAACATTTGTGATGATAATAGTGAGACAGAAGATGAATTTCAGATTGTAGAAGATGATTGTAGAAGACAAGGGAGAAATAAAGCTTGCTGCAAAAAAAGTGGAATTTAATGAAATGAACAAAGGGGACTTTCTTTTGATTGAACTGCAGTCAGATAAAGGCTAGGGAAATAGGAAGCAGTTTGTTGGCCAAGTGACTTCGGGTCCCTCGCAAGATGGACCACACATTTTGTTTTTTCAGTCAAGTTTATGCAGCCATATAGACAACAAAAAGACGTTTATGTGTGGCCTACAACTGATGATATTAGTATTGTATACTTTAAAGAAATACTAGGAAAGTTGTGCAAAGTAAAAGAACTGAGACATGGACAAATTTGTTTCAGCATAACTTCAAAAGAATTATAGAAGTTCATGTAATGAGAAAAATATTTTTACATTTCACTTTGCCCCATGGCTGGGGCAAAATGATAATTTTATACTATCATCTTTCATCATAAATACACTACAGAAATTCAATAATAAAATTTCAAGAAAATTTCTATTAAAAACCAAAGGAATAATAAATTACATAGTGTAATCTTTTAAATAAATTTCCAATTTGTTCATTTATGAAATTGTCATTCTTTTTAAGCATTTCACAATGCCCCACGTTCCCCTACTTAAATCTTACCAATAAAATGAAAAGTGGAGAAAATTTTTAGACTCGTGAATCAAAAACATGCGGTTTGTTTTGTTTGTTGAAATATTAAAGTACGAGGAAAAGGGGCCCATTGAACATGAGTGCCCTGGGCCTCTAACTGAGTAAATCGGTCCCTGCATACAGTGGAAAAGCCGTAAGTGCTTAAACTATGTGCTCAACAGTGATGAGATTTTTCAGCTTTTTGTATTTCTGGCGTGCATTTGTTATGTAAGCTAATGTAATAATATTCAATTGAATAATAAAGCATGTTCATTTTTATTCTTATTCTATAAATTAAAAAACATTTATTATTATAATATAGTACATTGTGTACAATCCATACTGCCCCTGGTATCCATTAGAGAGGAATGTCGGTCGTCTTCATAAATAAAATACAGCTTTTTAATAAACTTTAGTGGCATAATATTTCATTTATTTTTAAATATGTTTTTTCCTTTTAATTAATTCTTTTTCTATTTCATTATGTATGCATTTGTACTTGCACATTGAGTCGAGGTAAAGCAGTGTTGAAGCCATAAAGGGGATTTTGGGAGCGAGAAAAATTGACATTTACAGGAGGTAGCCTTTAAATAGACGTGCTAGTGTTTATGGAACTATGACAGATAATTATTTAAAATAACTTATCTGAAAATGTTATTCAATCATTCCAATAAGAATTTAAATTGTTTTCCTTTATTTATAAATTTTATGAATGTCAATATTTTTTTTGCCCCCCCCCCCCTTGGATCCGCCACTGGTACTGGCCACTAATTCAGGGGTATATTTGATATGTATTTTTCGTTTTTTTTTTTTTTTTTTTTTTTTTTTTTTTTTAATAAATTTGTAGTATTACAGATTTAATAAAATATTTAAAAATGGAAAATATACACAAATACATATATTTCGCTTAAAGAGGATTGAACTAATTTACTATCAACTTCCAAGGGTGAGTCCAGCCTGTGGATCACTTACAGACCGATTAGACATTTGATCCACGACCGGTCGAAAGCAGAGGCTGAACAAATTCAATCCTTTTATTGGATGAAAATCAGTGCTGCCATCTGTAGGCTTAGTTTGATATTAGCTATAAAATATTGGAAAATTTAATTCATAAATTAAAAATGTAATTTAACTATGAATTAAAAAAAAAAAAAGATATATATATATATATTTCTTTTTTTTTTTTTTTTTTATTGTGCATAGCTGGGTACATATGAAATTATTTACAATAATATTATTTTTCTAATTCTTTTTTTGAAAATTAGTTAAATAAAAAAATAACAGCAATAAAATTTTTATTTTAGATTTTTTCCAGGAAAAAACTTTTTAATTATTTCCATAATTATGCATTATTGTATTTTAACGATATACTATAAAAAATTTTAAGTATTATTTGTGGATTTATTATCAAGCTAATTTTTGTTAAATATTTTTAAGTTGGAATGCTGACATTTAAATCAAAAATTTAACATTCAAATATTTGATGTAAATAAGAAGTAGGTTGAAGTTTTATTATGATTTAAGGTAAGAAGTATAAAACTATTACACATTGCTAAAAAATTATGAAATTTTAATTTAAATCAATGATTTAAAAAATATATATCTTTATATATATATATTTCTTTTGTGCGTGTGTATGTCACTGAACTCCTCCTAAACGGCTGGACCGAGTTTAATGAAATTTTTTGTGTGTCTTCAGGTGGATTCGAGAATGGTTTAGATTTACAATTCAGTTCAATCGGATAATTGGATCAAAAGATATTAAATAAAAACTCCATTTCAACTTTAAAATGATTAAAAAGAAAAATATATTTGATGCCAAAATAAACAAAATTCACGTTTATTTATTTTTTTCCGGAAATAAAATATTTTTAATTTCGCGTGATAAATAATAAAAAGTAGAAAAAAAAAATTAATATACTATGAAAATATTCGCGTGTAAATAAATATTTTCATAGAGATACTTGGTATTAGCTTAAAATTTGTATTTAATTTAGTAGCACTTTTCTTTTCTACAGTAAAACAAAATTTTTCGTTTTAATTGATACTTTATATGTAACTTATAAAGGTTCTTTTATGTTTTCACCTTAATTGTAAATAGTAATAATTTCAAATTTATTAGAATTTTTTTTTTTTTTTTTTTTTTTTTTTTTTGTATGGAACAGCTTTAGTTTGGAAAAATTTGAAATTTGGCACCGAAGTAGTACGGACGTTTCTCACCAACATCGTCAGTTACGCAATTGAGATAGCCATGTTAATTCATCGCAAAAATATTTTAAGTCAACAAGGGGGGGGGGAGGTCTATACTAAAGCTGTGCCTTTGTATTTATCTTTATATATATATTTCTTTTGTGCGTGTGTATGTCACTGAACTCCTCCTAAATGGCTGGACCGAGTTTAATGAAATTTTTTGTGTGTCTTCAGGTGGATTCGAGAATGGTTTAGATTTACAATTCAGTCCAATTTAAATTGTTTATTTAATTAATTTATCACTTATAAATTAATATTGATTTTGGAATTTTTCACATTGGATCCGGCAGACTGCGCTACGATCGTAGTATCGAATATTCAATAATACGCAAGCGAAGTGATGACGTCACTGGCCGTCCGTGGATGCAAGAAAAATATTTCCTATGTTAATCGCCCATTGGATTTTAAATTATTAAAAATCGAGGAAAATTATTTCCCGATTTTAATCCCCATATTTGGGTATAGATATGTATTAGTTATTATGTGCATGCGTTAGATTGAGTTGTTTTTGCTGTAAAATTGATAAAATTTGAATTTTTATCTCAAAACTCTGTCATCCTTCGCGGAAAAAAAAAATATCGCCATGTCATCTGGCGAACATATTTAATTTCTTTCAAAAATAACGGTTATTTCAACAACTTATATTAAGAGAGTAATGAATAATAGGAAACAATTTCGTACAATACATATTACGAAAATATACATCTGGCACGTATATTTTCGTATTACGTTTTTGATCGCCAAATACAAAAAACGCCAAGGAAGACAGAGTTTTGAAATTAAAAATTAAAATTTTGTTAATTTGAGAGCAAAATAACTCAATCTAACACATGCATACGATAACTAATACATATCTGCACCTAAATACGGGGATTAAAATCGAGAAATAATTTTCCTCGATTTTTAATAATTTTTTATAAAAAATCCAATGGGAGATTAACATAGGAAATCTTTTTCTTACATCCACTGACGGTCAGTGACGTCACACTTCTCTTGCGTATATTCTATTGTAATTCCAGTTTGTCCCGACAGTTGGTGCTGCGATCAAATTCAGGAAAATATTTTGTAACTTCGTGTTATTATCGTTATACAAAAAATTATTTCCTAATTGAAATATTACATCAAGATGTAATTACTGTTTGAAGAGTTTTGAAGTGTGCATAAAAAACTATACATTTTGCAAATTTAGTGCGGAATTGGAGTGAGTATTTCAGGGATGGAACACGGGCGCAGAATTCATACCGGAATCCGTTTAAGAAATTTTTCTACTTATAATATTGTTGATTTAAGAAGTAGAAAATTTTCTTACATCGATAGTGGTATGAATCCTGCGCCCGTGTTCCATCCCTGGTATTTTATATAATTTTCTATCAAATTTACACGCGCGTTGATTAACAACCACCCTAACCTACAAATTTATTTGTGTAGCTAATTTATTATATTTTATTTATTTATTTTTTGAATGGAACACCTTTAGTATCGGATCTCTTTGGCAAAATTTGAAATTTGGCACCGAAGTAACTAGGACGCTTCTCGCCAAGATCTTTAGTTCCACAATTGAGATAGCCATTTCAATTCATCGTAAAAATGGCTTAAAATATTTAAAGTCACCAAAGGGGTCCCAATTTGTGGCTTAGATTTAGAAAGTCCGTGCTTTTCTCACGGCCAATTATATGTTGCGTGTTCCAGGGTTGGAAAACCTTCGAATTTGTGTATACTCCTCAAGGATTAACCAAAAATATTGTACATCCAATGGCATTACGAAAAATTAAGTTTTTGTAGTTTAAAAAAATATACCTGTTATAAAATAAATTGAGTTTCAACTTTTTCACCTTTAATTAAAACGAGTTTACGTTTTTATTTAATACGAACGCTACATTTCACTTCGCTCATATTATACACATACTCACATGCATCGATTGATTGAATTGTGATAAATGTACATGTAATGATGTTAGATATTGTAACAACTTTTTGATAAAAATTTTCATCAAATCGGTCCAGATTGTTACAGCTTATTCAAAAAAGACGGAATTTTCATGTGAAATTCGTTGCTATCAGAGATACTCTCATAAATTGAAATATTTGCCGTATGAAATAAAATTTTGTGCTGTTCGACATTCAGCGGATGTTTTAAATAACAAGTAGCAAGAAGCAAGTAGCGAAAATTTCAGCAATTATGTCTTTTAGGTTATAATCGGAATTCACAGTCACCGTTCACAGCGCTCCATACCTGTTTCACTTATATACCACATCCTTACACACTTACAATAAGTTAGTTATTTTTTTCTAGCAAAATATTCTCTAGAAATAATTTATATGACAAAACAACGTTTGTCGGGTCAGCTAGTATATATATATATATATATATATATATATATATATATATAACAGTTTTTAAATTATTACTGATATTATTACTAATTATTTAATTAATACTTCATTAAACTGGTTTGTTTGCTCAACAGGTGGCACTTGCCATCCCATCCCCCCCCCTTTATTTATAATATGGTTCTATACGACAAAATTTCGTATAAATGTACATAACTGAGAATTATTTTTAACAAATGGGTTGTAAGATTACTATGAATTATTGATAATAGTAGTAGTAATACAGGGGAAAAATTGTTTGAATGTAGGAGAATAACCCCTCTCCATTCCCCGAGGTTTAGTGTTACATGCCCTCGTAAGTACGTACCCTCAAGGGCATGTAAATTTTCATTATGGGTATAATTTAGAAGTATTTGTCAATACCTTTAAAATGAAAAGTTGAATAATGTTTCTGCAATATTTTAATATAAAGTTGTATATATATATATATATATATACTAGCCCGCTTCCCTGGGTACTATATTTAAAGAATTTCTTTTTAATTGAATAATTGGAATGTTTAAATAAATATATTTTGTTTATCGACTATTTTCTTCACAGATTTAGTATGGGATCTCCTTGAAAATATCAAACATTTTTTTGAACTTGTCGAATCTGTGCAACAAAACTATTATAAAAACGAATATTCTCGAAAACAGTCAAATAGAAATGATAATTCTTCGAATATCCTGGAAACAGTTAAAGCTGTTACTCGTACAGTAAAAGTCACTATTCGATGAATGGTCGAATCACAGAACGCACGTAAGTCGTTCTCGCAGCAATTACTATAACGCACGTATGTACGCTTCACGCACATGAAAAAAAAATAACTGTACAGCCCTACCACGCAGTGCATGAATCTCATAACACACGTAACTAGTTTCCACTGCAATCACTATCACGCATGTTAAAATAAAAAAAACATCACTGGACACCCTTACCTCGCTGCACATGAATCTGAAAACGCACGAAACTCGTTTTCGCTGCAATCACAGTCAGGCATGTTAAAAAAAAAAAAAAAAAAAAAAAAAAAATCACTGGACACCCTTACCTTAAATCAATGAAAATCAAATAAACCAATGAAATCTCTCGTAATTCCTTATAACGTAGCTCTAGTTATACGTAAAATACACTCAAATCAATGAAAATCAAATCTCTTGTAATTCCTCATAACGTAGCTGTAGTTCAATGTAAAATACACTCAAATAAATAAATATCAAATAAACCAATCAAACCTCTAATTCCTGAAAACATAGCTCTAGTTCAACGGAAAATACACTCAAATCAATGAAAATCAAATCTCTCGTAATTCCTCAAATAGTACGTCTAGTTCAACGTAAAATACACTCAAATCAATGAAAATCAAATATACTAATCAAAACTCTCCTAAGATTCTCCATTCTGCGTCATTATAGAAATGGGAAGTTTTATTTTCATATTTTTATTAATTAAAAGAAAACTAAACAAAAATTCGAAAATCTAACTTCGATGTGCATAATGAATCTTCGGAGGGCACCTTTGTGTTAAATCACGTGACTGTCCGAGCTACCGTTTTCGAGAACAGTAAAATATATATATATAGATACACTTAATAGTATAATTACTCACTTAATAGTATAAGATTTTTAGTTTCATTTCTTTAGAAATCGATCTATTGCAATCACTTCGTTTATCTATCTATCTATCTATAATGAAAATTTTGTCATCACGATAACTCCCGAAATAATACTCCAAATCGAACCAAATTTGGACAGTGAACTGATCTTATAAATAT
The DNA here is from genome assembly GCA_963930645.1 of Salticus scenicus. NCBI lineage: Eukaryota > Metazoa > Arthropoda > Arachnida > Araneae > Salticidae > Salticus > Salticus scenicus. Next base: position 190,986,054 of record OZ005658.1, on the reverse strand, counting down.
CTTGGATGAGTTCGTTAACAAGTTCCTCCGACTTTTTGTTTTCAAGTGGCAGCCACTTGAAAATTTCAAACCGACATTGTAAAAAGCATACTTAAAGCAAGATTTGCTTGAATTTTGATGTAAATACAGGCCACATAAGGGTCTCAATGAAGTTTATTAATGAAGTTTATCCGCCATTTTTAATAAAGTGGCAGATATTTTAAGTTTAGCGGGACCACTTGAAATCAGGTTACCACTTGAAAATTTAAAATTACTATAACTTCCGAAATAATACTCGAAATTGAACCAAATATGGACAGTGTCTTAACTTATCTTATAAATAACTTAGAGGAATTTGTTAACCAAGTTGCTCCGCCATTTTGTTTTCAAGTGGAGACCACTTGAAAATTTCAAATTTAAATTGTAAATAGCGTATTCAGAAATTGTTTGAATTTTGATGTAAATACAGACCACATAAGGATCTCAATGAAGTTTATTATTAAACTATAACCGCCCTTTTTAATAAAATAGCAGATATCTTAAGTTAAGCGGGGCCACTTGAAATCAGGCTCTCACTTGAAATTTTAAAATCACGATAACTTCTGAAATAATACTCCAAATCGAACCAAATTTGGACAGTGATATTATCATATCGAATATTTTCACTGGGCAACTTGACCCGACATCTTGTTTCTAAGTTCCAGCCACTTGAAATCACACTGCCACTTGAAAATATGTCATCACGATAACTTTTAAAATACTAAACTGATTCAAGTAAAAGTTGGATAGTGAACTTATGGTTCAAATATTTAGGATAAGTTCACTTGGTGACTTGATCCACAATTTTATTTCCAAGTGGCGGCCACTTGAACATTTGTTATTATGGTAACTTTAGTAATACAGAATCAATTCGCATCAAATTTGGGTAGTGGATTTATCATTCAAATATCGCAGATAATTTCGCTGGGCATCTCACTCCGCTTTTTTTTCCAAATGGTGCCACCTGAAAATTTCTTATGACGATAATTTTTGAAATACTGATTTAATTTAAACTAGAACTGGACAATGAACATATCATACAAATATACTGGATAATTTCGATGGGCAAGTTGTTTTGCCATTTTGTTTCCAAGTCGCAGCCACTTAGACCTGCCACTTGAAAATTTGCCATAATAATAACTTTTGAAACACGGCACTGATTTAAACCAAAGTTGGCCAGTGAACCTATGATTCAAATATCTTGGATGTGTTTGCTGGGCAACTTGTTCCACTGTATCGTTTCCCAGTGGCAGCCACTTGAAAATTTGTTATCTCGGTAGCTTTAGAAATACTTAATCAATTCAAATCAAAGTTGAAAAATGGATTTAGCATTCAAACAACAAAAATCTAGAAAATTCTCGTAACTCGTGAACCAATCACGTTATTGCGTCCATCTTTGGTATATCGATAATAAGTATTTTCTCGCCAAAAGTCGCCATAGGTGAAAAGTCGCCAGATTTGGCGCCAAATACATTATCTGCGTTACTGGAACTTTTTAATGCGTTTTTAAGGAAAAATTAGGCTATTTTAATGCTAAAACAAACTAGAAATGCAGAAAACTAACAATTTATCAACTTACATCTCTTTGAAAGAATTTCTACAACAAATTTGCAATGATATCTTAGATAAGCAACTTTCTCTGTCATTTTGTTTCAAATGGTAGGCACTTAATTTTTCAACACGATGACTTTTCAGATTTTTAATTAATTCGAACTATATGTGTACAGTAAACTTATCTCACAAATATATTTCATATATTTGTCAACTTAACCCACCATTTTGTTTCCAAGCGCCTGCCACTTGAAAATTTTAAATTCACATAAAAATGTATTTATGAACCGATTTGCTTAAAACTCCATATGTGCATAGCCTATATCAATATTTCTACCAAGTGCATTAATAATTTGTAAACGCCATTTTGAAACAAAATGACGGCTACTTAATAAGGAAAAAGAAATCAACCTACCCTTCCGAATAAGCCGAAGGGACTTGTTTTTTTTTTTTTTTTTCTATGAAAAAAAAAAAAATCTTCTGATGACGGCACAAATTTTTTTTTTTTTTTTCTCGTCATTTAGTGCTATAAACACGCGTGAAAACACGTTTTTTCTTTTGAATTCGCCTTAAATTATCTTATATTGGCGAAATTTGGTGTGAATGTTGATTAGGTGTACGCATTATGTACTTTGTCAAGATTTCGCAAAACTTCGAACTTAGCCACTGGGGAAGGGGGAGTAAGAATCGAGTAAGTTACTGCCGAAGGCTGTGGGAACACGGACTCCTAACGTTGCGAGCGAGAAAAATCTCTACCGAGCACAGCGGGAACTTTACCTCAGATTAATTAATAATGATATGGGATTTTGACAACTCATTTCAGTATTGTGCCCAGCGAAGCGGGCAAATCCTGCTAGTAATAATAATAATAATAATGCAGTACAGCTGCCATCTATCTAAACTCTGTCTTAAACTTAAAAAATAAATAAAATTAAAATAAAATAAGAATAAACCAGAAAAATATCTGATATCATTAGAAGAGTCTGCCGCACTTCTATTTGTGATTTGATGAATATTAATAATAAAATCCATAAAAACTGATGTATTTCAACAGTTCTCTACCAGTATTGCAAAACAAGCAACAGAGATTAATTTTAAATATGACCTAAAATATGGCTAAAATTTCATAAACAAAAAAAAAAAAAAAAAAAAAAAAAAAACCTCAGAAATTGAGAGGGCACAGTCGAATTACATCTTACATTACCTATCTTACATTGCAAGTGTAGAAGGTTAAGCAGCACAAAATTTAAATAATAAATTTATTTTTAATTTCTGAAAACTACTTTTTTTTTCTTTTTTCTATGATATTTTAATTATATTTTAGACCGAATATTTGAAAATAATGTCTGCTATAAGTACAAAAATTTGAATAAATAACATAAAATGAAAGAACATGCAACAATTGTTTCGGGTGGAAATAAGACACGATCTTTCGTCAGAAGAACAAAGTAGGTACGAGTGCATTCGTATTTCATTCTCGTTCGTATTTAATTCTCGATTTACGCTTCGTATTTAATTCTCGATCATTTCGTCTATTCAGTTTATTTCTTTACCTTATGCGCACAACTAAGAAATCGCTACTTCCAGTTTAGGGATTCAGAAAATGACAATTCGTTCTAGATGAAGGTAGAATATATATATATTTGTCAGTGTAATTTCTAAAGAGAAAAAATTAGAAACGTATTGCAATCATATATTTCTACACATTTTTTATTCATGTACAATTTTCAAATGCATTTATATTATTTTTAATAAATAGTAAGCGTATGCTGTTTCATTAAACACTACTATTTAATCAAAAACTAACACTACCTTTGAAAAATATAAAACTAATAACATTACATTATTATTTCTCATTCTGCATAATAATGTTATATATAATTCCATTTGTATAAAATAAAACTTGTAAATTTCTAAATTGTTTACTAAAATTTCCAATATATGTCGTCTCATAAAAATATTCTTTTATGGTAGTCCAATGGAAGAGGTATGTCGTATATCTTATATTAGTAAACAAATATTTCATGTTATTCTTATTTGTCTTAATCTTTTAAATATTACCTTTTTATATGCATTTAAACATCTTTATGCCAAGTTTTCATAGAATAAAAATACTTTTTTACCACCTGCAAAAAACGCAAAGGTGTTTCCTATGTTATGTTCAGTATAAAATAAAGATTCTTTTAAAAATACCGATTATGAACTTTAATACATCAGAAATATTTTCGCAAGTCCCTCTACACACATTAGTTGCCATTATCCACTACCTTATTTTGGCAACTTAGCGCCTTGGCAATTGCCAAGAATTTTGAAAAAAGTACTTGGCAATCGCCAATGCGCTAAGTTGCCAAAATGAAGCAATGAATGACGTCCAATTAGATTCTGACTCATTTATTTCCAAACGCGAGAATCTGATGAATGTCTTTAATTTAGAAAACACTTTCAGAGCAAAAACTAAAATAAACATAAACAAGTCCTTCCGGCTTTTTCGGAAGGGTAGGTTGATTTCTTTTTCCTTATCAAGTAGCCGTCATTTTGTTTCGAAATGGCGGCTACAATTTATTAATGCACTTGGTAGAAATATTGATGTAGGCTATACACATATGGAGTTTTAAGCAAATCGGTTCATAAATACATTTTTATGTGAATTTAAAATTTTCAAGTGGCCGGCGCTTGGAAGCAAAATGGTGGGTTAAGTTGACAAATATATGGAATGTATTTGTGAGATATGTCTACTGTACATATATAGTTCGAATTAATTCAAAATCTCAAAAGTCATCGAGTTGAAAAATTAAGTGCCTGCCACTTCGACCAAAATGGCAGAGAATGTTTCTCATCTAAGATATCGTTGCAAATTTGAAAATAATTTGTTTTGTAGAAATTCTTTCAAAGAGGCTTAGTAAGTTGCTAAAATGTTAGTTTTCTGCATTTCTAGTTTGTTTTAGCATTAAAAATAGCCTAATTTTTCCTTAAAAACGCATTAAAAAGATCCAAAAACGCAGATAAATTTGGCGACTTTTCCCCTATGGCGACTTTTTTTGCGACTTTTGGCGAGAAAATACTTTTTATCGATATACCAAAGTTGGGCGCAATAACGTGATTGGTTCACGAGTTACGTGATTTTTTTAAATTTTTGTTGTTTGAATGATAAATCTATTTTTCAACTTTGATTTGAATTGATTAAGTATTTTTAAAGTTACCATGATAATAAATTTTCAAGTGGCTGTCACTTGGAAACAATACAGTGGAACAAGTTGCCAAGCACACACATCCAAGATATTTGAAGCATAGGTTCACTGTCCAACTGTGGTTTAAATCAGTGCCGTGTTTCAAAAGTTATTCTTATGGCAAATTTTCAAGTGGCAGTCTAAGTGGCTGCGACTTGGAAACAAAATGGCAAAACAACTTGCTCATCGAGATCATCCAGTATATTTGTACGATAAGTTCATTGTACCGTTCTAGTTTAAATTAAATCAGTATTTCAAAAATTATCCTCATAAGAAATTTTCAGGTGACACTACTTGTAAAAAAAAGTGGAGTGAGATGCCTAGCGAACTTATCTGAGATATTTGAATGATAAATCCACTACCCATATTTGATGCGAATTCATTCTGTATCACTAAAGTTACCATAATAACAAATTTTCAAGTGGCCGCCACTTAGAAATAAAATTGCGGATCAAGTCACCAAGTGAACTTATCCTAGATATTTGAACCATAAGTTTACTATCCAACTTTTATTTGAATCAGTTTAGTATTTTAAAAGTTATCGTGATGGCATATTTTCAAGTGGCAGTGTAATTTCAAGTGGCTGGAACTTAGAAACAAGATGTCGGGACAAGTTGCCCTGTGAAAACATTCAAGATAATTATATGATAATATCACTGTCCAAATTTGGTTCGATTTGGAGTATTATTTCAGAAGTTATCGTGATTTTAAATTTTCAAGTGGGAGCCTGATTTCAAGTGGCCCCGCTTAACTTAAGATATCTGCCACTTTATTAAAAATGGCGGATATAGTTTATCAATAAACTTCATTAAGATCCTTATGTGGTCTGTATTTACATCAAAATTCAAACAATTTCGGAATACGCTTTTTACAATTTAAATTTGAAATTTTCAAGTGGTCTGCACTTAAAAACAAAATGGTGGAGCAACTTGGTTAACAAACTCATCTAAGATATTTATAAGATAAGACACTGTTCAAATTTGGTTCCATTTGGAGTATTATTTCGGAAGTTGTCATGGTTTTAAATTTTCAAGTGGTGGCCTGATTTCAAGTGGTACCTCTTAACTTAAGATATCCGCCAGTTTATTAAAAATGGCGGTTAAAGTTCATTAATAAAGTTATTTGAGACTCTTGTGTAATCTATGTATACATCAAAATTTAAAAAAAAAATCGGAATACGCTTTTTACAATTTGAATTTGAAATTTTCAAGTGGTCTCCACTTGAAGACAAAATGGCGGAGCAACATGGTTAACAAATTCATCTAAGTTATTTATAAAATAAGTTAAGACACTGTCCAAATTTGGTTCGATTTGGAGTATTATTTCAGAAGTTATTGTGATTTTAAATTTTCAAGTGGTAGCGTGATTTCAAGTGACCCCGCTTAACTTAACATATCTACCACTTTATTAAAAATGACGGATAAATTTCATTAATAAACATCATTGAGACCCTTATGTGGTCTATATTTACATCAAATTTCAAACAAATTCGGAATAAGCTTTTTACAATTTGAATTTGAAATTTTCAAGTGGTCTCCACTTGAAAACAAAATGGCGGAGCAACTTAGTTAATAAACTCATCTAAGATATTTATAAGATAAGTTAAGACACTGTCTAAATTTGATTCGATTTGGAGTATTATTTCGGAAGTTATAGTGATTTTAAATTTCCAAGTGGTAACCTGATTTCAAGTGGTCCCGCTTAACTTAAAATATCTGCCACTTTATTAAAAATGGCGGATAAACTTCATTAATAAACTTCATTGAGACCCTTATGTGGCCTGTATTTACATCAAAATTCAAGGAAATCTTGCTTTAAATATGCTTTTTACAATGTCGGTTTGAAATTTTCAAGTGGCTGCCACTTGAAAACAAAAAGTCGAAGCAACTTGGTTAACGAACTCATCCAAGATATTTATAAGATTAATTCACTGTCCAAATTTGGTTCGATTTGGAGTATTATTTCGGGAGTTATCGTGATGACAAAATTTTCATTATAGATATATATATATATATATATATAGATAAACGAAGTGATTGCAATAGGTCGATTTCTAAAGAAATCAACCTAATAACTATAAGCTCTTATTTAATTAATAGAAAAATGTAACAAGAAAAAAATATTTTGAATTTTACAGCGTATTTTTCACCAAACAATACGATTTTACTTACTTATTATTTTTTTTTTTTTTTTCCGATTACACGTTCTGCATTATAAATTAAAAAAAAAAAAAAAAAAAGCTATTAAAGTAGACTTATAAAAAATGAAAAATAATACTACACACTTCAAGTTAAATTAATTTGTGAGAGCATGTATACGTTCTCTTTTTGTTTAATTGCAATTATATATAGATATTCTAGCATCTAGCTAAAATATTAGTTTTTATAAATTGAAAATAAAAGTCATACAGTAATTAATGCTATTTTTAAACTATAGTGTAATTAATGAACAAATTTATATTTACAAATTTTTACCTGTTTAAATCAAAGTTACATATTTTTATTTGTTATCCTTTTTCGTTAAAAAAGATAATAATATTGGTGATAAACAGATATTATCAGAAATATGTCAACCATGTATTTGTTATTGAAAAATAATAAAGTTTTGGAAATAATTTTTTAAGTAACTGTATTGAAAACAAGAACTTTCATTAAATTTTGTAATTAAAGAAAATTGCGTATAATTTTGAAATATCAATACAATAAATTTTTCTCATAAACAGACATTGATTAACGGTTTAGTTAAGCATCAGTAACGCAGAATACAATTGAAGAGCTTAGTGGATGAACATATTAAATGAAAATTTAGTACATTTGAGAAATTGAACCGTAAAGAGGTAATAGAGTAGCTAAAAACCATGCACATAATAATTTCTTGTGACGACAACTATGTTAAATTTATTTTTAATATTTAAAAGAAACCATAATAAAATCTTTCAGACTTTTAATTTTTCCCAAAAATGTCACTTAAGAGGTTCATCCACTTTAAAATTAAAATGTTAGGTGATATTAATAAAGAATAAAAGAATAAAAAATGTATTTAAAAAAAAAAAAAAAAAATGCTTAAAACTGTTCTTGGCTTTAAACACGTTTACAATGATAAAATAAGCGAAACCAATTTCCACGCCTTGAGTGTTTCGCCCAAATTGATTCCTGTGTATTCCGATAAACATACAGTTCGTTCCGTTTACTTCCGCTGCACCAACTCCGGAGCGACCGCCTCACCTAGCTGTGGACCCCGTTTAACAATGACCGTTGTGTCGCTTAATATGTACATGCTTTGGTTCCTCCATATGACGAGGCTGCTTTTTAGTCAGAAAGTGGAGCTCGTAATTGGAGTGTCGCGTGTTTGACATTCTATCAGGCCAAAGACCATCGTCTACATTAATCGTAGCTGGTGCACGTAAAATCTGCGATGTCTTCCTTTTTTAACAAATTAATTCCTTTGGAGCTTACTGAAGCAGTAAAGCCAATCACTTCACGGAGGATCAAATTCGTGATGGCATGCCTCCAATCAACCATTGGAGTTAAATCTCAAGATATCGCTAATTACCCCTGTGTAGCAATAGTGTGACGTTAAATGCACTCAACTTCAATCTTTTTTTTTTGTTTGTTTGTTCATTAGCAGTTGGTTCGTATTGCCTGTTCCTCTAATGACATGAAAATCATCGTTTCAAATTGGCTTAAAGATTTTGGGTATGCTTAAATTCTCCCATTTCGGTCTTCATTGTGATTTGTATGTGTGTGTATAAATTCTTGTTGCTCCAGAAGGCCAAATTTCAAGAGTCTTTTTAAAGATTCATACTGTCTTCCACTATTAAATATGTTACTAGTTTGTTCTAAATAAAATATTGAACCTATCTTTTAATTTATAATATAATGTGAAAATGCTTTCAAAATTTTAGAATTCTTATCCCTATATTATTTTTTTGTAAGAGTTCTTCAAAAATGCCCTAATTATTAATGGCAACTTTCTCCAATATTTAAAAATACAAAATTGCGAAGTATATTCATTTTTAAAGCTATTCCCACAACTTTGTTCATTACACACATAAAGAATTTTTTTGACATGATAATAAACCCAAATTGTTATACCTATTGCCATTATAAAAATTATCACACTTTCTTTGCAAGTTTTTTTTTTTTTTTTTCTTTTTAAATAATATTTTTTGTTTTAAATTTCGTTTCTTGGTTAAAATGATAAGAACAAAAATTGATGAACCGTAAGCAAGCATTTTCTTATGTACAAAATAAGTTTAAAAGAAACTATCAGAAATTATTTTCTCAGAAAAATAAGGCAAAGTATTTTTTTTTTTTAGGAAAATTATTCTTAAAAATCCAATTTTGTAGAAAATTATCTACGAAGTAATAAATGTTTTTATAATGCAACATGAATCAGTTTTGTTACTTTATGTATCATGAGTGATAAGTACTGCATCTGTATTTTTGATAATGTTAATCTCATATTCGGTAAAATATAACAGTTATTCATGGCACGTTCGTGGTGGCAGCAGCCTCTTCATACAGAAATATTTCTTATTAAATGAATTAAATGAATTAATTTCTCTCTCTCTCACTATATATATATATATATATGTATATAAATACATAAAATAATGAGGGCGTTGGTATTAAGGTCTTTCAAATTCTACACTTTTTTAAAATTACAAAAGGAATTTTATTAACAGAGCAATACTATTTTGTATCTTAATTCGAACATATTTGTAAATTACATAGTCTATTTATCTCTAATAAGTAACACTTTGTACATACAAAGAGAGAGAAGAGTGTTGGTGTTGGTCAATCGGATCTAGGCCTAAGAGAAATGCCCTCTGTGGTTACAAATCGAGGTAAACATCGAATGGCTAGAGTAGAATCTCTCAGTCACTGGTGGGACATATGAGAGGGTTGGTTGGTTGGTTGGTTGTAGGATTTAAGGCCGATTGACTCCTGATGTGTCCTAGGCCTAGGGGGGGAATGCCCTCCGTGGGGGGACATATGAGAGGGAGAGAGAGAGAGAGATGCTTGTGTGTAATTTAAAGCCTATTATGAATTTGACGGACCTAAGGCCTAGACAGATGCTTTCCGTAGGGAACATCCAAGAATTTCTAGCCTGTATTCATGCAAGTGCTCCCCCCCCCACCCCCTCTGCCAAAAAAAAAAAAAAAATGAACTGTTGAAAACTCCGAATGAATAAACTGATGAGCGCAACGGGAGCTTGAGCCCGAAACCTCCACCTACTAATTTGGAGAGTCAATATAAAAAGAGAATAAAAATTAAATCCTCTGTTACAAGAAACTTAAATGGAAATTGGATGCTCCTGATCTGTACACTACTTATAATTCTCAACAAAATTTCTCCAATACTCCGAAGTACGTAAATTACGGAGTAAATGCATATCTAAAACAATCCCCACAGCGTTATTAATTATATACATAAACACATTTTTGACATGATAATAAGCCGAAATTGTTCAACCTATTGCCATTACAAAAAGAAAGAAAAAAAAATGAAAGAGAATTTTATCACACTTTCTCGGTAAATCTTTTTTTTTCCTCCATAAAGTTTTTCGCATCATATTACGTTACTTGATTAGAAAGGATAAGAATAAAAATTGATGAACCTTAAGGAAATATTTTCTTACATTATGCAAAATGAGTTTTTAAAAAACTATCAGAAAGTATTTTCTAAGCGTAATGAGCTGAAGAAATTGTTTTTTCTCCATTAATTATTAAGAAGTAGAAATATTGTTGTATGCAAAACAGATGTTGTTGAATAATTCCAAGCAGTTTAAATAATGCAACAGGAAAACTATTTGAAATTGGAAAATGAGGTATGAAATTTTAAATATTAATAACAAAATTGTTTCAACAGCTTCATATGTACCTAGAAAAAATACTTTTTATATTCAGTTTTTGCGTTTAATTCTAATTTTTGTTCAATGGTTATTTCTATGTTAATTCCTTATATTATGCTAGAAAACTAGATAGATATCGTTGTTACTATTACGTAATCTTACATTATAGGAAAGAAACTGTTTTGACCACTTAAAAAAGGCGTTTGTGTTTTCTTCTAACTTAAGAGAAGATATTAAATTTGTAAAAAATTCGACATCCGTCTTTCGATGTATTTACACGTATAGTTGGGTCTAGAATGCGATTTGACAATCAAGGACTGCATGTCAGTGTGTCTGTTTCAAGCAGCAAAAATTTTGTAACAGCTCTAGCTCAATAACTAATGCACAGAATTTCATACAAATTTATAAGTATTTTCAACTTAACACAAATTAGTATATGTAAAATTCTGGCACAAACCACCCAATAGGTGGCAGTGGAAAACGCCCAATAGTTGGTTCAGAAATATCTCTGACTTACGGAGAGCGTGTGTTTAAGATTAGATTGGGTGTAATTGCACTAAACTTCGCATGTAACATGGCCATTTTTAACACTATGACGATTTAATTTTAGTGAATATTCGCCGAGAGGAGGCTCTCTAAAAGTATTGAAACGTGTAATACAATCCCCATGGGAAGGAATTAAAATATTACCACAAAAAGATTAGACAGTATTTGTCTATACAGATCGCAGGGGTCTGTCCAGACTTTTCAGACAGGATCCTGTTTTTATGAAATTGTGAAAAATTCTGCACATAATTTTGTGAATCTAAATTTAGCGTGAAAACAAAGTTCTTTCGAACTTTTCAGCTAGGGTCCTCTTTTTGTGAAATTGTGAAAAATATAATTTTGCAAAATAAAATTACAATTAAGATTTCATTTTAGACAATGGCAGATCAGTTTTATGGAACTAAACTCACACATATGCATAGAAGCCCTTTATAAATTACAAATTAAATATTAGCTTTTCGGGAGAAATATAACAAACGCGTCCATTCAGGCAGTCTGTTTGTTCTATTGAAGATTAGTTTTGAAAATGAAAGAGATTTATTGAAGGTCTGTTTTGAGGGGGAGAATTTTGTGAAGGGTCATTTTTTAGGATAAAGTTTTGTGAAGGGTCCTGTTTCAGGATAAATAATTTTGTGAAGGGTCCTGTTTTAGGATAAATAATTTTGTGAAGTGTCCTGTTTTAGGATAAATAATTTTATGAAGGGTCCTGTTTTAGGATAAATAATTTTGTGAAGGGTCCTTTAACGTACCTAGGCTTGCTTCTGGACAGACCCCTGAGGTGGGTCGAAAATGTATACAGGTACGGGCTTCGCTTTTTTTACAAATGACAAACAAAAGTTAATCTACTCGAAAAATGCTCGTCTATCGATCGAGAACTCTCTCTTCCAAGCTGTACTAACAACTATAAAACATGCAATAGACTGGTGCTTAATAACACCTTCTCTAACAGTATTAATTTTATCAAACAGCCAATCATATATTTTGGCGTTGAAGAATTTAGAAACATAAGATGCTGTAATAACAGAAACGCAAGAACAACTGAAATAAAAGCACTTACTTTGACTGGGTGAGAGGACGTACTGGTGTTTTTGGAAAGGGGAAAACAGATGAGCTGGGAAGGGGACCAATCCAGGACGTAGCGGCATCACTACATTTTGTCCCAATTTATAAGACAATGAAACTGGGGTATATTTTAAATTTTTGACACAGAATGATCTTTACTGAAACCTACGTGCATATATTTTATGCTCTTTTTCATGACCGCAGAAAAACATTTAGATACATTAAAATGTGTAGTAAAAACATAAGAATTATGTGAAATTAGTCAAACGCTCTCTCTATAAATTTACTCTTGTTTATTTTCAAAATTATCCACACACTCAAATTTTAAACGCCTGATAATTCGAAAATGCTCCGAAAGTTGAGTAAAATCCTTTCCGATATTTCATGTTTTAAGTTTTAAATTCCATGGATATATGAAAAATTGATAACATAAATATTTATAGCTTACAAAGTTTTCAATATTTATATTTAAATAAGTATCTTATATCCTAAGCATGTCACAATACGATATCCTTATGTATACTTCTCTACACATCATGGAATTAATGTAAGCATCACCGGTTTCAAAAGGACGTAGCCTTCCTTCTTTGAGTTAAAAAAAAAAAAAAAAAAAAAAAAAAAAAAACACGGGCTTGGAGGCAAAAGCGAATTTAACTATTCTGCTTTTGCCTCTTACGTAGTAGCACGTAGTTTTTTCACCTGGAGAAGAAAGGCCACGTCCTTTCGCAACCGGTTAAGCTTACATTAATTTCATAATGTGTGAAGACTTTTTGAGTTGAAATATTTATTTTACACCAGTTCTTAAAATTATTTTTGTTTTTATGTATACTTCATTAATAAATTAACCATATTAGAAATTAAAATAGTTTCAATTGTTGGAATGTAAAAAGATCAAAAATAAAAATATATAATTTTTTAATACAACTTTTCTTATGTCAAATTTCACACAAGCTAACAAAATTTAATTTCTTTAATTACGAATAAGATTCTGTAATCTTGGAATTTTTCTTTATTCTGAAAGAAGTCTTCTTGAAGTGTTTTTCATGCACAATGAGCCAAGAAATTGCTTTCTTCCACCATTACTTACTTAAATGAAGAAGAAAGAATTCAGTAATAAACTTAGATTTTGCGGAAAAAACAACTTTAAAAAATTAGTAGAAAAAACTTCAAAGGTTTATTTTAAATAACAGATAGATATCATTGTTATAAAATTTCATTTTGAAAAGGTAATAATCGAGGAAATAAACATATATTTAGGGTTCATGCCAGCAACGAAAGTACAGTGGTACAAAAAGACTGCCCATTTTATGATTTAGTAGTAAAACAAATATAGAATTAGACCAAGCACGCCCTTTTTATACATATTTATACATTATTTAAATGTGTATACTATTTAAGAAAGATTTATAAAAACTTGCAGTAAAATATATCAAAAACTGGTGTTGATAGATCAAGAAAGCGAAAATCATATATATAAATAAAAATAAATTTCAGGTCAAAGTAATTGACTACTATGCTTTATCAAGTTTAAAAAATAGGCACGAATACAGAGTGTGAAGAAATAAAGTGAAAAGCAGATTTAAAGTAACATTGGAGTGGAACTTTCAAGTTTGAAAATCTTTAACGTCGACTATTGATCTATTAGTAATGTTTGACAAACAAACAAATAAAATTGTATTTAGTAGCTTATTTTTAATAGGTAGATATTTTTTTTTAAAGGTGGTTGATTGGTTTGGTTTATTATCGCACTAGTACTGCGTTATTGGTATTTAGCTACAGTCTAGGATGCACACCTAAGGATGGTCCAGTGACAGACCATCTCAATTTTGATCCTTCACAGAGGGATTTAAAAAATTAAAAAGTGAATAGACGTTCTGCCGACGTTTTATAGGTATCAGAATATATTATATATAAATTTATTTAATTTATTAAAAAAAATAATAATAATAATGAGAAGTAGAAAATATAGGTTTATGAAAATATAAAGCTACAAATATGTCACCCATGTCTGCGATTTTCGTGATGTATTTTCATGACTTGGCGGCATTTGTCACTTTTTTGTCATTTTGGCGTGAATATTACATATAGGATAATTAATATTATTATTGCATTAAATTTATACTGAATTCTTTGTTTAAGTTTTTGCGCTTCAGTTATAATGGGCTAGATAACAAAAGATTTTCTGATTTCATGACAGAAACCAAAGGAAATTTTATTTAAAATAATTTACATTTAATTAATGTGGTGTGAGCCGTTTTATTCATTGACCATTTCGAGCAGCTGTATAATTCCAAGATCATAGATGTTTCAAAGTTTACATCGGAGGATCTGAACCAGCACACTTTTACCACCTTTCAAGGAAATAAAGTTTTTACTGTTAAAACCGTTTTAAAGAGATTAATATAAATGATAGTTTGGGAGAACAAGGCCCTAAGGATATGGCAGATGGAACAAAATATCACAATAAAGCTATACTCATTTCTGTCGGGTGGTAGAAAACATATGTGATCTATCCATCTTGTCAACCATCTAGAATTATTTTCATAGAACTCCCTTTCTAATACCTACTTCAGGTCACTTCTGGTCGATTGCTCGCTTTAAGTCACTTAGATGTGAACAATCTCCAATGTAATGGTCTAATGTTTAAGTAATAGCTAAAGCAAAACTTTTTCTTTCCAGTCTCATGAAATGCATAGCATGACATTCTTCGTATGTGAACTGGTTTTTACGCTTGTTAAACGGCCATTAGCGCTTAGACCGACGTTTCTCGACCTTTTCTATACCGTCCTACTGATAATAATTGTGAAAAAAATTCTCGGACCGTTGGTTTTGACTTTTAATAAAAAATTTAAATAGTCATTAGGAAATACTACATAATATATGAAATATGCTATGTAAGTTTTATAAGCACCTTATATAAAGATTAAAACACCAATAAACTTGCTTTTACGTTTACCGAAACCAGTCACCCCATTCAAAGTACTTTATTAGTACACACAGTACAATAAAGTGGCGACTGTAATAATCAGTATAGAAAACCAATATCAGGGGATATACCCATCATAAATATCAAAGACTTTAAAATGCATGCGCACGCAACAAAGCGTGGGAAGACATTTGACACACACATATTTTTATGACAGCTGGTCGCAATTTAATTTTTTACAAAGTAGAATTATTGTAAACATTTCTCTGCTGTAAACAATCCTTCCAGTAAAAGAAAAATTGCGAGACGTAACGACAACAAATGTGAGTTCACTCCAATTTTATCACTCTTCAAAGTCAAAATTATAAGTTCTAGATTCTAAAATTCTGGCATTAATGTAATAAAAAATGGTGTAAAGTGTATTATTATTATTGTTGTTGTTATTATTATTATTAATAATTTTTTTAACGTGAACTGTTAAAAATCTTCAAGAATCGATCAAATTTTTCGTGTATGGTGCTGGACCATCGGATCATCAGTTAAGAATCGCTGTTCAAACCATCCTCTTAAAACAGTTTTTTTTTTCAGAGAATAATATTTTCGCTAACCAAACTAAAATACACCTATTCTTTTAATTTTGTGAATTTTACAAATTTACGAATTCATAGGCCAACCTGAACATATAAAAATATTGATGCATTTAGGAATGACATCATTATATTAAAAATAATCTGGCATGCCGCTCATACTACTTTCTTTTGCCCTGAATTTCTATAAAAACTGTTTAATACAGATTTTTAAGATTAAGAAAAAAGCTACTGTATTCAAATATTAAAAAAAAAAAAAAAAAAAAAAACTTTAAATATTTTTGAATATCGTTATAAAAAGTTTTCTTTTACTTAATATTTGAGGCAAATAATTTCTAACCCTTCGTGTCAATATTGTAGCTTCTACAATAAAACATTCAAAGTTAATATTAAATTTAAAAATTTCTTTTAAATTATAGAAAAAATTTCTCCAGATCACACGCACACACACTTTTTGAAACTTATTTGGTTAATTTTGGACAACCCTATAAACTGAATATGAACTGCTTCACATTGCATAGTGTGTATAAACTTATCAACGTACGAAAAATACCTAAAACAATTTCATATGCATTTTAAGAGATTTCCAATTAAAACCCCAATAATTTGAATTCTTTTGTGCGGTTATACAAGGAAATGGTAAAGGTTTTTCAGATTATTCTGCTTATTCATGTTATTATGTTTTCATCATTATATACAAAATATGTATTTATGGAAAAAAAAATCCTAAATTATGCTTAGTTCTGTTTAAAAATGTTAAAATGTATCAATGAAAGATTTCACCCATTCACGTAATTTACCGTAATTTCTGGTAGATATCCCGCAGGCTATATAATCCAGTTTTGCACCAGAAATTTCAATTAATAAATAAAATTATATTTGTACGAGCTCTTCCTTCGAAAAAGTATATATTTCTCTATTAAATAAAATTTCTGGTGGAGAAATGACACACCTTATCTGCGGGTTATCTACCAGAAATTACGGTACTTGAATTCTTTTGTATGTCACTCTATAAGAACAATCTGGCGCATTTTAATAAATTGTTCCATCAAATATCTCCAAAAGAGATGCAGACTGAGAATACCGAATTTCTCTATCGGACAATATCTATTTTTGAGTTTTGCTGCTAACAGACAAACAGACAGTGCACACGGCCACACGCCCCCACACGCCCCCACACACACAAACCCCTCAAAATCTGATGTAGTTATTCAAGGCACCTGAAGCAAAGAATTTAGATCAAAACCAACTTTTGACATTTTAAATTGTTTTCTTTATCCTATACATGATAAGCGAAAGTAAAAGTAAATTAATAGTGTTGTTAATCGTTTTTCTTAGAAGATAAACCAAAATCATTACGTGTATTGCTATTACGAAAATAAAAATAAAATTATCTGCACACTTTATCTTTACTTTTTTTTTAAACATGTTTCGCATCCGATTTCATAACTTGATAAACGGAATGAAGATAAAAATTGTTAAACGTGAAGCGAATCGTATACTACTTTATGCAAAATGTGTTCTTAAGATATAATTAAGGGACGTTTTCCCTCCGCAATGAGCCGAAAAAATCATTTTTCTCCTCCATTAATTACTTAAATGAAGTTGTAATTAAAAAAAAAAAAAAAAATTAAGTTGTTATAAAAACTTGTAATTAAAATAATAAGACTGTTTAGGGTTATTTTTTTAATAATAAATATATTTTAACCCTTTATCTACTGCATTATGATACAGACAAAAATGGTGTTTGAAACATATATTTTTAGTTACTAAAATGCATTATTTAAAGATATATAAGATCGTGAAAACACATGAAGATCGTGAAAATTATCAAGCAAAAACAGCAAGCGCACTCCATAAAATCCTTATGGAACAAAAATGGCTATATGTATCGTGTAATGCTTTGTAGTGAGATTAAAGGGAGGTACATCTGTTCCCTTCTTATAAATATCTTTGACATTTCTTCTACAAATTCGATTTTATACTCTTTTTAAAGTAATGGTACTTTAAAGTACCGTCAGTACATAAAGGGTTAAGTTTTTTTTGACAAAATCTTTTTAACTAAATATTATTATTAAAAACTGTAACATGAACTATACACAGTTATTACACGCAAAAGGAGAAGGAAATACAGAGTTAAATTCTTCAATAAACTTTTACATAAAAACTAGTATTTTATGGCCGCCACAAAATATTCTTCTAATATTTATTTATACAAATTCACGCAGTACAAATTATTTTTGAGGATGAATGCAGATGGTTTTTATGTCAAGGAAATAAACATTACAAGTGCTTTAAATTAATATAACTTTCTTTCAAATTATCACAGATTTATGGTTCAATCATTTAAAGGTATTGATGAATTTATTTTGAAAAATACTGACATTGAAAATTTACACTCCCTAAAAGTACTTCTTGAAGGGAGAGTGATATTCCTACATATGCAAAAAAAATTTACTAGTTTTACAATTACTATAGTATATAATATACAGGGTGAGTTTGACATAATCTGCCAAACGAAAGGAGGTGATAGAACAGCCCATGGGGAGCATAAAACACAATAGAAACCCTGTCCTATCTCTAACCGTTTCCGAGTTATGGTAGATAGAAGAAAATCTGCTTTTTTTTTTTCATCCCGTCTGAAAAAACCCAAATTTGTGAGCTTTCTGAAAAACTTACACGCATAATAAGCCAATATTTGGAAAGGGCAGAAAAAATCCTATCGGGTGACACCATTTACATCAGGATACCTTAATTTGACGACGAGCTACAAGCGCTAAAATATTGGCGAAGTTTAAAATCGAGTTGTCGCCAAATTCTTTAACCGGCAATTCTGCAAACACCGTTCAAGCTACAATCGGTCAAATCTACCAAAACCTTCTCCATTCCACAAGCTTTAGAATGAATCCACAATAAACCATATCGTTGTTCCAGTTCAGGAGAAATTTAGCCTTTTGTTTGCAATACATCACTGAAAACGGAGTTCGTCGAAATTCAGAAAACGAAACGATTGTAAGTAAATGGAACGTATGCAAATTCGTGGCTATCTGCATATGGACTCTTAGTGATATGCAGATGTATTCCAACCTTCTTGCGCGCGCATCCCACTCGCGGGTACAAAAGGCGAGTCAATCTGTAACAGCTCATTAGCTCGCCATCTTCTTTTACGTTTAATGCTGCTTCTTGCTTTAGCATTTTCTGGACTTTTCCTGAGCTCGGCCGATTCTTTTCACGCTGCTGTCACATCTACTTGGTCTCTCTTAGTTTATACTTAGTATGTTTTCCTACATTGGCACGAATTAACCAAGTTGGTTCTTATTCCGTTGCACTTTTTTTCTTCTACCTTTGTAAATTAATATTGAAATTTTATCCCTTTTTGTTTACCCTTCTGACTTTTATTTTCAAATGAAGTCATCTCAGAGATCAAATTGTCATAATTTCGAACCTGTAAACACATATGCCTAGTTTTACAAATGAAGAATACGCAGATATGCATTTTGTGTATGGATTTTGCGATGGTAACTCTCGGAGAGCCGAAGAAGAGTACCGTCTACGTTATCCACATCGTCGTGTGCTAAACCGTGCTGTATTTGCCGCAATTCATCGAAGGCTTAGGGAGAGTGGGTCGTTCGTTAGGGTGTACGAAAGGATGGTCGCCGCTCCGCCACCGCTGAGGAGTGTCACAATACAAGACAGTCAGATATTGACAATTAGACTTCCATCGGAAAAATAACCCAGTTTCTTCATCCTAACTCCTTGGTACTGGAGATTACATCCTGACTCCGTAATGACGGCTTCATTTCTTCTGAATGCGATTCCTCCGACGCAAGCCGCAACTGCAGTGAATTCCTAAATGGTTCTTCAACAGAATTCCCCAGAAGGCGCATTGCGTCAGTATGCTAATACGAGTGCTTGGAAGGAGTATAAATACTTCAGCCAGACTGTGAAGAGTCGCTTGCTTGCTCGCTTGCTTCCTGGCTTGCTTTCTTCTTTGGTTTTTTTCCAGGCCTGCAGATACAGAGTATCTTGAATCTGATGTTCGTTTTCAGCTTTTTCAGAAGGAATTAAAAGCACTAAGCTGGTGCAAAAGCTGAATGTGTTTTGTAAAAATGGCTATTTCTTTTTCTGTTTTTATTCAAACAAAAATTTTCATTTTAGTTTTAATAAACTAAATTTATTTTAACTATGATTCTGTTTTATTTCCCTTACCATATGTGTGTAAGTTATCTTACTTATAGATCCAACTTAATTTAAATTTTCTGAAAGGATTTAAAGTTTATGAATGAGGTTAAGTTGTTCAAATTGTGATTTAAATATTTCTATTTCTCAAAGCTCCTTTTAGATTTAAATTAAGCTTAACTAAAAACAGTGACCACGCTCCATTGTTATTGGACCTCTGCTAATGAATATTTTATTGGATTATAAGTTTAATGTCAACCCATAATCCAACACGGGTTATGGGCCATAAGTTACTGTTTTAGTGGTGATAAGTTAGATTAGTAATTATCATTTTGTTTATCTATTAAAGAGCTAAATGTTTAAAACAAATTCTGAAGTTTTTTAATATTGAAGCATAAATTAAGTAGTAGAGTTTTGAACTTGAAAGTGATTTCTTTTCTCTATTGAATAACTTGAATACACACATTATGGTAATGGAAAAAGCAGTGTTTCTTTCTAGGTAGTGTCAAATACACTGAAGACTTGTTTAATTGGACTTAAAGACTGTTTAGTCAGTAGCATGATTATATATGCATAAGGACTACTTTAATTGCAGTTATTTTAAGTATTGTATTGTACATATTAATGTTACTTTATCTCTTTATGCAAAGGGGTCTGGACAAAGGGAAATATAAGCTGAAAAGGTTTAGACTAATTTAAGACGGGTTGTTTCGAATGAGGGGCTATAGTTTAATGTAGTTCCCCCCCCCCTCTTTTCCCTTCTTGCCTTAGTGTTTTTTTTTTTTGACGTCATGGCTTCATTTACACAGTACAGTATAGCTAAACTCACACACACTAATTATGTGAGCTGGTCCCATGATATTAAATTCATCTTAATGGAAAAGGGTGTCTGGGGAATTGTCACCGGAGAGGACGTTGAACCTGATTACAAGCCTGGTGATCCAGTTCCAAAAGAGGTAACCGAATACCGTTCTAGAGCTCAAACAGCTTTAACAAACATTTTTCTTAATTTGAGTGACAATTTTAAGCAGATAATTTATGGTTGCCTTACAGCCAAAGGCGCTTGGAATAAAATCAAGGAGCACTTTACTCCTGATAATAGAGCTCAGCATATGGCTCTGTTCTCTGAACTTTGCGCATGCAAAATTAAACCAAAGGAATCCGTGGACGTCTTTGCTGCCAGGTTACGTATCATAAGGGATCAACTCAAGGGAATTGGTGAAGAAATACCCGAGAAATATGTTAGTTTCCAATTTCTCAGGTACCTCCCAAATAACTTTGACTCTATAGTACAAAATGTTTTAAGATGGGAGGATACTAAGTTTAAATTTGAGACAATAGTTACAGAATTGGTAGCGGAAGAAAGCCGCCAAAGAGTCCGTGAGAAGGACAAGGTTGAGACTTATGAAGCCAATAAAGTAGCTACTAAATTTAGATTTAGAAAACGTGAAATTAAGTGTTTCAGGTGCGGACAAGTGGGACACGTAAGAAGCAGTTGCCGTACCAAGTTGAAAGGAGAGTACGCAGAAAAGAGGACCACCTATGATAAGAGCTCGGAAGAAGAATCGACGGATGCATCTAGCAGTCCAAGGAGGAGTCATACAGCACCTAAAACAAGTGGCATCATAAAGGGTAAGAACGGAAATGGTAATTCAAATTTTGATTTAAAACCCAAATCTTTCTTTGTCCAGGCCAATTTGTCACATGCTAATGAGTTAAAAGATGTTTTTGTGTTCGACACTGCGGCCTCTCATCATTTTACTCGCAATAGAAATATCTTAGAGGATTACACTCCTGTAAATGATGAGACGTCTGTCGCTGTAGATGGTCTTAATTATCCCATAAAGGGAAAGGGCACCATGAAGTTAAGATTCGGCCAACAAATTTTGTCTTTTAAGGACACAATGTATATACCTAGCCTTAGGAAGAATTTATTGAGTGGGCCTCGTATGGATATTTTTGGTGCTTCATTTCGTGGTAAAAATGGGAAGGTGAAAGTATCAGACAGAAATAATGAATATCTTTTTACAGCCATTCTTAAAAACGGCCTTTATATTACTGATGCAAAACCAGTTCCTGAAAAGCGGTCAGTTAAATTTGCCGCAAACACTAAAATTGAAAGGGGGATCGATAAATTAGACTTATGGCATCGTAGATACGGACATTTAAGTCCGAGTTCAATTGAACGTATAAAGCGGAAAAATGTGGTAAAAGGTCTTCCTCACCTGAACTTCAGTAATTACTCATGTGAAACTTGTATTTTGAATAAGTTTAGACGTGTTACATTTAAGAGGGAACATGAAATTAAGTCTAAAGCCCCGGAAGAAATGATACACACTGATGTTTGGGGTCCGACCACGACAATTGGTCGTGATGGGGAGAGGTACTTTTTGTCAGTAATGGACGATTTTAGCCGGTATGTGACCACTTATCCCATGGTTTCGAAGCATGAAGTTAGTGATTGGTTACGTCAGCATATATTGTGGATGGAAAACTCCCTAAATACCCGTCTAAAACGTGTGAGATCTGACAATGGAAGTGAGTACTTAAGTAATGACCTGTCTGATTTCTTTAAAGAAAAGGGCATTAAGCACGAAAGGTCAAATGTCTACACGCCGGAACAAAACGGTTTGGCGGAACGGTTTAATCAAACTGTGCTAAACAACGTTAGGTCGATACTGGATGATAGTAACCTTCCGGATACATTTTGGCCTGAAGCTTTAAGGTACTATTCATATACTTGGAATCGTTCTTGTCCCAAAAGGACTAAATGCACACCTTTTCAAGGATATTATGGTAGAGTGCCATCAATCAAGCATTTAAGACCTTTTGGTTGCACAGCTTATGTTGGCAAACCTCGCCAGCTGAGACGGTCTAAATTCGAGAGACGTGCCAAAAAGGGGATCATGATAGGATACGCGTCAAAAACACGGGGGTACAGGATCTTTATTCCAGAAGACGATAAAATTATAGAATCTATAAACGTCAGGTTTAATGAACAGGAACACGGAAGTTGTAACGCTGATAGTGGAAGCATCCTGGACCCTGATGTCTGTGATAGGAACAATCCGGTAGAGCCTCCCAATCAGTATTTTGTCCCATTAAATCCTCCAACCGTATCTGATGACGAATATGAGGATGCCCAAACAGATGTGGAGGACGAAGTTCAGGATGAGCCCCGTACGGTTGAGTGGTATAGAGAGTTAAAACATCGGAAGGAAGAGCCCCGGGTCGACGTGTACTATTATGAAGTGGGAAAGAAGGAGAAATTAAATTCGATTGTAAAGGTCGAAAGGTACTGTCAACGTAATAACATTAAATTTGACAAGTCATATTTTAACTTCTCTCCAAAAGAAACTTTTGAAGGAATAGTGCGCGGTTCTCTCACTCCACCTAGTACTAGTGCAACGCAAGCATGACTAGGCCAGTCCACTTTGGTGGTTCCAAGAACATTAAAACAAGCTAGGCTTTCACCTGAAAGTGTTGAGTGGCAAAAGGCCATGGTAAAAGAACTCGACACTATGAAGGCTCGTAAGGTGTGGAAATTGGTTAACCTCCCTCCTGGTAAAGAGACTGTCGGTTGTAGGTGGGTATTTAATGTAAAAAGAGATGAGACGGGACAGGTCGTACGGCATAAGGCACGCCTTGTGGCGCAGGGATTTAAGCAAATACGAGGCGACTCGTATGACGAAACATTCTCACCCGTTGTAAATTTCTGCGTTATACGTCTGTTCTTCTCTTTGTTAGTTAGCCATTTAGGCTGGGACCACCTGCAATGCGACGTAGAAGCAGCATACTTGTATGCACCCTTGAAAGAGGACATTTATATGTCCCAACCCGCAGGCTTTGAGATTTCAGGAAAGGAACACATGGTATGCAAGCTGGAAAGGGCCTTGTATGGTCTTTGCCAGTCTGGTCGGATGTGGTTCTTTGAGATAGATCAAAAACTACAGGCTTTAGGGTTTATAAAATTTAAGGAGTGCAATTGTGTATACAAGCGTAACTCGAACCTCGTACTTTTGCTCTATGTGGATGATATTGTGCTGTTCGCACCCAATAAACACATTATCGACCAAGGTTTAAACCTATTAAAATCGTGCTTTGATTTAAAGGTGTTAGGTCGAACTAAAAGGTTACTGGGTGTCGAGTTTGAGCACAATGACAATCAGCTAAATATCCATCAAAGCTTGTACATCGAAGATGTGTACGAGAGGTTCAGGTCTTTTAAACCGCCTGTATCTTCCTTGCCAATTGCTAAAGGCGTAATGTACTCTAAAACCCAAAGTCCAGTTACGTTTGAGGAACGATCAGAGATGGTTAACATACCATATCGTAGTTTGTTAGGTTGTTTGTCGTTTTTGGCGAATCGTACCAGGCCGGATATAAGCTATGCGGTTAATTTGATGAGTCAATTTCAGGAGAATCCTGGCCCGACGCATTGGTATGGCTTGTTGCGGATACTAGGATATGTAAAAGGCACAGAAAACTACAAGTTAAGATTACAGGCAAACTCGACTGAATTAGTTGGGTACTCTGACGCTGACTTTGCGTGTAATAAAGACGACAGGACTTCCGTTGGCGGGCACTTAGTATTTCTTGGTGACACTCCAATTAGC
Organism: Salticus scenicus; assembly: GCA_963930645.1. Lineage (NCBI taxonomy): Eukaryota > Metazoa > Arthropoda > Arachnida > Araneae > Salticidae > Salticus > Salticus scenicus. The sequence continues at coordinate 190,961,486 of OZ005658.1, read as the reverse complement.
TGGCGCACATTTAAACAGAAATGCGTTAGCCTTTCGTCAATGGAGTCGGAGTTCGTTGCGTTAACCGAAGCCACAAAGGACTTATTGTGGTATGACCGTATTTTAAAAGAATGTTGGGATTACAAATTATTAGAGCATAAGACTAAACAGGCGACATTATTGGTTGACAGTATGTCCGCTATAAATTTCGTAAAATCATCTATTGAAAATGCGCGAACTAAGCACATTGATGTGCGGTTATTCTTTGTGCGTGATCTTGTTAATAAAGATATATTTCAAATTAAATATGTTCCCAGTAAAGGAAATTTCGCTGATGCTTTCACCAAGCCCCAGACTAAAGCCGACCTGGCTAAATTTGTAAAAGCTTTATTTTTATTAGTGTAATTTGTATATATTTATATGTATTTTATAATTAGAAAAGTATAATTTTTGTAAGCTAAGATAGTTTTTTTTAGTCTATTTATAGTAGAAAATGGACAATTTGGACTTTGAGCTATTTATATATAATGGACACTGTAGTATATTTTTCCCTTCTGGAAGTGAGGGGCCATTGTCACAATACAAGACAGTCAGATATTGACAGACTTCCATCGGAAAAATAACACAGTTTCTTCATCCTAACTCCTTGGTACTGGAGATTACATCCTGACTCCGTAATGACGGCTTCATTTCTTCTGAATGCGATTCCTCCGACGCAAGCCGCAACAGCAGTGAATTCCTAAATGGTTCTTCAACAGAATTCCCCAGAGGGCGCATTGCGTCAGTATGCTAATACGAGTGCTTGGAAGGAGTATAAATACTTCAGCCAGACTGTGAAGAGTCGCTTGCTTGCTCGCTTGCTTCCTGGCTTGCTTTCTTCTTTGGTTTTTTTCCAGGCCTGCAGATACAGAGTATCTTGAATCTGATGTTCGTTTTCAGCTTTTTCAGAAGGAATTAAAAGCACTAAGCTGGTGCAAAAGCTGAATGTGTTTTGTAAAAATGGCTATTTCTTTTTCTGTTTTTATTCAAACAAAAATTTTCATTTTAGTTTTAATAAACTAAATTTATTTTAACTATGATTCTGTTTTATTTCCCTTACCATATGTGTGTAAGTTATCTTACTTATAGATCCAACTTAATTTAAATTTTCTGAAAGGATTTAAAGTTTATGAATGAGGTTAAGTTGTTCAAATTGTGATTTTAAATATTTCTATTTCTCAAAGCTCCTTTTAGATTTAAATTAAGCTTAACTAAAAACAGTGACCACGCTCCATTGTTATTGGACCTCTGCTAATGAATATTTTATTGGATTATAAGTTTAATGTCAACCCATAATCCAACAAGGAGTCCGTACTCGAACGAGTGGAGGAAAATCCAAATATGAGTTCACGCATACTTGCGAGAGAAGGTGGAATCTCCCAAAGTAAAGTGATAAATGTCTTGCGCAAAAACCAGTATCATCCATACCACTTCACACCGATACAAGAATTACGCCGTTCAGATTTCCAAAAGCGGTAACATTCTGACGCTGGCTTTTGGAGCGAGATATTGAGAAGCACCATTTCCTTAGAACGATACTGTGGACAGATGAGTCACTTTTCACTCGGGATGGCATGTTAAATTTACATAATTGGCATCATTACGCTCAACAAAATCCATTTGTAACACGAAACTCATCGTTTCAGACGCGATTCAGCTTAAATGTTTGACTTGGAGTGGTTGGCGATCGCTTGATAGGTCCACATGTGTTCCAAGGTCATCTGACAAGCAATACATATTTGGAGTTTCTAGAACATCATCTTCCAGGATTACTTGATGTCATTCCTGTACCCCAATGAGCGGAAGTCATTTTCCAACACGATGGGGCCCCTGCACATTCTTCCAATGCCGTTCGGGACTTCTTGACTCATCAGTATCCGCGATGGATTGGTCGTAATGGATCAATTCCTTGGCCACCTAGATCGCGGTTTCCTGAAGCAAGAAGTTTGCCGCACAGAAGTTGCCAGTTTGCAATATTTAAGCAGCCGTCTCGATGATGCAATAATGAAACTAAGGGATGAGCTTTCGCTAAGCGCTACTGTGGTTTCTGTTTGTAAGCGGGCAAGGGCATGTATCAGGTGTGGGGGTGACCAATTTCAGCAGCGGCACTAAATTTCACACATCCTTTCGAATGCATATGTGTTTTAATCATAAACGTGAGATACGACTTTTTTTTTTTTGCATATTATTTTGTGAAAGGTGGGAGAAACGTCATACTTCTTTTGTTTCCATTCCATTCTGTTTGTAAACTTAATACAACTGCTACTTTTCTTGTATGACTTCTAAAACTTTCTTTTTTGCATCTAAAACACAGCGGGATGAAGGCGGACATGAAATCAGAAACGACAATGGCCCTCCCGTGAGTCTCCTTTTCGAGAAACGGCGAGATCAGTGATGAATGTTTTTCAAACAAAAGGCTAAATTTCTCCTGAACTAGAACACCGATATGGTTTATTGTGAGCTCATTCTAAAGCTTGGGGAATAGAGACGTTTTTGGTAAATCTGACCGATTGTAGCTTGAACGGTGTTGGGAGAATTGCCGGTTAAAGAATTTGGCGACAACTCGATTTTAAACTTCGCCAATGTTTTAGCGCTTGCAGCTCGCCGTCAAATTAAGGTATCCTGATGTAAATGGTGTCACCTGATAGGCTTTTTCTGCTCTTTCCAAATATGTGCTTATTTTGCGTGTAAGTCTTTCAGGAAGTTCACAAATGTGGTTTTTTTTCAGACGGGATGGAAAAAAACAGATTTTTCTTCTATCTACCATAACTCGGAAACGGTTAGAGATAGGACAGGGTTTCTATTGTGTTTTATGCTCCCCATGGGCCTATCACCTCCTTTCGTTTGGGAGATTATGTCAAACTCACCCTGTATACATATATATATATATATATATATATATATATATACACATCAGATGTCCTATAAATATGTAGACATCATAAAAATTCATAAAAATTGAAGGAATTGGTAGAATTGAACGTGGTTGCGAAGACGTTACCGTTTATTCTATTCTTTTTTATTTAATTTGATAGAAAAAAATAGTTATATTTTTCATCAATAGATAGTGCTGATCGTATCCATGAAGAGAAATATGGAGATCAGAGTCCTATAAATTGCACGGTTTTACCTTCAATACAAATATTTCTCATTTTGCCTCCCACTTGCGCACACAAGAAAGTTTAATTGCGATGCTGACTTAGTAGGTAAAGTGTTATAAGTGAAGATGTTTTCCCTCAAGTAAAAACGCCAACTAAAGATGCAATTAGCGACGTTGTAACATGTTTGTAAACTGTAAGTTGTGGTGATGGCGCACATATAGAATAGGATTTATATGTCTGTAATCATCTGCATGTAAATAAATACAGCTTTTCATGGAAACGTGTGATTTGCTGCCGTACGGAGCCTATCGACAAAAATTTCAGCTATTAAGTCTTTTTTCTTTACAAAGAATAATAAATATAATAATAATAATAATAATAAATCTCTCTTCAAGATAATAATTTGTATGCAAACCGCATTAAATTCCACTTATTCCTTCAATTTTTGTGTATTTTGAAATGTCACCAGATTTATTGTACACTCGATATATATATATATATATATATATATATATATACACATATACATAAGTAAAAACTCTTCAAACGTTGCATAGGATTAAGAAATATCACATGAGAACCTGAATATATATATATATATATATATAAAGTGTAGCCAAGTTTCCTAAAACTAGCAGTGAGGACTAGTACAAAAAGTTGGAGACTTGCCAAATTGAACAATAGGTTGGGATTTGGAAAACACCTAATAATTCGGCGTTCTGTTATTGCTTATTTTCTCTGAATCATATGACTGTTACCCCTGTTTTAACACTGGACTCGTCTAATTCACAACTGCGCAGAGACTACCATGGTTTCATTGATGGTCGAAGAATATATGTGTACTCATAAGTATAAAGGATTTAAGTCCAAAAATGTCGATTTTGAGTTAAGTACATAGTCAGACTCAGAAAAAAATTCTCTATCGATTGGTATAAAGGATTTAAATCCATGTCATTTAGTCTTTGAGAAAATCCATTGGTAAAAAAAGATTCAAGTTAGAAATTTAGCATTAATCTTTAGTATAAAATATTTAATTCAATTTTTTCCCTTTATTAAATGAAGATTGACAATCACTGAATGGTATAAAGCGTATAAACCAACATAATCTCTTTTTCCTAACCGATTCTGCTGATTAGTTTTTAGTTAGTTTAACTTTATTTTTCGTCTCCTGAAAAATCAAGAATATGGGCTTAAATCCTTTATACTTATCAGTACAGATATATACACCGGTCAACAAAATTTAAGGAACAACCTGTTTTCTCTTTCTTTTCTTTTGCACATAATTTTTAAACAAATAAACATATGAACATAAAATTTTGATGGCCTGTTCGTTATCCTATTATTAACCGAATTTTATGTAATATTAGCATAGGAATAATTTTTAAGCTAATAAATACTCATTTTTCTCTCAAAAGTAAGCTTTGGAAAAATTGAAAAATTTCCAATAATTTTAGGAAAGAAAACTTAATGAAAAGTGGTGTTAAGGGTACATTAGAGATATGTAAAGAAGCGCATGCCTTGAAATGTTAAAGTAAATCTCGATTTTCCCTTTTGTATAAACTTTTCTTTTACTTTTATAATGAACTTAAAATATATATATATATATATATAATTACTAATTTGTAAACTATACTCAGCACTAGAATAATAATGATGTCTTAAATAATTTTATAACGAGCATCTTATCTAATTTTCATGCTTGTATGCATATTTTTTAAAAAGTTATTCACATGTGCAAAAAAAAGAAGAACAAATAAGAAACAGAAAAGTGAATACAGGCAGAAAGATTTGGTTGTACAGTCGGTAACAAAAGTCTTCGAATACTAGCAAAAATTCCTATGTAAAAAAACACACACTTAATGCAGTTTTGTTAAACAAATCCTTGTCGAATCCTGTTTTTAGACTGACTAAGAACAGGATTCGACAAGGATTTATTTAACAGAACTGTATTAAGTGTACTTTTTTTTACATAGGAATTTTTGCTAGTGTTCGGAGACTTTTGTTACCGACTGTAATCTAACGTATGGATGCATGTGCGTCTTCACCTATCTGCAAGGCATCCTTGCGACCATTTTGCATTAAGTGTTCTTTCCTAAAATTATTGAGATTTTCATTTTTTTTTTTCATAGCTTAATTTTGAGAGAAAAATGAACATTTATTAGCTTAAAAATTATTCTAATGCTAAAGTTACATAAAATTCGTAAGATTCTGGTTTATAATATGACAACGAACAGACCATCCAAATTTTATGTTCATATGTTTATTTGTTTAAAAATTATGTGTAAAAGAATAAAAAGAGGAAACAGGTTGTTTCTTAAATTTTGTCGACCAGTGCACAGTCGGTAACAAAAGTCTTCGAACACTAGCAAATATTCCTATATAAAAAAATACACTTAATACAGTTTTGTTAAATAAATCCTTGTCAAATCATGTTCTTAGTCTAAAAACAGGATTAGACAAGGCTTTATTTAAGAAAACTGTATTAAGTGTACTTCTTTTATATAGAAATTTTTGCTAGTGTTCGTAGACTTTTGTTACCGTCTGTATATAGTATATCATAAAATTGTTTGTTATGAGCAATCCTAATTATACACATTTATACGAAATTTCATCTCATACTCATATATTAAAAATTAAGAAAAAAATATATTAAAAATATAAAAAAAAGTTATATAAAAATATATTAAAAATTTAGGGAAAAAAAAAAAAAAAAAAAAAAAACGGATAATAACGTACCTGTTGGACCATTTTCACTAAAAGATCACAATTACTAATTTAAATCAAGGATTAGTTATATATAAATTTATATAATGCTTTAAGAATTAGTTCTTTAAAAAAATTTGTCTCACTCGCACATAGACAGACATTAACCAAAAAGGATGAAATCGTGTTCGGAATTTCTCAAAACGTATAAATTTATGCAAAATGAATCTGGAAATTTTTTACGATATTTTTTTCTCTTGAATATAGAAGAAATCCATCATCAGTCGATTATAAATTTCCTTAAATATTTAGTGGTTATAAATATTATTCTTGTATTATTATTAATTACACTTTCAATGACTAAATTAAATTCAGGGACTGAATACATATAAAAAAATTGATTTGTTTAAAAATTTTTAAGTATTTAGAATAATAACTGATTACTCTTTTTAAACAAATAAATTTTAAACAAATATAGATCAATTTAGATTTATATTTGTTTAGTAAATTTTAAGAGTAAAACTCAATTTAGAATAAAAATATATTGATTCATGCAAATTTTTGAATAGTTCTAAATATGTAGGGGGAGGGGGAGGAGAAAGGAGAATTAAATATATTTTAAATATAGATTTTTCAATTAAATTTCTTTTACATTCTACTTTTACAATATTTTGACTTCTTACAATAAAAATAAATTATAATATATCTTAATTTGGTCTTCAAACCAATGTCATACTCTCAAATATATCCGAATTCTTTTGGTTTGCTGTGTAAATGAGGTATATACAGGGTGATCAGTTTAAAAGAGTACCCGTTGGTTTTTCTTATTACCCTTAAATCTCATGGATGTGGCAACTATTCTAACACTGAAGTATAATTGTTTGAACCTTGTTTAAGTGTGGGAGACAATTTCTAACACTGTTTGATTGTTACACATTATTTGAGATGCACAACGTTATTTAATCCTGTGATAATTTTATTTTTGAAAAACATAATTTAATTCAAATTTTTTACATTATCATTCCTTACAGAAAATATTGAAAATGATTACGAGAAATTCATATTCAATTTTGAAGAACAAATATAGGTGCTATTTGAAAAATTTGACCAATATTGGTAAGTTTCAAGGAATGATGTGTGTAAAAGTTATATGGAAAATTTGGAATAAAGTTTTAATTCGATAACTGTCTTATTGTTATTATTATTACTATTTAATGAATGTATAATTCAAACAAACAATAGCCCTCCTCATATAGAAATATATGTAAAATAATATTTTTTAAAATTTATTTTAAACTGTTTTTAAAGAATATTCATAATCAGTACTTGTTATTTTACCACTTAATTGTATTTTGTATTCATATTATACAAATGTAGGATAAGAGAAAGTTGTGTGATTGTTACATTATATATTTTTTTTCAAAGGTGTTCGCATGGGATCTTGTTACTTGGGGGGAAAAAATAAATGAGACTTTTAAGCCTAAGGAATTTTTTCTATTAGTTCTAAACTACATTTTAAAGAAGCTACCAGACAGTGTAATTTATGCGTAATGAGCCGAAGAAATTATTTTTCTTCTCCATTAATTACTTAAATGAAAAAGCTCCCAAAGTTTTTAATTAGAAGATTTTCCCGTTTCATTACTTTAAAATATTTTCAAGGAAAGTGTAAAAGAACATACTTATGTACAACGTATACTTCATCACTTTTTAAAAAATTGCATTAATCTATTACTTTTTTTAAATATTTATAAATTAAAAATATTCTTGTATTAATAAAAACATTACTTATAATTTGAAGAGGTCCATATTTTTATTCACGAAATAAATAAATAAATAAATAAATAATAAATAAGAGTTTTTAATAAGAATTTTTTTTTTACTTTCTTCTATATGTATATAGAGAAAAAGTATTGGATTCGTAAACATTTTCGAACTCCAGTTTTCGATGGATTTATACGTTTTGGAATGTAATGAACGTGATTTGACTGTTTTTAGAAAATGCCTGTCAGTCTGTCAGTCAGTCTGTCTGTGTGTGTGTGTATCACAAATTTTGTGGGCGCTGTATCTCACGAACCAATGAACGAAATTTAATCAAACTTGGTATTTAGTTGGATCATGGCATAAACTGCTGCTGATTAGATTTGGAGATCAATCGCTCAACAGATGGCGCTGTCATCGCAATTTTCTAAACTTTTAGCATAGCAGTATAGGACAAAATTTAGTCTAAATGCACATAATGAGAGTTGTTTTAAACGTGTGACTATAAAATTAATGTGAATTATTGATAATAGAAGTAGTTAACTAGAAAAATTTTTTGAGCATGTGGGAGCAATGCTTACCCCCCCCCCCCCTGGGGGGAAGCACACCCCCGGGGGGAGTAAATTTTCAACATGGGTATCTTTTGAAAAATCTCATCAATACCTATAAAACGAATAGTTGAACTATAGATCTGGGGAAATTTAAAACAATGTTATTGATTTTTTTAATTTTTAACGAAAAAAACTTGGGGAAAAAAATCGTATTTCTTTTGATAATTGCAAATTCAGCATTTAGGGATATGTATAACTCTGTCAGATAAAAATCGTCTGCATTTATAATGTAAGATAATTTAATAGTTTAATAAATAATATGTATTGAATGACTTTTGTGTAAAATAATATCAAAGAAAGTCTTGTGGTGACCACATTATACTAGTGAATCAATATTTTCAGTAACACAGCATTAAAGAAATTTTTTCTAGTATCGTTTTTTATTTAAATTTCCTAACGGAATCCCATAAAATAAACTCAAATTCCATAAGGAAATCCCATATGAAATTTAAATTCATTACACAAAACGTTTAAAATAAAAATTTACAGTGAGTGCAACATGAAAAAAGTTTAAAAGGTAAATTACTATGACAAGCAGGGTTGCCAAAATTTTAATTTATTCCGCAGCATTTTTAGCCCCGCTTTTATTTCGCACCACTTTTATTTTAAGAGTATTTTTTTTTTCTTATTTTATCGTAGTTATTTATTGTAGAATTTTTTTTCTCTAAATGAAGTGGGTCGAAATAAAGCTGGGGCTAAAAATGCTGCGGAATAAATTAAAATGTTGGCAACCCTTGACAAGTAACAAGACAAATAAGTAAAATTTAAGCAGTAAAGTGTGCTCAGGAAGCCTGATCTGGAAAAGTAATATATAAAAAACTTTTTATATAAACATAATAATTTGCAAAAAAAAGTCACAGAAATTGTTTCAAATCGAAATAATAGCACGAATCTTCATCAGGTGACAAAAGGCTGAAATAAGGGCACCAAAGTAGACCCATTGCCGCTTTAATGCTGCACTCTTGTTTGCTTTTTTCGGCTTGATAAAAGGCTCTTACAACCATTTTGGCTGAAACATTTGTTGCAAGATTTTTTTTTTTTTTTTTTTTTTTTTTTTTTTTTTATACAATTTTTTCTATTTACACACAAAGTGCTCTGTTTATTATTTATTAAGTAATAATATTAAGTTTTAAGTATATTCGAGAATTTAAAAAAAAAAAAAAAAAAAAAAAAAAAAAAAAAGGAATCAATTAGTTTTTATTAAAGAATGTAGTGCATTTACAATATTCTATATCTTTATAACATTTTCACGACTTACATATTTTTAGTTACTTTTTCAGTATTGTTATAAAACAAAATAATAATGATGTTTCTTGCTGCATTATTAAAAAAAAATCACAACAAGTGTAATAACTGGAAATTTAACTGTTTTCGGTCTCATGTCTGTTGTGGAGTGTTTTACGTTTTTCGGCGTGTTAAAATTTAGTTTTATTGAATTTCCTTAGGGTTGATTTATTATGAAGGGATTGGTGGTTTATGTTTAATAAGTTTATTTCTCTCATGGTTTTTTCACTTCATAAATTTAATATTAAACTAGTATGTTGTGGCCACCACATGATTTTCTTCTATATTTTCCTGTACAAATTCACTCAGTAAAAATAATTTATTAAAATTATTATTAATATATATATATATATATTCCATGATAATGCAGACGATTTCCATATTGGAGAAGTAGTATAACACTAAATATCAAAAAAAGAAAAAAAAAAGTCCATTTTATTCTCAAAAAAAAAAAAAAACGATTTTTTTTCCAAAGTTTTTTTTTTTTTTTTTTTTGTTAAAAGTAAAAAAAGTCGATAACTTTGTTTTAAATTATTACAGATCTATAGTTAAACCATTCGTCTTAAAGGTATTGACGAGACCTTTCGAAAGATACCCATCTTGAAAATTTACTCCCCACGGGAGGTACTTCCCCCCCTAGAGGGAAGCGATGCCCCCACATGCACAATTTTTTTTTCCTAGTTAACTACTACTATTATCAATAATTCATATTAATTTTACGATCGCAAGTTAAAAATAATTCTCATTATATACATTTATACGAAATTTTGTCCTATACTGCCATGTTAAAAATTTAGAAAGAATGCGATTACAGCGCCGCCTGTTAAGAGATTGATCCCCAAATCTAATCAGAACCAGTTTATGTCAGGGTCCAACAAAATACAAAGTTTGGTTAAATTTCGTTCATTTGTTCGTATGATACAGCGTCCACAAAATTCGGGATGCACACAGACAGACAGACATTTTCTAAAAACTATCAAATCGCGTTCAGGACATCACAAAACGTGTAAATCCATCGAAAACCGGAGTCCAAAAATTTTCCCGAATCCAATACTTTCTCTGTATTACATATAGAAGAAAGTAAAAATTGGTGTTTGAAGTTTAATATGTTTATATCTTTCTTGTTTTTTTCATTTCATAAGTTTGTTTCTATCTTGGTTTTTTTCCACATTTTGTTTGAAATAATTTTCAAGTCTTTTGGCGACCTCGTGCATTGCATGTTGTAAATTTTTAGCAGTCTGCATATAGCATGACAAAAAGATCACCTAATTTGCATACAACATTCATTTAATGCCCTTGAAAAAGTAATGAATCTGTATGCTTCAATATCAAGTTGCTTATTTTTCTTTTTGTCAACTTCATTCATTTTTATAGTAGTTCTTCATGTGATACTCGGTTTCATATAATGCAACGTTTGAAAAGATATTCAGTATATATATATATATATATATATATATATATAATTTGTAATAATTAACAAAATAAAATTCTTATATATTTTTTTAATTTGTAATGCAATATACTTTACGGTTAAAGTATATTTAAGCACTCTGAACAGAAAACGAACCAATTATATATTTTGTGAAATAACGTTACGAATTTTCAATATTTTATCGCTTTATAACTTTTAAACAAGTTACAGATTTTCCTTATTTTATCAATATTTTTGTAAAACTGAATAACAATAATGTTTCTTACAGCATTATCAGAAAGGAAACTCAAAGATATAACTCTAATACAATTTTCAAGAATTCTGAAGAAACTATCGCTTACAGATTTTGCTGACATCTATACAACTAAGCTTAAAGGGAAAAACTTATTCTCAACTCCAGAATTTATCATGACAAACTGAAGAGAACAAATTTTTTCATCGTTAGCACTTTTTCTTATACTTCGTTATCGTATTTCATAAATTTGTAAAAACGGTAGGAAAAAAAATATAAAAGCGTCAACCAAATATGAACAGTTTTCGAAAGCAATAATGACAAGGGTCTTGAGCGAAATGTTAGTAGAATGAATATAAATCAGTGTTGAGTAATGTTCAACATGTAACATTTTTTAAGATAGCCATAGCGACATTGTGGTTCTAAGTATATACATCTGTAGAGGTGAGTTATGCTTTTATAAGTTTAATCCTTTTCCATTTATTGGTTTCACCCTGAAACCTAACATTTAATATAGGGGAGAATGGGGATGGATGAAGCATTTTTCATGTTTTTATTAATAACTTTCACCATATGTAATTCAGAATTTGTAACATTGCTCATAAGCACACTTCAGTAATTAGTTACAAATAAACATACTAACTTTAATAAAAAGTTAACATTTTTAATTAATATATATATATATATATTTTACATGCATGTGCATTGTATCATTCATCCCCACATGCGGGGATGAATGGGACAGGACTGACGTTAACAAAGAAAAGAAAACAAAAAAGAATGTAAATAAATTTTTAAAGTTAAATTGGTTTATGTGATTTTATTACATACTATTGATTTACTGAAATTAACAAAAACCGATGTATTGACTCAAATTAACATCGAAAGGCAAAAGTCCTTTGGTTCGCACAGTTCCTAGTGCTCTAGGCTTTGGTAATTTAATCTAATAAGATTTAATCTAATAAATAAATAAATAAATAAATAATTAAGACACTAGAAAGATATAAATCATTATAATAGAGTACAAATTACCCGGATAAATTTTTGTTTCCGACTTATCAGAGAAATAAGCATTCTATTCTTTATTACATTAATAATCACCAGGATTTATTTAATTAGCTTGATTGAAATTGTGATTTTAATCAAATTATTATTAGTTTATTTATTTATTTTTTAATTATTGATATTATTGATCTACGTTGCACTGAATATTCTAACTTATAATTTGTTTAATCATAATTATTATAAACAAAAATAAGAACAATTAATTTCAATCTATTTTTCTCTAAATCCATGCTATTTTTATAATTTCATGCTATAACGACTGAACTACAGGTTATAAAAATATTGAAAATCTATTTACGATTTGTTTTAATATAATTCTTTTGTGTACAATTTTAAATTAGCACATAGTCCCATTCATCCCCATTCAAACGTCCCATTCATCCCTACCACCACATAATCATATAAAACAGGAAATATGTTTAATGAACAATTGTCAATATTCTTCTTGAATATCATAAACACAGTAAAAAATTATGCTTTTTCACCATATAAGAGTTATATTAACTTTAAGCAAATAGTTAATTTCTTAGCTACTATCTAATTGAATCAGTAAAAATTACTTTAGCAGCAGAAAAAGACACTTTAATTTTTTTCTGCCCTTCTATAGATAGCACAACTTTGAAACTACACTCTCCCCTATTGTATAAATAAGATCATTTGATTAACTGAAATTAATATTTAAAAAAATTCTGCTTACAAATCTTTTGAAAACGAATTTAATTTAGTACGACAGGACTTAATTTAATCGATTCTTCCATATAAAGGCGTGCAGTAACTGTTTTTCATACCCTAACATCGGTTACTACATTCATTTCTTAAAATTACTTTGGTATAAATTTAGCATAGGAGCCGTTTGGTGGTTTTTATATTTTCGTTGTCATTTTGTTGACAAATTAAAATGGGTATCGTAAACGCTTATGTGAAAAGTTTCCCGAGAAACATCCGAGTTACTTCGGCGCCAAATTTCCAATTTTTCCAAGGAATTCTATACTGAAGCAAGTTCCATTTCTTTAGCACGGTTTTCAAAATTTTATTTTAATGATAAAAAAAAAAAATGTTTGCATGTTCACTTTTTAGTTCCCCATGATACTATAGGTATGGGGAACTTACGAAATCGTGAAAAAGTTTTACATCGGTTTTTTTACATTTTTACACGATTTTGGGTGTGAGGATTTCGAAAATATCAAAATGGGCATGGTGATCGTCTGTAGGGGGTCTGTTAGTTTGTTAGTGTACACGGAAATATCACGAAAAAATGATCGCAGTGAGGTCGGACCACTTTTGAAATACTATTTATGACACTGGCAGGAAACTGATTTATTTGCAACAAGAAAGCAATTAAGAAACTCCAGAAGTTATTCGAAATTTACGATTTTCTTAACATAGAAGAATAGAGGAAAATTTCACTTAAACGTGCATGAAAAGAAATATTTTTATCGTTAAGATGTAAAAACAGCTTTTGTATATCAGTTTTGATGCCGGGATGAGCATCATTTACTATAAATATGCTATTTTGAAAGTTTCGCAAGTTATTGGAAATTTACGAATTTCTTAACATGGCAGAATAGAGCAAAATTTCGCGTAAATGTCCCCTTTGAAGGATATTTTCATCGTAAAGATGTCAGACTACTTTTAAAATATATCTTAAGATACTGGCAAAAGCCCTATTGATTTGCAACATTCTAATTTAAAAACTTCGTAAGTTATACGAAATTTACGATTTTCTTAACGTGGGAGAATAGGGCAAAGTTTCACTTAAACGTGCATTAAATGAAATATTGAAGTTTTGGCGTAGTATAAATTAAAATGTGTGGAAACAAATGTGTGATGGGGAAATGTGCGAAGCCACCTATTCCAACTAGCTTTAGCAAACATAAAAGTAAATATATTTACTTCTTTATTTATTTATATTTATTTACTTATTTATATATATATATATATATATATATATATATATACAGATTTGACATAATATTTTAAGATTAAGTGGTCAAATGTTATGTTTGTTTATTTAAGGTAGCCTATTTAGGGTGGAGCACAACAAATGGGGACAAAGTAAAATCACAGATTGAAGGAAATAGCCCTGTTCGTATAAAAAATAAAAATAGTTTTTCAAAAATTTCGCTTGTTTTAATCGGTTTTAAAACTTTATCCGTATTTTGTTTGGTAGAGAGTAGGACTACACCAAAATTTAACAAATTATGTTTCAGAGGAAACCATATGCAGTATTTCTTTTAAATTTCGTAGTAGGTGAGAGTGCACCTTGCTAGTTTTATTATATACTTATGTCTGATTTTTTTCGCATAATGAAGAATATTGTTTTTATTTTGACTTCATACAACTGTTGCGAGTTTTTTTTTTTTTAAATTACTTGCAACAGTTGTTGTAAAACTTTATTTACAAAGCCGTTTATTTATTGAATTACTCATTATTTTAATGTAATAAGTTCAATATATAAATGTTTTAGATATTGAATAAATTAGTTATTTATTTATACTTACTTTGTAAGATTTTACTTACAAAGTTATTTATTTATTTAATTAATTATTATTTGAATTTAATCAGTTTAACATATAGCTGTTTCAGATGTTCAATAAATTACACTGCTCGGCATGAAAATTGCCTCTGACACCATTTCAGCATATTCTTGTGTAAAATGACCTCCTGAATCCGAATAGGACGCCCATTTTGCCCTATCACCCACAATTGTTTTAGGAACGGCTCCCTATTTTTATCATTTTCGGTGATTTTTATGGCTATAAATTTGATTTTTAGGAGGGGGGAGGATTATTTTAACCGTTAAATATCTTCTGAGGGGCTACAGAGTTGGAAAATTCTAAAAGATGAACATTTGCGACAAGGAAAGAAAAATTGGGTGGGGATTTGCCACTTAAATTATGCATTACATATCTTATATTAGTTCCCCATCATACTATAGGTATGGGGAACTTAGGTAATCGTGAAAAAATTTTAGTTCCCCATCATACTATAAGTATGGGGAACTTAGGTAATCGTGAAAAATTTTTAGTTCCCCATCATACTATATGTATGGGGAACTTAGGTAATCGTGAAAAATTTCGACCTCGTTTTTTTTACTTTTTTATACGTTTTCAGTTGTGAGGAATCCAAAAATGATAAAATTTGTATGGTGTCTGTCTGTAGGGCGTCTGTTAGTGTGTCAGTTCGTTAGTTTGTTAGACTGTTTACACGATATCTCACGAACAAATGATAGCAGAGAGGTCAGACCAGTTTTAAAATATTACTTTCAATACTGGCAAGAACCCTATTCATTTGCAACATTCGAATTTAAAAACTTCGTAAGTTATTAAAAATTTACGATTTTCTTAACATGGGAGAATAAAACAAAAATTCACTAAAACGTGCATTAAATGGAAACTGTTTACTGTAAAAATGTCGGACCAGTTTTAAAATATCAGTTTTGATGAAGGAATGAACATCATTTACTATAAATATGCTACTTTGAAAATTTCGCAAGTTATTGGAAATTTACGAATTTCTTAACATGGCAGTATAGAGCAAAATTTCACATAAACGTCAATTTTCAGAGATATTTTCATCGTAAAGATGCCAGACTACTTTTGAAGTATTATTTAGAACACTGTCATGAATATTAATGACTATGAATTTTCCAATATAAAAATTTCGTAAGTTATTGGAAACTTACGAATTTCTTAGCATGGCAGAATAGAGCAAAATTTCACATAAACGTCAATCTTGAGGGATATTTTCATCGTAAGGATGTCAAACCACTTTTTAAATATTATTTTGGATACTGGCATAAATATCATAGACTATGATTTTTCTAATTTAAAAAATTCGTGAGTTATTTGGAATTTACGATTTACTTAACATGTCAGAATAAGGCGAAATTGAGCATAAACTTCCATTTTGAGGATCCTAAATACATTAGACAACTTCAAAATTACATTTATGATATTTGTTTGAACATGATTGAATACAAATATTCTAATAGGAAAATTTCGTAAATTATTCATACTTTACGATTTTATCAGCATAGCGAAATTGTAAATTTTTCATATAAATATGAATTTTGATGATTATTACATTGGAAATAGTAGCATGATAACTAAACAACAGAACTGACCCTGATAAAATAAATTAATAGATTAGAATAAGATAAATATATCGAAGTGAACGGTGGATAGCCTATTAGGCGGGGATTTCATTCTGTCACTGTATCAATCTTTGGTCAAATTCATTTCTTTTAACATGGTTGTAATATGTCTTGCACTAGAAATTTATGATAACATAAATATGATGGGGAACTGAGCAGAGTCCACCTATGCCAACTACTTTTTTTAATCTGTTATTCATGTTATTTTTTAAACTTTATATATTTTTTTGTTTTTAGGTGTTAAATTAATTATTTTTCATTCTTCAAATGAAATTCATGGTCATAAAATTATCGAACAGGGTTAGAAATTGAAGGAGGGTGTGATGTATCTAGAAAACTGTGGGTGAATGGGCAAAATGGGAGTTATATTAGGATTCAGGAGATCATTTTTATATAAGAATCAGCAACAATGTTATCAGATCTCGAATTTTTTTTTTTTTTGGCAGAGCAGTGTTATTTATATTTACTTTGTAAGACTTTACATACCAAGATATTTCTTTATTCAATTAATTATTATTTGAATTTAATCAATTTATTTAATCAATTTTGAATTTAATCATTTGAATTGAATTTAATCATTTTGAATTTAATCAATTTAATCAATTTTGAATTTAATTTAATTTGAACAGCTTAACATGTAGATATTAACAAACCAAAAATTTCTCAAAAATTAAAAATTTTGACTTTTTTTTTTTTTTTTTTTTTTACATATTTATGATTATCTATTTATATATATATGCAATGATCGTTAAATGTTTGAGTTGTATAATCTAAATCTAAACCTAAATCTTATTTTTTGCACTCTTCTACGTTTTTAATCAAGCTTCATAAATTTGTAAAAGTTGAAAGAATGAAATACAAAATTTTTTCAGTTAAATATGAACAATTTCTTAATACAATAATAATAAGAGTTAATATGAAAGGGATCATTGAATAAATGTTACCAGAGATGCTGAACAGAATAAAGATTATACATCGTGATCTAGTGTTTCTACATACAAGGTAGTTACAATGTTTATTTTTATACCTACATACATATCTTTCTAGCAAACGTATTTCGTAGTCAAGTATGCAAATCTGATGTTATTAATAAACAAACAAACAAACGTATTTCGTGGAAACTTGGTATATACGTTATATGGGCAATCCATTGATAACACATATACATCAGATTCGTATGCTTATTGTTGTTTATTGTTTATTGATAGCACATGTACATCAGATTTGTATGCTTGACACGAAGTCCACTTGTAAATCTTAGCACATGACAGAATTATAATACAAAGATTTGGAAAAAACACCCAGGGCCAGTACGGGAATCGAACCCACTCTCCTACACTCGAAGGAGATTAGCATTGTGGTTACATAACCACTCGGCCACAGAAGGCCCCGTCATGTGGAAGATAAATGAAAGAAATCGACAGTAAAAATAATAGTTTAAATTTCGACCGATTGATTGCGAATTTCATTCATAATTGAGTTGAGTTGAGTTGAATGAAATTAACGTCGCACTAGAGCTACACAATGGGATATTGACGACGGTCAGGGATTCAACTATAATAATGACCGGGAGACGTGCCATCACAATTTTGACCTTCTGCGAAGGGAATGGGAGCCCCACTTTGGTAAACCACTAGCGGTTAAATGCAATACACAGATAGCGTTATGTAAATTTCGATATTTTTAAAAAGTAGCCAGTGTAGTGTCGCAAAAGCAATTTTACCAAGTCTTTAGAAATAGAAGATCAACACTTATCGATGATCACTTGTTTAGTGAGAGCAGCAGTCCCTTTTGAACTTCAGTGCGTGGATATTGACACTTGAAATGCTTACGAAAAAGGACTGTATACAGATGAACTTCCAGAAAGATGATTAATAAATTTGAAAAGACTGGAAAATTGTCATGAAATAAAACTGCGGAAAAACTCATACTGTCGTTGTCTCGTACCCAATAATCATGGACAAGTGCAGTGTCACTCGATTTCTCTCTCCTTTTATCTACAATATAAATGTTTCTGTAATCCATTGTAAAGATATATGTCCGTACAATATCCATGTTATGGATTGCACAAAATGCAGTAATTTGATTGCCTTATGTTTGTTAAAACAGCCACTGCCCTTTTGACAACAACAACATGATTTGTTTCACAATTTCTTTTTGAAATCAGTATCTGCCATCTTCCTCGCTGCGTACCCAATTATCCAGGCCCCTCAAATTTAATAATCATCTTTCTCATGTCCAGACTAGGTACAATCCTTTTAAATGCTGATATTCTCGCAGTTGGAAAATTACTAAAGTTGTGATAAAACAACGTAATCAGTAAGGAGCGATCTTTCTCCACTAAAAGCATGGTAAAAAGTGATTTTACGACATTGGCTACTGGTTAGTAGAAATTCTTTAAATTTGCATAGCGTCTTTTTTACATTATATGAAAAGCGCCATTTGTCAGTCGAAATTTGAACTATTTTTTTATTTATATATATTTTATTCAAATATCTTTGTAGATTTCTTTTTTTCCTTGTCTATATAACGCATGAACCAAATTTCAACGAAATATATGTCTACTAGAATAAAATCTATACATAGTATTTACAACGTAAATGTATGCATAAATTTAATTTTAATCGTCGTTTTAGGTTGATTTCTTTAGAAATCGACCTATTGCAATCACTTCGTTTATCTATATATATATATATATATCTATCTATAATGAAAATTTTGTCATCACGATAACTCCCGAAATAATACTCGAAATCGAACCAAATTTGGACAGTGAACTAATCTTATAAATATCTTGGACAAGTTCGTTAACCAAGTTGCTCTGACTTTTTGTTTTCAAGTGGCAGCCACTTGAAAATTTCAAACCGACATTGTAAAAAGCATATTTAAAGCAAGATTTCCTTGAATTTTGATGTAAATACAGGCCACATAAGGGTCTCAATGAAGTTTGTTAATGAAGTATATCCGCCATTTTTAGTAAAGTGGCAGATATTTTAAGTTAAGCGGGACCACTTGAAATCAGGCTACCACTTGGAAATTTAAAATCACTATAACTTCCGAAATAATACTCCAAATCGAACTAAATTTAGACAGTGTCTTAACTTATCTTATAAATATCTTAGATGAGTTTATTAATCAAGTTGCTCCGCCATTTTGTTTTCAAGTGGAGACCACTTGAAAATTTCAAATTCAAATTGTA
Organism: Salticus scenicus; assembly: GCA_963930645.1. NCBI lineage: Eukaryota > Metazoa > Arthropoda > Arachnida > Araneae > Salticidae > Salticus > Salticus scenicus. Next base: position 190,941,927 of record OZ005658.1, on the reverse strand, counting down.
AAAAGCTTATTCCGAATTTGTTTAAAATTTGATGTAAATACAGACCACATAAGGGTCTCAATGATGTTTATTAATGAAATTTATCCGTCATTTTTAATAAAGTGGTAGATAACTTAAGTTAAGCGGGGCCACTTGAAATCACGCTACCACTTGAAAATTTAAAATCACAATAACTTCTGAAATATTACTCCAAATCGAACCAAATTTGGACAGTGTCTTAACTTATCTTATAAATAACTTAGATGAATTTGATAACCAAGTTGCTCCGCCATTTTGTCTTCAAGTGGAGACCACTTGAAAATTTCAAATTCAAATTGTAAAAAGCGTATTCAGATTTTTTTTTTTTTTTTATGTGTACATAGATTACACAAGTGTCTCAAATAACTTTATTAATGAACTTTATCCGCCATTTTTAATAAAGTGGCGCATATCTTAAGTTAAGCGGGACCACTTGAAATCAGGCCACCACTTGAAATTTTAAAACCATGATAACTTCCGAAATAATACTCCAAATGAAACCAAATTTGAACAGTGTCTTAACTTATCTTATAAATGTCTTAGATGAGTTTGTTAACCAAGTTGCTCCGCTATTTTGTTTTCAAGTGCAGACCACTTGAAAATTTCAAATTTAAATTGTAAAAAGCGTATTTCGAAATTGTTTGAATTTTGATGTAAATACAGACCACATAAAGATCTTAATGAAGTTTATTGATAAACTATATCCGCCATTTTTAATAAAGTGGCATATATCTTAAGTTAAGCGGGGCCACTTGAAATCAGGCTCCCACTTGAAAATTTAAAATCACGATAACTTCTGAAAAAATACTCCAAATTGAACCAAATTTGGACAGTGATATTATCATATAATTATCTTGAAAGTTTTCACTGGGCAACTTGTCCCGACATCTTGTTTCTAAGTTCCAGACACTTGAAATCACACTGCCACTTGAAAATATGCCATCACGATAACTTTTAAAATACTATACTGATTCAAATAAAAGTTGGAGAGTAAACTTATGGTTCAAATATCTAGGATAATTTCACTTGGTGACTTGATCCGCAATTTTATTTCTAAGTGGCGGCCACTTGAAAATTTGTTGTTATGTTAACTTTAGTAATACAGAATCAATTCGCATCAAATTTGGGTAGTGGATTTCTCATTCAAATATCTCAGATAAGTTCGCTGGGCATCTCACTCCACTTTTTTTACAAGTGGTGCCACCTGAAAATTTCTTATGACGATAATTTTTGAAATACTGATTTAATTAACTATCGTACAAATATACTGGATGATCTCGATGGGCATGTTGTTTTGCTATTTTGTTTCCAAATGACAGCAACTTAGAATGCCACTTGAAAATTTGCCATAAGAATAACTTTTGAAACACGGCACTGATTTAAACCACAGTTGGACAGTGAACCTATTCTTCAAATATCTTGGATGTGTTTGCTTGGCAACTTGTTCCACTGTATTGTTTTCAAGTGGCGGCCACTTGAAAATTTGTTATCACGGCAACTTTAGAAATACTTAATCAATTCAAATCAAAGTTGAAAAATGGATTTATCATTCAAACAACAAAAATTTAGAAAATTCACGTAACTCGGGAACCAATCACGTTATTGCGTCCAACTTTGGTATATCGATAAAAAGTATTTTCTCGCCAAAAGCCGCCAAAAATGTCGCCATAGGGGGATAAGTCGCCAAATTGGGCGCCAAATCCATTATCTGCGTTACTGGATCTTTTTAATGCATTTTTAAGGAAAACTTAGGCTATTTTAATGCTGAAACAAACTAGAAATGCAGAAAACTAACATTTTAGCAGCTTACTAAGCCTCTTTGAAAGAATTTCTACAAAAAAAAAATTATTTTCAAATTTGCAACGATATCTTAGATGAGAAACTTTCTCTGCCATTTTGGTCGAAGTGGCAGCCACTTAATTTTTCAACACGATGACTTTTGAGATTTTGAATTAATTCGAACTATATATGTACAGTAGACTTATCTCACAAATACATTTCATATATTTGTCAACTTAACCCAAAATTTTGTTTCCTAGCGCCGCCCACTTGAAAATTTTAAATTCACATAAAAATGTATTTATGAACCGATTTGCTTAAAACTCCATATGTGCATAGCCTACATCAATATTTCTACCAAGTGCATTAATAAATTATAGCCGCCATTTTGAAACAAAATGATGGCTACTTGATAAGGAAAAAGAAATCAACCTACCCTTCCGAAAACGCCGGAAGGACTTTTGTATATTCGTCTGTAAAAGCAATTTATGCGGAGCAGAATTTAAGCATGAACAGTATACGGAAATTTTAAAGTCCATAGTTAAATATTTTCAAACCATCATTGTAAATGATAATTTAAAACTAATATTGATATTTTTTTATATAGTAGGGCCGCTTCCTGTATTAAAAATTATACTTTGAAACAGGTCTAACCTATTTACGACCATTGTTTTTGAGATAATGTCTATACAAGCTAAAAAACTAACTAAATTACGAATTAACCATCTGACCTCACACTGTTAAAAATGCAGTGCAAGTTTGAACGAAAACTTGGTACTGAAGTAGCTGGAATCACCCGATGGAACAACCAAACCTTTTACCATGATTTGGTAATTTTATGTTAAACTAAATGATGGTATTACGTTTTAAATAAAAGAAATTCAAAATTCGGCCGAGACGGAGATCGAATTGAAGACCTTTTTGTCTCGAGTCAAACACTTTGTCACTGTGCTACACTTCCTTACTAAATAGTTCTGTTTCGTTGATTTTGATAAAAGAGGCTAAATTTTCTAGGGTCTTATCTTGGCCCATGGGTGAGTTGTTGCACAAAATTTGCATTTTACCCTATGTTTTCGACTACGCTCTTTGATTTAAGTTTGATTTGGTTTCGATAGGAATGTTACTGATTCATACTTCCCTTGTGAGTGGATGCATGGTAACTCTAAGTTTTGAGGCAACTTAAATTCATTCGCAAGAAGTAGAAAACTTAAAAGTGGGGTTAAACCATATTATGATATTGTTTATAATTTTACTCCCAATAGTGGTTCAAGTTTGAACTGAAATTTTAAACAGTGCATAGGAAAAGGGCAGAACTGTAATGTTGATTTCTTTGTTCAGTTTTTTAAAGTACTAAAACGAAGGCTATAGCATCTTGTCATTAAAATCATAACTATGTATATAAAGATAAACCATTTGACTGTTATATATACTATTAACTTTTTAATAAAAGAAAAAATTATAAGTGCATTCAGTGTTACCAATTTATGGGACATTTTTTATTCAATATCTACCACTAATTTTTAATTGTAATTTTTGCCTAATCACATCGAAGATTAATCGTCTATAAAGTATATCAAAAATCACTCCTTAAAATTATTGGAACTTATTGAATAAAAAAAGTACCTAAATTTGGTAACTTTGACTGTATTGTGGTATAAACAATAGATCAGTAAGCGGATATATCCAATTGCGGCGGTCGAAAGATTGAGGTACATCTGACTAACCTACAGACGGACACAGCATTAAGATTGTGGCTATAACATTCCTCGTACCTCAACACATGTAAAAATGACAACAACAAGAACAAAAAAATGTCTTCGAAAATTTCATGAATACCTAAGTTTTTCATACCTAAAGAACACTCAGGAACTAAAAATGTGAAAGATATCAAAAAAGCACATTTTTACAGTATGAATGTTTAATATATTTATTAATCACACATTGTCAATCATAGAACTATTCGCGTTTTACCAACATATTTTTATATTTTTACAACACTATTTATGCACATAATTCATAAAATATGAACAAAAGTTCTTATTTTAGGCATTACTAGTCTTTCTGAAAAAAGAAAAAATATATGCCTCTTAGAAACTGAATGAAAATAACTGTTTTAATATAAGTTTCCCTAGCACCATTCTTTCAGCACATTCTAAACGACTGTCGTTAGGAACTTTTGTTTATACGTTAATAAATCAAAACAAAATATGATGTTTATCCCCATCTCTCGAATTTATCATGAAAAACAGCAAAAAAATGTAGATTCCTCGATCGTTAGCGCTTCTTTTCTTCTCCACTCTCCTTTTTAGCATCAAGTTTCGTAAATCGATAACGCAATGCAAAGATTAAAAATTTATCTACTTAAAGAAAACAATTTCATACAGTGCAAATCTAGCTTTATATATATTTTTGATGAAAGAATTGTTTATTATTATTATTATTTAAATAAATCACCAAAATGTGTAAATACATATACATAATAAGCAAAATTTAGTTAAATGTTAGAATATTTTATATATGCTAATACATCCGAGTCTAGAAAAAGTCGAACCATAATTCCTCTACATAGCTGCCAATATTTGAATTTATTCCGGAGCATTTTTAGGTCCGCCCCTATTTCGCACCACTTTATTAACAAAAAAAAAAAAAAATTCTATCATATACAGAGCTGCCAACCAAATCCGGCAAATTCTTAGTACCGCCCCTTTTCCTACACCACTTAATTTTTAGATTAATTCTCTTCAAATATATTTACGATGAATGAAGAAAACAAATACTCCAAAAATTAAGTGGTGTAGAAAAAGGGGCGGTACTAACAATTTGCAGGATTAGGTTGGCAGCTCTGCATATAACACCGATAAAATAAGAAAACATTTCTCTTAAAAAATAAGTGGTATGAAATATGAAGGCGGGGCTAAAAATAATTCGGAATAAATTAAAATGTTTGCATGTATGCCTCTATCTTGTTAACGCATCTGAATTTCTGAAAACTATTTTTTTAATAAGCGTCTAAACAATCTGAAATTGAACCTTGTTTATTTATTTTTTTTTTAATCAGGCTTTTAATATTAGAGGAGCGCAAACTTTGAAATTTCAAATGGGAAATTCAATCTTTTGCTGCCTTGATTGAAACGATTTTTCAAGACAAAAAAATTTCTAAAACATGTTTTGTCCTACTATGTTTTTTAGGAGGTCATTAGTGATTAAAATTTTCGCTGAAATTCCCATCTCTCCCATGTATATTTAACCCTTTCAGAGGCGGTGGTACCATAGTGCAACCACAAATTTTAATTCAAAATTGCAAAAACTGTCCCCAGAATTTTTTTTTTTATAACTTAGACAAATAACTTCATTTATTTCTTGTCTTTTAATATTGTTGGTGATTTCTGGTGGCTGTTGATTTTAAATGAAGAAAATTCGCTTGCCTCCGAAAGGGTTAAAAAACTCAGAATATCTGGAAACTGTAAAAAATATGTCACACCATGTTCAGAGAGACTCCATTCGGTAAGAAAAAATTGTGGTTCGAGAGCATAGGAGACTTTTGAAATTTTAAATTGAAGAAGGATTTGATAGTTCTTTTAAGGTCTTCTAAAAACAATCTTTTTTTTTTTTTTTTTTTTTTTTTTTAATGCCTTATGATGTTTTAAAGTAAGTCATGGCTGGATAAAATTTTTAATATCAAGAAATATTATAATATTATTAATATATGATCTTTTTACAGGTAATGATTTAAATTTCTCTCCTTATATTTGTTTATCTTTTAAATACATAGGAAGGATTCCTTTAACACTAAACCTACCGTTACTTTATGTATACCTATTCCTACCACAGCGGGTCAACTGACCCGTCTTTAAAATGTTATATATATTACTATGTATATAGCAAAAATAAATTGTGTAGCACAATTTGGTACATGAAACGTGGACAATGTGATAATGTTATTTGCAAGAAATTCTGACAAAAAGTTTAAAATGGGTCATTTGACCCGTCGTGGTAGGTTTAGTGTTAAATATCTCTTTGACACAAGATTTTTTAATTACTTGTATTTCTAAAAGCATTCATTGATATCTTACGTGACTGTTTCCAGAATACTTATATAATGAACATCTTCCCAGATTCACAGGGTGATGAACATTTAAAAAAACCCATATATGTATACGTTGTCAGAGTTGCCAACGTTTAATTTATTCCGTGGCATTTTTAGCTCGGCCTTTATTTTCACGCAACTTTATTTATACAATAGTTTCCTCCAATATACTTGTCAACCATCTCATGATGAACAGTACAATTTTTAGTACCCGCCTTTTTTTTCACACCAGTCATTTTTTAAAGTGATTTTATTCTTATTTAATCGTAACAACATTTGGAGAGAAGTACGCTAAAAAATACAGTGGTGTTAAAAAAAGGGGTGTTTTTCCATTGGGCGTTAATAATTGCAGGGATGGAACACGGGCGCAGAATTCATACCGGAATCTGTTTAAGAAATTTCTCCACCTATAATATCGTTGATTCAAGAGGTAGAAAATTTTCTCATATTGAGAGTGGTATGAATTCTGCGCCCGTGTTCCATCCCTGTAATTGTACGGTTATTAATGAGATGGTTGGCAAGTATGAATATATAACAACGATTAAATAAGAAAAGTCTACTCTTAAAATTTAATTGGTATGAAATAAAGGCGGGGCTAAAAATGCTCCGGAATAAATTAAAATGTTGACAACTCTGCGTTATATACTAAGCGGCTACTTTATTATAACCACCTTACAATTTTATGCAAATGAGTTATTGTGTTACAGTGTTGCCACTAGAGAAAGAGAGTAACGGGAAATTATAAAGATAAGTTCTTAAGGCATTATCATACGCAAATTACTAATGAATATATTAAGAGAAAAGCTGATTTGAGGAACTGTGAAGTAGGAGGCAATAATGAGAACTCGGATGCATAGAGCAAATATTAGCGGAGCTGCCGCAAGCAACCGCAGTGATAATGTGTCCAGAATGGTGTGGCAAGCAAAAGAATGGGTCTGAACAATTAAATTCTAGTCATCACCGATTGATGAATTAACGCGCAAACGGACAATCTCTTGAATTGTAACAGAAAAGAGAAGAGTAACAATGCAGCAAATTGCAGCAGATCTTAAGGTATCTGCCTACTATAAAATGACCATTTTTGACAAAAGAATCAATTTTCTGTTTTTTATTTGGTTTTAAAGAATAGACTTTTAGCTTTCTAAAACACCTTTACTTTTATTTGTACGCTAATTAGAACTGAAGTTATAGCCAATTAAGTAAACCGGAAGTGAGATTCTTTAAGACAGGAAGTGCTCGATCTCGCCAGTTTAAAGGCCAGTATCCACTTGAGCTCAAGATCAACGCTCAAAACATCATTAATCACGCTTCCGACACAAAGAGCCAAATGTCTTGTCATCAGTTGTAGCCCTTTTTTATCAGATTGCGCAGTTACCTCAAAGGAAAGCATGCAAAATTGACAAAGATATCTACCCCTCGCCCTCAATTATCTCAGCAGGGGGTTAGATTCCAACACCGTTCCAGGGTTTTGAGCTCCGGTGAGCTCGGCTCACCACATCAAAGGATTCTGAATAGAAGCCGCCGAATGAGCGCAAATGGAAACCGGACTTTAAGAGCTGGCAATAGGTAAACTTTGGTAATTAGGCTTCACATTTATCTTTAATTTAAATCATTCAGATTTTTTTTTTTTTTTTTATACCCCATGTATTTATTTATGTTTCCCAACAAATAATTACACATTAAGTAAAATCTTTAAATGCGTTTTCTGAAAAACTATATTTTTCGATTTTTGTGTATGCGATAAACCTGATTTCTCCAAAAGTTTTCAAGTTATTTCTATGAAATTTCTTTACAGTATATAACAGATTTCCAGTCACGCAATGAACTAAAAGATAAGTTCTATGTACTATTTTGAAGATTTTACATGTGTTTATTTTCTAAAAAACAGTTTTTTTTTTTTTCAGAAAAATCTGTATTTTTCTCTGTTAGTTACCATATTTCAGTCAATTTTAAGAATATCTCTTAACTTTTAATTCAATGCACAGATAAGGGTCATATCATTATGTATTTCAATGGATATTGAATTATATTAATTTTTATCGAGTATATGAGGTTTGGCGTAAACGTGAAATTTTGCTCATTTTTCACACAAAATCACCTTTTTTTTTGCAAAATAAAGAAATATTTGCTTAAAATGTACTATTTTTCATCATTCTATGCCCGTTTCTAACTAAAAATATAATTACATAATGCATAGTCTGCTTTTTTAGAAAAAAGTGCTCCGTAAGTAGGCAGATACCAAGGTGCATCATAGATCGTCAAGGTCACCCAAAGATCATGTTAATCTGGGGCGAAATTTGTTTATAGAATAACATATTACCGTATTTTTCGGCGTATAACGCGCAGGTCACATAAATGAGTTACTCACCAGAAAATTTAATTTAGAAATAAAGCTATATTCGTAAGAAATAAAAGCTTGTTAAAAAATAGCTTTTACTGTAACCTTAAATTTTCGGTGTATAACTGATTTAACAAGCTTGCGCGTTATACGCCGGAAAATACGATACCTAATTCGTATTTTCAAATTCCGTTTTCATATTCTGAAAATACGCAGCCGTTAAATAAATACTCGTTTTTCAAACATTTACTTGTAAAAAAATGTAATTGAAATTTTGAGTTTAAAAATGCGAATTTTCCCTAAATGCATTTTTATAATTTTTAAGTCGTAAAAGAAGATATTAAAATTTAAAAAATTCAATTTTTGGAAAACGGGTATTCATTTAACTGTTGTGAGTTTTCTGAATGTGAAAACGGAATTTAAAATTACTAATTAAGTAATGAGCAATTCTATAAACAAACTTCGCCATTGACATACTTGATTTGGTGACTTGAGACGGAAAAATCGTAAGAGGGAGTGAGCAGCTATAAGGCTGCTTGTCAGACAGATTTTTTTTAGAAATTCTACGATCCAGCTTTCGCTTCTTTGGGATACCTTTTATATTTTAACCCCCTTCACAAACAGTCTTAAGTCATTAGTCCAATTTCCGTTAAAGTTCGTTCTTTGTTAATGCTGCCAACATTCGCAATTTATTGTTAAGTAGGCGGTACTGGTGGATAAGAAGGTAGAGGGGTTCCTTCTATCTTTAAGCTGGACTGGAGGATAAGGGATTGAAATATGTCAGTTTATGTAGAATGAGAAAATTTCTTATTGTCTGTTTATTGTTAATATATTTTAATCATTAGAGAGCCTTAACCAAGAGAGCCTTAACCAAGAATCTTCTGAAATTAGCTCTGAACGCATTGCGCGCAGAAGCATACTTTGCAGCTTTGCAGGGTCTATGGAAGCGGAAGACCATGCTACCAATGCGAGGTGGCCATAATGAAGTGGCTGCTCTGTGTATAAACGAACACACACAACCAATACTTATACATCTATATCTTCAACGATTCTTCAATACTGCAGTAATGTCGAAATGGGGATACTACGGAAATAAATTTCCGACACATTAAGTTAAAAAGAAAAAAAAACTTGAAATTTATTTTAAAAGATTAAATTCACTATTTAAAATTTATATAAGAGAAATACTTACAACAGTCATTTCATTTGCACACTCTGCCTTAAGAATGTTACCTGTAAAAGAAAGAGGAAAAGAAAAATTATTATATACCTTAAAGTGATTTTTTTTTTTTTTTTTTTTTTTGCAAATTAGAAAAAAAAAAGATGAATATTAACAAAATATTTGTTCGTTTCGTTTTATTTGATTTTTTCTAGTTTTCTTCTGCTATTGTGCTTAATTTCTGATAATTCATTCAGGCTTGCAAAATATAAAATAAATCAATGTATCGTAAATATTTTACTAAACTTTGCAAATGGTGTTGTTTAAGAGCCATTAGAATTGCAGTTTTATTAACGCTTAGCTTTCGAATATTTTTTATTCTTCATCATTAACTTGACGAATTAAGAAAAAACATTAAATTGCACTTTTAAGAAACATAAAAAACAAAGTGATAAGATCTTGTATTTCTCTTTTATTTATCAGTCTCGTCTTGGATTTATTTTATTATATATATATATATACAGTGGTGGACATAATTTTAAGACACCTACATAATTTGACAAATAGTGAAAGAAAAGATTCAGAGCTTAAAAATGTTTTATCAAATACGTCAAAAACATAAATTTATTCTGTTATCACAGGTAATTGTTTTACAGAAATGATATTTTTATCCGCGATTGTAATGAAATGCTCGCCCTCTGGTGGGATAAGGTGAAATTATCACACCACTGCATATCATCATATTATGCAATCGATTTTCCATGATGTAATGGCGGAGAAAGAACAATTATTAATCCACGTGGCTATTATATTTACTAACAACTGCAGTTCAGAGAGCGCCATCTATCGATCATTACAAACGCGGATAGAGTTTAATAAAAAAAATTAAAAATACCATGGACAAAATTATAAGACACCCTAACATTTTAATTAAAACACATGCTTTTTTCGAAAATAAAGTACAATATGCAAATTTTCTGCACGCTGTTATGACGTCAGCAGTTAACTAAAGCAGACGATAACCGACTTCACGCATTTACAAACATGCCACGAGGTACAGAATTAAAAGAAAGTGAAATTCGCGAAATTTGGAGATTAAATGGAACTGGTCCTTCAATTAATAATATTTCAAAAGGTATTAAATGCTCTAGATGTGCAATTAGAAATGTTTTGAAAAGAGGAATTAATGGATCGGTGATTAAAAGATCGTACTCCTTGCTTGTCCTCGAGAGACAGACACCATGTGGTTTCGCTCGCTACACAGAATAAGATGACCACTACAGGCATTAAAAATGCTTTGAAACTGAATTGTTCAAGGAGAACCATTCGCAGGTTGTTGCATAATGCTTCCTATGTGAAATATAAAAAATTGAAGAAAAAACCACCGCTTCTAAGCCGGCACAAAATGGAGCGTCTAAACTTCGCTAAACAAACTATTACCTGGATCTCCAAATGGTTCTCTATGTTATTTTCTGAAGGAAAAAAGTTTAACCTAGATGGTCCCGACTGGTTTCAATATTATTGGCATGATTTACGGAAGTCTCCTCATGTACTAATGAGCCGCCAAATGGGTGGAGGCTGAGTAATGGTTTGGGCTGGTTTTTCGGCTCAAGGAAAAACGGATATTGTTTTTGTGCATTCAAGAATGAATTCCGAAAAGTATAAGAATCTTCTTAAAGATCAATTAGCCATATACGGTAAACTTCTTTGTGGTAAACACTACACTTTCCGGCACGATAACGCGCAGATTCATGCATCACACGAAACAAAAAAGTGGCTTTCAGAGCAAAGTATCAATGTTCTCCCGTGGCCTTCTCGCTCCCCACACTTAAATCTTATCTAAAACTTGTGGGGGATCTTAGCTCGTGCGGTTTACCGAAATGGGAGGCAGTTTATATGTGTCGAAGACCTAAAAAATGTGCTTGGGAAGAACTGTCTTGCGATATTTTGTTAGAATTGATAGATTCGATGCCGAATCGCATCTTTCATCTTTAAAAAAAAAAAATAGCGACTCCACCAAATGTTGAATAACATGTTAGAGGATTTTGTTTTAGACAATTAGTGTCTGCTAATTATGTTGACCACTACATTTGGAAAAGGCGGTTGGTGTCTTGTAATTTTGTCCATTATGTTTTTAAGTTTTTTCATTAAATTGTATGAAAATATCATTATTATAAAATAATCATATATGATAACAGAATAAATTTAAGTTTTTGACGTATTTGATAAAACATTTTGAAGCTCTAAATCTTTTCTTTCACTATTTGTCGAATTAGATAGGTGTCTTATAATTATGTCCACCACTGTATATATGTATGTAATATTATATAAAAAACTATAATATGTAAAATAAATTTAAACCTACTTAAAATCTTTTAATATTGAGATTTCGATTATCAGTGGTAATTTAAACAAAGATAAATTTTAAATGTTTTTTTATTGCACGGTCTCTCTCTTCAGATTGCAACACAGAATTTCTATAGTTTTTTTTTTTTTTTTTTTTTTTTTTTTTTTTTTTACAGCAGAATGGACTGGCACCCATTTATCCCACCACATTCCCTACTTCCTAGTTACCCCTAGTTACTATTCCCCTACTCCCTAGTTACTATTTAACAGAAAACTGTTAAATAGGGTAATTTACTCCGGAAACATGTCTAAAGAAAGACTATTTTATAGATGTTTCTTCTGTAAATTATTCCTTTTTAACAGTAAAATGTTCTGGTACCCATTTTGCCCCACATTCTATTGTAAAAACTACTGTTATCTTTTACTGTGTAGTAGGGCGCAATTATATTCTGGACATCTGGAACCTGAATTTGTAAGAAAAATATGGACTATAACCGACGTTTGTTGATTGAAAATTGCACTTTACACTTTCTGCCAATTAGGTCGATCGTTCATTTCCTGATTATATTACAGTTCCAGATGCAAAAATGTAAGTGGCTGTCGTTGATGTCTAACCCGCACGATCGTACGGCCTGGGTCGGAAAGGTTATGCATTATTATATTATTATTATTTATTTATTTATTTATTTTTATTTATTTATTTATTTATTTTATTTATTTATTTATTTTATTTATTTTTTTTTGGGGTGGGGGGTGGGGGCGGGGGGGGGGATAACATGATCAGAAGACATAAAATTGACCTATGAACCTACATTGAGTAGAAACCTAAAATTTTTCCGTTATGAGAAACTTAATGCACGAGTAAAAACATATGAAACAAAGTTTACATGGCAAGTTAGAAAATAACAGAAAATGTGGTTGAGTTATCTTTTGAAACACCAATTTCCGAGATCTAAAATTACCCTACCTAAGAAGGATGACTGCTATTTTTCCTGTGATAACCATGTAATACATGAGAAAGACTATCTAAAATTGATTTTAGTAACAATTTTCAAGAAAATCGTTAGAGCCGTTTTTGAGATACAGTCTTTCACCAAAACGTCACAAACTCAATTGTTGACCGAAAAACATCAATTACATATGAAAGGATATTTAAAAAAAAGAGTTATTATGCCGAGTTTGAAAAAAAATCGAGCTGATGTTTTTAATAGAACGCACTTGCGAAACCTAAAATTGAGCTATTTATACAGGACACCTATAAATTTCCCTGAACTAACCAACTATATTTTTCGAAAGTACATCTAATAGAGTGTTTATATAGCAATTTTGAAGAAAATCGTTAGAGCCGTTTTTGAGATACGGACTTACGGCCACTTCCGGTTTCGGATGTCCCACTTCCGTTTTTCCAATTTTCACTAAAATTTGAAAAATTCATCTGTACACCAGACCTGTATCAATTCTGAAGTTTCGTCATTCTACATTTATTAGTTTCGGAGATATGATAGTCAGAAGATTCCGCACATACGTACATACAGACACGCATACTGACTAATTGCCGAAAACCACATTTTTGGACATAGACCTTAAAACGTGTAAATAAGGTGAAAACTCGATATCGAATTTTTGAACCAAATACAATACTTCCATTACTTACGGTAGTTGGGTAATGGATGTGGAAAAAAAAAAAAAAAAAAAAATTCCTTAAAAAAGAAAAAGAAAGATCCGGGGGGGGGGGCTGTCAATGACAAGTGAGGAAAAGGTAAGAACGAAGGTGAAATATATCGAAAATAAAATACAAAAGTGTTACGCTATGAAAACTCAAAATCGGGAAATAATTTTTTATAGGATCATTCCCCACACTTATGTGTATTAATTCTACTAATGCAACATTTGTTAATGTATCATTCATTTTTAAAATAAACTAATATATGCCAATTTCACAAAGTTTAGAAAAGAATAAAAAAATAAATACATTTGTCACACTTCAATAAAGTTAAATATATATATATATATATATATATATATAACAATTATAATATATATTTCAAACTCGCCATATTAACTCACTTTTAAATATCCTTTTTTATGTAATTATTGTTTTCCGGTCAATAATTGTTTTTTTTTTTTTTTTTTTTTTTTTTTTAAGTTGGTATCTCAAAAACGTTTCTAACGATTTTCGCTTTAGGTCACTTTTATGTTTTCTGATCCCATTATCTCTCAAAAATGCATATAATACGTGTGATAGTGGGTAATGGAAGTCGTGTGGTTGTTTCACACCAGATTTTTTCTGAAGTAATATTAATGCGGTATTTTTCTTACCAGAGACATGTGCTAAATTACATTGAAGAATCAATTACTATAAAGAATTGTAGTACCTACATAGATTGCGAAGTAGCGATTATCAATAATATTATAGGTAAAACAAATACCTTACTCAAAGCTGTTTGCATTCTTAGAGAAACATATGCTAATCTTGAATGAAATATTGTTCAACAATGTTTCACAATTACCCATGAACACACATTTAATTACAATCATGTGGTATTTCCACAGCCATTTTAAACTATTCTCATATGCTCATATTAATACTCTAGGAAATTACCATTATCGTATCTAATGTCTGCTTATCAAGCTAAAAGCATTTAGGAGAGTCTGTGGAAACTAACTTATTCTATGATATAATTCAATTTACAAACGTGATTGTTGCCACTTAAATGTGATGTAAGATGTAGACTATAGAAATGAACTGATTGCGGTTGAATTAATTTGAGTTATTTTGCAGAATAAATTTCTATTCATGTATGAAAATGTGAGATAATGATATTTCCCTACTGATCTATTAACTTCGAAATATTTTTTTTCTCAAGTCAAATAATCTGTTTTATCAATAAACCATATCTTTGGACTTTGATAATTGCAGTAAATGTTTTTAAATTTCAAAATCCACATTTACGAAAAAATTTTGATAAAAGGGATTTTTTTTTTTTAAAATATTGTTTATAATGGTATTCAAATATATCTTTTTAAGAAACATATCTCTTGGAAAAATATTTCTCTACATAAGTGTCAAGTTGTTATCAACTAAAAACAGATTTCTTATCACAATTTAGGATTAGAATTCTTTAAATTATTTTTTCTGAAGAAAATTTTGCTAAAGCGTACTATTAGAAAAGTTTGGTATGAGGACTTATAGTTAATTTGTAATAACTTGGCCCTATATTCTTAAAAAATGTATTTCTATAATTAAAACATGTCTCTGTTTATTTTTTAACATATCTCAAAACTTTCCAGCACTTTTGTAACCCTGCTTAGTTAAAACATCCGCGAAAATGCAATTAGTGAGAGGAAGTGTAGAACTATTGTTGGGTTATGTTATCGATAGTTCATGCTGTCAGTAACTAATCTTTTAATAAAGAAGCACCACAAAACTGGCGTTGTAAAAATTATTACTTACAGACTTTGAATAAACACCATAAAATGCAATAAACTCGCAACAATTGTTTCGGGTCGTAAAAACACACGACCCTTCATCAGGCGAATAAAGTAAGCACGAGTGCTGCAGTCAAAGCGGCAACGCACCAGTTGCCGCTAGTGCGTTGCCGCTAGTGCGTTGCCGCTTTGACTGCAGCACTCGTGCTTACTTTATTCGCCTGATGAAGGGTCGCGTGTTTTTTCGACCCGAAACAATTGTTGCGAGTTTATTGCATTTTATGGTGTTTATTCAAAGTATGTAAGTAGTAACTAATCTTCATATAACTAAACTAATCTTCATTTTGAAAGGGATTGTGGAAACAGTTTATTTTAAAAGTAAGTTGCGTTAAGCGTGTTCACGTTAACGAGGTTTGACTGTATATAGTTTTGTAGACTTGTCATTTTTAAACAATATACTAGAAAAGAAATCAGAAAGTGAAGAATATAAAAAAGGTATCTATCATATGGTTTTTCTTTAAAAAACAAATAAATAAATAAATAAATATTCTATCAAAAGCAGAATTTTGCTTAGTACGGTAGACTATTAATTTCAATCTGTAAAATTTTTATTTTTATTTTTTATTTTTATTTTTTATTTAATTTTTATCCGATTTTTTTATGTAAAACCACGTACTTTCTAAAATGACTGAAATGAATTAAAATGAAGTGTTGTCACCTAAATTTCACACTTCAGTTAATTTTAAAAATATAATTGCCATGTCGAAAAACTGTTTGCCCCCCTGGATTCAGAAAAATTGCCCTTTTCATGCGGTACCGAATTTGTAATGAACCACGTATACATTTTAAAATGAAGTGTTGCTACCTAAATTTGATACTTTAGTTAATTAAAAAAACAATTCTAATTGTTGTGTTGAAAAATTGTTTAATCCCCTGGATTCAGAGAAATAGTCCCTTTCATTTGGTACCAAATTTATAACGATAGGACAGATATTTCTAACTTATTTTGGTGTCACACAAAACTGGTTTACAAAAACTCCAGATTGAAACTAATAGTCCTCCATCCTAAAAAAAAGAAGAAAAAAAAATTTTTTACGCGTTTTTCATTTTTACTAATTAAAAACAAATATTTTTTAAGGCGTTGTTCTGAAAAGAAATACATTAATGTTTAAACGGTACAACGGACACGTACATTTGGAACGTGTTTAAAAAATATGCTACCCACACGATTTTTCATTCTCATTTACTGTTGCTGTGATTAATTTATTAAAACGTCCACATAAATTATGAAAAGAAAACAAGCTTTAAAGTATTAATATATACGTTTATCGAAAATCAAATTTTGAGAGTAAAATAATCGATTTTCCTCAAATAAAATGTGTTCTGTATTTTCTTTTATTGAATATATTAAAGCTGTTTATTACACATTTAATGAAAAATTCAATATTCGTACCTGTAAGTGTACTTTATAGAAATTCAATATTGCTCAAGACATTTATCAAAAGTTCAATGTCAAATATATTGATACATTTTGCCAATTTTAATGTATATTTATCAATTTATTTTCATAAAAATACAAGACAGGGTTATTAGTTGGGGGGGAGGGGGTATTTATTCACTGCAAAAATTAAAAAATAAAGCTGGTGTGCCAGTATTTCTTAATCAAATATACAGTTTAAAACCGTATAATTGTATCACTGACATATATTTTACACAGGAATCCTGTAAATCAAACAGGTTTTTTGTTAAAAGCACAGTTTTGTCCTGTATATTTGACGGAGAAATACTGGCACCCTGCTGCCAGATTTTTCCTTTACTTTTAACAGTTCTTTTTTTACAGTGTTTTCTTGTGTCCGTTTGTCTCCCTGCAACAAAAGCATTTCTTTAAACATATGTCATTAAAGTTAACAGCAGTGACATATTCTATGTAGATAATGATATAAATAGCATGAATAGTTTTTGTGTAATGCCATGCAAAATCATACATTGCATTCTGTGAAAGGCATTTTTATGAATCATATTTACATACCTCTGTATTGCAGGTATCATGTTAAAATTGGCATGTATTATTCATATGTACAGAAATTTTTTAGCAATGCCTTGCGTTCTATGAAATGCATTTTTACAAATCATATTTAAATACCTCTGTACTGCAGAAATCATGATAAAATTGGCGTGTATTATTCAAATGTACAGATTTTTTTTTTCTATAGAATATAGTATCATTTTTATGTTTAACCCTCGCTTTCCCAAGATGGGGTCATTTTAACCCCATTTTGTAGTTGAAATTTAGTTAAGCCTACCTCATTCAAAAAATGCGCTAATTCGCTAGAGATAGCAAACGTAACCAGCGGAATCTTGCACGACGATTTGTTCTAAACGATACGAAAAGGCTTGGTTCTGGTGATTTTCGCCAAACGTGCCAAGCGGCAGATGAAAGCAATTTTTCTGCAGTAACACCTTGAAAGCGAGGGTTAAGTTTACTGGTCCACAATAAAATATCCACATTCCATAATCGCTGTAATAGGATATTACTGCACTTGCCTTTTCGATGGTGTCAAGCATTTCTAACACTTTCCACTTTACAACGGTGTTTAACCCTTTCAGATCGGTGGTTGCATAGTGCAACCACAAATCTTAATTCAAAATTGCAAAAACTGTCCCAGGAACTTTTTTTATAAAATTTTTCTTTTATAACTTAGACTAATAACTTCATTTATTTCTTCACTTTTAATATTGTTGGTGATTTCTGGTGGCTTTTGATTTTAAATGAAGAAAATTTGCTTGCCTCTGAAAGGGTTAAGAGTGATTGTGATTACAATTAGTCTGTTTGTCTGCATTTAAATTTTCGTTATATTTAAAGAACACTTTGAAATTAATTTTTACTATTCTAGTTTACTATGGCAGATTATTTATTGGAAGTGGTATAAAATGTACAGGGTATGAGTATAGGGATTCACAGGTGTTTTCTGTGCACTGTGGTATATTAAAAATATATTTTAATAGCATAATTAAATATCGTTACACTAAATGAAACCTAACGAAATTAATATACATAAGATACACAAAATCATTTTTCCTGCAAAATAAGGTATTGCCTTTATACTTATTACTGTACATATTACTTACCTGTCTAGTTATTATTCTGCGCAATTGTTATTACCCACTCCTTTTCCCACACCACTTTATTTTTAGAGTAATTTTCTGCAGATTTAATTACGATTAAGTAAGAAGAAACTGTCTAAAAAAAGGCTGGTGGGAAAAAAAAAATTAGTATTAACAGTTTTACGGAATATTAATTAGAATGTCGGCAAGTATGGTATTACTAGCGCAATTGATTGGCTTACAGGGTTTTCCAAAGTTGTTCTAATTCATTATATGATATAATGGGATATTGTTAAATGTAAATTTTTTGTAAAGATATTTTTTAATACACCCTTATGGATAAAATTCAAAACTGAGATAATATGCAAGAGTGGTTAAAAAAAAAAAAATCCTTACATAACTATCTCTTTAGAAACACTGACATAAAGTTCCTTCTGTCAGACTCTTTAGTGCATAGCAAAAACAAAAAATATTTTTTCTTTCTTTTTTAGACAATATGCGGAAAATGCAATCACATCAATAGGGCTAGACAAAATCAATCTCTATTATACTTTTATCTATATAAATAAAGAGGAGTGTCTCTCTGTGTCTGTCTGCCTGTCTGCGCTCTGGTGCTCACACTACTGATCACAGAGCTGCAAAATTTGGTAGATAGGTGCCTGAGACCCTGTAGGTGTACACCTCATCAAGATTTTTTCGAATTTCGAATTTGAATGTAATTAATTATTTTTTCTTTTTTCAATTTTAAATATTGGCTTTTATGTTTCAATTTTCATGAAATTATTCTTAAATTGTAATCGTCTGCGTACCTTAGCAATGGCTATTACGCAATTTATTTTTTATTTAATACACTCATTTAAAGGCGAAATCTTCTTTTATTATTATTATTATTTTTTTTTTTTTTTTATATATTTATTGAAAATAAAATGGTAATGCATTAGAAATAAATTGTTATGTTTATGTATAATTTTTATAGTATATCAACTTTTTATTTTTCATTTTAAATTGATTCCTTTAAAATAAAAAACCTTTTATTATTATTATTATTATTATTATTATTATTATTATTACTATTATTATTATTATTTATTTATTTATTTATTATATTTATTGGGGGGGGGGGGGGGGAAATTGGTAGTATATAGTAGAAAGGATTGAACTAATTAAAATTTATTTGTTTTTCATGTATTTAATTCCTTTTAAAAGAAAATCTACTTTTTATTTCATTTTGTTATACTTGTCGGAATCAAATCGTAACGGGGGCTATAAAACACATGGCTCAAAAACTAAAATATATAATAGATGCTGAGATACAGTTATCTTTAAAATCGTAGTTCTTAAATAACAGAAGATCCACATGTCGTCGATAAATACCCAGAGTGAAGTACCCGGTAAAGACCTTTCTGCAGACAGTGGGAACCTGGACCCGAAGCGAGGTCTAGAGCGATTTCAATGTATTTTTTATTTTTATTTATTTATTTATTTATTTATTTTAGTTTTCATTTATAAATTGATGTAAAGAATAAATACTGATCCAATTCTTCTGAAAATTCATTTAAATATAGTGATCAGCGAAGCGGGCGTAGCCTGCTAGTTTAAAATAAAGAAAAAGGTATAAAAATATTTTTTGTAAGTTTTCTAGTTTTCTAATTAAAAACAAAATATTTTTCAGGTGTTTTCAAGGAGGTAAATCCATTGAAGTTTTAATGATAAAACTGGTAAGTACAATTAGAAAAATTTTTTAACATATGCGAAAACCACTCGACATTTTGTTCTTGTTTATTCTTTTCATACAATTTTAAGGGCATTTTAAAAATTCTAAGTATTTTATGTAATTCTTTATCTATCTTTATCGGGCAGTTTTTATTTCTTTTAAATGTAATTTAATTTTTTTTCCATAATTTAACAAAAACATAGATATAAAGAGAGTCTACGGCCTTCAATTTGTATAACAACAATTTTTTATAGCATTTTTATAAAATGAAATAAGCCTCTATATTTAAGAAAAAAAAAGTCAATAATGATGAGAGAAAGGCTTTTTCAAAAAAGACGAGTTGTGGGCAGTGCTACAAGATT
This sequence comes from Salticus scenicus, assembly GCA_963930645.1. Lineage (NCBI taxonomy): Eukaryota > Metazoa > Arthropoda > Arachnida > Araneae > Salticidae > Salticus > Salticus scenicus. The sequence continues at coordinate 190,921,590 of OZ005658.1, read as the reverse complement.
GAGGGAAATTTTTAATCACTACCCACCACTAAATTTTAGTTGTATTGTAACGGTTGCTTAATTATTTCGAAGACATTTAACGAAATAATCGTCGAAATTGTTAGCCATCCATTTCATTTAAAATTTAGTGGTGGATATTGAATAAAAATTTCCCTCACCATGGCAGCACTGGTTGTGAGAACCATGGTAAAGTACCTCACTTTTAATATTTTATTAAAAATATAGCATTATTTTCTGTATAAAACCATTTTTATATAATAAAAATAAATTTACAAATCTATCATTTTTTATTTAATAAAAGTTCTAAAGAAGTCTAAAATTTCCATTTTTATTGTAGAGTTTCTTCAGTTAATTAACGCATTTCAAAAATTTCTTCTTCTTTTTAGAGTTTTTCATAAAAGATTTACATAAAGCCAAAATTAATGGTCAAAAGTTTTAGCTTCTTGTTGCTGCTAAAGGAATTAAAGGACCCGACTGAAATTATTTCACCATGGAGCAATTTTTATGTTGTGAAAGTGGGACTATGCATAAAATAAGAAAATTAATAAATATCCAAGAGGAATGTATTTTACAAAAAGCCATATTAATGTTATACTCATTTTTAACATAACGTATCAAATACAAGCAATGAAAGATAAATCTGAATTTCATTACCTATACGATTTATTTAGGATTGCACGTAAAGCAAATTTATATACAAACAAATGTAATACAAAAACATAAGTTTTTAAAATAATTCCAATAAGTATTAAATGCATACGTAAAAATATATTAATTAAAGATACGTATTTAAAAATAAATTATATTTCTTAATTTTTATATTAATGTTATTTACTAAACTTTTCTAAAATAATAGATTACGAAATTTAAAACATTTTTTGTTTCTGGAACACCTTTTATATATGCGTTTGTGTATCTATAGGAATGTGTGTATGCATATATGTATACAACATGTACTGTGAAAATTTCTTTCTTATTTAGAAAATTTACAAAGTATACTTATTTCACTCTCTATACTCAGAAAGTAAAATACAGTTTTTATTTATGTTTTAAAAAGTTATTTTTAAACAGTTAAAAATCAAAAACTAATTATGAAACTTTGAGCAGCGGAACGATTATTTCAAAATTGAAATATTTCCCCTCGAATGAAATATAGCTGAGATTCAAAAATGATATTTTAAGTACTTGGTCAAGTTATGCATATCAAAATAAATTGGCTGGAAACTCACTAAAAATGACTAAATCTGTCAATTTTTAACGTAATGGCCTTTTGATGAATGTTTCTTTTCAAATGGATTATCGATAAAGTACTTTTATCGTGTTAGAATTATCGATATTTTCATATAGTTTCAAATAGGTATTTTACTAGTGCAGCTTATTCAGTAGTGGTTAAAAAGTTATAAAATGTTATTATTGAGATTCTTAAACAGAAAATTTTAACATAACTGATAATATTTATCGGTGCTAAATTAATGTTACGTAAAGAATTTTTACGTAATAATTAAAAATAGTTCGGTATTGTTCTTAACTCTTTCAGGAATAGATTCATTTATTGTTTATAAAAGCAACCAACAGCATTTACAAACAGTATTAGAAGTGAAGAAATAAGCTTTTCATTTCACCTAGTGCACAGGCAAAGATATTTTATATATCTGTGGCCTAGTGGATAACTCCTTAATAAACTGTAGTGTTGTTAGTAGTAGCTTTTTTTTTTTTTTCATACCAGTCCTTTACTTTAGCGTGTTATTTTCTACTTTTTTAATCGCAGTTATATTTGTAGAGAATTAGTCTTAAAATTTTGTGGTGAATAAAAAAGGCGAATAGTAACAATACTACGGAATATTAATTAGGATGCTCGCAGCTATGCTATATATTATAAAAGTAAAATTTTATTTAAAAAAAAAAAAAAAAACCTGGTGTGTTTTTGCCATAATCTCCAAAACTAGATGCCTTTCGCGTGGCTCGGAAACTTGGCAACAGTTCAAGCGGTAGACAGCGCCACAAGGTACAGATTACGCACTTTTTTATTCAACTGCCACCAATAATTTTAAGAAGTTGTATATGATATATACAATCGACGTTTTTTTTCGATCCTATTCGCCTTTTATGTGTAGGAAATCCTACTTTAAAAATTTTTTGGTGGCTCTTGAAAAAAAAGTCGCGCAATCTGTATTAGGTGGCGCTGTCTACCGCCAAGTTTCCGAGCCACGCGGAAGGCATCTAGTTTAGGAGGCTACGGATTTTGCAGTTGGGAATTCAAATTAGATCCCATCGCCCTTGAAATGGTTAATTAAAAGTACAAATTTATTGTTATTCCTCCACTTATAAATAAAAATTTTGTATACAGACGTCATAAATAAAAAAAATCTCGCAATTCGTGTTGAAATAATTGAGCACAGTTTTTTATGATCAGAAGAATCATAAGCTCGTGTGCAGCATAACGAAGACGCGTGTAAAAAACATGTAGTTGATAAGATAAAATAAATGGAGAAGAAAATTTAATAAATTCTGTTGCGACAGGAATAAAAATAAAATAAAATAAAATAATAATATATTTTTAAAAACTTTAAAAACCCAAATTTTTAATGTATTCTTTTCAAAGTTAGAATAAAATTTAATTTGCAAAAAAGCCATGTGACTTTTTGTTTATTAACCAAAATTAATGAAATTTGAACTGTAAGTTGGTCTTGTGTTGTACAGGCTGTATATTAATTTTTGTGTTCGTGAGAGAAAATTAAAAAAAAAAAAATTGTAAACTGCAATTTTTAATCCCACTTCAAAAACATGTGACTTAATGAGTAGCAGATATTTTATTTTCCCTCCAAAAGGTTCCCACACAATCTTCTGCTGTTGCCATCTAATTTTATTATTTTAGTTAATTTTAAAAAATCTAATTGTCTGATCGATAAGTTGTTTAATTCGTTGGATTTAGAAAAATCGTCCCTTTCATTTGGTACATCATTTGTAACGATACGACTAATATTTCTAATTTATTTTCCCCTGTTTTCTAGTGTGACATTCACAAACAGACTTGCCTACCTAACTACCGTTCCAGATGAGAGCAAGTACATAAGAATTTGGGGTAAAAAAGGTCCCAATCTTCCCTTGCGTCTATTTTTATTTTCTTCTATACACATAACGAAATTTCAATCTATGTAAATATTGAATAAGTAAAAATTTTCGACTTCCCGTTTTCAAAAGATTTGCACGTTTGGAGATGTCCTGAACATTATTTCACAATGTTTAGAAATGTCAAGCATTTTGTGTATGCATACGACAATAATTTTCTAGAAACTTAAACTCGATAACTAAAGCACAGTGTATCATAAAAATTTAACATTTTGGTGCATATCATTTCACAGGAGGCGTTGTCTTAAAGTTTAATCGAATTTTTAATATAGCAGAATAGAACAAAATTTCTTATCAATGTACTCAAAGAATTTAACCAATCACTGTGAAATGTAATATATGTAAATGTATTTACATAGCTGGCAACCTAATCCAGAGTATTGTTAATACCCACCCCTTTTTCCACATCACTAAATTTTTAGAGTAATTAGCTTCAAATATATTTACGATGAAATAAGAAGAAATGTATTCTAAAAAAAGATTGGTGTGAAAAAAAAAAAAAAAAGGCAGATACTAACGATACTCCGGATTATTAATCAAGATGTTGCCAGCTATGTATTTATAACAGTTAACCAGGAAATTTAAAAACATGCCATAATTTATAAATGAGAAAGGTATGTTTTTCTTTTTTAAACAAAACTACTCGTTTCCAAATAAGTATGTCCGTAAACTCCTTTTTGAGAACTTCATATTTAACCCTTATCAAACCATTGCCGCTTCTACGGCGCCATTCAAAAACTCTCAAGCCACGCCTTAAGGCACTCCTCTGAAGATAAAATGTAATTCCTCTAAAGCTTGATCCATGCCAGCCCGCGGCAGTAAGCGGCAAATCGGTTCTATTCAAATTATTTTCGATGTGGGTTTTTAGCTGCTGCATTCTTCGTAGGGAGATTCCCCGCCTCTGACTATTTCCTGAAGTGATCAGATTTGCCAACATGCCGGTTTACAGTGCAGCCACATATCAGAAAACTAGCAGTGAGGACGCGTCCAAAATGTTGGAGGGATGCCAGCTAGTCCGACGGTTTGAAATTTGAAAAACATCCAATAACTCCGCGCTCTGTTATTGCTCATTTTCCCTAAGTCAGATGACTGGCACACCTATTTTAGCATTGGACTCGTTGAGTTAGCACTTGCGCAGATGCTTCCATGGTTTCATCAAATGTGGTCGAAGAATGCCTTTAAATTTTTATAGAAATATTCACTTTATATTTTAGTGAACATTAAGAGATTAAATAAACCGGAGAAAACTTTAAAAGAAGTGTGGTATAAATTAATCTGGAGGGTTGGCAGCTTTCAGTAATAACTGGCCAAGAAAACTTAGCTTTTTTTTTTTTTTTTTTTTTTTTTTTTTTTTTTTTTTAATTCTTAAGGGAGAGCAATAAAAATAATGTCCTTCGTTGTAAAAACGTTCAAATGTTTAAAGGTCACTTTCCGATAACGAATAATTTACGACCATTTGCCGCGCGCAATTGTTAACTGAGCTTAACACGTGCAACTCGTTAAAGAAACGCCGAAAGGCGGTGCTTACTGTGCAAATGAGGAAAATATGCCTCCCGTTAACGGTTAAGAGTGTTTTGTAAATCAAATGCATACAAAAAAGATTTCCATCACAATAAAATAGACGATTTCATACATTTCTTTCGAGCAACTAACATTATACAGAGTGTACATCGCAAAAACTTCCGTGGAAAAACAAGACGAGGCCATTGTAAAAGTCAATTGTGCTTGTATTACTCTTGCCACGTCTTGTACTACGCGGGGTTCTTTCACGCTAGCCACTCTTTAACTAGTAAATTTGATATATTCAAAGATCTGTGCAGTTATCGATTTATACCACTATTTTTATAAAGTAATCTCTCTATTATTCAATCTAAAACAAAGCATGTGTATGAAAGCGATATCACTGAACGTTAAAACACGTCGCAGAAAATATGCGCCATTAATTTTTACCAGAAGCAAGGCAAATTAATAAATTAATATAAATCAGAAAATATAAAAGGAAGTCAGAAACCAAATTAATAATTAAATTCAAGTACAATACTTCAAAATAGTGGCACGAAAAAGATGCACCGCAAAGAATCATGCAAAGTGGCTCCAGACTGCCTTTTTTCTCTGACTTTTCTATCACAGGGTTCGTAGTCTCCGCCTTTTTTTTTTTTTTTTTCAGGACACTTTCAGAAATGAAAAAAATATGCATATTTGGTACAACTATTTTTTTACAATAATTTGTATATTGTTTAATCACTACATATTACCTTAAAAATACAATGAAGATTTCTCAAAGAAAAACGTGGTGACACAAGTGGCGAAAATCTCTCGTCCTCAAAAGTGTCCTGAAAAAATGGCAGAGAATAAGGCCCCTGCCTTAAGTATACTCATATGATAAATTTTTACTTAATTAATATTGAAAACTTTCTATTTAAAATTCCGGAAAAAAAAATACTGATGGAAGAATGAGGTAAAAAATATGTGGCATATCTCCAATCCCCACCCTGTTACGGGATATTGGTTTCATCGTTGGTGATATTTTTAGTTATAAGAATTTCTGAAAAAATAAGGTGTGATGTGTGGAAGTTTTGCCTCGTAACTGTAAGAAGGCCGCTTTCGAAACATAAATACCATCCATAGAAGTGTCAATGCTTATCTTATAAGCGCTTTGATCTAATGTAACTACTGCAAACGATTACTAAATTTTTCTGTTAAAAAAAAGTAGTATTCAAAAAAGTTACCTCTCCGTTCCCTGTGTATTACATTCATACTAGCTAACCATCTCATTAATAACCGTACAATTGTTAACGACCCCTGAAAAACGACCCTTTTCTGACACCACTAAATTTTTAGAGTTACTCTCTCCAAATGTTGTTACGATTAAATAAGACTACAATTACTTTAAAAAATTATTGGTGTGAAAAAAAAGGCGGGTACTAAAAACTGTACGGTTCATAATGAGATGGTTGGCAAGTATGTGCATTACATTCTTTCTCATTGGTAAGATGAAAATATGTTGGAAAGTTTCTGGATAAATAATAATGAAAAAAATAATAATAATTAAGAAATATTTACTAGATGTTTTCAAAAGTGCTTGCAAATCTTTTTACGTTAATATGTTAATAATAAGGTTAAGATAGTTATTGAAGGTAAAAACATTAAGCAAATTTCACGAAAACACACAGAATTTTTAGAAACACTACTAATTTTTTATATTCAGCACCTGTATTTGCCCTTCTCTTCTTGTTTGTGCTTTTTAAACATTTTATTAAACTACTACCTATAATAAAAAAAAAATGCATACTTTTAAAACAGTACATTTTCCTTTAAAAAATAAATGTATATTTTCACTACTTAAAATAACTTTTAACACCATGCAAAATTGTAATTGCATTTGTGACACTAAACATAACCTCGTTTCACAAACTTTAAAAATATGTTTATTGAATTTCAGGCGCAGTATGAGTAGTGCATGAAATGGAATTTCATTTAATAAACGTTTCTGTGTGCGAAAACATTTAGACACTAAATTCCGGAAACGTTACAAATGGGTTAAGTTAATATGACAGCGGGGCGGGGAGCTGTTACTGGAAATGCCTGGCGAGATTTCATTATATGGAACGTGCATATCAAAACATTATTAAGAGTAGAAATGTAAATTAATATTAAAGTCTTTACACGGAAACGTAGCAGAATTTCTTTGCCCATTAAGGATGTGATTAGAAATTATTTTGTATGATTGTATTTGTATATTATAACAATTTAAAATTAAACATTTAACTTTGGGAATATAAAAATAGATTAATATTTAAATTATATTATATATAGAAGTGAATACACAAAAGTAATGATAATTGGAATTTTCAGAACTAAATGATGCAATTTAATGAATAGGCTTTTGATATGTTTTTAAATTTATGTAGGGTAGGTGCTCCAGTGATTGGCATGCACCAGTAATTGACTTCTACCCCGAAATAATTAAAAAATAAGAAAAATAATAAAATCATATATTTTACAGCTAAGAATTTGAACATTTTATGTCAAACAGTGGAGCATAGGGTGCTAATAACTGGTAAAATGAATAACTAGCAGTGTTAAACACTGGAATATAGGATGTCAATTACTGATAAAATGAAAAACTGGCAGTGTCAATTACTAGAACATTGAGTGGGTGTCAAATAAAAATTCATAAAAAAAATAATCGTTACCAAATGTATATATTTTAAGCTATACGTGGTTCTGAATGTCTTTCATACCCTATGTACTAACTTAAGATTTCTAAAAATATTTACTGATGACTAGAACATTAAAAACATCAGAGCTCTAAAAGTGTCAATCACTGGTGCACTTACCCTATATGTAAATAGTAATAAAAAAAATACTTATTTTTTTAATAGATTGATTAAATTAAACCTTATGCTTTATTTTAATCTTGTTTTAAATTGCGTATTTAACATGTTTTTGTCGAAGCATTTTTCCATTCTAGACAATAAGAAGAAATCTTTATTGCTGAAATGTTAATGAAGTCCTCCATGTGGAGACTCAAAAGAATTTTGGGGTCTGTCTGTGTGTTTGTCTGTTTGTCTCGCGATAGCGGCCGCAAAAATCACGCTACTGACTTGCAATTTTGTACATATGTTTGTGAGCCATACGGAATTAGCTGTATCGTTTTCGGTGTGAATTCTATTTGTAGTTCGTGTACAGGAGCACACCAAAGTTTTTCTTATCATTACGGTCTATGGACAGAATTTGTATATTATGCATTAACGGCCGCAAAAATTCCGCAATTTTTTTGCAAATTGATACACATGTTTACGGGCTATACAGAAATAACTGTATAATTTTTGGTCTACCTACTGTTTATTTTTCGTGTACAGGGATACGCCGAAGTTTTTTATATCATTATGGCTTATGGTGTGAATTTCCTTTAAATACATTTTAACATCGTTACTCTGCATTCAACAAAATAAAATTAGAGTATATTATTGAGATGCTTAAGCACTTTTGTGTAGAAAGTATGTGTGCTTAGAATTAATATACAGGACCTTACAAAAGTGTTCCGACAATGTCACACAACCATCTAAATTATTTCAAATTTCGAACAATTATTCCTGGAAAACATAGAATAAGCTGAATAGTTTTTACTTGTGTATGCAATGTTTATAATTCGTTTACAGGGACACGCAAAAATATTTTGGGGACATTAGAGTCCATGGAGAAATTTTAATTTAAGCACATTTTAACGCGTTTATGCTGCATTCAACATAATGAAAATAGCACACACTAAAAAGATGCTTATAAGCTTGTTTACTTAAAAAAAATGCAATGTATAGACTAAATAATTTATTTACAGAACCACACTGAAGATATTCCGGTGACATTCTTTAAACATCCAAATGATGTCAAATTAGATTGAAATCTTAATGAGTTATAATTAATCTGATGTATTCTTTTCATTGGTGTATATAACATTTGTGTTTTCAGTGACACACAAAAGAATTTCGTACCATTACGGTCTATAGACTGTATTTCTTAAAAATGTATTTTAACATGGTTCCATTAAATATAATGGAATGTTATTGAAATGTTTAAAAACATGTCCCAACAAATACAGACCTATCGGTAGACACACGGAGTAGAAAGAATAGGAGGGGAAAGTCCAATGGTGCCCAGCCTTTGAAAGTGGAAGACGATATTTTTGTAAATATTGAGGGCGCTGTAGTCTACTTTCTCCCGGTTTTCCTTGACAGGAATGGACAATATTCCTGTGACGTCACCATAGGTAAAATCGCCGAACACGTGGCCGATATTTTGTAAACAAATTAGATTCAAGATGCCATTTTATTGTTACGCATAACATTTTCCTAAATATTTCTGCAGTGAAACTTAATAATAATGTTCAAACAAGAACAAAAGAGAAATGTAAACAAATGAATCGAATGATAAAGTTAAGACTATTCCATATCGTAAAATTGCAGATTATTTTATGTTTACACACACACACATAGATATATATAATTAATAAAAGATTAATAAGAACATTTTATACACACACACATATATATAGACATCAAAGCTTAAATAATTAGAATTTCAATCACTTTAATAAAGAAATTTACTAAATGGAACATCCATTTAAATATGTTAACATCGCCACAGTTCACACGGCAACTTTTAATATTACATATGTTGATTAATATTAAAGTATATTACTAAAACTGGATCAAAAACAAAACAAAGCTATCACTATATCACTCTTACTTCAATTTCATATAATCTGTAACTCTTAGAAATAATATTGCAAGATAAAAATTTGCAAGCCACAATGCTTTGTTATGGTAGAGTTGAGGATTGTTTCCCTACCCAGCTGATATTCTTGTAGCCTCGAACCCAAAGTGGGAATATGGTCCATTTTCAATTTTCGACTGCTTTTGCTGCAAAATAAACTAGTATTATTACTAAACGATATTTTAATCAACACAATTTTATCGTTTTCTCTTTCAACTTTTTTTTTCTTTCCTGCTTAACGTTATGATCTTTTCTTTTCGTTTATTTATCAAACTCCAAGTCCCTTTTTAATATTTTGCCAAATAGTATATATGTTTTCCATAAAAATTCAAAATAAAGTTATTTATTTATTTATTTATTATTATTTTTTTTTTTTTTTCCGTTTTCCTTTTTCTAGTTGTGTTGGTTTTAAGCATCTGCAACTTTCTTTCATTTTAATTCTTCCTGTATTTGTATTATTATTATTTTAATTCTTGCTGTATGTGACTTAAGGATTTTTTTTTCAAACTCTAATATATATATATTATATTAATAAATGCTCATACAATACCGGAATTTTTCGTAATGTGTGAAACTGGATAATAAATCAATAAATATTTTTTAAAATTGTTTAGATTTTCTTTCTTTCATCAAAAATATGTTATCTTAAAATAGATTAAAAAGATTTTTTAATTTATGTCTTTTCTTGTAAAATTGAAAGCCATGACAATGAAAGAAATAATAATAATAAAACTTGCGATATTTATTTTAAGGTCATTTATATCTTTCTCTCACTTATTTTCTTCATAGAATTTGCTAATGATTTTAAGCTCAATGATAAGTTATTATTATTCAAAAGTGCAGATAACTTGGTAATGCATTAAAAAAAAAAAAAGAAAGAAAAAAAGAAAGAAAGAAAGAAAAAGAAAAGAAAAGAAAATGTGGAAAAAAATCGTAAATTAAATTTGATTTTAATCAAATAAAATTTTCAGAGATTACATTTTAAAAATTGCAAAAGAAAATTTTTTACGTCGTTTCCCCTTTACTATTAAATCCTTGCCATACCTGTGGTGGAGAGATTCTGCTATCTCGAAGCTGGTAGACCGAAAGTGCGTTCGATCCAAGATCGCGCTCGTCAATTTGGCCGATCAGAGTTTTCCGTGGTTTTCTCTGAAATTCGCACAAATACACAGACTTGGAGACCTTAACCCTCCGTCGGGCGCACCCTGCCTGAGAGGCCCATTCTGGTTTTTATTCTCTAAATATCCTACACATGATTTTTAATTCAAAAACACCCATATGGTGAGCTTATTAGGAGTGAATAGAAAGTAATAAACGAAAATTTGATGCATAAGTACGAATTTATTGATTGTAGTACAAGATTGTTTTAATAATATAAAGTATTTACCTGGCCTCTCAGGCTGGGTGCGCCCGATTTTGTTCGTCCTAAGGATGCGCCTGACGTAGGGTCAAAAAGACCTTTACGGAGGGCACATTACTCAGGGCTGGAATCCTCGTGTAATCAATTAACTTCTAAGCCCCCCCCCCCCTTCAACACACATACACACACACACACACCAAAAAAAAAAAAAAAAAAAATTAAATTTTTAATAACGTTCTTTCAGCATATAACGGGTGATGATTAAACAGTTGACAGATTAAAAAAAAAGTAAGTAAACACCACAAAGTACTAGAGAAAAAAACTAGTTGGCATAGGTGGACTCTGCTCAGTTCCTCATCATATTTATGTTCTCATAAATTTCTAGTGGGAGACATATTATAATCATGTTAAAAGAAATGAATTTGACCAAAGCATGATACGGTGACAGAATGAAATCCCCGCCTAATAGGCTATCCACCGTTCACTTCGATATATTTATCTTATTCTAATCTATTAATTTATTTTATCAGGGCCAATTCTGTTTAGTTTTCATGCTAATATTTCCAATGCAATAATCCTCAAAATTCATATTTATATGAAAAATTTACAATTTCGCTATGTTGATAAAATCGTAAATTACGAATAATTCACGAAATTTTCTTATCAGAATATTTATATTCAATCATGTTCAAAAAAATATCATAAATGTAATTTTGAAGTTGTCTAATGTATTTATGATTTTCAAAATGGAAGTTTATGCTCAATTTTGCCTTATTCTGCCATTTTAAGTAAATCGTAAATTCCAAATAACTTACGAATTTTTTAAATTGGAAAAATCATAGTCTATGATATTCATGCCAGTATCCAAAATAATATTTAAAAAGTGGTTTGACATCTTTACGATGAAAATATCCCTCAAGATTGACGTTTATGTGAAATTTTGCTCTATTCTGCCATGTTAAGAAATTCGTAAGTTTCCAATAACTTACCAAATTTTTATATTGGAAAATTCATAGTCATTAATATTCATGCCAGTGTTCTAAATAATATTTCAAAAGTAGTCTGACATCTTTACGATGAAAATATCTCTCAAAATTGACGTTTATGTGAAATTTTGCCAAATACATGCCATGTTAAGAAATTCGTAAATTTCCAATAACTTGCGAAATTTTCAAGGTAGCATATTTATGGATACTGATGTTCATTCCGGCATCAAAACCGATATTTTTAAACTGGTCCGACATTTTTAATGTAAAAAGTTTCCATTTAATGCACGTTTAAGTGAAATTTTGTCCTATTCTCCCACGTTAAGAAAATCGTTAATTTCTCATAACTTACGAGGTTTTTTAATTCGAATGTTGCAAATGAATAAGGTTCTTGCCAGTATCGAAAGTAATATTTTAAAACTGATCTGATCTCTCTGTGATCATTTGTTCGTGAGATATCGTGTTAACAGACTAACAAACTAACGGACTAACACACTAACGGACTGACACACTGACACACTAACAGACACCCTACAGACAGACACCATACAAATTTTGTCATTTTCGGATTCGTCACACCTGAAAACGTATGAAAAAGTCAAAAAACCGAGGTCGAAATTTTTCACGATTACCTAAGTTCCCCATACCTATAGTATGATGGGGAACTAAAAATGTTTGTACGTTTTTATTATTTTTCTTTCTTTTTTTTCTTTTCTTTTTTAGATAAAAAGTGTATTAGTTATTTATTTATATAAAATAATACATTATATAATGGTAATATACTGTATAATGTAATATATTTAAATAATGTTATTGATAATTATATTTATTTATAAAATGTCAAAATTTTTACCGATTTGACATAATATTACTTTCTTCTATATTCAATAGAAGAAAGTATTGGAGTCGTAAAAATTTTCGACCTCGGGTTTTTGATGGATTTACACGTTTTGAGGGCTGTAGAACACGATTTGACCATTTTTAGAAAATGTCTGTCTGTGCGTGTGTGTGTGTGACAAAATTTTTTGGCAACTGTATCTCAGGAATTACTGCACAGAATTTCATACAAATTGGTATGTAGTTGCACCTTGACATAAATTAGTGCCTGTCAACTTTTGGAAAAATTGTCTTACAGGTTGCGTTGCCATCCCGCTTTTTCTAAATTTGTAACATGATGATATAGGATAAAATTTTGTAAAAATGTACGTGAAGAGAATTATTTTTTAGTAATTATGAAATTTACAAGAATTAATTAAAATAGAGATAGTCAACTGGGAAAAAAATTTTGTATGTGTAGGAGCCTCGCCACCCGCCCCCTGGGGGGGTGAAGTCCCCCCTCGAGGGGAGTAAATTTTTATGATGGTTATCTTTCAAAAGAGCTCGCCAATACCTTTAAAACGAATGGTTGAACCATCGATCTGCGATAATTTAAAATAAAGTTATCGATTTTTTTTAAATTGTAATATTGACAGTAAAATTGACTTTTTTTTTTGGATATTTAGTGTTATACTACTTCTCTAGTATGGGAATCGCCTGCATTATCATGGAAGATAATTTTTTTAAATAATGATTTTAATACATTTTATTAATGAAATTTATCCGCCATTTTTAATAAAGTGGTAGAAATCTTAAGTTAAGCGGGGCCACTTGAAAATTTAAAATCACAATAACTTCTGAAATAATACTCCAAATCGAACCAAATTTGGACTGAGTGAATTTGTATAGTAAAATACTTTCTTCTATATTCAACAGAAGAAAGTATTGGATTAGTAAAAATTTTAGACCTCGGGTTTTTGATGGATTTACACATTTTGAGAGCTGTAGAACACGATTTGACCATTTTTAGAAAATGTCTGTCTGTCTGTCTGTCTGTGTGTGTGTGACAAAATTTTGTGGTAACTGTTTCTCAGAAAATACTGCACAGAATTTCATACAAGTTGGTATGTAGTTGCACCTTGACATAAATTAGTGCCTATCAACTTTTGGTAAAAATTTTCTTACAGGTTGCGTTTCCATCTCGCTTTTCTAAATGTTTAGCATGGTGATATAGGACAAAATTTTGTATAAATGTGCATAAAGAGAATTATTTTTTAGTAATCATTATCAAATTTACAAGAATTATTTATAATAGAGATAGTCAACTGGGAAATTTTTTTTGTATGTGTAGGAGCCTCCCCCCTTTCTCGAGGGAAGTAAATTTTCATGATGGGTATCTTTCAAAGGAATTCGTCAATACCTGCAAAACGAATGGTTGAACCATCGATCTGCGACAATTTAAAATAAAGTTATCGATTTTTTTCATTTTTAACAAAAAAAAAAAAAAAAAAATTAATTGTAATATTGACAATAAAATTGACTTTTTTTTGGATATTTAGTGTTATACTACACTCCTTTTCATATTTATAAGGACACTTTATATTTTGAAATAAATAATGTAAAAATAATTGTGAACAAGATTGTACTAAGTGCACTTAATAGATCTATTATTCTGAAAACCAAAATTGCTATAATTTTTTTAATATGAAACAAAATTAACAAAAAATAATGCAAAGTGTGTTTTTCTCCACGTTTTTAGATGTTCATAATTATAGGGACAATACAGATTTTTTCGCTTTATTTAACTTACAGTTGACATGCGAATTTGTTAACTACTGGGCTAGATTAATTCACATGTAAGCCTTCAATTTTTCTTGGACGGACATTACTGATAATTCCTCGAAAAGAAGATCTTTCGTGTAGTGAAGTGTGATAAATGTATTTTTTAAGTGGAAGGATAATTTCAATCCGCCGAATTTCTAATGAAATTCGAAGGTCTAAAATTGCTGAAGGAAATGTGATCAAACGTTGAACTGCTGGTTCGATAGGAGAGAGATCTGATGCAAAATCAGAGTTGTTTTACAGAGATCGAAGACTCATAATTCCTCTTACTGTTCTACTCATAATGACTGCTGCTGAATTTGCCCGTAATTTGTAACGAAAGGTTAGGGTCCACATTTATGCATGTTTAAAATAATTAATAATATGTTAAAAGGAATAAAAAACCTGTAATAATCAATCAGCATTTAATGGGGGAAAGAACGTCTCTGTTAAATTTGAATAAAGATAATATTAAGTGGTAAAATGTTGCGTTTTCGGATGAAAAACATTGTATTCTTGATTAACCAAATGGTTTTAACAGTTACTGGCACGATCTGAAGATAGCGGAAAACAGAGCAGATTTTTTAAAGGCAGATATGAATCGGGCATTGTAAAGTTGGATCTATGGTGCTCTGGGGAGCTGCTTCTACTGAAGGCAGGATGAATTTAGTAATTTTTTGTATTATTATGAACATCAAGTGAATATCCGCAAATTTTAAACTTGGAATTATCAGATTTTTGTTAGATTTTGGGGGATAATAATATTTTTTTCCACAAGATTTACATTTTTGCTCTACTTTTAGAGCAATAGGAAATAGTTTGAAGAAAGAAACTTCTGTATTATTGCCTTTCCCATGGCCTAAAAGTTGAAAAAACCTTAACTTATGATATTAGAAAAGTGCATGCAAGTGGAAAGCAATTTTAAATAGTTTAAATGTATTAAGAATATCATATATGCTATACAAAATGGTATTGAAACTTAATTATAAAAAAATGTATACTTACCAGAGAGAATGTCTGACTGTTTAACCCTAAAAAGAGACCCCATAAAATATTAATTTAAAGAATAACTGAAAAAAGTTACTAAAATTCGAGCTGTCCTTATAATTGTGAACACCTGAAAAGTAATCTTTTTGCCATATTTAAAGATTTTTAAGATAGAAAAACGATAAAACTTTTTAAATATAGGCTAGTAATGAAATTCAGATTAATTAAAAATATATTTTTTTAAATAATAGTGTTCAGTGTTTAGTTAATATAGAAAAACGGGTGTCCTTATAATTTTGAGAAGGAGTGTACTTCTATAGTATGAAAATCGACTGCATTATCATGGAAGATATTTTTTTTTAAATAACAATTTTAATAAATTGTTTTTACTGAGTGAATTTGTATAGAAAAATATAGAAGAAAGTCATGTGGTGGCCACAAAATACTAGTTTTAAGATAGTTTAGAAAATTAAGTGGTAAAATTGGATATTGGCAGATATCCTGGCATATATATGTGGTGGAACACAAAATCGGCGACAATGCAAAATCGCAGATTTAAAGAAATAGTCCTGCCGTACCAAAATGCATTTTCCTGTAATTTATTAAACAAAAATAAATTTAATTATATCTATATATAATTTTCATAAATTTCGTTTACATTATCAGGATTTTTTCCTTACTATAATCGCAATTAAGAAAAATGGTATTATACATATCTTTTGGAACACGAGAAATGCCGGGTTCGAACCGAAGTCGCATTAGTCATTTCAGCCGTTTGGAGTTTATAATTGTTTTCGCCAAAACTTACATGGATATAGGCTAGGCGTTCTTGGTTTCTTAGAAAGATCTCGACAGAGGATATTCTCCCCACGCCTAGTTCCTTCGTGTAGGCAATCTAGCTTAACCAGCACACCACTCCTCTATATATTTTAAAAATCTTAATAGAATTAATATACAGATACAGAGTTATATCATAAATCAAAATATTTAACATTTGAAACAATAATTAAATCAATTAAATGACGTAGATTGAATTAGACCTGACATTCAACACTCGCCACATGGCGACTTAAAAATTGAGAAAATCGCCAATCCCCTCTTCCCAACTTTCATAAGTATGAATTTCCTTAATCGATTATGTGGTTGAGAGGTTCAGCTCTCAAAGCTGGAAAACAGGGGGTGCCGCGTTCATCGCAGGTTGCGCTCATTGGCCAAGCCGTTCAAAGTTTTCTATGGTTTTCCCCGAAAGTAGCGTAAATACGCATTAGTAAACCTTAAAAAGATCCCCACAGAAGGCTTCCCTAGTAACTATAGAAAAATACGAATGGTTTCGTCGACTAACGTAACCTGTATTCAAACTCGGCACTTCCCTGTCTACCAGCTCTGAGCGCAGAACCGCTCGGCCACTGTTAATAAGGTGATGGTGGTGGTGGTGTGAAGATTAAGGCCAATTGAATAGACGAGGATCTTAGGCCTGGGTGGTGTGACCTATGAGGGGTGTCTTTTTGAGGATACTAGTCCGTATTTATTCAAGTTTGAGCAAAAACCACAGAAAACTCCGAGCAGCTAAATTGACGAGCGTGACCTGGTATCAAACTCGGCGCTTCCCATCTACCAGTTTTCGACGCAGAAACATTCGGCCACTGCTTAATAAGATGATGGTGTTACTGTATGAAGGTTAAGGCCAATTGACTACATGAGGGTCCTGGATCTTGATGGTGTGCCCTCTGTGGTGGTCTTTCTAAGGTGGTGCCAGTCTGTAATTATGTGTGTTTCGGCGAAAATCGCGGAAAACTCTGATCAGCTAGGTTGACGAGCGCAACCTGTTATCGAACCAGGCACTTCCCATCTATCAGCTTTGAACGCCAAACTGTTCGCCCACTGTTTAATAAGGTGGTGGTGGTGGTGATGTGAAAGTTAAGGCTGATTGACTACCCGAGGATCCTAGGGCTGGGTAGTCTGCCCGCCGTGTTGGTCATTCTTAGGAGTCAAAGCCCATACTTACTCGAGTTTTTTGGGGGAAAAAACACCGAAAACTCTGAGCGACTAGGTCACCGAGCGCGACCTGGCAACGAACCCAGCACTTGCCGTTTACCAGATTTTAATCGCAGAACCACTCGGCCGATGACGGGGTTTTTAATAAAGATAATTAATGTTTTTAATAAAGATAACTAACTTACCGAGACATATGTAAATTAAAATAGTTTTAAAAATTTTTAACATTAAAAAACTATTGATAATTCAGTCGGATATTTACATATAGCACATTCGTTAAAGTTGAATGAGTTTTAAAATAAAAATAATGCATAGTTTAAAAAAATCATATTATCCTATATAGTAAAAAGAGGTGCGGATGAATTTCCCTGTAATTTGTTGAAATGAAAATAAATTTAAATATATCTCCACAATTTCTAAAATTCATCAAATAACAAAAATTATCACAAAATTTTACTTATATTTACGTTTAAAAAAACTAGTCTGTTGTGGCCACCACATGACTTTCTTCTATATTTTCTTATACAAATTCACTCAGTAAAAATAATTTATTAAAATTATTATTTAAAAAAATTATCTTCCATGATAATGCAAACGATTTCCATATTAGAGAAGTAGTATAACACTAAATATAAAAAAAAGTCAATTTTATTGTCAATATTACATTAAAAAAAAAAAAAATAATAATAATAATATATATATATATTTAATGAAAAAAATCGATACCTTCATTTTAAATTATCGCAGATCTATGGTTCAACCATTCGTTTTAAAGGTACTGGCGAGCTCTTATGAAAGATACCCATCATGAAAATTTACTCCCCTCGAGGGGGGACTTCCACCCCCCAGGGGTCGGGGAAGCGAGGCTCCTACATATACAAAAAAAAATTTTCAGTTGACTATCTCTATTATAAATAATTCTGGTAAATTTTATAATGATTATTAAAAAATAATTCTCTTTATGCACATTTATACAAAATTTTGTCCTATACCACCATGTTAAAAATTTAGAAAAAAACGGGATGGCAACGATTTTTACCAAAAGTTGATAGGCACTAATTTATGTCAAGGTGCAACTACATACCAATTTGTACGAAATTCTGTGAAGTAGTTCCTGATACAGTTGCCACAAAATTTTGTCACGCACACAGACAGACTGACAGACAGACATTTTCCAAAAATGGTCAAATCTTGTTCTGCAGCACTCAAAACGTGTAAGTCCATCAAATGCCCGCGGTAAATATTTTACGAATCCAATACTTTCTTCTTTTGAATATAGAAGAAAGTAACAAGATCTTTTGTATTATCTTAAAAAAATTAGTAGGATTAACTTACTTAGGATTACTTACTGTGTTTCAAATAAATCAAGATAACTCTTATTAAATTTAAAGTTTAAAAAAATAATATCAACGGGAAAAGTACACCGTATTATATTTCTTTATTAATTAATATTTCTTTTTTTCTTTCTTTATAATTTCCTTTTCTTTTTTTTTTATTTAATTTGTAATTTTCATTATTTGTGACACTTTTAATTTTGTACGATCACCTTGTACAATAGCAGGCGCGGACTGGGTCCTCTGCAAGGGCGCATACCTTGGATTTTCGGAGGGCGCAAGTCGCTATTAGTTAGTTATATATAACGGAAAAGGGTTGGTTCAGGCATTTTACAGATAAATAGTAATATTTTACATAATAATCTGCAAAAGTTGAGTGTTTGTGTGTTTGTTTGCGATACATTTCTTTATCCTTTGAGCTATCGGTTCCAAATTTCGCACACACCTTATTTAACAGGTGTGTGTGTATGGGGGGGGGCACATAATGATGTATTTTTAATTATTAAATTTAAGTTAGCTTTTTAATTTTTTCTATATTCAATGGAAGAGAGAATTGGATTCGTAAAAATTTTCGACTTCTAGTTTTCAATGGATTTACATGTTTTAAGAGGTCCAGAACACGATTTGACCATATTTTAAAAATGTATGTGAGTGTGTGTCACAAGAATTTGTGGCGACTGTATCTTAAGAGCTACTGCTCAGAATTGCATATAAATTTATATGCAGATGCACCTTGGCAACTTGACATAAATTGGTGTATCAATTTCTGGTGCGAATCGCTCAACAAGCAGCGCTGCTATACAGTGATTTCAGCAGTTTCATTGAAGGTTATATGTCAAGAACTATTGCACAGAAATGCATATAAATTTATATGTAAATGATTTTGACATAAATTAATGTCTATCAACTTTTGGTGCCAATCGCTCAACATTTCGCACTGCTATACTGCAATTTCCTCAATTTTAGGGATGGCTATATTTCAGGAACTACTGCATATAAATGCATATGTAGATGCACCTTGACATAAATTAATGTCTATTAACTTTTGGTGCCAATCGCTTAACAGGTAGCGCTGCTATACAGCTTTTTCCGCAATTTCAGGGAAGGCAATATATTTCAGGAATTACTGCAGAGAAATGCATATAAATTCATATGTAAATGCACCTTGACATAAATTAGGTTATATCAACTTTTGGTGCCAATCATTTGACAGGTGATTCCGCTATACAGCGATTTCCACAGTGTAAGGAAAGGCTATATCTTTGGTTCGATTGCGTATAATCGAACAAAACTTGGTACATGTAAAGGCCATTATGAGACATTACGCTGACTAAATTGAGTGCATATCCGCCATAGGTGTCGCGGTTATATTGCAGTTTTTCCCGAGAACGTGAAGGATGTTATCTGCACGGTAAAATTTGTCGTTTATTGGTCATTTAGTGTAATAATCAGCATAAATAGTTACGCTCATCAGTGCCTGATTCTGTCACAATTTAGGCTTAAGAGCGGACAATACCTAATCTCGCCGGCAGCCTTTGCCCATGTTATTCTATGAGAAAATTTGTTTACATAATTACTCATTACCTAATGAATATTTTTCAATTCTGTTTTCACATTTAGAAAATTCATAAGCGTTAAATTAGTACTTGTTTTCCAAAAATTGATTTTTTAAAATTTTAGTATTTCATTTTGCGATTAGAAAATGAGAAAAATGCATTTTGTGAAAAATCGCATTTTTGAACTCAAAATTAAAATGTAAATATTAAAAAAAATGAATTTTTCAAAAATGAGTACTCATTTAACGGTTATGAATTTTCTGACTGTGAAAACAAAATTTAAAAATATTCATTAGGTAATGTGTAATTATAGCAACAAATTTTTCCATAGAAAATAACATGGGCGAAGGCTGCCGGCGAGATTAGGTATTGTCCCCTCTTAAGAGATTTCCTTGGACTCTGACTCCTAATTTTCATACTAAATCTAAATATAATATAAAAATCTAACTCTCCGATCGATTAACTGTTTAATCCGACGGATTCAGGAAAATCCCCCCCTTTCATTTGGTACCTTATTTGTAACGAATTTATGATTAGATTATTTTTTTAATCAATTAAAATATGAAAATAAAAGCTTTAAAATAAATTTAAATTTTTAATTGTTGCCTTTTTACTTTCTCTTGCCCATAGGGTCGAGAAAGTATTGTTTTAGGGTCAAATTTTCGAACATGAGTTTTTGTTATATTTACATGTTCTGAGGTCCCCTAAATATGAAAATCATGTTTTTAGCGAATGGTCTGTGTGTCTGTTATCAGCATATCTCAAGAACAAATAGTAGCAGATATTCCAAACTCAGTATTCTAAATGTGTATCATATAGTAATGCTACAGTAAGCTTTTCGTTGAAATGAAGTCAATGGTTCGTGTACAGGGACACTCAGAAGCATTCAGATACTTTACGTCTGTGGGGGAAATTGCAGGTAAGTAGAGTTTAACATCTATAGACTGCACTAAATTAAATGAAACGAATATATATTTTATGTAATAGACATAGTCAACTGGGGAAAAAATTTTGTGTATGTAGGAGCCTCGCCTCCCCCCCCCCGGGGGGTAGTCCCCCCTCGAGGTGAGTAAATTTTCATGATGGTTATCTTTCAAAAGAGCTCGCCAATACCTTTAAAACGAATAGTTGAACCATCGATCTGTGATATTTTAAAATAATGTCATCGATTTTTTTTTTTCATTTTTAACAAACAAACAAACAAACAAAAAAAAAAAAACTTATGTAATATTGAGAATAAATTCAATTTTTTTTTTTTTTTTTTTTTTTAATATTTAGTGTTATACTACTTCTCTAATATGGAAACCGTGCGCATTATCATGGAAGATAATTTTTTAAAATAATTTTAATAAATTATTTTTACTGAGTAAATTTGTATAGGAAAATATAGAAGAAAGTCGTGTCATGGCCACAACACACTCGTTATTTGTTGTTAGTGGATGTGCTTTACTAATAATATTTTACCATTTCTAGGAAAGCTCTTCGGGAATTGAAATAAATTCCTTATAGAGATATGGTAATTAATGTATGTTTTAAGCTAAATATTCGTCGCTTGTTTTTTGTACATTAATGAAACGGGGGGTTGGGGGGGGGGGTGTGGCAGTCCCCGTCACACAGAACTAATTATCATATAAAACTCTTCCTAAGCCTAATTTGAACTGTTTAGCATAGGTTTACTGTTATCTTACCTCTTAATCTCCAACCTGTATTTATAGTATTAAATTTCAGTGTCAGAGAAAGTAGTGTGAGTGACACACCAGATTATTATTATTTTTTTTTTTAGCATAAAATGGCATATGCTTTCCCGTAAAAAAATAAGTAAATAAATAAAAATAAAAAAATAAAATAAAAATAAATTTGCTCATGCATATGGATAAATGACATCTATAAAGTAATAATTTTAAAGGTAACGAGGAGATAAACAAAGTGAGAAAATTTCGCACGGGCTTGCTAGTAAATGAATTATTTAAAATGGGAAATAAATAAAATGAAGCGATCATTCTTCAACGGGCGCCTTAGTCGCCCTGCAACAAACTAGTAAAGAATAAATACAGAGATGAAATTCGTTTGCATTCATAATGAGCAAAAAATGAAAAATAATTTGTATTGCGTGAATTTGTTTGAGAAAATATAGAAGAAAGTTTTGTGATGGCCACTGCATACTATTTTATTATTAATTTTTAAGAATTTAAACATTAGCTCTATGGGAAATTTTTATTCTTTTTCATTGCTGCAGTGTTTCTAATTTTCATATGAAATAGAGGCAATAATGCAAAATATAAAATAAATGTCAACAGTGCGTAACTTTCATTTGTTTACTTACGTAATATTGCAAATGCATAAACACTACCATCCATTACAATATGACTTATAAATAAGACTCAAAATACTTTTACGAAAAACTTGTCGACTTTCTTATGTGAGAAAGTAGCTCGTAAAAAACAGGCAAGTTCTGGTCGACGAATGCACTTTATTTTGCGTAACTTGAATCTTTACAAAAAAACTGCTATTACAACAAAAAAAGTTCAATAGTACTATTAAATTTTTTAATGCTTTGCAAGAAATCCAATGAAACTGCCACTCGTACCGCAAAAGTCACTATTCGATGAATGCTCTGGAATAGTCCCCACTGTAAAAAAAAATGTAAAATCACGGGGTTTGAGCGTTTAATTTTACGGGAAATGACTGTTTTGCTATCTAAACGCTAAATCCCATAATTTGATGTCATGAAAGCATAATTTTAGAATACTGGCATTTTTTTACAGGCAAAAGTTGTTAATCTTTACTCAAATCTGCCATCAAACTGTATTTTTACGGTCAAATCCCTTCAAATGTAAAGTGCTAACTTTTCAGTGACGTCATATAAGAATCGCATCGTATTTGAAACTGAAAATATAATTGTAGTTTTATTGGTTGAGAGAGTTTATTTAAACACTCGTAGAAATAGCGATTGATATATTCAAAGTTGTATGTTTGTCAAAACGTAAATACTCCAGAGCATAAATTATCGCTAGCTAACAAAGTTCTGTCTCTTAGAGCACAATTTCCAAAGTGCAATCGCTCAGAATAACTCTGAATCGTAGTGACTGCAGACTCATTCGCAGAAGTTAACTCACTCTTATTTATACCTTCTGACGATCGGATTTCGAGGTATTTCAATCCAGAATACCATGAAAAGTTCTAGAACTCGGCCCCCGTGCATAGTACGGATTCTGAACTTCGTGAAACCTAAATTACTCTTTTTCTCAAATTATATAGCTAAATTCGTCAAGTTTTTTGCCAAGGAGGATCTCGTTGAAAGTGAATGAACTTCCCCTTTGCCTGTAAAACTACTTTCACTGCAACAGGAGACAATTGAGGCAGGGGAAGAGATTTAATCCGTTGTAACAATACTAAAAGTCTTTCAGTGCTTTGGTAACAGAGTTTGCTTATTATTAAATCATTATCGATTGCTGCAAGTTTTACCCTTTAAATCTGCATCACAAGAAGGGCCTCAAGATTTGACTGACATAATATTGATCTTAGTCTGATTTTAATAAACTTTAGGGTAGAAAAAACCCTTTCACAGCTGACTTGTGCGAAAAAGGCTGATTTACGTCAAAAGGAGACGTTTCTTCTTTTAATACAACACTTCATTCTTGATTACAACAATGAAAACGAGGAAAATTTTCCCATAGATCTAATATTAAATCATTAAAAATTAATTTAAAATCTAATTAAAATTTAATAACTAAAAATACATCATTCTCTTTCTTACCTGTTAAGTAGTGTGTATGCAAGATTTGGAACCGATATCTCTAAGGATAAAGGAATGCGGAGGGAACAAAATCACAACTTCAGCAAATTAAACATTAAGATGAGAGCGTCAATTTCTAATTTGGGAGGGTGTGCTAAACGTGCCAGTTCTGAATGTGTTGTTAGTTTCAATTCAGTTATTTCATTTAATTATACTAGGGCATCTCCGAAATTCATTTGTATTTAGGATTTAAATTCGTTCAATCGCTCACCCCAATCTCCCGTTAAAAATTGTTTTATTTCCATATTTACAATAGTGCTGTTTATACAAATTTTATTTGATTGATGCCACGGGTTCGACACTCAGATATAAACTCTTGTGCACTCCACCCTTCTTTACTTATGGGATAGAAATCGTGCTAAGTTTAAAGGCATATCTATAAGGCTTGTGTATTGCACCCCCGCTCCGCCTCAAAATCTCTTTTCGGGGGTCCCACGCGCTAAATAAGCAATGTTTCTTTTCCTAGTAATGCAGTTTTCGTGGAATAAAGTATGTATTACGGTTGTTTTCATAAAGGCTTGGATTTGCCACTCATATACAATGATGAATTCCCTCCCCCCCCCCCAAAAAAAAATGAAAATAAATAAATAAAATAAAATAAAATAAATAAATAAAAAAATAATAATTTTTTTTTTCACAACACGATTTTTTGAACGATTGTGGTTGATCTATCGAGTATTTGATTTCTGAAAAATTGCCGCACCCCAAAAAGTGCTTCTTTACCTATGCATAAATCCAGGCATAGTTTTTTCGCCAACAAGGGAATTGAGTTATTAAAAAGCATAAAATTAAAAATTATTACAAAGCGTAAAACAGACAAACTCTGTTTCTTTATATATATGTAAAGATTTCTACTCTACAGTTTGTATTTATGGCCGCGGTAGCCCAGTCGGTAGAGCGCCCAGCTTGTAATTGGAAGATTGCGGGTTGAAGATTTGCTCGAGCCTGCCAAAGACCGTGTGTACTCTAATAGTGGTTGGTGTACGTAAAATCTGTCGTGGCCGCAATGTCCTCCATGTTCCCATCCAAATTATACCTCTGGGGGTTACCGAAGCGGAGGAACCATCCTCTCCGTGTAGGATGAAAATTGCGATGGCATGTCCCCGGACCACCTGTAGGGGTAAGTTCCAGACCGTCTCCAACTGCCCACTGTGCAGAACTTGTGCGACGTAAAAACCCAATGAACCAACCAACCAACCATTTTGCATTTACCTTTGAAAAATAACACAAGATGAAAACTTTCCTGCAGTTTTCTTGAACGAAAAATTATCAATATTATTATGTTAAAAAGGCGAAATTGTTTTAAATCACGCACTGAAACAATGAGATTAGACAGCTATAAAGGAATCGTGTGTACAGATCCTGCGGAAGGCAGAGTAGGGGGTCATTCCAGTCATACATCAGCCACGGGAAACAGGCAAATAACGCCTTTTGAATTCGTCACTCTCATCCATTTATTTTTATCACAAACTCTCTATTCCAATAAATGACAATTCTGATCTCCCTAAACTATCTTTTTTTTTTAATGTTAAAAATGACAAATTCTGGCATTAAGAACAACAATAAAACAGATGTCATGGCTTTGTTTATTTTCTGCATTTAAAATAATAATAATAATAATAATTAATTGACAAGTGAAACTCTGAATAATACAAAGAGAGTGCTGACTCATCCAGCCATTTCTACAAGTCCCATCGTGTTACCCATATTTCTATTGACTTCATAAAATAATGTCTTTATTATTTGTACTAACATTTTCTTTTATCAATAAATCAGAACATCGTTGCATTGTAAGACTAACAAAGGGCATTTACTTGGTAATAGTGTATGGTTAGCACATGGTGCATGGTGTATGGTGTATGACCAGGGCGCATTGAATACTCATTCATCTTCAACTATAGCGTAAAAATAGCCTTTAATAATAATAAAAAAAAAAAATCAATAAAAAATTTTCCGACTATCGCCCATGAGGGCGCACCAGCCTATTGTGCGCATTGTACCAGCCCTCGTACCTATTGTACCAGCCCTCGGGCGCACCGGCCCATCGGCCTCGGGCGCATCGACCCGGTGGGCCGGCGGCCCAGTCCGCCCCTGTACAATAGTGAAAAGTTTTTAATAGCTTTTATTCGAATTTTTATCAATACGATCTCATATTTTGTATAACCTCTTACAAAGTCATAAAAATTCTTACCGTTATAAAAAAAACTATATGTTATTAGGAAGACCTTATATAACATTATTTCTGTTTTCCAATTTTCTTAAAGTTAAAACTTTAAAAAAAAAAAAAAATTAAACTAAATTATGATTTTCCCCGTTGAAAACTATTACGGGAGCGGGAAATTCGCGATGGTGGCGCCATCTGTTTTTCTGAAAAAGAATATGCCAGATTTGAAAGCGTCTTTCCCATTCTATACTGTTAATCCGTGGTGTGAGAGTTGCTCGTCGCCGACTAGACGCTAGTAAGTAGTCCGACGTGCTCCATTTTCCTTCATTTAGCCTAAGACTCAAAAGATATGCGTATGTCAAATATATTCTGAAGGATTTTCCAAAAACGGACATCTAAATATGCATAAACGTATTCATAGAGAGAAAAAGCCATACGTGTGTGAAGTATGTTCTAAAGGATTTTCTTCAACGAGTCATCTGAGCTATCATCAACGAACTCATACAAAAGAGAAGCCATACGTGTGTGAAGTATGTTCTAAAGGATTTTCTGCAAAGAGTACTATGGTTAGACATCTACGCATCCATACAAAAGAGAAGCCATACGTGTGTGAAGTATGCTCCAAAGGATTTTCCCAAAAGGGAAATCTAGATATTCACCAACGAATCCATAGAGAAGAAAAGCCATACGTGTGTGAAGTATGTTCTAAAGGATTTTCTGTAAAGTGTTCTCTGGTTAGACATCTACGCATCCATACAAAAGAGAAGCCATACGTGTGTGAAGTATGTTCGAAAGGATTTTCTGCAAAGAGTACTCTGGATAATCATCTACGCATCCATACAAAAGAGAAGCCTTACATGTGTAAAGTATGTTCTAAAGGATTTTCTTCAAAGAGTCATCTGAGCTATCATCAACGCACTCATACAAAAGAGAAGCCATACGTGTGTGAAGTGTGCTCTAAAGGATTTTCTGCAAAAAGTTCTCTGGATAATCATCTACGCATCCATACAAAAGAGAAGCCATACGTGTGTGAAGTATGTTCTAAAGGATTTTCTGCAAAGAGTTCTCTGGATAATCATCTACGCATCCATACAAAAGAGAAGCCATACATGTGTGAAGTATGTTCTAAAGGATTTTCTTCAACGAGTCATCTGAGCTATCATCAACGCACTCATACAAAAGAGAAGCCATACGTGTGTGAAGTATGTTCTAAAGGATTTTCTGCAAAGAGTACTCTGAAGAAACATCTACGCATCCATACAAAAGAGAAGCCATACGTGTGTGAAGTATGCTCTAAAGGATTTTCCCAAAAGGGAAATCTAGATATTCACCAACGAATCCATAGAGGAGAAAAGTCATATGTGTGTGAAGTATGTTCTAAAGGATTTTCTAGAAAGAGTCATCTGAACGATCATCTACGCATCAATACAAAAAAGAAACTATACATGTGCGAAATATGTTCTCAACGTTTTTCGGCGAAGAGTACTCTAAACATTCATCTACGCATCCATACAAAATAGAAGACAAACGTGTGTGAAGTATGTTCTAAATGATTTCCCGTAAAGGGAAATCTAAATAATTACTAACGCATCCATAGAAAAGAAAAGCCATACGTGTGTAAAGTATGTTCTAAAGGATTTTCTGCAAAGAGTACTCTGAAAAAACATCTACGCATCCATACAAAAGAGAAGCCATACGTGTGTGAAGTATGCTCTAAAGGATTTTCCCAAAAGGGAAATATAGATATTCACCAACGAATCCATAGAGGAGAAAAGTCATATGTGTGTGAAGTATGTTCTAAAGGATTTTCTAGAAAGAGTCATCTGAACGATCATCTACGCATCCATACAAAAAAGAAACTATACATGTGCGAAATATGTTCTCAACGTTTTTCGGCGAAGAGTACTCTAAACATTCATCTACGCATCCATACAAAATAGAAGACATACGTGTGTGAAGTATGTTCTAAATGATTTCCCGTAAAGGGAAATCTAAATAATTACTAACGCATCCATAGAAAAGAAAAGCCATACGTGTGTAAAGTATGTTCTAAAGGATTTTCTGCAAAGAGTAATCTGAACAGTTATCTACGCATCCATACAGGAGAAAAGCCGTAAGTGTTTAAAGTAAGTTTCCAACAGGGATGAGATTTTTCAGCTTTTTTGTATTTTTGGTGTGCATTTGTTACGTAAGCTAATGTAATAATATTTGATTGAATAATAAAACATGATCATTTTTTATTCTTATTTTGTGAATTAAAAAACAATTATTATTACAATGTAGAACAGCCAAAGATTGTTCATATCTCGTCTCATACTTCCAAAACACGTCCCTCTACAGAACTGACATCCCATTTTTTGTCACCTGCTCCCCACACAGCACATACGTAGATATTTGATCCATTAAATCCGATTTACATCTAGAATACATTCATGTACATTAAATCAATGCTCATTTAAAAACATTAACTAGATGATCCAAAATATGACATCTATCAGACGTTTATATACGAACATAATATGGATAAACATAGTATGGACGTATAAATAATATTTATTTTGAAACATAAAATGAATTGTCAAATAAACTACCTCTGGATGACGTTTATATACTAACAGTTTATTAACTAACATAACATGGAGGTAAGTTGGAATTTTATTTTCAAATGTTGTTCATGTTTACTTCTTTTTGGCAACATCGATCTCGATCGAGATTTACCAGAATTGTTTACACATGCAACGTAAATAAACTTCTGCTTTTCTTACGAATAAGATATTAATACTGGATTGTTTTTTATGTTTATCAAAGTAAGGATTTAATTATGTTTCGTAAAACTAATCAAATTATTTCTAAACGCCAGCAATCACGAAATTTAAATAAAACGATTCAAAACAGAATGAATGCCATTTTTTATGCTAGTGGTTTAGGATCAATTGTTAATTCCACCGATACCGGACCTTCAAATTCCAGATTTCCTACAATGCCTGTTGAAGATACTCATGATATGTTAATTTCTGATTGTGCTGAATCTTCAACAAGTACTTTAAGTAGTACTGTTCAAACTATTCTTTCAAAACAGCATTATAATGGCCCCAAACTTTTCCCTCATGAAATTCAATTTCAGGTTACAAATTTTCCCAAATTTATGCTCACATTGAAGCCTCCTAATAAGGTATGCTGCTTATCAGATGGAAGTATTGTGATGTTTCAAATTTTATTAAATTAATGCAAGAAAATGAAAGTGGAGAAATTCTTATTGGGAAAATGTTTCTACTTTATATGTTACACCTTGCAAATCATCATTATTAGGCATATACAAAGCTTCTTTATTAAGCCCTCTTTTGACTTGGCCATTGAAATGTGTGAAGAATGAATGCATAGTTTCTTTAAAGAGGATGTATTGTATATAATATATTTCCTCTTCGCCATACCAAAGACAACCAGCAATAAAAGAAATTTTTATATCTACTTAATATCTGCTACTGTATTAAATAGTATTGATCAAAATTTAAATTTTCAGTTTTACTTGTAGTTACTTTTTATCTGGTTTTTAGCGAAACAATTTAGTAATTGCTTTTTTTATGTGGTTTTTGGCAAAAGGACAGCTAAAAAACACGAATCTTGTAGCTTTCTCTATGGTATTTGACCAAAGGACAATTAAAAACGGGCTTTTCCTATCCAATATGGCACCACCTTGTCGTGGTGGATAGGCTTTTTAAACTACGAGTGCCATAATTTTTTTTAAACTTTAACTTTAAACTACACGTGCTGCTCATCTGAACTTAGTTATTAATTTCTGTGTTTCGCTATGTTTTAATTCTATTTCTTTCGTTAATTACACATTTAAATATGCCGGATCGATGTTGCGTACCTGGATGCAAGTCTAATTGTGATAAAACTCATGAATAGGTTCTCATTTTTGCAAAATTTCAGTGTTTGGTTTCAGCGGTGGAAAAATATGAATCAGAAGTCTCGGTGTGGATGCCTTAGTGAAGATACATTTTTTGCACTATCCCAGACAACTTCTGCTATCATTGTTGTCATTCGAAACCTCCTGGAAAATGGCTCTAAACCTATTTCGACAACAAAATTTCAAACTGATACACTTGAGCGAAGATTTCCTCAATATTGACAGATGTCTGGAAGCAATTATCAAGTTTCTTGTTCAACAAATACTTGAAAGTGAGAGAAAAATTAAAATCTATTCTACAGCTTCATTCTAATGAATATGGCACAATTGCCTTGAAAAATTTTATAACAGAGTTTTCTGACACTGAAAAACTGATGCTTAATGAAGTTGACTTGTTGCCTTTTTCAGAGATAATTTCAACAGAACTGAACTTAACAGATGTATGCGAAACTGATACAGACATATTAACATATATTGCTGGATATTGTGCGAGTAGTTTAAAAATCTCTTGTAGAGGATGTTTGGATTTTTGTCTTACAGATAGAGATTTTCTTGTTCAAAACTTTGATGGAGATTTGTCAGATACTATGTATGCCTACATAGAGATAATCGACCGTGGTGGATTGAAATATCCAACAGAAAACCTGGTATTGTACGTAACATTAACTTATTTAATTTTTGAAAACATAATTACAGACAAATATGAAAAGCAATTCTTTCATTCAAGTGAAAAGCAACACAAAGTACTCACAAAATTAACTGAGAGTTATTTTAGAACAAACAATGTTGATTAATTTTGCGATATGTGTTCCCAGTGTGATTGCCCACTTGAAATTATAATTATGAAAGCAGTGAAATGTTTCATTAATATTTGTTTGAATAATTATGTAAAAAATATATCATCAAAAATGCATGAAAAGAATGAAGAGAGAAAAATAAAGAAATTTAAAAAGTGAGGATTTAAAACCACAAGATAATATTTTTCCTAATAATGTAAGTTTAGTTATTTAATCTACTATTTCTTAAATTATTTCTAAACTAATGTGTATATATGTAAACAAAGTTAGTTTTACTATTAGCTTTAATAAAAAGTTTTAGACAAATCTTAGAAGAATATTGTTTATTTGTAATATTATTAATTAAATTATAGTGTGAAAGGTTTTTATTTATCTTTTGAAATCTTCAGTTTTGAATGTTTGCATGTACTAACTACATTCATTCTTTTAAAAATTTGTAGAATTGTATGTAAATTTTAAATGTTTTCGAATAATTTTAAACTATAAACCAAAAAAAAAAAAAAAAAAAAATTGTATGTGGTATTATGCAGTGGTATTATAGTTAATATTTGACAATTTTATGTTGCTTTTTCAATAATGTTAATATTTGTCATGAATTTCACTGGCAAAATGCTTTTTCTGTGATATCTTATGAATGTTTATTTTGAAATATGTACAATGTTTACACTTTCATATTTGGAAATTTTCAATAAAGAGATTTGGTTGAAGTGAAAAATTTTATCTTTTAGTAATGAATTGAACGTTTGGTTTTACTAAATAGTTAGTTGAAAAGTTTGTACACTTCATATAAAAATGAAAAATTATTAAAATAATTAAATTATTATCTACTTAATTTAATACACACATTTGATCACATGATCTTGTTTCTTTATTTTCAGAATTTAAAATTAAGAGATTTCACAATTTTAAGTTAAATTTGATTATGTTATCTGTATTACAAAAATATTATTTCTGTTCTACCATGTTGAATTGAATTTGTAATGCATTTGTGTTAAAATTTAAGCTTATTTAAGAAAAAAAATTCTTGTATAAAGGAAACTAAATATTTAGATATATATCAGTTATTACATTACTATAATAGATGTTATTATTATGAACAATTGTGAAGTCTCTTTAAAAAATATTTTTTTTAAACCAATTTAAATCAAATATTTATTTATTTATTTACTTTTTTAATTACTATCATAAAATATGCTTCTATATAAGATATAAATATATACATATGTATTTCAAATCTTTTTTTATTTTTTTTTTAATATACTGTATATAATTTAAAGTAAGAAAGTTAATAAATCAGAATTATTTGTCCTGATTACATTTTAAATCCTGGTAATTTATTTTTATAAAAATGAAAACGATCTACAAAAAAAAAAAAATAATAATAATAATAAAGTGATGCCTAATTTTATCGCAATTTTGTTTAATGATTATTCACTGAATTATCTTAGTTTTGAATTTATTTTTCGATTATCAATTTAAATTACCATAAACACCGCATATATTCCTCAGAACAAAGGTTTATTTTAATATTGCCACTATTTCTGCATATTAAATAAATATTACATATTAATTAAATTCTATGAAAGATCTTCTTGCTCTCGTTTTTTGAAGAGTTCAGACGGCATTTGTGACGTCATCCGAGAACTTCCTCAGCCGGTGTCAGTGGGCCGTGGTTATTCTGATCAGTGGTTCTTTTGTATAAAAAAGAAATTAATTATAAACAATCTTCCTGTATGTAGTTTTATTAATTTCAATAAAAAATATGCTAAAAACATAAAAATTCCAATAAAAGATTTTTTTTAATTATTATTTAATTGTTACGGGATAAATTACTTGGGAAGAATTTGAAGGAAATTGAGTATGAATCTAGGATAATTTAAAATTCTTTTCATATTTTTATTCCCCCCCCCCCCAAAAAAAAAAAAAAAAAAAAATATATATATATATATATATATATATATTTTATGGGTAGGGAACCCTCCTTTTTATTACATGAATGGTTAGACCACTATAAATAAAAAATGCACAAAGATGAATATTGGTATATTTTTAAGAAATATTTTAGCATATAGATTGCAAAAGAAATGACGGGGTTCCAAATGTTGCAGATTTGGCAGGAAGTGTCGGGTTTTATTCCTGGTCGCAGTCATCGGCCTAGCAATTTGGAGTTTTCCCTGTTTTTCTTTAAAACCAGGACCCTAGTGTAGTCAGTAGTCCTTAACCCAACAACCAACCAACACAGATTCGATTTTCCAACATTGAAAGTGTTAATATAAGATATAAACTGGCTAAGCCAGTTTATATCTTAAACTATATTAACACTTTCTTATAAGTACTTAAGTTTCTTTCTTTCTTTTTTTTTTTTTTTTTTTTTTTTTTGAACCTCACTTACTTTTAAAGAATATTAATGTGTAACAAAAGTCAAATTTGATTAGATAGATTCCATTTCATCAGTAATATCTCTTTCAAACCAGTGAGAAGTAGTGGTATATACAATGTTTTCTCTGTAATCAATGTTATATTTTTCTTTCAGTTTAATTTTTTTTTTTTATATGAACACAATGACACAACACTTTTATGTATAATTTACGTCATAGTGTACTTCATAATCTATTTCAATAAGTGTTGTTTTTTGGCGCTCATGTAAAAAAAAGAGTTTAAATCTAAAAATCTGGTGTGAAACAACTACACGACTTCCATTACCCACTATTTCATGTATTATATGCACTTTTTGGAGATAATGTTATCAGAAGACATAGAATTGACCTAATGAAGTAGAAACCTAAAAACTTTCCGGCAAGAGAAAGTTAATATACTTGTAAAAACATAAAACAGAGTTTACATAGGTTTTTATTTTTTATTTATTTTTTTTTTTTTTTAAGGAAAAGAAATTAAAATAAAATTGGTAGAGTGTATTTATTTATTTATCTATAATTAAATGCAAAAATTTCACACTTGTGATCAATCTGGTATTTTTCTCAATTTCAGGAACGAAAAATCCCCTATTGATCCTCATCCTTTAAAGATTAATTTTCTGAATAAGGAAACATAATCAAAAATATATATACAGTGAAACACCAATCTATCGTTCCTGTATCCATCGTTTTCGTACATTGATCGTTTTATTTCTATGATCCCTGCACAAACTGTATTTAAATAATGTTAACGGAACTCGCATATATCGTTCTTCAAAAAGTCGTTTTCCCGCATTCATCGTTGTAAAATTTTTCTTCTGACCAAAATGAAATTGAAAATCGAATCCATATGGCAATTAAACTGGAATTACTTTCATTTTAAAACAACTCTTTTCCTCCTCCACGGAAGATCAAAATTCTGATAGCATATCTCCAGACCATCCTCAAAGGTAAGTTCCAGACCGTCGCCATTTGCCCATATTGTAGCACTAGTGCGATGCAAAACCCAACCAACCTCAACTACTTAAACTTATGCTGCTTTAGGTGAAGAACAGGGATTGTGCAGATATTGTAACATGTGTTAATCGCCTTCGAGCGTAGAAGAGCGGGTTCTATTCCCGCGCTGGCCCTAGGTGTCTTTCCATTTCTTCGTATTGTAATTCTGTCATATGCTATCTGTCTTTATCTGATGAAAATTTACAAGCGGACTACAAGTCAAGCATATAAATCTTATGTATATGTGTTATCAATCAATTATGAATACAGATCGTGTGTTGTTACTCGGAGAATAAGTTATTCTACTTTGTATAAAGAGGAGAATAGATGCATCCAGTATGGCCAGCTACTACATTTTTTCACATTCCTGAGGCTGAGCCTACGCCAGTGCTAAGTGTGTCTGCCGTAATTACAGTATTTAAAAATGCACAAACTTTTTTTTAAATGCACATGAAATTGCAGAAAAGGACAAGAAAATGTTGCAAATCTGGAAAATCCTCTTTAATTTATAAAATGAACAAAAAATCCAACATAAAATTACTGATTTTTAAAAATTAACATCACTTAATGTTCTACAACTTTGATTAATTTTTTCTGACAGTTTGGAGAGTAACAAATTAGTTTTTAAAAGTAGTATACTATATATATTGCGTGTATTATTTAATAAACATTGTTTTATGTGTGTTTTGGCTTTAACTCGCATTCATCGTTTTCCCACTTTTATCGTTTTTCTTCACGCACCCCATGAAAAAAGATGGATTGCGGTTCTACTGTATTAGATTATGAATAATTTTTTCATTGTATTCATTGGCATGTGCAGTGCAGGGATAATATTTTTTCGTACATTTTATCACCACTATTTCAGAAGAGTAATTTTTATACTATAGCATTAAATCCTCCAAGAAAAATTTCTTTTTAATATTGGCGATGACAAAATAACAAAACGCACATAAAAATACAGGAACACTGTGACTGCTGCATGCATAGTTGCCAACTTAACACTTTTTGCCTATTGTAAAATTTTAATAGAAATTTTATTTTAATTTAATTTTTGTTGTAGAAATGTATAGAAAATTTTTATTAGAATTTTCTGGTAGCCAAAAAGGGCTAAGGCCATGAATGTGTGTATAATAGACATACATACAGATGCTGTCAAAGGTGACTTTTTTTTTTTAATATTCTTTTCGTACCTCTGTTTCCAAAAAATAAAATGCATGATATATTTATGCAGGTGAATTTGCACTTTGCCTGCATAAATTTATTATACATTTTATGTTTTGGATATAGGGGTATGAAAATAATAAAAAAAAGTCCTCTGTGGCAGCCCTATATATTACGTAGGTATGATGCATATATACATACATAATATGTACATAGATTTGATGTTTATCTACATATACAATACATAGATTTGATGTTTATTTACATATACAATACATAGATTTGATGTTTATTTACATATACAATACATTGATATGATGTACATCTACATCTATATTACATACATCTACGTTAATAATATATAGATGTTATGTACACTACATGATATAGATGAACATACATGTCTAGTAAAGTCAATTTTTGGTCATTCTAGATGTAATATAGATGTATATCTGATGTACTTGGAGAGACATCTGATGGTTATATCTACGTTGATTCTATGTAATAGTTACTATACTGGATGAATTCTAGATATAGTTTATGGATGTAATTTACGTCATATAGATGTAATATATACTTAATTGCGTTGTCTGGGTCATACCCTAACCACACATATGTCCATATTACATTCATATTTAATCCATAGCGCCCTAATTACGTCTATAGACGTATTTTGACCGTAGATCTCCAACTTAAACATGTTCAGAATATGTGAAATTAACGTTGACATATCTACGAAAAACGTACAAAATATGGACGTCAATTAAGGTACATGAAGGGATCGAAATTTGAACTAAACTAGTTTACGTGAATACTGGAACGAAAACTATACTTTACTATCGCCATTATCTGTATGTGATTACCAAATCTATGAAAGTTTATTTTTTGCAAGATTAAATTTCGCAGAATGAAACTTGTTTTTCTTATTTATTATCTATACATATAAAAGAGTACTTGCACTAACTGCCCAGACAACACAAATTCATCCAGATTAAGTCAAAATACGTAATCTGGATGTATAGACATGTCCATATTACAGCCAGATTCAGTCTATATTTCATCAGATTTTGTAGATATTATGTTGAAATGTCCCCACCTTTTATGTCATAAGTACGTCTTTTAGCTGAACAAAATAACGTAAAGTGGACATATGTGAACATAATATAAACATATCCATTTTCATTCATATTACACCTAAAAATTACCCATGTTATTTTTAGATTTATGCAAACATAGATGCTGGCAGAAAGAAATCATTAGTGACTGCGAACTTTTTTTTTTTTTTTTTTTTTTTTTTAACCTAATACTAGTGTCACGTGTCAGTCTAAGCAAAATCTACATAATGGGTTTTTTGTGAAATCCACAGAAAGAGCTCAAAAAATTATTTTAAAACTGTAAACTATTTTATATATATAATTAAAAAGCTTTAAAATATTATTTTTAAAGTTATGTGGAGTACGGCACAAAGAGAAAAAAAAAACTTCCCCTGTGATTTATTTTTTCGCACAAAATATTTTATATTTTTAAATTTCGTTCATCCGCGATTGCAATGAAATGCTGGCCCTCTGGTGGGTTAAGGTGAAATTATCACACCACTGATAGCTTTCACGCTGAAACAATGATAGAACAACAAGAAAGAATAATAATAAATACACGTGTGTCTATTATATTTACTAACAACTGCAGTTGAAAAAGCGCTATCTATCGATCATTACAAACGCGGATTGCTAGCACCCATGTATGTAAATCAGTTTTTTATGGAATCTAGCTTTCAAACTTAGGTCCTTTGGCCCAATGAACAATTATTCCACTAAGTGATGTCCTCATTCAATATTTGACTTGCCTTCATACTCCTATGAAATAGATTTCATATTTTCTTTATATGAATAAATGTAGAATTACAAGTGATCTTTTTTTTAAAAATATAATCACATTATGATGGTATAGAAAATTTTAAAGTTGTTCACTCCTTTTGTGATTTTCTCATCTCTAGTCACCAAAGCCGATGCAACACTATGGCGAAATTTGTTTATAGAATTATTTATTACCTAATTGAAATTTTTAAATTTTGTTTTCACATTCAGAAAATCTACAACTGTTAAATTAGTATTCGTTCCCCAAAATTGATTTTTTAAAATTTTATTTTACGGCTAAGAAATGAGGAAAATGTATTTAGTGAAACGCATTTTTGAACTCAAAATTCAAATTTTAAAAAAGTAAATTTTTAGAAAGGGAGTACTAATTTAATGGTTGTGTATTTTTAGAATGTGAAAATGGAATTTAGAAATAATAATTAGGTAATGTGCAATTCTATAAACAATTCTACCCATAGAATAACAGGGGCTTTGGGTGACCTTGAGGGTCTGTGATGTACCCACTTGAGTCATAACTTTGTTTATACACTTGACACACGTTTAAATAAAGGCCAAACAAATTTTTACAAGAATGAAAAATAACTAGATGAAGTTGTGCTTGTGCCCCAAGCTTTAATATTGGCCTGCTCACTTTTTACTCTTGTTCAGCAAAAATCGACATAACAGTTACATATGAAATTATTCATTACTTAATTTTAAAAATGAAGTTAACAGAACAGATGGTAGAGGTAGAGCATTAGCTCTTTTTTTTTTTTTTTTTAAGAGTTCTGGTTTGAACACTTGGCAGGTCATTTTTGTAAAAATCAATGTGGCTTTTCCTTTAAAAGTGTTTTTTAAAAAATTTATGCTTTGAAATATTCTTTTAACAAAGTGAGGCACTTAAATATTTTTTAATTTTCTACGATTTACATGTTCCACAGCTTTTTCGAAAATGCGAAACGCTTGCTAGTTTATATGTATTAATTCATATTCCAATTAAGAGTTTTCTGTACATATGTTTAATCTATGTAAATAAATAAACAATTACATTTTACTGAAAAAAAAAAAAAAATCCTCACTTAACCTTCTATTTTCATTCCACAATGTACCTGAAAAATTTTTTGCACTCTGCAAACCAATCATAAGCAATATGTTTTTTTGCATCTAAATAATGTTACTTTCATTGTATTGTGCAGTATGGAAATATATTAAAATATGCTTTAAACCACACTGCATTCAAATTCTTTTCAGAGTCCCTATATTAATCTTTCATGCATAAATGTTTAAAATAAAATATTTTTTTGAGACATTAATTCTCCCTTGATGTATGAAAAAAGCAAGCTTAAAGCTTTTAAATAATTTCTTGAACTTCATAAGTAAATCCAAATAAAATATTTTAATCAAATTTGTTTGAATTAACCTGGCAGGAAAAATCTTCATTGTTTTATAAAGTATCTTGAAATTAAATAGAACTATACCTTTTTGTATATAGTATTTTGTATAGTGTATAGTACCTTTAGTATAGTGTATATAATTACTCGAACACCCTATTCTCAGACAACGCAATTAAGTATATATTACATCTATATGACGTAAATTACATCCATAAACTATATCTAGAATTCATCCAGTATAGTAGCTTTTACATAGAATCAACGTAGATATAACCATCAGATGTCTCTCCAAGTACATCAGATATACATCTATATTACATCTAGAATGACCAAAAATTGACTTTGCTAGACATGCATGTTCATCTATATCATGTAGTGTACATAATATCTATGTATTATTAACGTAGATGTATGTAATATAGATGTAGATGTACATCACATCAATGTATTGTATATGTAAATAAACATCAAATGTATGTAATGTATATGTAAATAAACATCAAATCTATGAACATATTATGTATGTATATATGCATCATACCTACGTAATATATACAGGGCTGCCACAGAGGACTTTTTTTTAATATTTTCATACCACTATTTCCAAAACATAAAATGTATAATAAATTTATGCATGCAAAGTGCAAATTCACCTGCATAAATATATCCTGCATTTTATTTTTTGGAAACAGATGTACGAAAAGAATATTAAAATAAAAAGTCACCTTTGACAGCATCTGTATGTATGTCTATTATACGCACATTCAGGCCTTAGCCCTTTTTGGCTACCGGAAAATTCTAATAAAAATTTTCCATAAATCTCCACAACAAAAATTAAATTAAGACAAAATTTCTATTAAAATTTTACAATAGGTAAAAAGTGCTAAGTTGGCAACTATGCATGCAGCAGTCACAGCGTTCCTGTATTTTTATGTGCGTTTTGTTATTTTGTCATCGCCAATATTGAAAAGAAATTTTTCTTGGAAGATTTAACGCTATAGTATAAAAATTACTCTTTTGAAATAGTGGTGATAAAATGTACGTAAAATTATTATCCCTGCACATGCCAAAGAATACAATGTAAAAATTATTCATAATCTAATACAGTAGAACCCCGATCCATCGTTTTTCATTGGGTGCGTGAAGAAAAACGATGAATGCGAGTTAAAGTCAAAACACAAATAAAACAATGTTTATTAAATAATACACGCAATATATATATAGTATACTACTTTTTAAAACTAATTTGTTACGCTCCAAACTGTCAGAAAAAATAAATCAAAGTTGTAGAACATTAAGTGATGTTAATTTTTAAAAATCAGTAATTTTATGTTGGATTTTTTGTTCATTTTATAAATTAAAGAGGATTTTCCAGATTTGCAACGTTTTCTTGTCCTTTTCTGCAATTTAATGTGCATATAAAAAAAAGTTTGTGCATTTTTAAATGCTGTAATTACGGCAGACACACGTAGCACTGGCGTAGGCTCAGCCTCAGGAATGTGAAAAAATGTAGTATCTGGCCATACTGGATGCATCCCTTCTCCTCTTTACACAAAGTAAAATAACTTATTCTCCGAGCAACAACACACGATCTGTATTCATAATTGATTGATAACACATATAGATCAGATTTGTATGCTTGACTTGTAGTCCGCTTGTAAATCTTCGTCAGATAAAGAGAGATAGCATATGATAGAATTACAATACGAAGAAACGGAAAGACACCTAGGGCCAGCGCGGGAATAGAACCCGCTCTTCTACGCTCGAAGGCAATTAGCAGTGTCGTGACATAACCACTCGGCCACGGAGGGCCCTCTGCATTGTGTAATCCATAGACACATGTTACAATATCTGCAAAATCCCTGTTCTTCACCTAAAGATGCATAACTTTAAGTAGTTGAGGTTGGTTGGGTTTTGCATCGCACTAGTGCTACAATATGGGCAAATGGCGGCGGTCTGGAACTTAACTGTTAATCCGTGGGTAGACAGTTGCTCCATTACCGACTTGCCGTTTCTGGCGATGACGTACCGATGCCGCTTGTCGAATCAGATACGTAATTTTTGTTGGCCTTCGGGCGGCAGTCGCCCCAAAGAATATCTAATAATAAAGAACGGAAGGCTTTAAAAGTCGTAAATCGCCATCTGTTGGACGAATATTTTCAAAAAGAAAAACTTTGTATTGCAAGGAAACTAACTTGACGGCGAAACAAGTTTTACAGTTGCCAAATAGGGTTGCCTGAAACCGCTCCAGTAAAAGAAGCAGCTGGCTAGCAAAGAATCTTTGGCAAGCTTGGCTGTGGTTTATGTCTCGCGCGCCATTTTCAAAATAGACAGACGCTACTTCGTTATGTTGTAATTTCAACGTTCAGTCACTAAGATTTTTTTTTGTTTTTTGTGCTTTATTTTAAAGCAAGATAAATAGTAATCGATCAATCATCAATGTATCAATTTCAAAGTAATATTATACATTCATTTCTAAAATGCTCTGTGATCTATGATGTGTGTTCGTGTTGTGTTACCGGTAAAGATATGAAATCAACGTTAATTATCTGTTCGAGTTCGGCCAGATTATTTTGTTTATAGCATAATTATACTTATTTTTTATGAATTCATGGATTACTCTTTCATCATTCACTGAATTTAAGATGCTTCGGTTTGGCTGTTTATAAACAAATGTAGCCATCCGAAGCATCTGTTATTTCAGTATTCAACTAATATGGATATCTACATTTTTAGTAATGGTGAGTATCATTTTAGCCTATGTTTTTTAAAAAGTAGTGGTCATTTTCTGTATTTTTATAAAATTGCTTTTTTCTAGGGATGATTATTTCTTTTAGTTTTATTTTTAACTTTTTAACCTAGCTGTTTTTGTTCATTTTATGAAAAGTTTTTATAAAATTCTGTGTACGTGCTATACATTTGCATTTCTCTCTCTCGCTCACTTTTTTAAATAACAAAATATAAGATAAATACTGACAAATTTCATAAAATCTAGTAAAACAATGCAGAAGAAAAAGGAAAACTACACTATTTTCAAAAGAGTTTTAAAATGTTTTAGTGCTATTATGACATTTTATATTAAGTAAATAAAACTTGAAAGTGATATTAAATCAATTTTGCAGTTTTTATTAGGAAATGTAGCCCCTTTTTTTAATTTATTTTGTAAAATAAATATCTATACCTTTCATTATAATTGTAAATCAAATATAAAATTATCTCATTATGGGAAATGTTTAAAATTTTGAATAAGTGATTGCTTTAAATATTTCCCCCTTGTTTTATATATGTATACTTCGTAAAAATATTTAACAATTTTTTTATGCATCTGTGCTAGAAATAGACATATCCTGAATTTCTTTTTAAAATAAATATTAACAACGTTCTTAAAATGTAATAATAAAATCTAAGTGGGGGGGGGGGGGGGAGGGAATCTATATTCAAAATTTTCAGTTTTTTTCTTTTTGTACATTTAGCTTTTCAGCTTCTTTTTAGTTTTTTCAGCTTTTTTTTTTTTTTTTTTTCTTCATGTTTCTGATGTGTATTTGTTTCTTTTTTATACAATGAAGATTAAAATAAATATGTATTACTCTAATATAATAGGTTTTATCATCAAAATTCTAGTATTTCATTTCACTGTCTCGTCTTTGCGTACAGTTTCAGCTTTCTTCTATTTTTGCTAATCTCATCCCTGAAAGTTACAGAGTGTTATAAAAGTTTTTTATTTACTTATTTTGTTTAATAAGTAAATATAATTTAAAAATAATATTATTGTTTAAAATATTATTCGATGATTATTATTTATTGTTATTAAATTAAAAAGCAGTCCTTTTTTGTTTTAGTGTAAAATATTTTAAAAATAAATCTTAATCTCATATCGGAAAGAGCATTTAATCGTCAATCATGGCATTATAAACAATATACAGTGATTTATCGCTACTTTAATTAGCCAAATTTCGCCAAATCGCCAAGAATCCGCCAGAAGCTCTTACCCCTGTAAATTTACTTCACTGCAATACAAATTTTTCCTTTAGGCGGGGATCATTCGTTTTACATTACATCTACGGAGCCTTCCCTTCTTTCCGGTTTAGAGATTCTTTGAGTCGCCCGACTGTCTGGTCTACAATCGGTCCGTTGCCGGCAAAACCGTCAAGGCAGCCGACGCGACACCACCTCGACATCTAACCGTTTCCTAACCAAACATATACCGGTAATGGACATTTCTATTTCCAGAAAAAAATGTTTCTTACCCGACTGATCAGTGCTGCAATCTAGTGAAGAAATTGTGACGGTTATGTTTGCAATTTCCGTTTAATTTACCCGAGAAGAGGACAGAACCGCAAATCTTCCAACCAGCGGTTTCTCTTTGTACTTTGCATACGTTTAACCATTCGACCATCGGCCTTTGTAACTTTGATTCTTGCTGAAGGATAGTTTCAGTATTTATTATTTTAGATAGATATTGTATACTTTTATGAGATGTTACAATTAAATGAAAACTTTAAAAGTCAATATAATCAAAAGAAATATAATTAAATTAGTTTTCAGTTGTGGTATAGATCAAATAATTTTTTTTAATAAAATCTGAATATCAAGTAGTTACATAAAAAAAAAATATATATATTTTAAATATATTACATACTGTTTAAGGAAAATGTTTTGAGCCCAGTGAAATTATTGAACTTTTATCTGTTAATAATATTTTATTTTGAGTTTAATACTTTAGTAGATTTTAATAATTTATTGTGTATTATCCCTAGTAGAAACAATTGGCAGCGAAACTAAAAATATATTTAAGTTATTAAGAACATAAATTTTATCGTTAATTCTTAGACAGAGATTACATAATTCTTTAATTGTTTCAAATAAGATTGTCAATAAAAGAAATAAAATAAAATAAAATAAAAATGCATGGTTTCTTAAGGAGAAAAAATGATTTAATTAAAAAACGCATGGAAACTTCTATTTTCTGAAAAGATAAATGCAAATAAAAAAAAATCTCTATTAAATTCATACTTTATATAAATGTAATTAATTTTTATTGTTATTTTAGGGTCTTTTTTTTTTTATTATTGAAATTATTTACGTTTACACCTTTTGACGTTCCCGAAAACCAGTTATAAATATTAGCAGGAAGTTCAAATTCGGTATTCTAAATCAATATCAAATGAGGATGCTAATCTAAACTTTTCATTGAAATTAATCAAATGAAGAAATTAATCCAGGCCGCGGTAGCCTGGTTGGTAAGAGCAGCGAGTTCGTGATCGAAAGATTGCGGGTTCGGTCCTCGAGCCGGCCGAAGACCGTCGTGTACGCTAATGGCGACTGGTGCACGTTAAATTCCGTCGTGGTCGCAAAGTCCTCCAAGTTCCCATAAAAAATTATACCTCTGGGGGTACCGGAACATGGGTCTAAACTCGCTCTGATCCGGATCAAAATTCGAGTTTGGCTGGTGCTGCCATCTTTCGCCAGCTTATGGAACTAGAAGTCGTACTTCCTCCCTATGAGGCGTTCCTAATAACGGAAGACGCAACCCTCTTGCCTTAAAATAAGTCCGTTAGTTCCACTACCGGGGCTCGGAATTTCCGAGTGGCAAACAACAACAATCAAATGATTCGCGTACAGAATATCCCGGAGAGTTAAAATATATATTACATAAATAGGCAAACTTTCTGAAAGATACAGTTTAACATCTTTAAACTGTAGCAAAAAAAAATTGAAATGAGCATATATAATTACATATGTGCTTTTTAGGCATAAGAAGCATGTTTCAAAAGCATGCTTCTGAAAAAAGCATGCTTCTGCCATCTACTGAAGAAATTTTCAACTAATTTGAACTTTCTTAAATATCCAGTTAAATTGATTTTAGTTTTTGAGTTGTGCTTCAGATCAAATAATGTATAAAGTATGATTTGAATCTGTGTATTGTTTAATGAAAATATTACAATTTAAATAATTT
The DNA here is from genome assembly GCA_963930645.1 of Salticus scenicus. Lineage (NCBI taxonomy): Eukaryota > Metazoa > Arthropoda > Arachnida > Araneae > Salticidae > Salticus > Salticus scenicus. The sequence continues at coordinate 190,876,889 of OZ005658.1, read as the reverse complement.
CTACGGATTAAATATTTTTATTAAGCAATACATATTATATACACATTAAAAAAACTATTTAATATTTAAGTTATGCTCAAAATATACATTTTATAGCATTTTTATTTATTTATTTATTTATTTATTATTATTATTACTTTATTTTTAATGAAAAGGATGAAAAAATATACATTTTTTCTTTGGCATTTCAAATAAATGAATTACTTAATGCTATTTATTTATTTTAATTAAATTAATTAATTCGTTTTATATTTAATAGTATTATTGTTATTAATAATAATATTATTATTATGACAAATGTATGCATATGTCATACTAAACATTTTCAACATTTATGACAAAAGTAAAACTTAAAAAATAATAAAAAATAAACTTATTTGTTTATTATATTAAATTTAAAAATTTCAACTCGATGCAAATTGTCCCAAAATCCGACCGACGTTGGCACATTTTTTTTTTTTTTTTTTTTTTTCGGGCCACTACCGGATATCAGATATAGGCCCAGGGGCTCTAGAACTAGCTCATCGAAATGCACTCGTTATCGGAATTTCTCCGATGTGACGTCACATTCCGATAGCCTTCCTTATTTCGCTAGAACGAACTCATCGAATTGCTTTCATTATCGGAATTGTCAGGCGGAATCGTTTTTGGAAATTTCGACTGGTCTTTTCCGAGTGAAATCGTCGTGAGATAAACAAATCACGGTTCCAATGGCGTCCATCTTGGCATTAGGTGTTATTCAAGAAAATGAAATATATTTAAATCTTAAAAAATAATTAAGTTAAATGAAAATTGTAATATATATATATTGGTAACTAAACTTTTTATTTAAAAAGTATGAAGAATAACATGTCTTAATATTTAAAGTTATTGAAAATTAATTAAATATTATAAAAAAAATATAAATACCCATATATATACATATATATATTTTTTTTTTTGTAATTAAAATTCTTATTAATCATGTTTAATATTAATAGCATATCTATTAAGAATAACAAGTATTAATATTTAAAGTTATTAAACATTAATTGAGTTCAATGAAAACTGCAATTATATATATATATATATATATATATATATATATATATATAACTAAAAATCTTATTTAAAGTATGTTTATGAATGATACAAGTTCCTGTACATTAAACATTAATAAAGCTTAAAGGAAATTATGATAAATATTTATTTTCCCTGGAAGTAAAATTTTTCCTTTTACATTTTATTATAATTGAATTAAGTAAGTTTGAGACACAGCACGTCAATTTTACATTCACTTGCAAAACTTCATTTGTAGCTATATAATAGTATCTATCTCTCATATCTTAGAAAGGGAAAAGAAGTGAATGTAATTTTTTAAATTTAATAATTGATTTTTACAATCTAAATTAGACATATTATGTAAATTCACTTACAAAATGAAAATTAATTTTAAGACGGTTTTACTTTTTCTTACTTTGACGAAAGATAATTTTTTACTATGCTTAAAGATTTAAAATTACACAGCATATTTTATTGTATATTGTAAATTCTAAAAGAAATTTTAGAAACAGTACATACAAACATGCAAATTAAAAAAAAAATAATAATAGTAAAATACTATTAGGTTTGCTTTAACACATGTAAATACAATAAATCAATTATACTAATATATGTACACAAAAATTTTAATTAAGGAAATTTAAACGAAAATGTTAATATTTGTGCATATATGTAATAAAGAAACATTACCATAACTATAAAGTTAATACAGATTAGACAGAAAAATATATATATATTACCTATATACATCCAAAGCTCTTACATCCATAGTAAATTCGTCGTTCACTAAATAACAAATGCTAGCAGCTAACACTTCAAGGCAAAAAATCATTTACATTTATTGCCTTAAAATGCTAGCAACTGGCAAAAGGTGAAGTTCGGTAGTAACACGGGTTTGATATTTAGAAAATACATACGGTATTTACAAAAAATAAATGGGGATAAATACTCTTTTCTTATTAAATAAAGCTAAAACGCACATTCACAACCACACAAGCAGAGGCAGCCATCTTTGTTTATCTAAAATATCCAAATGAAATCTCGCGGCGAGGGTGAAATTATCCTTGTCTGTGATTGGTCAACTTAATCCGATTTCGAAAACAGCCCTTTCTCTCTGGGAGTAGTTTCGACTCACCTTTACGAGGAGTTGGTGCTAGGGTATAAAACGCATATCGGGATGATTTTAGTGAAATCTGACGTTTTCGATAATGAAAACTTTCCGCGTCGAGTTCATTCCGATGGGTTCGTTCTAGCAGCCCAGGGGATCTAGAACGAGCTTATCGAAATGCACTCGTTATCGGAATTTCTCCGATGTGACGTCACATTCCGATAGCCGTTCTTATTTCGCTAGAACGAACTCATCGAATTGCTTTCATTATCGGAATTGTCCGGCGGAATCGTTTTCTGAAATTTCGACAGGTTTTTTCCGAGTGAAATCGTCGTGAGATAAACAATTCACAGTTCCAATGGCGTCTATCTTGGCATTAGGTGTTATTCAAGTAAATGAAAGAACAAGTTTTAAATATATTTAAATCTTAAAAATTAAGTTAAATGAAAATTGTTATATGTATATAAGTAACTAAATTTTTTATTTAAAAAGTATGAAGAATAACATTTTTTAATACTTAAAGTTATTGAAAATTAATTAAATTTAATGAAAATTACAATAAATACCTATATATTTTTTCGGTAATTAAAATTCATATTAATCATGTATAATATTAATAACATATCTATTAAGAATAACAAGCCTTAATATTTAATGTTATTAAAAATTAAGTTTAAGGAAAACTGCAATTATATATATATATTTTAAACTAAAAGTCTTATTTAAAGTATATCTATGAATGATGTAAGTCCCAGTATATAAAACATTAATAAAGCTTGTAGGAAATTATAATAAAGATTTATTTCCCTGGAACTAAATTTTTCCTTTTTACATTTTATTATAATTGGATTATATAAGTTTGAGATACAACACGTCAATTCTATATTCACTTGCAAAAGTTCATTTGTAAGTAGCTGTATAATAGAATCTAATAAGAATATAATTTCTTAGTGAGGGAAAAGTGAGCAAATTAAAAAAAGAATAATATTAATAATTATTATTATTTTAAAAATCTAAATTAGACATATTATGTAAACTCACTTACAAAATGAAAATTAATTTTAAAAGACTGTTTTACTTTTTCTTACTTTCAAGAGAGATAATTTTTTACGATGCTTAAGGGTTTAAAACTGTATAGTATATTTTATGGTATATTGTAAATTCTAAAAGAAATTCTAGAAACAGTACATGCAAGCATGCAAATTACAAAAAGAAAAAAAGAAAGAAGAAACTGATAAGTATTCAATTATATAATTGATTTAAAAAATATCTCTTAAATAAACAATATTTTAATATCAATTGCTTTTATATATTTTTTTAAATATGCAATGCATTTAAATTTATAGTTATCTAAAGCTTTAGAATAGATTAATAATATAAATCGAAAACACCAAATTTGCGTACAGATAAGTGAATGATACACCATATTTTAATATAAAATTGCATCATAAAAGTACTAAATGAAAAGTAAGTGTTCCCAACATGTTCAAAAGACTTTATATAAAATAATGATTACAAGAATTAGTAAAGTTTTCAGAAGCAAATATATCGATTGAGATAAATTATTTCACTGCTTTCGAGAAATACAAATGTAAACACATCATTTTGTATAATCATAAAAATTTGAAACTAGAAACAATTTACACAACATTAATATTTCATAGCTGTCAACTATTTCATTCTCCCCTTAGATTAAGAAATAATATTATCATCAAATTGCAGTTTTTTATTTGCTTTCTACAGTTAAATGCTCCAAAAATTATTATTCGAAAAACTCTGATATTAAATCTTTTTAAAAAATGCAAAATGTTAAAATCCTTTCTTTCTTTTTTTTTTTTTTTTTTGAAGGGGGGGGGGGGGGGATTTGCAGAATTTTTTTTTCTCTGGGGACTGACAGCATGATAAATTCTTTGAAAAGTAAAATGAAAACAAAAATATATTACGTTTGCTTTAAGACATGTTAATACAATAAATCAATTATAATAATACATGTACAAAAATAAATAAATAAAATAAAATAAATAATAATTAAGAAAATTAAAAAAATGATGATGTTAATGTTTATATGGACAAAGTAAAAACATATTACCTGTAATACATCCAACGTTTTTATCCATAGTAAATAATTCCTCGTTCGTAATTGTGTAAAGAAATAAATCCTAGCAACTAACACTTTTAAGGCGGAAAATCATTTACATTCACGGCCTTAAAGTGCTAGTAACTGGCAAAGATTGAATTTCGATAATAACACTGTTTTACTATATAGAAAATACGTATGTTATTTATTAAAAAAAATGAAGCTAAATACTCTTCTCTTATTAAATAAAATAGAAACACACGTTTACACTTTCGCAAGGAGAGGCAGCCATGTTTGTTTATCTGAAAAATCCAAGTGGAATCTCGAGGGAGAATGAAATCATCCTTCTCTGTGATTGGTCAACTTAAACCGATTTCGAAAGCAGTTTGGGTGCTTTAGAAGAAATTTCTATTCACCTTTCCGATAAGGTGGTTCTAGGGTAAAAAATGCATGTCGGAATGATTTGGGTTGGAAGCCGAAGATTCCGCTAGCGAAATGTTTTCGCGTCGAATTCTTTCCGATGGGTTCGTTCTAGGTCCCCTGTATCGTATGCCGATAGAAATAGTTTGCCGATTTTTAGTCGTAAACGGTCCGGTAACAGCAACCGACATTGTTTCCTGTTGTCGGTTGCCGGCATTCTACTAATTAGTCGCTGACGGCAGTGCGCTTTTGCCGACAGTGAACCGACAGTACCCCAACTCGATGCCGAAAAGATTGTGTTCGTTGGGGTGTTATATGTGGAAAATTGTGGACATAGAATTGTTAATTAGTTTATAGAGTTAGGCAAAATTATTCTGATATGTAATGTAATATTTTTGTATGAGATCTGGTACAATCATTTATAAGTTAAAAGAAAGTAATAAAAGGCTGTTACTGGGAAAATATATAAATATACGCATATATAGATATAAAGAGATCCTGTGGGGGGTTCAGGAGGCCTGCCCCCCCCCCGCAGAAACGTATCCGTTTATGTAGCGAGTAAAACGAGACCAATCAATATGTATATATGTATATAATATAACGTTATATATTATATATATAATATATAATACGGAATAAATAAAAATGATCTGTTGAATAATGTGGAATGCAAATAGGACGTTGAGGCTCCTGATTTCAGATCCACTAGTATATATATATATATATATATATATATATATATATATATATATAGATATATATACAGGGTGTAATAAACTTACAGAAGTTGTAAGGGGTACAATGCCAATTTGGAATATCATAGCAGAGCCAGGTCGGAAATATAATGCTAACGAGACAGGGGATGGAATTTTTTTAGTCCTTCTATAATTATTTAAAGACACACCCAAATGATTCCAATTTTTATTGAATTCAAGACACTTGTGTTAAAATAAACATATGAATGATGAGCATTTTTATTCAATTTATATTTTTTAATGAACTTTAAATTGTAGGATACTGATTAATGTTTTCTAGTTCTCTAAAATGTCAAGAAAACAAGAATCAGCGGGCGTGGTCAAATCGCGAGGCTTTTACGTACACAAAAGTTACGGGATAATTAAGGGCTATCACAGGAAAACTGTTAACAGTCATTCGCAAAAGAATTGAGATGAGAACTATGAATCGTGAAATGACATTTAAAGTTTAAAATAAGTTGAGAGTTTCTTAATGATTACATTTCCATACTTGCCAATCATCTCATTATGAACCGTACAATTTTTAGTACCCGCCTTTTTGTTTTCTCACTAATAATTTTTTAGAGTAATTTTAATCTTATTTAATCGAAACAATATTTGGAGAGAATAACTCTAAAAATATAGTGGTGTGCGTTTTTAAAGTAATAAAAATAATGATCTTCAATATAAACATGTCCGAAAGTTCAAAGGCACTTTTCGATAACGAATAATTTTGGATTATTTGCCGCGCAGAAGTGCGAATCGAGCTTATCATGTGTAATGTTTCAAGGAAACGCCAACAGGCAGTGCTTATTGTTCAAAATAGGAAAATATGCCGCCCGTTAAGGTCTAAGAGTGTTCTGTACATAAAATGCATGCAGAAAAAATTTTCATCATGATAGAATATAAGATTTCATACATTTATTGAATTGACATTATATAAGCATAGCCTCCTAAACTAGATGCTTTCCGCGTGGCTAGGAAACTTATGCAACAGTTCAAGCGGTAGACAGCGCCACCTGATACAGATGACGTGACTTTTTATTCAACAGCCCCAAAAAGTTTTAAAATTGGGATTTTATATAGTACACAAAAGGCAAATGGGATCGAAGAAACTTGGGTTATATACATTATGTATCACTTCTTAAAAATTTTGGTGACTATTGAATAAAAAAGTCATGCCATCTGTACTAGGTGACGCTGTCTACCACTTGAACTGCTGCCAAGTTTCCAAGCCACGCGGAAGGCATCTAGTTTAGGAGGTTATGATATAAGCATACTTGACAACATACTAATTTATATTCCCATACATACCAACCATCTCATTATGAACCGTACAATTTTTAGTACTTACCGTTTTTTTTCACACCAGACATTTTTTGGAGTAATTTTATCCTTACCTAATCGTAAAAACATTTGAAGCGAATTTCTCTAAAAATAGAATGGTTTGAAAGAAGGGGCGTTAACAATTTTACGGTTATTAATGAGATGGTTGGCAAGTGTGTATTCTGTACCATTGTTAGCCCCGTCTTCTTTTTCACAACAACAGTGTCTTTTTAGAGTATTTTTCTTCTTATTTAATCGTAATTGCATTTGGAAATTTTTACTCTAAAAATTTACTGGTGTGTAAAAAAGGGTGGGACTAACAACACTACGGAATATTAATTAGGATGTTGGCAAGTATCTATAAGATGGAGAGCGCATGAGGCTTCAAAAAAAAAAAAAAAAAGTCGAGGACATTGTAAAAGTGCGTTCTGCTTGTGTTACGCTGGCCACGCCTTGTATTACGCAGGGCTCTTTTGCATTAGCCACCCTATAGAATTATTAAATTTTGATATACTCAGGGATCAGCATAGTCATTTTCACATACTAATATTTTATAAAGCAATCTCTGTATTATTCTATCTAATACAAAGCATGTGTGTGAAAGCGACGTTACTCAACGCTAAAAGTGGTCGCAGAAAAAATGAGCCAACTACTGGCAGCGGTGGCAAGGCAAACTAATAAATTAACATAAATCAGGAACATAAATAAATAATGAACAAGATGGTGCGTATCAATACTCAAATGATTATAATCACCGACTAGCGGAATTCCAGCACTTGCACCTAAGCGCCTAACATTCTTGAAGTAGGTCTTTGGTGCATTTATCGCTGTTTCTTGTGGGTGTAGGTAGCCTCGCTGATTGATTGACAGAGAGACGAGACGATTAAAAAATCTCGCCAACAAGTCACCAACCAATCAGATTGTAGCATTGTTACAACCCCAATCCTCATTATTCCTTGATTTAACAAACCGAAACCAAAAGACGTACCCTGCATTTTGTTCATAATTTATTTAAGATGTAGAAATGCATTGCAACCTTACTTATCAACATACTAATTAACATTCTGTAGCATTGTTAGCTCTGCCTTCTTTTTCACATCAGTATCTTTTTAGAGTATTTTTCTTCTTATTTAATCGTAATTACGGTTGCAAAATCTTACTCTAAAAATTTATCATCATCATCTACAGCATGGATAAGGCTATCAGCCTGTTCCGGTCCCATTGATTAATCCACCGGAGGTCTGCCCCGGCCTCGGTAACCTCTAGGTTTGTAATTCATCAGCATTTTTGGTAGTCATTCTTTGCTCATTCGCTCCACGTGATCTTTCCATTTATCTTGATATTCTATTATTTTTTGGTTGATGTTGTGTATTTTTAAGGCGGAGCGTATGGAATCATTAGTTAGTCGGTCCATTCTTGTACATTTCTTTACAGATCTCAAAAACTTTATTTCCGAATCTTGTATCCTGGTGTTAACAAACTTCTTTGGTGTTAACAATCCAGGTCTTCGATACGTATAGCAGTGTCGGTGTTGCTATTACTTTGTAGAATTTTAACTGAGTTTCTCTACGTGTCTCATTTCTTAGGATTCTGTTCAAAGCCCCGCAAATATGTTGGAATTTATGCAGTTTACTTTCTAAGTATTTTTGTTATATGAAGTATCCATCTCAAATACTTACAGTCTGAGATTTGTTCTATTATTTTATTATGCAAGACGATTTTAGTTCTTACAGGCTCTTTGACTTTAAAAAGCCATCGTTTTAGTTTTCTTTATTGATATCTTCATGTTATAAGTTTGACATAGTTTATTCAGTTTATAGATTGCTCTTTGGAGATCATCCTCATTATCCTGGAAAATCGCTTTATCATCCGCAAATAAAATTGTATTAATAGATGTTTTAGAGTCAAGTGTGATGCTTTTGGGTACCATAGGTTTCCATTCTTTTATTAGATGGTCTATATAAATGTTGAAGAGGGTGTGTGATAAACTACAACCTTGTTTAACTCCTTGATTTATGATAATCTCTTCAGCGAGGGAGTTGTCGACCTCGATAAGGATTTTTATCCCTTTATATTGGCTCTTTATGGCCTGTATCAAATGTAGTGGGTATCCACTTTCTTGCAAAATATTCCACAGTCTCTCTCCTCTCTATCAACTCGGTCGAATGCTTTTTCAATGTCAATAAATGCAATGTGTTTCTCGAGGTTAAATTCTCAGCGTTTTTCTTTTTAGTTGGTTTAGTATGAAAACACTATCTATGCATGATCGACCTATTCTAAAACCATTTTGTTCATTTTGAAGAAGTTTTTCTGAAATCTTAGTAAGTTTCTTGTTAATGATGCTACTATATAATTTATATGCACTGTTTAATAAAGTTGTTTCTCTGTAGTCTCCACATTCATTTCTCTCTCTCTTCTTGAAGGTAGATATAACTTTTGTCTTTAACCATTCCACTGGTATTTTGCAACTTGTCCAGCATCCGTTAAAAATATTTAGCATGCGTTGAAATTTACTGGTGTGAAAAAAAGGGCAAGACTAACAACACTACGGAATATTAATTAGGATGTTAGCAAGTATGATTGCAACCTACTTAATCTGGAGTATTGTTAGTACCCGCCCCTTTTTTCACACCACCTTATTTTTATATTAATTTCTTTAACACTTTCGCGACCAAATGTTTTTGTCTTTTTTGAAAGTAAGGTCCGCCTGTGAGCGTTACTCTCCAAAGTTGTAATATTTCAGAACAAAATTTTTTGTATTCACATTTATAATACAAATGGATATACATTATAATTATATTCTTTCTAATCAAAGTATTTATATTCATAGTATATTGATTGTACAAATATGAATATTCTGTATATTTTTAAGAAATAAATGACATACAAATTGCAAAAGAAACGCCCACTGGCGGAGTTACAGATTTTCAAATTACGTGAATGTACGTCATCGGTCGCGAAAGTGTTAATCGTATTTAAAATGAATAATTAAGAAGGGAAGTACTCTATAAAAAAGACGGGGTGTAGGAAAAAAAAAAGGCGACAATCTTCCGGATAAGGATGCTGGCAGCTCTCGAAATATAAAATCAGAAACCTAATCAATATTCAAATTAAACTACGATACTACAAAATAATGGTACGAAAAATGATGTGCCGCAAGGATTTAAGGATAAAGTTTAATCGTAGACGATACTTTTAGTTATGAAAAGAGTTTCTGGAAAATTCAGGTGTAAAGTTTTGCTTTGCAATAACAAGAGAGTTATTTTTGAAACATAATATCCGTCATCCACAGAAGTGTCAACGCTTATCTTATACTTTATCTTATCTTATACACCCTTTTATTTTAAGATAACTACTGTAAATGATTACTTAATTTTTTCAATTAAAAAAAACAAAAAGTAGTATTCAAAAAAGTGACTGCCCCGTCCACTATACATCATAGCTGCCAAGTTTTTTAATTTATTTCGGAATGTTATATGTCCCGCCCCTTTTTCACACCGTAATCTCTTTAGAGTAATTTTCTTCGTATATAATCGTAATTATATATTGAAAAAAAAATTCTACAAAGATTACTGTGTGGAAAAAAGGGCGGGGCTCACAGCATTCCGGAATAAATTTAAAAACTTAGCAGCTATGGTACATTTTTTTACATTCTTACCCATTGGTAGGATGATAATTGGGATATTTCAGGGTAAATAATAGAAAAGAATAATAAATAAATATTTACAGATGTTTCGAAATCTATTTACAAAATATAACTGGAAATTAAAATAATTATCCGAGGTATAAACATTACAGTAAAATCAATGAAAACACTCAGAGCTGCTTTTCTCTGCTTTTCTTTATATATTTTAAACATTTTACTAAACTGCTAACTAATAAAAAAAAATTATAAGTTTTAAACAGTGTTTTTTTTCCCTCTAAAAATAAGATTGCTTTTCCCCATTTAAAATAACTTTTGACACCATACAAAATTGTAATTGCATTTGTGACACTAAATATAACCTCGTTTCACAAAGTTTAAAAATATGTTTATTGAATTTCAGACGCAGTATGAGCAGTGCATGAAATGGAATTTCATTTAATGAACGTTTCTGTGTGCGAAAACATTTAGACACTAAATTCCGGAAACGTTACAAATGGGTTAAGTTAATATGACAGCGGGGCGAGGAGCTGTTACTGGAAATGCCTGGCGAGATTTCATTATATGGAACGTGCATATCAAAGCATTATTAAGAGTAGAAATGTAAATTAATATTAAAGTCTTTATACGAAAAGGCAGCAGAATTCCTTTTAACATTAAGCATGTGATTTTGAAATTATTTGCATGGTCACAATTGTATATTATAACAACTTTAAGTCAAACATTTAATTAAGAATTAAGAGTCGATTAAAGTTTAAATTATCAATTTATATGTATGTAAGTGAATCATTAAAAGTAATGATAATTGGAATGTTCAGAACTAAATGATGCAATTTAACGAAAAGACTTTTGATATATTTTTTAATTTAACATTATGTAAATAGTAATAAGAAAATATTTTATATATATATATATATATTACAGAATGATTAAATTAAACATTATGCTATGTTTTAACTTTGTTTCAGATTGTGTAATTAACATAAATTTGACGGTGTATTTTCCTATTTGAATAGTAAACGCCGTCTTTTGACATTTCTCTAAAACATTAAAGTACTCAAAAAAATGATAAACGGATTTGTGATTACATTAATTGAATTTTATGCTCATTCGTTAAATGCGATTGGCGCCTAAAGGCAAGTTTCGTTTTTCTTGTAAAATGTATATTTTTCTAGGGAGTATATGCGAGAAATTAGAGTATGCTCTACGTTTAATTAAATATATATATATATATATATTATTATTTATGTTTCATATTTCTAAGATTCTAAGACGGAAGGTGGCCGCTCACCACTATGCAGCGGTTTTGAGCGATTTTAACCTTTAGAGAGGGGCTCCACAGTGCCATCGGAGACCCCGCTCTAAAAGTTAAAATCGCTCAAAACCGCTGCATAGTGGTGAGCGGCCACCTTCCGTCTTAGAATCTTAGAAATATGAAACATAAATGATAAAAATGAGCTTTAATTTCAAAATGCACAAAAATCTCCAGTTCAGCTTATGTGGATAATATACATGTATGCAAAACTTTAGCTCAATCGAATGATAAGAAGTGAGTTTAAATTTTGAACTGGATTCGGTAGCCTAGGCTCTCAACCCCTCAACCCAAGTCTTTAACAGCTTGAGCATGTATTATCGTTGGAATTATACATGTATGCAAATTTTCAGCTCAATCAGTCGATAGGAACTGGGTAAAAATTTGAAAACCAATTTTGAATTATAGTTAGGGACCAGTCATCTCAGACCTCCATCCCTAAGCCCCTTATTACTTGAGCATGTACTTTTATTGGAGTTACACAAGTATGCAAAATTTCAATTAAATCGGATTACAAGAAGTGGGAAGAGTTGAATTCTTTGATTTAAGCCACACACATAAAATAACAACATACCAATTTCTACAAAAGCATATAAAAATATTATTGTTAAAGATAATTATTTAAGTTAAAAATTATTATTTTCATATCAATCAGATTCATATAAAAATCTGATTGCTATAACAACTGTTCAAAAATCAAATAATCCTTGCAATATAAAAGATAATTTGAATACTATTGAATTATTGTTTGATTACCATTTTAGTATAAAAGTAGAAAGTAAATATTTCAGGCAAAAATTATTGTTGTCATATCAATCAGTTTCGTTTCAGAATGACTAATCCAAATTAAGTTGGTTTAAATTATCTTCCTATTAAAATCCAATTGTATGTATGTCCGGCTATATTTTGACATATCGCTTAGCTCAGAAAGTCGCGAGAAGTACTAAAAGATACGAAATTACGCAAAGATATTGAATTATCCATTTAAATTAAATTATTTCAAATTTTGTAAATCCTGGCGTATAATCCCCAAACCGGATGCATTAGTTTTAACCAGAAACTTTCGTTGACAAAATAAGCTATATTTCTGTAAAGAAGTACTTCGTACACATGCTTGTCAACCATCTCATTAATAACCGTACAATTGTTAACGTCCCCTGAAAAAACGCCTCTTTTCTCACACCACTATATTTTTAGAGTTATCCTCTTCTAATATTGTTACGATTAAATAAGACTAAAATTACTCTAAAAAATTATTGGTGTGAAAAAAAAAAAAAAAAGGCGGGGACTAAAAATTGTACGGTTCATAATGAGATGATTGACAAGTATGCGTACATACTTTGTCTGTTGATGAAAATTTTTCGTTCAAAATTGATTTATTTCATCAGCGGATTACACGGAAAAATCTGTCGATGTTAAGGGGTTATATGGGTTTCGAAAACTAAGAAAAAGCATAGTTTCTCTATTTTCTTTTTCAATATAATAAATAATTTTTTTTTTTTTCAAAATTTTGAGCATATGAAAGAGCAACATTCAAACAATATTTTATGAAGTTTTTATTAAAAAATTAGGAAAATTCAGCCGGTGAATTCTGGTTTCCAGAGACCTTTTAAAAATGCGCTGACGCAATTCCCGAAAAAGTAATGCACAATTATCATAGGTGCCAAGCCTTCCGTTCCTTAAGGGAGACTTCAAACCGGAATTTTTTTTTTAGCTGATACTAGCAGACCCGGCCACGCGTTGCTGTGACTAAGTTATACGTTGAATTATACGGCTGTAAACTATTTAGTACAGTTAAATTATTATTTACGAACAAAGACGAAAACGTTGTAGCCGATGTAAAAACCCACAGGTTGAGATTTGAAACTTAGGTCAAAATTTGGAAGCGATTGATAAAAATTTTCGTAGTGTTGATATTAAGCACAAATTAATTTTATTGTAGGGTCCTATAAATTTTAATGGAGAAGTGATATATATTATTTCTAATGCTACTTTGGATAAAATTGCTAAAATGACTAATATATAAATTAAATTCTATTAAAATTCTATTAAAATAAAAGTATAAAAGAAACAGACGATTTTAAAATCAATTTTTATGGAGGAGTGAAATATAATATATGCTATAATGGATAATTTTACTATTAAATGACCTCATCATTTTAAATATTTTAAAGAGGGCAACAGCTGTAGTTATACAAGGGAAAACAATAAGGCTAAACCAGAAAAATAAGTAAATTTGATAAATATTTTAAAACTTTAAAATTGGAAATCTTATGAAATATTGGACATTTAAAGTAAATACATGTATCATTTTAAATACAAAAAGATTTTGGAAAAGTTTAGTGTATTTTAACGAAGTGATGAGAAGTTTTTGAGTATGTTAAAATTTTAATAGTAAATTCAAGTCAATAAAGATGGGAAACATTGAGGATTAAGATAAGAATAATTATAAGATTTAAAAAAAAAAAAAAAAAAAAAAAAAACTTTTTATATACCATGCTTTTAAATTTTAATATACTAATAATATACAAATTAAAAGGAAAATGATAAATATTCTATCATAGTTTGAAGTCAAATTTGTTTTCAAATGTCTAAATAAAATATCTGATGTAAGATACTAATATTTTGCAGCGGAATAGATTTCATTTCTGTCATCCTTGGCGAAAAAAAAAGAATATCGCCAAATTATCTGGCGAAAATATTTAATTCCTTTCAAAAATCACGGTTATTTTAACAACTTATATTAAAAGAGTAATGAATAATATGAAACAATATTTCGTACAATACATATTACATGTCATACATACGTACAATGAATAATACATATTACATTTCGTACAATGCATACATCTGGCATGTATATTTTCGTGTTACGCTTTTGATCGCCAAATAATAATAATAATAATAATAAAAGCCAAGGGCGACAGAGTTTAAAAATTTAAAATTAAAATTTTGTCAATTTGACAGCAAAATAATTCAATCTAACACCCGCGATAACTAATACATATCTATACCCAAATATAAGGATTAAAATCGGGAAATAAATTTCCTCGATTTTTAATAATTTCTTACAAAAAATCCAGTGGGCAATTAACATAGGAAATCTTTTTCTTGGCTGCACAGACGGTCAGTGAGTCACACTTCGCTTGCGTATAGAACTCATAGATATAGTATAGCATATATAGAATAGAGTGATCATTGGGGAGAAAAAAGTTATTCCTTTTCATTTGGGAAAAGACGACGTTTTTATCAAAATATGGCCGTCTTTCCCCGAGTGAATACACACGGGAATACATACTAATATTTTAGCAAATAAAATTTATGAATAATTTATTTGCTAAAGGGGAATGGAAGACTCCAGATACAGTTTCAAATTCATATTTCTTTCTTTCTTTTCTTTTTCTTTTTCTTTTTTTTTTTTTTTTTTTTTTCAATACCACTTAATGGCTGTTTCCAAAGCTTTTATTTTTTATCTTTTTTCGGCATCAAAAATCTTTCTACGATAACATGGGGATGAGAGATCTATATATATTACTATATCTATGATAGAACTACATTAGCACTTTATCAATGTGTATAAAATCTTTAAATTGATTATGACGTCAATTTTCGTGAGATGCATAATTTAACTTTTTATAATTTTTTAACGTTCACGTTTGATTAAATGTATTTATTTTTATGTCGAAAGAAAATGAACTCGTATTTTTTTTTTTTTTTTTTTTTTTTTTTTTTTTGGCAACAATTAAATTAATGGAACTCACAGATATTTTGGAGCAACTTTAATAAAGGTCTATAATTAACAAATAATTGCAATAAAACAATATTGTGACAATAAATTGAGATAAAAACTATCCTATCTCTCAAGTTGGATCAAACTGCACACAGTGTGCAAAATTTCATCAAAATCAGTTCCATAGTTTAGGAGTTTACCCCGGACAAACATCGTGACACGTAATTTATATATATATACAGATTAAATTATAAAGTTTTGATCAATGAAGCACAAATAAGTAAAAAACAGGATTAATTTCACTGTATTATCTTCATTATAATATGAATTCAATTTACACTTCAGTCTAAGTAACACGTGGCCGGCTATGCTAACACCAAAAATTTAAAAAGTGGAAATAATTGAATTATACGAAATTTATTAATAGGTTAAAAAGTTGAAGATTCTTTGTGTAGATGGCAGCACCAAATATATTTCAGCTTTCATTTCAACCCAGTCGAAAGGTATCGACATCTGTTAGAATCATTTGGAGTTAACAGATAATTGTGACTGTCAAATAATAACAGACAAATAATTAGCAATAAATTAAAATTGCGACTATAATTTGAGATTTAAACTATCCTATCTCTCAAGTTGGATCGAACTGCACATGGTGTGCGAATTTTATTATAATCGGTTAAGTGGTTTAGGAGTCCATTGAGGACAAACATTGTGACACGAGATTTATATATATTAAGATTGGTAATATCAAACTTCGATAATATATATATAACATATTTCATTTAGAAATACTGGTGTCAATTCTGATTTAAAAGTTAAAAATGTTGGCAGCTCTGAATTCTTATTGAAATTTTGCACAATTCTTGAAAATAGAGTTGACTGGTGTTTGGGACTTTTCTTTAATTTTTCGATTACAACAAATTTACAAGGTTGTACATGGGGTAAAATGTATTGAAAATTGTACAGTCGGGGGGAAAAAAACGCAACACTCAACGTAATTTCGTTGCTAATCGATGTAGAAAAATGTAATAGGTATCATTCGACGGGGAATTGTGAGTAGTTTCAGAAAATGAAGTGAAATTTTGAATTTGGAGTCGTCTACATATTAAAACGCGCACCAACTTTGATTTTTTTCAATGATAATGCCCCATTTTTATTCTATATTTGAATTCCTGGGATCGCGACAACGCGAAAAAGTATATTGGTTATACATTTTACTTATTTTTTCACAGAGTTATAAGCGTTCAAAGTTTGAAGGTGCTAATATTAAATTCATATTTCAAACTTTTATTAATATCTTCATAAAAAATAACTTGATCGATATAATTTTTTTTACAAGATTCACTGAAGAAACCCAAACATAATCCATCATTACTTTTGATTCTGAAAAATATTTTTAATTCTGAAAAATATCAATAAATTCATATTTATAAAAAATATGAACTATGACCTATATTAATTTTTGCATAAAATGAATCCTAATGGTGAAAAATATGGGTGTGCAAATTTGCAGCTCGTTCCAGTTATTAGTTTTCGAGATATAAATAAATCTTTCACCGTCAATTATTGTTCATCACGAACATTTTGTCGAATATTTGGCTTTTCCTCGAGAATACTTAATTTGTAAAATTCCTATTTACCCAGATTTTGAATTTTTTTTAGATGTAAATTAATTAAAAATTAGTAAAATCATTTTGAAAAAATTTGTAATTGTCTTCAATATTATTGTCAGCTCTTCCGACACCACGAAATTTGACAGTTGTTTAATAAAATATTTGAAATAAAAGTTAAATGCGACGTCGAATAGATAAGCAACAGCTGTTCATCATTCAGGATTTTTCATGCAAAAAATTGCATGAATAAATTATACAATTCAGAGCAGACGATTAACTCTTGTATTAATGTCATCGTTAAAAAATAGTAATTAAAAATTTACATAAAACATAATCATTAACAAAATTTTATCTGAATGTAATCATTAACAAAATCTATCTAAATGTAATATAAAAGTATTTCTCGTTAAATTATTAATTTCTTTAAATTTAATAAATAAATAAATAAATTGGTTAAAAATAAAAGAAAATTATTAAATTGTCCTCTCTGAAAAGAAACAAACAAACAAAAAAAAAAAAAAAAAAAAAAAAAAAAAACACTTGTTTTAATATAATTAATATTTTTTCTAAAATAATGATTAAATTTAATTAAAAATGCAAAAAATAAATGTTTCAGTTGAAATAAAAAAATAAAATACAAAACGCCCTCGTGGGGACTCTATCCCACGACCTCCGTATCCGAAGTTAAGCATGCTAGCACTGCACCATCGGTTCACACTACTCTGAGTATTTTGTTGCAGGGATGGAACACGGGCGCAGTATTCATACCACTCTCAATGTAAGAAAATTTTCTACTTCTTAAATCAACGATATTCTAGGTAGTAAAATTTCTTAAACAGATTCCGGTATGAATTCTGCGCCCGTGTTCCATCCCTGTTGTTGGCTTTTATAGAAATAACTAAAACTAATAGAGGGCATATCTCACCCCCATGGGAGTTGTTGCAGTAAATTTGCACTGTACCCATTGTTTTGGACCATGCTCTTTAATTTAAGCGTGGTTTGGTTTCAATAGCAATTTTACTAATTCATACTTCCCTTGTAAGGGTAAAACTATACTCAACTAAAACGCTAAATGTCTTGGGGGAAAAAAAAAATTCCATAAATTTTTGAGTTTACTCCGCCTACAGTTTTTACTCTATTAGTATTTCCATGGTAAATATAGTGTCAGTCACAAACAAGAGTATATCACCTTCCAGCACTATCTTCTATAAATAACCACTATCCTATTTAATCACAAAAAACTGATGTAAAGTCTTTTGTAATGTGATATTTTAGAACAACGTCAAAAGGTGGGACTTACTGCTTAAATTTAGAAAATAGGGAACCTGAAAATGGCAAATAACACGAATCGTCTGTTGACAACTTTCAGAATTCAAAATAGATTTCCTAAATTGCTCATTAACGAGACCCTTAGCTAAAGGTTTAACATACTGCATGCGGTTTAAGTTTGTGCTTTTGTGCAGTCTATTACTAGACGATTCACATAAAATGACCGTTTTTTACATAAATCGAGCCCCGCCTACATTACTTATTATTATTTTGTAACCGTAAGCCCTGCCTTCAGACGTTCCCCTTGAAAGTATGCCCGCTATTCGCATAAGTTTGCTGTGAAATACATCCACAGGCAGCTAATTTTCTAAGGGACTCCAACACAGTGTTGCCAGATGGTCGAAAGTCAATTTCCCCAAAACGTTTTCAAATTTCCCCAAATCAAGGGTTTTTTCCAAAAAAAAAAAAATCCCCAACTCAATATATGCTAAAAATATATTTATTTTTTTCTTTTAATTAAAGAATATTTAATAAATTTAAGCTCACGTTTTTCCCCAAATGAAGCTATTTTTTGAAGAAAAAAAAAAAAAAAATATCCCAATTTGAAAAAAAAAAAAAAAAAAAAAAAAAAACTTTCAACACATTACTTTTTCGAAAATTTTAAATCTGTGTAACTTTTTGAGTGTTGCTTCCTCCCGTCTAATCATTTATACTTATGCCATATCTGTATATATATATAAATTACGTGTCACGATGTTTGTCCGGGGTAAACTCCTAAACTAAGGAACCGATTTTAATGAAATTTTGCACACTGTGTGCAGTTTCGTCCAACTTGAGAGATAGGATAGTTTTTATCTCAATTTATTGTCACAATATTGTTTTATTGCAATTATTTGTTAATTATAGACCTTTATTAAAGTTGCTCCAAAATATCTGTGACTTCCATTAATTTAATTGTTGCCAAAAAAAAAAAAAAAAAAAAAAAATACGAGTTCATTTTCTTTCGACATAAAAATAAATACATTTAATCAAACGTGAACGTTAAAAAATTATAAAAAGTTAAATTATGCATCTCACGAAAATTGACGTCATAATCAATTTAAAGATTTTATACACATTGATAAAGTGCTAATGTAGTTCTATCATAGATATTGTAATATATATAGATCTCTCATCCCCATGTTATCGTACAAAGATTTTTGATGCCGAAAAAAGAAAAATAGTAAAAGATTTGGAAACAGCCATTAAGTGGTATTGAAAAAAAAAAAAAAAAAAAAGAAAAAGAAAGAAAGAAAAGAAAGAAAGAAATATGAATTGAAACTGTATCTGGAGTCTTCCATTCCTCTTTAGCAAATAAATTATTCATAAATTTTATTTGCTAAAATATTAGTATGTATTCCCGTGTGTATTCACTTGGGGAAAGACGGCCATATTTTGGTAAAAAGGTCGTCTTTTCCCAAATGAAAAGGAATAACTTTTTTCTCCCAAATGATCACTCTATTCTATATATGCTATACTATATCTATGAGTTCTATACGCAAGCGAAGTGTGACTCACTGACCGTCTGCGCAGGCAAGAAAAAAGATTTCCTGTGTTAATTGCCCACTGGATTTTTTGTAAGAAATTATTAAAAATCGAGGAAATTTATTTCCCGATTTTAATCCTTATATTTGGGTATAGATATGTATTAGTTATCGCGGGTGTTAGATTGAATTATTTTGCTGTCAAATTGACAAAATTTTAATTTTAAATTTCAAAACTCTGTCACCCTTGGCTTTTATTATTATTATTATTATTATTAATTGGCGATCAAAAGCGTAACACGAAAATATACATGCCAGATGTATGCATTGTACGAAATGTAATATGTATTATTCATTGTACGTATGTATGACATGTAATATGTATTGTACGAAATATTGTTTCATATTATTCATTACTCTTTTTAATATAAGTTGTTAAAATAACCATGATTTTTGAAAGGAATTAAATATTTTCGCCAGATAATTTGGCGATATTCTTTTTTTTCGCCAAGGATGACAGAAATGAAATATATTCCGCTGCAAAATATTAGTATCTTACATCAGATATTTTATTTAGACATTTGAAAACAAATTTGACTTCAAACTATGATAGAATATTTATCATTTTCCTTTTAATTAGTATATTATTAGTATATTAAAATTTAAAAGCATGGTATATAAAAAGTTTTTTTTTTTTTTTTTTTTTTTTATCTTATAATTATTCTTATCTTAATCCTCAATGTTTCCCATCTTTATAACTTGAATTTACTATTAAAATTTTAACATACTCAAAAACTTCTCATCACTTCGTTAAAATACACTAAACTTTTCCAAAATCTTTTTCTATTTGAAATGATACATGTATTTACTTTAAATGTCCAATATTTCATAAGATTTCCAATTTTAAAGTTTTAAAATATTTATCAAATTTACTTATTTTTCTGGTTTAGCCTTATTGTTTTCCTTTTTATAACTACAGCTGTTGCCCTCTTTAAAATATTTAAAATGATGAGGTCATTTTATAGTAAAATTATCCATTATAGCATATATTATATTTCACTCCTCCATAAAAATTGATTTTAAAATCGTCTGTTTCTTTTATAATTTTATTTTAATGGAATTTTAATAGAATTTAATTTATATATTAGTCATTTTAGCAATTTTATCCAAAGTAGCATTAGAAATAAAATATATCACTTCTCCATTAAAAGTTATAGTACCTACAATAAAATTAATTTGTGCTTAATATGAACACTACGAAAATTTTTATCAATCGCTTCCAAATTTTGACCTAAGTTTCAAATCTCAACCCTGTGTGTTTTTACATCGGCTACAACGTTTTCGTCTTTGTTCGTAAATAATAATTTGACTGTACTAAATAGTTTACAGCCGTATAATTCAACGTATAACTTAGTCACAGCAACGCGTGGCCGGGTCTGCTAGTGCATATATAAAAATAGTTTTGTGGAATATAAAATGCAAGAAAAACAATAAACCCAAGAGCCTCATCAAAATAAATATTTCATACCTGCAAATTTAATTCAAAGATCAAGCATCCTAGTTTGGACTGGTTCAGCTTACTTTAAGCTTGATTATTTAATAATTTATGAAGCAATCAATACGTATCAAGCATTCACGAATGCTTACTACACTACAGCGCGCATGAACCAAATAGTTCCTGAAATCAGGCAATACAAAAGGCAAATATCGGAATAAGTTTAATTAAAACGGTGTCAATGTTGCTTTCCTATATCAAAAATAAAATCCAGAACCAATGCATTATCATCTGCAAAACTTGATTTTTGTGGGATTTTAAGTACTAATTGCCAATTTTAAAGAAAATCACCATATTTTTCATTTCCCCAAACTGCTCCCCACGAAATCTCTGCCCCCAAATATAGCAACCGAAGCTTTAGAAATCATCCTCTAAATTGGGATATATACCCAAGCATGGCAACACGGCTCTAACAAGTACAGGCAGGTTTGGGATAAACCCGCCCATTTTCTTGAGCTGGAACTCCCTCCGCCATCATACGAACAACCTGCTTACGGATTTTTAGGCTAATTTATATTAAAATTACTTTTAAAAATTACTGGTGGAAGACTAAAAAAAAAAAAAGTAAATTTAAGGACCCTGACATATATCAAGGGTTACGAAAAACAACATACGAATCTACAAGACTGTTTACAATCTTTTAAAATGTGTATGGATAGAATAATGTTTTTTTTAAATTTTCTCTTTTATTTATTGGTTTCTTATGAAGTACCAGTAATAACTACCCCCAACAAAAGTACAAATTTCCTGTAAGTTTTATAGGAAGAAAGAACCTCTGCACCTTCAAAAAATTATTTAAATTTCTTTTTATACATAATTGAGAATATCAGGAACATTTTAAAACAAATTGCATAGGAAATCGAGTGAAAATGATGTCAAAACAATTAAAAATGTGAAGCATAACCGAAAGTTGAAGTACGAAAAAGAAATCTTGAAACTTCGATTTCCTCAGTCTGTGAATTTTTTACACTTTTCCACATGATTAAGAAAAAGTAATAAATGGAAATCTATTAAATTTTGCATATATGTTGCATATACAGGTTTGTATTCTTTGAACCTCAGTTTTTCATGAAATGACCAAAAGACTTTAATGTATTGCATGATCAATTAAAAGCACATATAAGTACTTTGAAAATTGTATGAAATTTCATTTTTTAAGAGAATTGAACTAGCAGATAAAGGACAAGAGCCATAAGAGATTTTTTTTCAGATTTGAAGCCTTGGTTTTTAAGAACACAAAACGCGAACGTCAACGTATTCGGCGTCGAGATTTTCAATTTGCGCATGCGTCACGACGCTCTGTTCTGCGGTTTCAACGCCAGCGCTGATATCAAGAAGACTCTGATTGGAGCGTCGCGGCGTCGAAAACGTTGACGTTGCTTCTTGTGTTCTTAAAAACCATAGCTTGAGAACCTACAAGTTCCTATTTTATTATGTAAAGGATGCGAAAAAATAAATGATGCTATACGTAAAAAATGATGCGAATTAATTCGAAAAGATGAATATGTTTGCAGAGCTGCCAACATCCTAATTAATTCAAACTACAAGCAATGAAAAAAAAAAAAAAAAATGAATTTCATTTAATATACGATTTATTTAGGTCTGCAGGTAAAGCACGTTTTTATTCACACAAAAAAGACATAAAACAATTAAGACATACTTTTTTTTAAAAATCTTTTCAATTTGTATTAAATTCATATATAAAAATAAATTAATTAACGCTACATATTAATGTATATATATATATATATATATATATATTATAATTTTTATATTACTAAACTTTTCTACAATAATCGATTATGAATTTTAAAACATTTCTGTTTCTGGAAACCCTGTATATATGTGTTTGTCTGTCTATATGAATGTGTGTACGCATATATGTATACAACATGTACAGCGAAATTTTTTTATTCAGAAACTTTTCAACATATTCAAATTGTTTTCTCTCTACACTTAGAAAATAAAATAAATTTGTTATTTATGTTTCAAAAAGTTATTTTTAAACAGTTAAAAATCAAAAACTAATTATGAAACTTCAAGCAGCGGAACGATTATTTCAAAATTGAAATATTTCCACTCGAATGAAATATAGCTGAGATTCAGAAATGATATTTTAAGTACTTGGTCAAGTTATGCATATCAAAATAAATTGACTTAAAGCTCACTAAAAATGACTAAATCTGTCAATTTTCAACTTAATGGCCTTTTGATAAATGTTTCTTTTCAAATGGATTATCGATAAAGTATTTTTATCGTGTTAGAATTATCGATATTTTCATACTGTTCAAAATAAGTATTTTTTGTAGTGCAGATTATTCAGTAGTGGTTAAAGAGTTATAAAATGTTATTATTGAGTTTCTTAAAAAGAAAATTTTAACATAACTCAGAATATTTAACGATACTGAATTAATTTTACGTGATAAAGAATTTTTACGTAATATTTAAGAAGCATACTTACCAACCCTCTCATTAATAACCGTACAATTGTTAACGCCCCTAAAAAAAAAACGCCCCTTTTCTGACACCACTATATTTTTACAGCAATTCTTTCCAAATGTTGTTACGATTAAATAAGACTATAATTACTGTAAAAAATTATTGGTGTGAAAAAAAGGTGGGTACTAAAAATTGTACGGTGCATAATGAGATGGTTGGCAAGTATGAAGATGAGTTTACTTAGCATTGTAATATTTAAAAATAGCTCAGTACATTCTTGCCAACATACTAATTGATATTCCGTTATTGTCAGCCCCACAAAGGGGTTAGAGAGAGGCAGCAGCATAGTTCCGAATTTAATCTTTATTAAGTTTGGAGAATATTAATTTTTAAATTTAGTGTTCTGAAAAAAAGGGCGGGACTAACAACACTACGGAATATTAATTAGGATGCTGGCAGGTATGTTAGTATTGTAATATTTATAAATAACTTAGTATTGTTCATAATTTAGAATATAAATTTAACATTATGCAATACAGTAATAAATACAAGCTTTGTAAGCAGATATCACAACTAAACAAAAAAAAAAAAAAAAAAAAAAAAAAAAAAAAATGAAAAAAAAAAAAAAACTCTCAACAATTGCTTCGGGTTGAAACATTTCAACAAAGTTTTTCAACGGAAGAAAGAAAAAAAAAAAAAAAAAAAAAAAACAGGGTCGTGTTTAACATGAAGAATATTCGATGTAGATGACAAGATGAAATAAATGAAGAAGAATTTTTAATAAATTCTGTTGTGATAGGAATTATATAAATAAAAAGGGTAGTCATGTTGCTCTTGTGTTTATTTTTATTTTCTTCAATAAACATAAAAATATTTTCTTCTTTAGACATATTGGACTCGAGAAAATTTTCGACCTTCGGATTTCGATATATTTACACGTTTTAAGGTGTCCTGAACATTATTTGACCATGTTTAGAAAATCTCAATCTGTCTATTTACGCATATATCTGTCTATTTATACTCGATAACTAATGTACAAAATTTGCAAAAAGTTATATTTAATTGTACTTTGACATAAAATGGTGCCTACTAACTTTTGCTGCATATCGTTTGACAAGGGGGTTTTCGTCCCGTTTTGTCAAAAATTTTAACCATTTGAGAGGCGGTAGTATACATTATATACCACCAATTTTATTTCTAACTGCAAAAATTCGCTCCGGATTTTAAATATACATATATATAGTTTTGAATAGAAAGTAATAAATAGGTGTAAAAAATAAGATAAGTGGGCGTGGTTAACAAAAATATTAATAAATACAAAAACAACGAATTAAAGTATAAAAAAAATATTTGTAAAAATAACACTTCATGTGAAAAACACCCTGCCGTTTCCTCTGAAGTGGGTGGGAGCAGTAGAACAGACAATTATTAAGAAAATTAAAAAGACCTACTAGGTTTCGGAAACATGTCTAAACCAGAATACTCCCAAAAAACGATTAACAACGAAATTCTAAAACAAAATTAACTTAACACACTGAGCGCCATGTCAGCCATTCCAGATTCTAGAAATTTTGTCATATAACTCTAAAAGTACTGAAGGAATCATCTTGAAACTTAGTGTGCAGGACATGTTATACTTCAAATATTTCAGTGAAGGTTTTACCCCGAAAGTAAAAGTAGTACCAATAAAAAATTAACACGTTGAGCGCCATATCAGCCATCGGTGGCTGACAGTGTCAAATATGATATAAAGCTACGTCAACCATCGGTGGTCGACAGTGTAAAATAGGATATAAAACTAAAAATATTACATTGCTTTAAGTAATTATTGAAAATTTATTGAAAATTTGTTTAATTTTTATTTAGTACAGGAGAAATCATTATGGAATTTTAATGGATTTTAAGAATTCGCGTGGCCCTCAACGTGTTAATAGTGAAATAGATATAACTCTAGCAAATGTGCTTGATAAAAGTAACTCAATTAAAATAATAAACAAAAAATATATTGCAAATATGTAATATACCGATGAAAGTATATGCACACAC
Organism: Salticus scenicus; assembly: GCA_963930645.1. Classification (NCBI taxonomy): domain Eukaryota; kingdom Metazoa; phylum Arthropoda; class Arachnida; order Araneae; family Salticidae; genus Salticus; species Salticus scenicus. The sequence continues at coordinate 190,851,053 of OZ005658.1, read as the reverse complement.
ATACATATATATATATATATATGTGTGTGTATATACTTTTATAACTTATAAGGAGAAAAAAAGAAAAAAAAAAAAACTCCATTTCTTTCTTTCTTTTTTTTAACGTTGTTCGTGATTTCCGGTAGATTTTAATTTTCAATGACGATTATTCTGTACTGATACGTATAAAGGATTTAAGTCCAAAAATGTCGATTATGAATTAAGTACATAGTGAGACTCAGAAATAAATCTCAATCAATTGGTATAAAAGATTTAAGTCTATGTCGTTTAGGGCGTGTTCAGTATAGCGCCCGATCCAGGACCGGTCGAAAGATTCCGAGCCAAAGCGTTCAGTGGTGTCGACCGATCCAGAGTCACATCGTTCAATGGAATGGACCGATCTCGACCGGTCGTGGATCAGAAAGCCCAGAAAAATTTCTTGATCCATTGGGTCACGTGATGGATCAAATGCACAATAGAATGAAAATCAGGCTCTGACTGACATTACGCAGTAAAAACCTGAACAATGAACATCTGTTTTTGACAATGATTGTTTATTTGTTTAATTAGCTGAGGATTAATACAGATGTACCTATTTATAAGCATTGTTTGTGCTGTAGAAAATAAGGTAAGTAATTCCATAAAATGCTAAACTATATTATATTTATTTATTTATTGTGTAAAAAAGATTTTTTACGTAATGACGATTTTCGATACGTAATTTCTTTAATTGATGAACGTAACATTTAAACATAAAATTAAAACAAAAATTTACACAATTTTAATTGAAACAATTTTTTTTTTTTTTTTTTTTTTTATTCGGACGCTATCATATTTTGTTAATTTAATATATAAAAATAAGCTGGGAAAAAATAATTATTTATTTTATTTATTTATTTATTTATTTATTTTTTTTTTTCAGACAAAGCTTTTCATTCATGCGATTGTTTTTTGTTTACAAATAGAAAAGTTTGTAAACGATTGTATTTTTTACCTTTAAAACAATAAGTTAACTACAAGTAAATAAATTAAAATCCTTCCACATATTTTTAATTTTGGTAAAAATAAGTTTAAGATGTCAATTATTAAATTTAAAAACAAAACAGATTGTAAAAAAAAGTAGCTATAAAATTATGCAGTGTTTACATTGCTAGTTTATTTTAATATTCAGTCGGTAATAAGAGAAAAAGCTCTTTATATTGATTCATAAATCGAAGAAGAAAGTAAGATTATTTTTTATATAAATCCATTATATTAACTAAACAGCATATTTTATATAATTTATTTATTTTTCAAAACGTTTTTGTTGTGCATTTCTGTTCATAATAAAATTCGAAGAGAAAGAAAGGTGTTTTCTTATATCAAGAAGTGCTCATTTAAGATAAATCCACTCTGCTCCTTTAAAAATAAATGTAAAGTAACATTTTTAACATTTTCATGATTAAAATTTATACGTGAATTTAGAAAAATCATAACCAAAGTAATGTATATTAGTAATTTATCAGCACAATCAATTAAAAGCTTCTTATTTTTTGTTAGCAGAATACAGAATTCTACATTAATAAGAAAGAAGTAAAATAGTTATTACATAAAAGATCTTTCTTTTCTTTTTTTCAAAGAAAAAACCTAATATAGTTTAGCTTTTTATGGAATTACTTATTAAAAGTCCAGACAAAATAAACAACAGATATACAATAAATAACTTGCTAATACAGGTCAAATTGGATAGATGGCGCTGCTCCAATTACGTCAGAATTGTTCCATATCGTTCAGTAGACGCCTGGCCCGGTCGCACTGATCCATCTCGGGCGCTCTACTGAACATGCTCTTAGTCTTTGAGAAAATTAATTGGTACAAAAAGGTTCAAGTGAAAAAATTACTTTTCATGTATGGTATAAAATATTTAATTCAATTTTTCCCCATTATTAAATGAAGGTTGACAACCACTGAATGGTGTAAATGGTATAAGTCAAGGAAATACCTTTTTCCTAATCAATTCTTCTGCTTTGTTTTTAGTTAGTTTAACTTTATTTTTCGTCTCCTGAAAAATCAAGAAAATGCACTTGAATCCTTTATACTTATCAATACAGAATTAACACTGCTGTGCAGTTTGTTAATATAGCAGCATAGAAAAAAATTTCTTATAAATGCATACAAACAGGATTATTTTTAACCAATCAACCAGGAAGTTTGAAAATATGCCATATTTTATAAATTAGAAAGGACGTTCTCCTTTTAAAAACAAAACTACTCATTTTGAAATAAGTATATCCGTTTACTACTCATTCTTGAGCACTTTACTTTTAACAGTGTTCAGCATATAAATACATAAAGAAAAGCTGTCTATCAAGCAGTGTTGCCAGATTGGGGATTTTTTTATTCAATATCAAACACTAAATTTTAATTGTAACGGTTAGGTAATAATTTCGAAAATTATTCGTCTATTATATCTATCAAACATCACTTTAAAAAATTATTCGTGAAAGTTGAATAAAAAAAGCCCCAATCCGACAACACTGCTACATACTTGGAAACCATCTCATTATGAGCCGTACAATTCTTAGTACCCGCGTTTTTTTTCCACACCAGTCAGTTTTTAGATTAATTTTAGTCTTATTTAATCGTAACAATATTTAGAGAGAATTAATCTAAAAATAAAGTGGTGTGAAAAAAAAGGCGTTTTTATCAAGGGGCGTTAACAATTGTACGGTTTTATTGATATGGTTCGCAAGTATGCTCCTATATACTTGCCAACCATCTCATTAATAACCGTACAATTGTTAACGCCCCCTGAAAAAACGCCCTTTTTCTCAAACCATTATATTTTTAGAGTTATTCTCTCCAAATGTTGTTACGATTAAATAAGACTAAAATTACTCTAGAAAATTATTGGTGTGAAAAAAAAGACGGGTTCCAAAAATTGTATGGTTCATAATGAGATGGTTGGCAAGTATGCTGCGATCACGATAAGTTGAAGGAATTCATGCATTTATTTCGAGCAACTGACATTACACAGGGTGGCCAGCGTAAAAAAGTTTTCGTTAACCCGTTAGTAGTCGCTAGTTGGTCGATTTGCCACCCATCCTTTCAGTGTTTCGAGATTTTTATTCAACAGCCATCAAAAATTCTTAGAAGTGTTATTTGATATGGATAAAAGGCGAATAAAGTCGAAGAAACGTCGATTATATATATTATATATCACTTCTTAAAATTATTGGTGGCAGTTGAATAAAAAAATTCAAAATCTGTATTAGGTGGAGATGTTTAAAGCGATTACTAACGGGTTAAAAAAGCGAAACAAAAAACGGGGGAGGGGAATCGTGAGAGTGAGTTGTAATTGTTTTGCTCTAATCACTTTGTATTACACGGAGCCTTTTTTATGCTGGCCACCCTCTAAAACTGACAAAATATATATTCAGGGGCCCACTTTTTTTCTATACCACTACTTTTATAAATCAATTTCCGTGTTATTCAATCTAGGACAATGTGTGTTCACTCAACCGGTCACAGAAAAAAATATGCAATTTATTTGTAAAGTTGCAAGGTTACCTAATAAATTAAGATAAATCACGAATCTACCCTAACAGCACAAAATGTTCCAGAAACGTAACAATCATATTACATTGAAACATTATAAACGTTTCCGAAACGTTTAAAAATGTTCAGATTGCTTTCCGATTAGTTTCAAAAACGTAGAAATGTCCGCGATCTTAACAAAAAGTCAGATACATTATAGAAAGGTTACAATCACTTAACAGATAGAAAATCAAAAAGGGCGAATGTTTCAGAAAGGTATCAGAGAACATACTAAAACGTAACAAATTTAATAAGGAAGCATCAATAAACTGGCGTTGTAAAATTATTACTTACAAACTTTGAATAAAACACCATAAAATGCAATAAACTCGCAACAATTGTTTCGGGTCGAAAAAACACACGACCCTTCATCAGGCGAATAAAGTAAGCACGAGTGCTGCAGTCAAAGCGGCAACGCGGCAACGAAAGAGAGTTTGAGAGTTGGGTAATCTTGCTCGATTTCTTTCAAACTCTCTTTCTCATCTAACGACTACTAATCTTTATACTGTTAAAAACTCGTATGATTTTGTGGACAAAATTAAATGCATCTCTCCGTCTAACTATACTATGATTTCTTTAGATGTAAAATCACTTTTTACAAATGTTCCGGTTCAAGGTGCTCTGGTTTGTTTAGAGAGAAGACTACGTGAATTCCATTATTCTTCTATTGAAATTGAGGAACTTGTAAATTTAGTTCATTTGTGTATCAGGCAAACTGCCTTCATTTTTAATGGTACTTATTATTCCCAAAATGATGGTATGGCCATGGGTAGTCCTCTCTCTCCTTTACTTTGCGACATTTATATGCACTATTTTGAAGAAAAACTCTTCGGTGTATATAAATTTCCTCACTGGTTTAGGTATGTGGATGACACTTTCGTTCTTGTCTCCCCTGATGTAGATTTGTCCAATTTGCTTTCTTTGGTCAATTCGATTGACCCATGCATTCAATTCACTTTTGAGGTTGAACAGGATTGCTCTTTGCCTTTCCTTGACGTTCTTGTGAATAAAGAAAAGGATTGTTTCTCAACTACTGTTTTTAGAAAACCATTCTCAGTCTCCTTGCCTCCGCATGCTCTCTCTAACCACGCCCCTCAACAAAAAATATCTGCTTTTTACACTTATGTTTATCGGGCCTTACACATTTGTTCTGATCCGTCTAATCTTTCGAAAGAAATTAATTATTTAAAATCTCTTGCTCTCTCTCGTGGCTATAACCCATCTATCATCGATAAAGCTCTACATAAATTTAAGAATCCTAAACGTTCTGCTCCCAAATTAAACGATCGCAGTCTCATCCCAGTTGTTTTACCTTTTTATTCTTCACTTTCTTTTAAAATCTCTAAAATTCTTTCACCGTTTGGTTTCAAAGTTATTTACAAACCCGTCAATAAAATTAAATTATCTTCTCTTAAGGATCCCATTCCCACCGAAAACCGATCTGGAATTTATTTAATTCCGTGTTCGTCCTGCAACTTAAGTTATATTGGTCAAACTAGGAGGCGTTTGAAATACAGAATAAATGAGCACCGTCGGAATGTTCGTAATGAAGAGATTACCAAATCTTCTGTTGCTTCCCACTGCTGGTCTCAAGGTCATCGTTTTGATTTTTCCAAAACTAACATAATCTCATCTCCTGTCTGTTCCTCCCATTTGGATATTCATGAAGCATTTTACATATTTAAAAATTCGAAAAATCTTGTTAATGATATTTCTTCCACTCCTTTCTTCTCTGATGCTTGGAAATTACTCACGTAACTTAGATTTTCGTTTAATTTTTGTTATCCTTATATTTAATCTCACTCATTTATTTATTTTCTTGTTTCTTGTACAATTCTACTCACACCAGTAGCTCTATTTATTTTCTACTTTATAAAGTTTTTCTTTTCATTTCAAACGATTTTGTGCGTTGCCGCTTTGACTGCAGCACTCGTGCTTACTTTATTCGCCTGATGAAGGGTCGTGTGTTTTTTCGACCCGAAACAATTGTTGCGAGTTTATTGCATTTTATGGTGTTTTATTCAAAGTTTGTAAGTAATAATACTAAAACGTGTTACGTTTTTGAAAGATTGTAAGCTTTCTGCAACATAACTGAAACATCCTGTGCTGTATGGGTAATTAGTATTCAAACTCAACAACGCGCCATTACTAGAAAGAAATGGCGCGAAGAATGAAAAAAATGATGAGCCGCAAAAAATTATGAGATATTGTGTTCATCATTCATGATCCTTTAGGCAAAAAAAAAAAAAAATGGATGAATTTAGGAGTAATGTGTAGAAGTTTTGCCTTGCAACTGGTAGAGGGCCACTTTCTAAGCATATTGCCAGCTATCCAAAGAAATGTCAATTCTTAATTTATAAGCGCTTTGATTTAAGATAACTACTGCAAAGGGTTCCTAGGTTTTTCTGGTAAAAAAAAAAAAAAAAAAAAAAAAAAAAGGTGCTATTCAGAAAAGAGATCACTTCATTCCCTATATATTTCTTTACAGCCTTATACATCAGTAGGATGAAATATATTGTGAATTTTTTTTAGTAAATAATAGAATAAAAAAGAAAGAAATCTTCATGATGTGCTTTGAAATCTGTTTGCGAAATTCTCTTGGAAATTAAAATAGGTATTTGGGGTAAACACATTAAAATCCACGAAAATACTCAGTATTTTTTCAAACACTGTTTTTCTTTAATAATCACCGATGTATTTTCCTTACTCTTTTTCTTTATTATTTTAAACAATTTATTAAACTGCAAACTAATACAAAAGTGTGAAGTTTTTTAAAGACACTCTTTTCTTTAAAAAATTAAACTGTATTTTCACCATTTAAAATAACTTTTGACACCATGCAAAATTGTAATTGCATTTGTGACACTAAACATAACCTCGTTTCACAAACTTTTAAAATATGTTTATTGAATTTCAGACGCAGTATGAGCAGCGTATGAAATGGAATTTCATTTAATAAACGTTTCTGTGTGCGAAAACATTTAGACGCTAAATTTCGGAAAGATTACAAATGGGTTAAGTTAATATGACAGCGGGGCGGGGAGTTGTTACTGGAAATGCCTGGCGAGATTTCATTATATGGAACGAGCATATCAAAACAATATTAAGAGTAGAAATGTAAATTAATATTAAAGTCTTTACAGGAAAAGGCAGCAAAATTTCTTTGCCCATTAAGGATGTGATTAGAAATTATTTCGTATGGTTATATTCTTATATTATGACAATTTTAAATTAAACATTTAATCTTTGGAATATAAGAATAGATTAAAATTTAAATTATCAATTTATATGTATATAAGTGAATAATCAAAAGTAATGGTAACTGGAATTTTGAGAACTAAATGATGCAATTTAACGAATATGCTATCGACATGTTGTTTTTTTTTTTAACTATATGTAATCAGTAATAATAATAATAATATATATATACTTATTTTTAAATAGAACAATTAAATTAAACAATATATTATCTATTAGTGTTGCTTTAGATTATGCATTTAATTTAATTTTTTCGGAGTATTTTCTTATTTGAACAATAAACCGCTCTTTTTGGCGTTTCTCTAGAACATCACATTACCATACTTGATGAAACGTACAATTTTTAGTACCCGCCTTTTTTTTTCACACCAGTCATTTTTTGAAGTAATTTTATTCATATTTAATCGTAACATCATTTGGAAAGAATTACTCTAAAAATAAAGTGGTGTGAAAAAAGGGGAGTTTTTTCAAGGGGCGTTAACAAGTGTACGGTTATTAATGAGATGGTTGGCAAGTATGCATTACTCAGCAAAATGATATACGTATGCGTGATTATATTAATTAATCCTTTGCCGGTCCTATTTAACCCATTTTATCCCATTGTCCTATTTAAACAGCTGAGAAATAGCATATAGAAATCAGAATTTGCTTGGTGCGAATATTTTGTCAACTGGAATATATAATGGTATATATAAGCTTCTGCTAGCGTGTTATGTATCTCACCTCCTCTCCTCCTCCATCTAGAATCTTTGTTTAATCATTGCATTTGGGGGCGTGGTTTATCTTCTCTTTGCGGTTGAAAATTCTTTCTGGAGAACTATCATGTAGATAAGAAAGTGTTATACAGATAAAGCAAAACTTTATACTCGGAAAGCGCTTTTCACTATTGAAGAGAACACTAAAAGATATAAGTGCAAATTTCATCCTCTTTATTTCAATGGGATAAGATTTGTTATACAGAATATATATATTTAAAATTTTGTTGTATTTAGTTTATTTAAGTTTAATTAATCTTAAAAAATATATTTTTTTCTCAAATTTGAGCAAAATAAATAAATTGGGATAAAATGGGTTAATTACACTCCTTTTGTCAGTAATCCCAATTTTAGGGACTTTTTTTAATTTAATATCCACCACTAAATTTCCACAATAGCGGTTGCCCAATCACTTCGAGTGTTGTTCGTCCATCATGTATATCAAATATCACTCTTTAAAATTATTACTGATAGTTGAATAAAAATTTCCCTAAATTTAGGGACATGCTTTTGAGCGTTACGGCTGCCAAAGGGTTAAATTTTATCCTCTGTAATCGATTCGATATGTGTCATTGACGTATACATATGTTAACGGCACATAAAAAGTTGAACACGAATACGCAAAATATATTTTTATTTAAAATAATATTTTATATGAACGCCTACAGGCAAGTTTTGTTTCTCTTATAAAACGTATATTTTCCTAAGAAGTAAATGCAACAAAATAAGGTATGCTCTACGTTTATTATGAGACATAAAAAAAAAAAAAAAAGCTTGTATTCCAAAATGTAGGGAAAAGTGGGGATGGATGGGACATTTTTCATGTTTTTACTGTTAACGTTCACCATATGTAATTCAGAATTTTGTAACATTGCTCATAAGTACACTTCAGTAGTTAGTAACATATAAACATGCTAACTTTAATAAAAAGTTATCATTTTTAATTAATAATGTATATCTTTATATATATATTTCTTTTGTGCGTGTGTACGTCACTGAACTCCTCCTAAACGGCTGGGCCGAGTTTAATGAAATTTTTTGTGTGTCTTCAGGTGGAATCGAGAATGGTTTAGATTTACAATTCAGTCCAATTTAAATTGTTTATTTTATTAATTATCATTTATAAATTGTTGTTGATTTTGGAATGTTTCACATTGGATCCGGCAGGCTGCGATCGTAGTATCGAATATTCAATAATACGCAAGCGAAGTGATGACGTCACTAGCCGTCCGTGGATGCAAGAAAAATATTTCCTATGTTAATCGCCCATTGGATTTTTTGTAAAAAATTACTAAAAATGGAGGAAAATTATTTCCCGATTTTAATCCCCATATTTGGTTATAGTTATATATAAGTTATGTATTAGTTATCCTCGATTTTCCTCGATTTTTAATAATTGTTTATAAAAAATCCAATGGGAGATTAACATAGGAAATCTTTTTCTTGCATCCACTGACGGTCAGTGACGTCACACTTCGCTTGCGTATATTCTATTGTAATTCCAGTTTGTCCCGACACTTGGTGCTGCGATCAAATTCAGGAAAATATTTTGTAACTTCGTGTTATTATTGTTATACAAAAAATTGCGTCCTAATTGAAATATTACATCAAGATGTAAGTAGTGTTTGAAGAATTTTGAAGTGTGCATAAAAAACTATACATTTTGCAAATTTAGTGCGGAATTGGAGTGAGTATTTTATATAATTTTCTATCAAATTTACACGCGCGTTGATTAACAACCACCCTAACCTACAAATTTATTTGTGTAGCTAATTTATTATATTTTATTTATTTATTTTTTGAATGGAACACCTTTAGTATCGGATCCCTTTGGCAAAATTTTAAATTTAGCACCGAAGTAGCTCGGACGCTTCTCGCCAAGATCTTTAGTTCCACAATTGAGATAGCCATTTCAATTCATCGCAAAAATGGCTTAAAATATTTAAAGTCACCAAAGGGGTCCCATAGTTTTGTGCGTGTGTATGTCACTGATATTTTATTTATTTATTTTTTGTATGGAAAATTTGGCACCGAGGTAGCTCGGACGCTTCTCGCCAAGATCTTTAGTTCCACAATTGAGATAGCCATTTCAATTCATCGCAAAAATGGCTTAAAATATTTAAAGTCACCAAAAGGGTCCCATACTTTTGTGCGTGTGTATGTCACTGATATTTTATTTATTTATTTATTGTATGGAACACCTTTAGTATCGGAGCCTTTTTGCAAAATTTTAAATTTGGCACCGAAGTAGCTCGGACGCTTCTCGCCAATATCTTTAGTTCCACAATTGAGATAGCCATTTCAATTCATCGCAAAAATGGCGGTCCAGATTGTTACAGCTTATTCAAAAAAGACGGAATTTTCATGTGAAATTCGTTGCTATCAGAGATTCTCTCATAAATTGAAATATTTGCCGTATGAAATAAAATTTTGTGCTGTTTGACATTCAGCGGAGGTTTTAAATAACAAGTAGCAAGTAGAAAGTAGCAAGTAGCAAGTAGCAAGAAGCAAGTAGCGAAAATTTCGGTAATTATGTCTTTTACGTTATAATCGGAATTCACAGTCACCGTTCACAGCGCTCCATACCTGTTTCACTTATATACCACATCCTTACACACTTACAATAAGTTAGTTATTTTTTTCTAGCAAAATATTCTCTAGAAATAATTTATATGACAAAACAACGTTTGTCGGGTCAGCTAATATATATATATATATATATATATATATATATATATATATACTTACATGCATGTGCATTGTCCGGGGATGAATCGGACAGGACTGGAGCTAACAAAGAAAAGAAAACAAAATGGAAGGTAAATATATTTTAAAAGTTAAATTGGTTTATGTGATTCTATTACATACTATGAATTTACTGAAATTAACATAAACTGATATAGTGACTCAAATTAACATCAAAAGGTAAAAGTCCTTTGGTTCGCACAGTTCCTAGTTTTATGGTAATTTAATCTAATAAGATTTAATCTAAAAATAAATAAATAAAAAGACACTAGAAAGAGATAAATCATTATAATAGAGTACAAATTATCCAGATAAATTTTTGTTTCCGACTGATCGGGAAAAATCAGCATTCTATTCTGAAATACATTAATAATCACCAAGATTTATTTAATTAGCTTGATTGAAATTGTGATTTTAATCGAATTATTATTAGTTTATTCATTTATTTATTTATTTATTGATATTATTGATTTAAGTTGCATTGAATATTCTAACTTTTAATTTTTTTAATCATAATTATTATAAACAAAAATCGGAACAATTAATTTCAATCTATTTTTCTCTAAATCGATGCTATTTTTATAATTCCGTGTTATAACTACTGAACTACAGGTTATAAAAATATTTAAAATCTATTTAAGATTTGTTTTAATATAATTCTTGTGTACAATTTAAATTAGCACATAGTGGGGAATGTCCCATTCATCCCCAAAACCACATGATCATATAAAACAGGAAATGGGCTTAATGAACAATTGTCAATATTCTTCTTGAATATCATAAACACAATAAAAGATTATGCCTTTTCACTATATAAGAGTTACATTAACTTTAAGCAAATAGTTAATGTCTTAACTACTACCTAATTGAATCAGTAAAAACTTACTTTGGCAGCTGAAAAAGACACTTTAATTTTTTTCTGCCCTTCTATGTATAGCACAATTCTGAAACTACACTTGATGAATGACCTCACTACTGCCATATATCAGAAAAATGCCAAGTTTTCAATGCTTTCAAAACATAAAAATTTAGCTGTTGTCCCATTCATCCTGCGTCCCATTCAACGCCACTCTCCCCTACTAAAATCCAAGTCAGCGGATGGGGATAATATACATATATGTAAAACTCCAGCTCAATTAGAAGTCAAGAAGTGGGCTAAAATTCAAAAATAAATTTTTAATTGAAATTGAAGTCCAGGCCCTCAATCCCAACCCCAACATAAGTCCGATAATACAGTTGAAGCATGTATTATCGTCAGAATTATACATGTATTCAAAATTTCAGCTCAATTGGACGATAAGAAGTGGGTGAAAATCCGAAAACAAATTTTGAACTGAAGTTGGCGGCTAGGTCTCCCAGACGTTCATCCCCAAGTCCTTTACTAATTAAGCATGTATTTTCATTGGAGTTATACATGTATGCAAAATGTCAGCTAAATCGGATAACTTTCCTTTAACAAGTCCGGATAACAAGTCTTTTACTACAAGCACTTTATCGGAAACAAGTCATTTACTAATTGAGCATGTATTTTCATTAGAGTTATACATATATGCAAAATGTCAACTAAATCGGATAACAGTCATTTAACAAGTCCGGATAACAAGTCCTTTACTATAGGTGCTTTATCCGATAACAAGTCCTTTAATTGATCATGTATTTTCATTGGAGTTATACATATATGCAAAATGTCAACTAAATCGGATAACAGCAATTTGGGAAAAGTTCAATTCTTTGACTTCAGATACATGCATAAACAAACACACTACGTTAAATAATAGTGTGTATAAATAAATAAATAATGGTAGAAAAGTACTTATAGAAGTTAAAAATTATCATTGTTTTATGAATCAGATTCTTCAACAAATCTAATTGGTACAACAATGATTCAACTATCAAATTATTCTTGTAATATAACCGATAATTGAAATCTTGATGAACCATTATTTCATTACTCATTGTTGCTGTATAAAAATAGAAAGTAAATATTTGAAGTAAAATATTCTTGTTATTATAAATAACAAGGGAAAATATGTAAAAAAAAAATATATTCTTGTTTTTACAGGCGCACAAAGGAAAATTCTTTATCGTCATGGCTTATGGGATCAATTTCTTTTCTTTCTTTCTTTTTCTTTTTTTTTTTTTACAATACACAACGAAGAATTTTTTATCACTATGATGGCTTATGGGCTCTCGTTAAAGTGCGATATCGTTTAAGTGCATCATCCGATTGAGCTAAAAATTATATCATTTTTTATAAATCACGTCGCACGAACTGTATATATTTTAGGGAGTCTAGCATTTATAGATTTTTACAGGGACACAACGAAAATTTGCTTATCATTATGATCTGTGGGCTCAAATTATTTGAAGGGCAATAGTGTTAATTTAAAAAACATACTATGTACAGAAAAATACTCAGATACCCTATAATAGTTCACTCTTTTGTTTGCTTAACGATTTCTCTTACTTTAATTTATTTATACAACCGTTAATTACTTAACGTTCGGAAAGTAGAGTGGAGTCACTCAATTATTTACTTCCATGACCCGACTATCGTAGGTAATGAAAGTATTGTATTCGGTCAAAAATTCGATATCGAGATTTCACCTGATTTAAATGTTTTAAAGTCTCCCGAGTCCAAAAAAGTGGTTAGTATGTGTGTGTGTGTGTGTATGTACGTATGTGGGGAATCTTCTAGCTATTATATCTCGGAAACTAATAAAGATAGAACTACGAAACTTTAGAATGAAACAGGCCTGGTGTACAGATAAATTTTTCAAATTTTGGTGAAAATTGAAAAACCGGAAGTTGGATATCTGACACCGGAAGTGGGGTCATAAGTTAGAATGACTATATTTTTTTCATTGAATTTGGGGACAAAGATGGCAGTGTCCTCGAATTTCGAGGACAAAAAAATAAAAAAATAATTAAACTACCTTAAATTGTAACATTTTAGTAATTTTTATGTATAAAGCACCTAAAAGAACTTATTTCAGCTTATTTATTATACATATAATAAATTACTATAATAAAACATTAATAACTTTATAACCGGCGTCCCCAAATGTGTTGTAATTTTTTGGGGACGAAGGTAGTTTTATCCTCGAGATTCGGGGACTGTCCTCGAGATTCGAGGACATATGGTCAGCCTATCATAAGTGCATATCTCACAAACGACTCAAACGATATTCATCAAAATTGCTGTATAAACACTCTTTTAGATATCCTTTCGAATGATATAGTTGGTTAGTTCAGGAAAATTGAGAGGCGTCCTGTACAAATAGTTGAATTTCAGGTCATGCAAGTGCGTTCCTTACAAAGCGGCTGTATGAATTTTTTTCAAACTTGCCATATAAACCATCTTTTAAATATCATTTTGCATGTAATTGTTGTTTTCTGGTCAACAATTAATTTTACCAAGCTTTGGTAAAATTCGATATCTGAAAAACGGCTCTAATGATTTTCTTGAAAATTGTTGCATAAACCCATTTTAGATATCCTTTCTCATGCTTTACTTGTTTATCACAGAAAATTAATAGTCATCCTGATCAGATAGATCAGTTTTAGATCTCGAAAATTGGTGTTTCAAATAAATAAATAAATAAATAAACTGTACCAATTTTCTTTTCATTTCTTTTCTTAAAAATAAAATAAAATAAATAAATAAATAAAGTCGTGTAAACTCTGTTTTATTTTTTTTAAACGTGTAATTAACTCTCTCTTACCGGAAACGTTTTATATTTCATTAGGTCAATTCTATGTCTTTAGAGTGCATATAATACATGTAATTGTGGGTAATGGAAGTCGTGTGGTTGTTTAACACCAGATTTTTTAAATACGATAAATAAAATTTTTATTCAAAATTTTGAACATACAAAAGGAAACACTTAAAACAACATTATAAAATTTTCATTAAAAATTTTGGAAAAATCAGCCTTCGGGTTTTAGTTTCCAGAGACATTTCAGAAAAGCGTGGGGCACGATTTTTCAAAATCTAATACATACTTGCCAACCATCTCATTATGAACCGTACAATTTTTAGTACCCGCCTTTTTTTTCACACCAATAATTTTTTAGAGTAATTTTAGTCTTATTTAATCGCAATAACATTTCGAGAGAATAACTCTAAAAATATAGTGGTGTGAGAAAAGGGGCGTTTTTTTCAGGGCGCGTTAACAATTGTACGATTATTAATGAGATGGTTGGCAAGTATGCTAATGCATCGGTCTTATTAAAATTTTGTACAATTCTTCAAAATATAACTGGCTAGTGTTTGAATGAAGCAATTCTCATCTTTTTGATAACAACTAATTTACAAGGCTATACGGGGAGTAAAATATACCGAAAATGATACTGTTTGTGCAAACAACTCTTCAATAAATTCAAATTTCAATTTAAAAAAAAAATCCTTCGTTCAAGCTCTAGTCAATTCTAATTTGAAGAAGTGTGTAAAATTTTAATAAGATCCGTGCATTAGTTTCTGAAAAATCATGTCCACCGTTTTTTAAGTCTCTGGAATCCAGGATCCACCAGTTGAATTTTCTAAATTTTCTAATGAAAACTTTATGAAATATTGTTTAAATTTTGTATAACTTTTTACTTGCTCGAATTTTTGAATAGAAAATTGATCTATTATATTTTAAAAAATGGAGAAAATACTTTTTTTTCTTTCGAAATGTATCTGTCACTATGAAAATGATATCAACCTAAAACTCAAAGATTACAATATAAGCCGTGCAACATATTCATAAAAGAAGTCTTCGTGCAGCAGCGTAATCTGCCTTACAAGGAAACATTCAAAAGGTGTCGTTTTCCAAAAATATTGAAAAAAATATATGTGATTCTACTCTTTATAAAACACCTGAAAGTGAAAAAATTATCCTCTGAAATGAATTACAGAGACCACAAAAAATTATCAAAATTAAGCATTTTTGGCGATTTAGCTCTGTTAGGCGATATGTTCGTTAGCACTGAGATTGCCGTGTAGGAACAGAACCGTGTTTTGCTTCTCCGCCAAGTACTCAAAATCAATCGCCTAACAGTGTAAAATCGCAAAATATGCTTAATTTTGATAATTTTTTGTAGTCGCTGTAATTCATTTCAGGCGATAATTTTTTCATTTTCTGGTGTTTTATGAAGAGTAGAATCACACATATTTTTTTCATTATTTCTTGAAAGCGACACCTTTTGAATGTTTCCTTGTTAGTATGCTGGGTGGGTTAGAGACTAAGTACATATATATACAGGGTTGTCAACGTTTTAATTTATCTCGGAGCATTATTATCCCCGCCTGTATTTCGCACCACTTTATTTATAGAAAAATTTTCTACAATATATAACTACGATAAAATAAGAAAAAGATTACGCTTAAA
This sequence comes from Salticus scenicus, assembly GCA_963930645.1. NCBI lineage: Eukaryota > Metazoa > Arthropoda > Arachnida > Araneae > Salticidae > Salticus > Salticus scenicus. Next base: position 190,835,368 of record OZ005658.1, on the reverse strand, counting down.
ATAAAAGTGGTGCGAAATAAAGGCGGGGTTAAAAATGCCCCGAAGTAAATTAAAATGTTGGCAACCCTGTATATATACAGTTTTTCTTTTTCCACAAATTTAATGACGAACGAAGAGAGGAAAAGTCCTCTAGTTTATTCAGTAATTATTGTGCACATTAAATAAATCAAATTTATTTCAAATTTATATATAAAATTATTGACTAAGACGTTAAGTAATCACATTCCCAAATTCGTAACGTAATCTTGCAGTATTTTTACAAAAAAAAAAAAAAAAAAATATAAATAAATAAATAAATAAAAGAGATACGACGAGAACAAATAAAGTAAGAGTGTGTCATAAAATGGTTTATTCTTTAAGTACTTTCAAAATAAAAAGTTGAAAAAAAAAAGTCGTTCTGTGAAGTCATTTGCGAATTTTATATTCACCAAAAAATACAAGCTAAATAAAAACATTTCACTGAAATATAAAATTTTGCAATAAACACTTAATTTACGAATAGCCTACAGATTCCGTAATAAAATAGCTAGTAATATATATTCGGTTCTTTGTTTTATGTGACAAATAATCTGCATAATAAAAACTGCATTTATTGTTTAAATATATGCGTAGATTTTTTTTTTTTTTTTTTTGTCTTACCGAGTATTTTTTAGTATCTAAGGTGTGCAAAAATGTGTAATAACTACGCTCGCAAAAACGTTTATAATTTTATAGCTACTTATTATTAAATAAGAAATTATTCAAAATACTTGGAGTTACTGTAAAAAAATTCCCCTAAATACAGAAGATTAATAAAACAGTGTAAGGTGTGATCATTGGTAATAAATTCTTTTGAACAGGAAAAAAAAAAAAAACACTGTTTACAAGTAGTAATTTTCTTCTAATTTAATTGCTGATAATTTTAATTAAAGAATACTGTAAGTTAAAAAGTAAAGTAATATTAAGGTAATCCGTAATATCCTCTCCCCTGTGCAGGATTGCCAGATTGGGGACTTTTTTTATTCAACTGTAACCAACAATTATGAGAAGCGATATTTGATAAATACAGTAGACGATTAATCGTTGAAATAATTAAGCAACCGTTACAATGAAAATTTAGTGGTGACTTGTGAATAAAAATAGTCCTCAATCTGGCAACACTGCACCTATGGATAAAACATAACTGCCGACATCTTAATTTGTTCTAGAGTATTTTTAGCCCCACTTTATTTACAGAAAAATTTTCTTCGACAAAAATACATAAATAAATAAATAAATAATAAAATAAAAAATAAAAAATACTTTTCATATGTAAGTAGTATGAAATAATGGCGTGGCTGAAAATATTCCAGAATAAATTAAAATATTGGCATCTATGGTAAAACTATAAATTATAAAAACACGCAACAATTGTTTTTAACCGGAATAAAAAAGCAGATTTATTACAATTGTTTTTAAAATGTAATATGTCGCATACATTTTCAACGAAAAATTAACTGAAAATATTTCTAAAAACCTTTCGGCATGAAGTCTTCCTTAAAAAACGGAAGACTTGGAACATATAACATTATTACACTTTTTTTCCCCCAATTATTTGTATCCATACTACATTGAAATTAGGAACACAAAATTTCTGTATATTCTTTTTAAAAAAAAAAAAAAAAAAAAAAAAAAAAAGCATATAGATTGCAAATGAAACGCCTGTAGGCGGAGTTACAGTTTACTAATGACAAAAATTCTACAACTCCATAATGAAACTGACAGTGAACCTTTTCGCGACCGCATGCTTTTGTCATTTTGACAGTAAGCTCCGCCTGTAGGCGTTATTCTGCCAAGTTACAATATTTCAGAACAATACTTTCTGTATTCACATTAATATTACAAATGGAAATATATTATAATTATATTCTTTCTAATCAAAGTATTTGTATCCATAGAACATTTCATAGTAAAAATATTAATAGTGGGTATATTTTTAAGAAATAAATAACACACATATTGCGAAATAAACGCCCACTGGCAGAGTTACTGATTTTCAAATGACGTGAATCTACGTCAGCGGTCGCGAAAGTGTTAATATCATACTTGCCAACCATCTCATTAGTAAACGGAAGATTTTTAGTACTTCACTTTTTTTTCACACCAGTCATTTTTTAGAATAATTTGAATTTTATACTTATTTTATCGTAACTATATTTGGAGATAATAGAGTGATGTAAAAGAAAGGGGCGTGTACTAAAAATCTTCCGTTTCATAATTAGAATGTTGTCAGTCATGTAATATTGTTTAACAGTTAACACTTCCGCGACCGCATGCTTTTGTCATTTTGACAGTAAGGTCCGCCTGTGGGCGTTATTCTCCCAAGTTACAATATTTCAGAATATTACTTTCTGTATTCACATTTATATCAAAAATGGAAATGCATTATAATTATATTGTTCCTAATCAAAGTATTTGTATCCATAGCATATTTCATTGTAAAAATATGAATAGTGGGTATATTCTTAAGAAATTAATAACACACACATTACAAAAGAAATGCCCACTGGCGGAGTTACACATTTTCAAATGATGTGAATCTACGTCAGCGGTCGCGAAAGTGTTAACTTATGGGTTATATTTTCTCTGTCTCTCCCGGTTTCCGGATTTTTTAAAAAAAAGAATTAAATAAACATGTATATATGAGTGTTGTAGTTTTGTTGAATAAGTACTATTTTTTAATAAAATTGTATTATGTTTTTATTCACATGTCTAGTAGTCCTTATGAATGCGACATTTTATAAAACATCCACTCTTAGGAAGTGGAACTTGCATACCTGTGAAATGAAGTGCTTTCTGTTAAATATTCCCCCAAAATACTGATATATTATCGTTTAACTTGTTGTTTCGTCATGCGTTCGTGTTCAATATTATTCCTACTGGTATTTGTAACAATGTAATGTCGTGTTTCTAAACAGTTCCGAAATACATTATTTCATTTAAAAGCATAACTGTTTGGTAAATGTTAAATAAAACACAAGTAATAATTTTGTCATAAATGATGATAAATGACATTCAGTATAGTTCATAATCACCAGGCGACTACAAAGGGAATTTATATATTGCATGCATATACTTTTTCATTTGGAGACACCCACTGAGAAAAGTTAAACATAAGAAACACGTAGCAACAATAACTGAAATTACCAAAGGCTGATTTAACGCCTGTCATGCTCATGTTATTAGAATCCAGATATATATTTCAAACCTTTTGTCGCAAAGTATAAATAGTTTGTTATATACAATAATCATTGTGTGTAATATTATGGAAAACGTTGATTTATTGCTTGATCTACGAGATGTTTAATATTGAGTCGTTTTACATTTCAGTGGGGAATACGTTGTAAAAAGAAATTAGATAATGCATACTTGTCAACCATCTTATTAATAACCATACAACTGTTAACGCCCCCTGAAAAAACGCCCCTTTTCTCACACCACTATAGAGTTATTTTCTCCAAATGTTGTTACGATTAAATAAGACTAAAATTACTGTAAAAAATTATTGGTGTGATAAAAAAAGGCGGGTACTAAAAATTGTACGGTTCATAATGAGATGGTTGGCAAGTATGAAATCTTATATTACAACTATTGTTTATAGTACAGCTAACTGAAATATTACGTTTCGCGAGCTCATCTGAATTAAAAAAAAAAAAAAAAAAGACTAGATGACAGAGACAACAAAATTTAATAATTAATACTGTTCCCAAACTGCGTAGCATATCATCCTTTTCACCTTTGCAGATGGGAGGGTTAATGTTTTAATAGCTTAGTAACTCCTTTAATGTAATAAGGAACAACAGTAACAAAATCTTCATTTGAATCTTTTAAAGGGTGTGTATTTCTAAAATTTTCACATTTATATAGATACCAATATCATGCTTTATTCACCAAAGCAAAATTCAAAACTGGTGTACGATATTAAATAGATTTTAAAACTTCTTTACACACCATAAATTTTAAGCCAGTACAACCGGTTTTGAAAGGACGTAGCTTTCCTTCATCAGGTGCAAAAGAACACGTACTACTGCCTAAAAAAAAATAATAATAAAGTAAAGTAAAATAAATGAATTTTATTAAATTTACTTTTGTATAATATTAATTTTAAAAAAATTAATTGATTTTTCATTCCCTCCCTCTTTTTTTCTTTTTTGTGTGTATGTGTTCCTCTCTGATTGGTCCTGTATGTTGCTCCCTATTTGTGTTGCTCCTCCCCCTCTGGATTTTGCCCTGCTTTCAGTCTTGCTTTTGCCTCCAAGGCAGTAGCACGTGTTCTTTTGCACCTAATGAAGGAAGGCTACGTACTTTCGAAACCGGTTGTGCTGGCTTAAAATTTATGCTGTGTAAAGAAGTTTTAAAATCTATTTATCATGCTTTATTATTTCTGCCAACAATGTAATTAATATTATGTAGTAGTGTTAGCACCCACTTTTTTTTTTTTTTTTTTTTTTTTTTACACTAGTCTCTTTTTAGAATATCGGGTCGTTCGGAAAATAATTTCGTTTTTTCCTTTGAAAATGAAAGACGATTTTCTTATATTGTAAAAATATTTTATTGAATTATATATTCTCCACTCTGATCGGTTTCTTAGCGATCTCATAGTTGTTATTTGGCATTTTTCCTAAATCAATACTTTATTTTGTCTTCATTAGCATAAACTGGTTTTCCAGAACGCAATGCATCTTCAACGTCAAAATTGCAGGAACAAAATTTGGTAAAGCAGTTTTGACACCGGCGTTCTTTAAATAAATTTTCTGTATATAATTTCTACTTTTTTCCGTATTTGAACAGTATTTTTGCGTTTTTGATAGCGAAAACAAAATATGCCAAAAATATCGCATCCGATTTTCTTTATATGATAGGGCACCAATCAAAACCTACTGAGCAGAATAAAACGAACTTTTTCATAAACAAGCCTTGCTATATTAGCTGTCACAATATATAATGGTAATGCAGGTTAATTATGAAAATGGTGTGAAAACAATACAATTAAGTCCTCCGGTGAGAAAACGAAATTATCTTCGAACAACCCAATACTTTTTTTTTTTTTTTTTAGTAGTAATTACATCTAGAGATAATTCATGCCTACTGATATTTATAATTTATTCCGGATTACCGTTAGTTTCGTCCTTTACTCACACCAGTATGATTTTAGAGAAATTTTCGCCAATATATAATTATGATGGAATAAGAAGAAAAATACTTTTAAAATATACTAGTGTGAGAAAAAGGCGGATCTAACAGTACTGAGGAATAATTAAAATGTTACCTAGCATAGAAAATTGCTCAAAAATAAAATGGTGTGGTAAAAGAGGCGGGTACGAACAAGATTACGAAGTACTATAGTTCGACATTCATGAGTTGGCACCTGTCAATCATGCGTGACGTAGGCAGCGACGATTCTATTACCTTGAAATCGGTTTAGGGGGAAAAGGGAGGTCGTCTGCTATGTTTACAAGTTTTCCGTTATTTTGGCGATTTTTTTTTTTTTTTTTACTATTATTTATCTATTTATTTCCAAATTAAGAGAACTTCTGGACTTTCTAGTATGTTATATTATAAAAGTAATATTTCTTTATTTTTCTTTTTTCACTTTTTTAAATCATTATTTAAAAAAAGAAGAAAAATGATTGATTATTTTAAAAATCGAAAAGAATTACACTCCAATAATTAGATTTCTAGAAAATTTGATTTATTTATACATATATATATATATATATTTAGACCGAATACAGAGAAATTTAAAGCCATCATAACAATAATATAAGAAATTATCTCATTATTAATAATAATAATGACCATCTTCTGTCAGGAACAATTCCGGTTGGACCGCTTCAAAACAAAGACTTTTGGTAGCCTTTTTTTTTTCTTAGAAATGCTATGTATTTTTATTTTATTTTTATTTATTTCATTTTTATAATTAATCTGCATAAATATTACATCATTAGAAAGATCTTTCAAAACTGAACATTTTTTGTGCTTACACTTTTCCCTTAATCTCAATATGTAAAAGTATTTCAACGAAAATTTATAACTACCACTGCAATTCTAAAATACCCATGGAGGATAAAATTAAAATGTAATATAAAATCCAATCATAAAAACTAATAGTTATTAACATCATTTTCTTGCAATGATGATAATGTACTTTTCTGATATAAACAAACATTTGATTGTGACGTCATATTTATCAAATTAGTTAAAATAAATAAGGTTACAAATAAGGTACTGTGATGATTAGAAGGATGTAGATCATGAAGAGGCGATCCTTTTCCGAGAAAATTATTTATTTTCTCATTTACATACACAACACAACACATCACACATAACATAAAAAAAGAACGTAAATAAACTATGTAAACATTATTATTTTTAAATGGACATAATTTTCCAGTCCACCAAACAAAAATACGAGCGGTCCTCAAACCAGACGCTTTTACACCTTCATTGCATCATCCACTCTCTAAAAAAAAACTCAGTCAAAGTCTCTCTTCAAATCGAAAGTCTTTTTTGTCTGCGCTGGACACACAGCGCCCTCTAGTCGGTCTAACAGTCATTACAGACCTCCTCCCTTCAGGGGAGAAACTTTTCACTATTGTAGAGGGGAAAGTTTGGTTAAATAATACTTGATCAGGATAGGTTTATATTCAAATAATATAAAGTCACAATGTTCAACATATTGGTCCATTTTCTAGATATCGTAATCAATTTAAAACAAGTGATTTAAAAAAAAAAATACGAGCAAGCACCAATTCTATGCAGAAACAGTACCTGGTTATATTTAAATGCACCAGACTTATCCCTACTTTAGATTAAACACACTATTTAACTTATTTTAAAATATACAAAAAAATATATACCAAATAGAAATTTAAATATTATTACACACAATATACCAGAGACACTAAATAGATATACAAAGTTAAATATAGATAGCAAAAACATATATTTGCGAATACTTTTATACCACATATATATATAGCAACGATTAAACAAATACGATATATATAGCAATAATTAAACAAATACGATTTGTATATCAATAATTAAACAAATGCATAAACACTTCTTTTTTTTTTTTTTTTAACTAAGGGATAAGACTTAATCTATCAGTATTCTGAGATTGTAATTCTATACACAAAACAACCTCCTAATTAAATAATACTGCATAGAGTTCCCAAAGTAAAAGTCTGGGATTTGGTCTTTTTTTTTTTTTTTTTTTTTTTTTTTCCTCAGGAACATGAATGGTAGCCTTGTACAATTAGGACTAAATAAAATAGGATTTTGAGATAAATTCTCCTTTAGTTCTTCAAATACACTTTGGCAAGAGCTATTTGAGTCAATGGATTTTAGAGTCCAATCCTTTAGTAAGTCTGACAATAAAGTTGCATTTTCAGAAAATTCAGGAATGCATTTTCGATAATAATCAGCTAATTTCAAAAAGGCTGTCACATGAGTCTTGGTAGTATGAGACGAAGAATCTTTTTTGTCTCGAACGTTTATTTCACTTGGAGTTCTCAATCTCTGGCGCACTAAATGTCCAGAAATTTTCACATGAGCTCGAGTAGGTTGACATTTGGAAGGTTTGATGTGCAACTTAGTAACACTTATATTGAAGGAAATGTCTTTTAGGTGTTTTAGATGATTTTCACTTGTTTTAGGAAAATTGGCGACTTTCTCACTGTATGGCACTGGACACTTTTCACGGTCTTTCAATAAATTCGCCATTAGTTGACTAGAATCTTTTGGTACATTTTTCAAGGGACCCAAAGTAGTTGCAGAAAGTTCTTCCTTCAAGTAACTTTGTTCCTTCAATTGTTTTTCATAAATTAAGCAATTTTCAGATAATTGCATAAGATCTAATTTATTCTTCTGTAATTCAGCTGTCAACTGATCCAATTTAGCATTAGAAATTTTTTCTTTCTCTTCAAGAATATTAAAAAGGTAATCTAATTTACAATTAATTATAGCAATTTCATTTCTTTCTTCAACAAGCTTTTCATTTTTAAGACAAATTTCATTTTCTTTACCTTTTATTCTTAAGAGCTCTTCTTTAATTATGTTGATTTCATTAGACCGCTTAAGATTTTCAGTTTTCGTATTTTCCAGTTCTTGTTTGCAATTATTTTTTTCAACATTCAGAATTTCCAATTGATTTAGATAATTCTTTTTTTCACTTTGTGAATCAAGTCGAAGAGTTTTTAACTGATTTTCAAACTTTTCTTTCTCTTGAATTTCTTCATTTATCTGCCTTTCATATTCTAAGCATTTTTTATTTAGATAAGCCTCTATTTCTGCTTTTAGTTTTTCCATCACAAAATTAGAGTCTTCATTTTTCTATTTAAGGTCTTTTAAGGCATTATTTAGTTCCGAAATATTTTTCGTAGTATGTTCCAACTCTTCAGTAAGTTTTTTATTTTCAAGAGATAGTTTTTGTTCTTTAATTTTCTTTTCTTCCATCTCCCCTTTTAAACATATGATTTCATTTAACAATTTGAAATTTTCAGTTTTGAGATGGTCAAAATTTATTTTCTCTTTAAGAACAACTTCATTTTCTATTTTATTTTGATTTTCTTTGATATCCTGCAGTGCTTTAGCAAACACTTTTGGAGAGGTTTTATTAAGTTCTGGCCATGAAAATTCTGGCAGGATTTCTTCTACCTCCTCAGTTTTCTTTTCATCTTCAGATTTGCTCTCAATCAACTTTTGGTCAAAATGAGCAACATCTTTATTTTGAATATTTTTCTTCACCTTTAAAAATTTCTTAGAATTTTTTGTTTGTACAGAATTTAACTTAGACACTTGTACATTTTCTTTTGATTTGCAATTTTTGAACATTGCAGCAGTTTTATTTCCTAACAAATACTTGTCACCATAAAAGGAATTTTGTAGGACAGCTGCTTTAGTTTTTAAGTGTCCCATTTTACAATCCAATCCAATTTCTGCAAGTGGTAAACAGATAGGATCCACTTCTCATGGATTTCTAATATACACTTTCTCATTTGTGTACATATGTGGTTTCACGTACTTGCTGCTTATCAAATCACATGAAGCACCCGTGTCTCGAATTATCTTCATCTCAACACCATTCACTTTACCTATACTAGTATAAGGTGTCATTGATTCATCAGAATCAGCCTCAGTTATAATATGTGAAATAAATTCTTCATTTTTCTTTAATTTATCACACTGACGTCTAAGATGATTAGTAGAACCACATTCATAGCAACGAGCAACTTTTCTTTTATCAAATTCTTTATTTCTTTGATCTTCTTGGGATGTTTCGGGTTTTGCATGAAATTTTGGCCTAACATCTTTATTAGTATCCTTAGACTTATCATCACATAAGTTTCCACTTTGATTTCGAAAGCTGGAAAAGTTCTTTTTGGGCAAATCCCTCTTTTTGAAACTTTCTCTTATACTTTCAAATTCATCTAATTTTTCAGCTAAGTCTAAAGGTGTCGTGAATGTAAGCCAGTTTTCTAAAAAATGTTCTCTCACATCAGCAGGCACTCGAAACTTCAACTGCTCAGTCACTATTAGGTCTTTCAGCTGTTGAAAATTCTCTATCTTTAATTCTGTAAGCCACTCCGTAAAATAACTAGAAAGCTCTTGGGCATAATTTCTCCAAGATTTTTCGGATGATTTGTGGTGCTTATAAAAACATTGTTTCAGTTTTTCCCTATTTAATTTATATCTTTTCATGATGAGATTCTTTACAAAATCAAAATTTGTAGCATCGGCTGGAGACTCTCTGGCCAACATATTGGATAGTTCTGGCGGTAAAACTGCTAACAGGTAGGCCACCCAATCCTTTTTTGGAACTCGTGCCATCTCCGCTTTTCTTTCGAAATTTATTAAATATAAACCCATTTCATCATGTTTTTCATCAAATCTTGGGGTAATTTGCGTTAACTGAATTCTTGGAACCGATACAGTCACATTTTCTGGTTCTAATATTCTTTCAGGATTTTCTCTTGAAATTTCCAATTTTTTTCATTCAATTTCATATTGTTGAGTTTCTCGGGTCCTTCTCTCCTCTCTTTCTTCTTGTCTTATTCCCTCTTCTTCTTGTATTTTTTTATCTTCAAGAAGCCTTTCCAATATTAATTTTACTTCTTACTCATTATAGGACTTGCTAGATAACATTAATTTCTTGATGTCAATAACTCTACTGGAAGTATCTACTTCGACACCGATTTCCTCACAAATTTGAATCAATTCATGTTATCGAGCTTTAGCTAAAACTGCCATGTTTGAAAACCCCAGACAAAACCAGAATGCTCTCAAAACGATAATAAGATATAAACAAATAAAATTATCAGAAAAATTATTATTATTTTCTTTTCTTTTTTTTTTTTTTCTATTACACCCTTTTTTTTCAAAATTCAATCAAACACACAAATAAAATAAGATAATGAGGGTAATTAACCTTTGTAATTAATTAAAAAATAATAATATCCAACCCAATTAATGGTATCTGTAACTTATGAAAAATACTTTATATTTCTCTATTTAAGAGAACACTTTTTTATATATATATATATTTCTTTCATAAAAAAACCCACGTGTACAGTACTTTTCTTCTTAAAGAACAGAAAATATTAAAATTTTCAGTCACACAAATTTCTTTTATTAAATAATTTGTATATTCAAAAGGAACACCCAAACAAAATTTTTAACCAAGTATGTTCTCATACCAAGTACTACTCGTTTCATACACAATCATTATTTCAATTCAAAACAGAAATAAATTAATTTATTTGCAAAACTATTTGATTCTTTTTGCAGACATATTTCTCAGGAAACAGAATAATTAATATTTTTCTTCAACCCCCCCCCCCCCCAAAAAAAAAAAAAAAAAAAAGTTTCGTTTCTAAACAGAAACTCTTTTCTTTATCAAAAAAAAAGTAAGTTTCACAAAATTAGATTTAAGTAACATAAATTACCATAGTAATTAATATTAAGAAATAAAATGAACATCTAATCGTTAAACATTTCATTTGAAACAGAAACTACCATTTTACTTCAAATCGAAACCAAAATATTTTGTTCCAAACAAAAACAGATTCATTTTACATGAAATCAAGACTAAATTCTTTTTTATTTTTATCCCTAATTCACTCTTTATTTACCCATTTATTTTTGTATTATTAAGCAAAGAAATATCAAATCAGTAAAAAGAGACAGAAAGAAAAATAAATCCAATAAAATATCAGAAATAAAAATGACCTGAAATGCACATTAATACTATGAATCATTCAACATTTTTATTCTTTTTAATTCGATAATAAATATTTTTTTTTTTTTCAAAGCCCTAAAAAAAGAATATCTCTTCTTTATTTAACTTTAATTTCAGAACAGATACTTTATTTCAACTTGTTCTCAAAATTTGCAATTCCGTTTAAAACCGAAATTATTTTCAAAATGTACTTACTCTACAGTAAGTTTTTTCCCCTTCTTAATTAGGAATATACCATTAAACAAAAAAAAAACATACATATTCTTTATTTCTCACTGATTCATCAACTTTACTTAATTTCTTTTCGAAATACATCGACAAAAAAAAAAAAAAAAAAAAAAAAATGAAAGATTTTCTTCTTCTATTTTTTTTAATTTCTTTTAACCAACGGATAAATCAGTTTAATATATATACATTTTCTCTACAAATAATAACTTCAAATAATCTTTTTATCAAATAGGGATAAGCGATGCTATGTATATTTCACAATTAAATATATAATGTTAATTTAAGTACTTTAAAAAAAAATATCTTCTCACGTCCTAATACAAGGACTGAGCTGATTTATTATATTATTTTTAAATCAAGGCACTGTTTCATACATAAAGGCACTTACCCCTTTAGTAGCTTGAATTCTTGATCCGCTAGCTGCCACCATAACTCTAGACTGTGATGATTAGAAGGATGTAGATCATGAAGAGGCGATCCTTTTCCGAGAAAATTATTTATTTTCTCATTTACATACACAACACAACACATCACACATAACATAAAAAAAGAACGTAAATAAACTATGTAAACATTATTATTTTTAAATGGACATAATTTTCCAGTCCACCAAACAAAAATACGAGGGGTCCTCAAATCAGGCGTTTTTACACCATCATTGCATCATCCACTCTCTAAAAAAAAACTCAGTCAAAGTCTCTCTTCAAATCGAAAGTCTTTTTTGTCTGCGCTGAACAGACAGCGCCCTCTAGTCGGTCTAAAAGTCATTACAGTACCTATGGTTACTTCGTTAAAAATATGTTACCTTTCATTTGGTACCTTATTTGTAACGAAGTTTTGGTTAAATATTTTAGAATTAATTAAAATATGAAAATAATTTCAAAATTGGACATTTAAATTTATGATTGTTGCCAAAAAAATTTTCCAGTTATTGTTACATATATTTCATGTATAATAAGGCGCATAAGTTTTCACGCGAAAAATTAAAAATTAAAAAATATTAAATTTGCCCATGCATATAAAAAATACTTATTAAAATGAGTCGAAGAAGGAAGCGAAATAAGTACTGAGTTATATTACGATAAATACGATTTATAATATGATACGTTATATTAGTAGACTGCTAACTATGCTAGTTTATCCGTAATGGTATTAGGCCCCGCCTTTTTTTCACACCAGAATAGACTATTGTTCTACAAATATTCTGGTGCGAAAAAAAGGCGGGGCTTAATACCATTACGGATAAACTAGCATAGTTGGCAGGTCTACATTAGACCTATCGTCCAGGGTTAGTAGGTATTTTCGTTAAAAGAAATAGTTTGGTCGTTCGGTGCAACTTGCACATTAGTCCCGTCAGGTACAACTTGCATATTAGTCCCGTCAGATGCAACTTGCACATTAGTCCCCTTTAAATATAGTGTCCAGCGAAGCTGACAAAGCATTCGTTGATTCACTACCTTAACTGATTTCACATCCCGTCATTTTTGACGGGTTATATACCAGTTTATTTATAATTGCAGTGAATGCAAATATTCTGAAAGCTATTGTACATACTACTGTAAAGTATGTGTGCAGCGCAATTTATTTTAATAAATTTCCCCATTTGTTCATTCAATATTTAAAAAAAATGTTTTTCTTAATTTAAAAAAAAAATTATATTATTATTATTTTTTTTCCAATTTTTATTTTTTAAATCTTTTTAAACAAAATTAAGAAATATTAATGACTTTGTGTCGTCTGTCTATTAGTCCTAAAGATAACTTTCCTAAATATGCTTGGGTAATCATAAATTTGATACATTACTGCAGGGCATTAAATTATACCTAATGAAAAAAGACCTTTTAAGTGCATTTTAACAACTACTTTAGCGTAAATACTTCGAAATTTGTAACTGTTATAAGAGAATATTAGTTGACAATGGATTTGATCTCAGTACCTCCAACTCTGAATACTGAACTTCCCAGCAGCTAGTGGGGAGTCCATAAATTCAAATACATTATGCGATGGAAGTGAAAATTGTTCGAAACATTTTCAGCTGTAATTTATTATTATTATTAACCTATATCTTTAATATTTAATGCGCTATACATGATGCATATATTTTCTTAGACACTATACGGAACAACGGAATTGCAGAAATGCATTCCAGTTTGTACTTTATCTTTAAAAGTAAGACTATTAAAGTCTCTTTCTCTGAAATAGAAATTAAAGTGAGTAGACCAGCAGTAATTTGTAATCTATATTAGCAGCACGATTTATCTTTCTTGTTTGAATGCATTGCTAACAACACCTTTATCTAAATAAGGTATTAGTGCCTATCGAAAATGCAAGCATAAGTGAAGGTTTGTTGTTGTTATTATTTATTATGTCATTAATTTTTAAATGTTAACGCATATTCTTTTTAACAGGCAAAACGGAATTTCAGCTGGCGAGAAGTAAAAACTATTGGCTTGATGCTATTCTCATAGCAACCTTCCTCCCCCCCCCCCATTCATTCTTTTCAAATCACGCGCCCCTTCCTTAAAGTAAACTCTTCTAAAAAGAGGAGGGACGAAGTGCCATCTCGCGAAAGGTGAACTATACTTAGAATGTTGACAGGTATGTGCTTTAAGGATGAATTCATACCCAATTAAGGAGAAAGTAACATATGCAAAACCAGTTTTATAATATTTTGAGAAAATATTATTTAATTAATATACGTGTTTTCTTTAAATTACATATTTGAATTAAAAATGTGGTATTGTACAATTAAATATATATATATATATATATATATATAATTTAATTAGCACATTTTTTACGCATGGACAGGAACAAGGATATATATATATATATATATATATATATATAAGTAAAAAAAAAAATACGCTTTCAGTTGTTTCTTTAAAAAATATATAATTTTAAAAATGGATACAACGTATTCATGCTAAACACTTTATGCATTGATAGCGCGTGTAACAAATCATTACTGCAAGACAAATCATTACCGCATCGATTGCTAGTGATGAAATATACGTAATTTAAAAACGAATGCATAAATACGTTTTGTAAAATAATATAACGTTATAGAGGAACACCAAAAGACCAAGCTTACTTTTCATAATAAAAAAAACATCCCTATAATAATGTGTTAAAATATAATGAACGTGTTTTATTATATTACGTGTCTATTTGTTTTATTTAACACTTTCACGAACGCATGCTTTTGTCTTTTCGACAGTAAGGACCGCCTGTGGGCGTTATTCTCCCAAATTACAATATTCGAGAACAAAATTTTTTGTATTCACTTCTATATTACAAATGGATATACAATATAATTATACTTTTTTCTAATCAAAGAATTTGTATCCATAGTATATTAATTGTACAAATATGAATATTGGGTATATTTTTAAGAAATAAATAACATACAAATTGCAAAAGAAACGCCCACTGGTGGAGTTACAGATTTTCAAATGACGTGAATCTACGTCAGCGGTTGCGAAAGTGTTAATTAATACCACAAACTTTTCTGTTAACAGGCTATTATTTAATAATGATGTTTTAGTATGAAAATTATGATAAACATAAAAACACATAACATTTTATGAACTGCGAAATGCCTATATAAGAAATCAATTTAATAAAGTTAAACACATAAAATCAGTTTATAAAACATTTTATTATTTTTTAACACATAGTATAAATTACAAAGCATACAAATTATCTTACATATCTATATAAAAAAAAAAAATTCTTGCTTTTTTCTAAGAAAGCTTGAAAAAGTTTTATTTCTATATGTAGAAAACTTTAAAATTGATATTTTAAATTGCGCTGTTTAATAAAGCTAAATAATAAGCCTAGTACTCCAATATTTTTCACAGTTCAAATGTTCATATATTGATTTTTTCGTGATATGAAATTAGTTTTCGTCGAGAATGTATTTTACCTAAATTATTGCATTTTTTTTTTTTTTTAACGAGAATATTAATTTAGAATGTCTTCTTTTTCCATATAAACGATTTCAAAAATCTATACATAATTTTCATTAACCTACGAATCCGCCTTTTTTACTGAAACTACCATCTATTCATGAACAATAAACTTTTTAGTATGTAAATATATATTTTTTAATCAGAAAAATTGCATTTTAAAATTAGTAGTAGAAGACTCAGGGAACCATTTCGTTTAAAATATGGAACAAATATTTTTTAGTTACAATAAATTAGTTGTACAATTTTTAGTGTATGATATGACTTACTTATTTTCCATGAGACTTTTAGAGAGAGAGAGAAGGAATAGAAATTAAGAAAATTTGCACAAAATTTATAAACCAGAAATATTTAATAGTGCTTTTGGTTGTGTAAGTAAAACCAATACCATAACGTAGACTTGATTCAAATCTGAATCGGAATCTCTTTAAAATAATAGGCTCTTAAGCTAGAGTCTGTTGATAACGTAAAAATGCTTAAAGTTATTTACATTATACCTTATGTTGTTGCGCGTCATATAATTCCTCAAATTCTAGTTCAGTTCTTCAGGTGTCTCTTACCGTGCCACATATTTTGAATATTTGTACCAACGACATTTCTCGTAAGATGACGTCAGTTAAGTAATATTTGCCGACGATACAGCCATCATGTACAGACTTACAGACACCTATATAACCACATATAGTGTTTATGAAACTCCATAACTGCCTTCGTTCGTGTACGATTTGACTATAAAGGTAAAAATTATTTATAATTTCTGAATTACTGCCATTTTCTTAAGCAATACCCACAGCAATACCTTTCTTTTTCATAATAAACTAATTCAGTGGAAATTCATTTTATAAATACGAGGTACAGTCAATAAGTTCGGGAACTACCCTCCCCACTCATGCCCGGTGTACGAGTGAACCAACATAACGATGTGATTTGTAAGTCTAGTTCTCTGTGCATGCGTGTTGCATGATGCTGTGCAAAAGTAATAAGGTGCTCAGATCATCATTCGGCTAAAGACTAACAGCCTTTTACGTTGATGTAGTAATATGTCTTTTTTTGGAGCAACATTCCAGTATTAAATTCTGCTACATATTAGATAAAAAAAAAAAAAAAAAACGCTGAAGAAACGTTACGGTTTCTACAAGAGTATGGAGACGAAGGTATGTGATGATCGAAAGTTTTTAAATGGTACAGCTTGTTTAAAAATGAGACAGGAGCAAGCGGACAGTGATCGCGCGAACATCCAATGGGTAGGAAAAGTAATCAGAAGTGATTAAGAGCAAACAGTTGATGCAGTGACCAAACAAACTGGGTTTTCGAATCGTTTCTTGTGATGAGTTGAGACAAAAATATCACGTCATTCTTTGGCAGCACTGATTAAACCTCCCGCAATTGTGCAGCGCTCAACCCTTTGATCCTCGGTGAGATTGCAAGAAACAATGTGCAATGGAGCGCGATGTATGTGCAAATCCAAAGCCAGGATCGTGTACCATGTTTCATGCGTTAAGCCACTGCATCAATTGTTTGCCTACGGTCACTTTAGATCATTTCTCCAAACCGTTGGATGTTTTCTTACGTTCGTGCAGTCACTGGTCGCCTGTTCGCTGATCATCTGTAACAACGTCTCTTTCATTTTTTAACAAACTGTACCATTTGAAAACTTTCGACTACACAGTATCGTCTCCATTCTCCCGTAATATTTCTTTAGCGGTTTTCCCCAATTTGTAGCAGTCTTTAATGTCAGAATGTTGCTCCAGCAAAGACATTTTGCTACTTCGACATAACCCTTTCAGACCCAAGCCGTATGATCGTGTGGGTTGGACATCCACGACATCCACTTACATTTCTGCATCTGGAACAGTCGTATGTAATAAAATCAGGAAATGAACGATCGAGATAATTAGCAGAAAGTGTAAAGTACAATTTTCAATCAACGAATGTCGGTTATAGTCCATATTTTTCTTTCAGTTTGCAGAAACAGAAGAATGTAATGTTTTAAGGGGGGATGTTTCGGGTCGGAAAAGGAAAAGAGGATTACAGTCTTAAGCCAAATAGTGATCTGAGTGCCTCATTAGTTTTGCAAAACCATTTGTGACGTTTTACGCGTGCACAGAGAATAGGATGGATGGTTGGGTTTTACGTCGCACTAGTGCTGCGCAGATGGGCAATTGGCGATGGTCTAGGTCACACCCCTAGAGGTCGTGTACACAGAGAACCAGACTTACAAACCACATCGTTGTTTTGGTTTACCCGTACACCGGGCAGGAGTGGGGAGGGTAGTCCCCGAACACACTGACTGTATTTCGTATTTAGGAATTCACCTACATAGTAAACTAATGATCAATGTTTCTCTGCCATATTCTATATAAAACATGATTTTCTTTTCTTTTCTTTTTCTTTTTCTTTTTCTTTTCCTTTTTCCCCCTCTCTTTGTCTTTTTTTCTATGGTAAAATATTTAAAAGAAATACAGTTGCATTTTTTGTAAGAAATACAGTTTTTTTAAAGTGTGTTTAGTAGGGTGGTCTTTAAGAATTAACATTTATTTTTTTTGTATGGGGCACCCACATATTTTGTTCTATGTATAAAATAAAGTCTTCCACAAAAAATTCTAAATTTTAAAACAAGTTTTAAGGGTGGCTACCGAAGTTTAAAAAAAAATTAAAATGGACAAATTTGACATATTTTGTAATTTCATTATAAATTATTATATTTTAATTACATTAAAAATCGAGACAACATACATTAAAATATTCAAGTTAAAATATCAAAATACACATAACATAAATTTAAACTTTTCGAGCCTTATTTTAGGCTTTTCATCAGTAAAATGCATCAAAAGTAAACGCTGAGAAGAACGATAGATTTCTTTTATGAAAGTACAGCGTATTAAGCAGGGTTTGTGCATGCCTCATTAAGTGGTGAAAAATTCTGTTTCGTACACCAGCCTTCCAGGAAAATTCTTGAATGATAATTTGAACAGTTAGATATGATTATTTTAGTATTGTTAAAATCATGTAGATGGACGGTTTCTATGGCATGCTGCACTATTTTAGAACGAATATCGCGGTTTTTGAAATTTCTTTTGTGTTCGAGAATTCGAGTATGAAGGGAAAGGCCAGTTTCACCAATATAAACAGAACTGCAATATTTACAAGGAATATTACAATAACCGGTGTACGCAAAAAAAAAAAAAAAAAAAAAAAAAAAGGGGGGGGGGGAGGGAACAGATTTAAATTAGAAAAGAAATTACGAATCAGAAATTGAGGTTTATAGAATACAGATACATTAACAGTGCGTAAAACTCTAGCTATAGATTCAGAAATTTTACAATAGTATGGAATAGTAACGAAAGATTTAGGTGATTTGGAGGAATTAATATCGTGATTACCAATGTTAAAGTCAGGAGACCCTAAAACATGTAAATGAGGTGAAATCTCGAATCCCACTTTCGATAATATAAAAGTATTTTAAAATATCCCCAAAACCTATATATACCAATTTTGAATGGTCTAACTCGATTTCAGATTTTTTGCACCCCTTCAGGAGACCTTAAAACATGTAAATCAGGTGAAATCTCGAATTGCATGACCTACGGTAGTCGGTTAATGGATACCCACGGTAGTCGGGTAACGGAAGTAAAAAGAAAAAGTATTTTTTTAGTACCTTCAAATGTATTTCGTTGCCATGGAAACTCCTATCGTCTTTTGAGAGATAGGTTACGTGTTAGAATAAAATTTAGTTCGCAAAAAAAATTGTAAATTTTTTGTTTATTATCCAAAATGGATGAAACTTGAAATGCAAGTTAATCTTGTGTTGTATAGGTTGTATATTAAGTTTTGTGTGCGGGAATGAAAATTTGGAGAATTTTGAAATTTGTAATTTTTAATCCGTGTTTAAGACCATGTGACATTAATGATTTTCAGATGTTTTGTTACCGTTCCAGACAGCGGATAAAACCGTCTGCTGATAGAATGTCTCTTTTTAAGCAATTAGCCGTGGATTCTTGGTCATTGTTCAATCTACATGGGTCGACGTTATAATTAATATTTCCAAAACTAATTAAAATTTTTAAATTCTATTTTCAGGAGCCCCTCGGGAAGGCTCCTGAACATCCTTATGTCAATTTTTGTATTTCTGCGTTGAATAGAGGCTGAACGTAGAAGAACAGATTGACAAACCTTTCCTTTTATTAATATAGAAGATTTTTCTGGATGTCTATATTAAAAGATCATAATTATAATTCCCAACTTATCACTTTTTGGCTTCCGGAAAAATTTAACAGAAATATATATTTTATTTAATCAGTGAACTGCAACAGTTTTCACTGATTAAATTGAAAAAAAAAAAATTTCCAATAGCCCCAAAGTGCTATGTTGACAACTATGATCATAGTTACTTTGTGCTTCAAACGGTTAACAAACTCGCAAATTTAAATAAAAAGTATGTCTTACATGACAAATTTAAAACATTGCATTCAAAAATAAGCTTTTCATTTACTATGCTATATTTAATTTTATCTCTGACATACTGATTCATTTTCTAAATATTCAATTTATTTCATGTTGCTTGTAATTGTTGAAAATTACACTCACTTAATGGACAAAATAATTGTGCAAGTTATAATGACTATCTGTTGCCATACGATCCAATTTCTGAATAACAGGACATAGGAAAGGAAATTAAGATTACAAATGGTATGTGGTTTTGAAGTTGGGTATGCACATAATTGCTTCGTTCACAAGGCTGCGAACATTGTGTTTATGAAGTGATGTGTTATTAACAGAAATGTAATTGTATGGATAGGAATTCAGGTGTAAAATCAAATTAAGTGTGAGTTATATTAAAGATCCTTTAGGAATGTTTATGTTCAAAATAATTCTTTTCAAAATTAATTCTGTAGTTAAACACACCTGTTTGATTAACATCAGCTCTTAAAATTCGCGTATTGCATTGTAAAGAGAAAGATTTTATTTTCGTTTTATTTCTCAGATATTCATTTTTCAGTAATATAATTAGTGAAAGTTAACTTTAAATGCAAATTAATATTAAAATACAGTGACACCCCGATCTATCGTTCCCGCATTGATCGTTTTATTTGTATAGTCCCTGCACAAACTATATTTAAATAATGTTAACGAAACCCGCATGCATCGTTCTTGAAAAAGTCATTTTCCCGCATTCATCGATTATACCTCTGGGGGTCACCGAAGCGGGAGAGCCATCCCTTCCATGGAGGATCAAAATTGTGATGGTATGTCTCCGCACTACCCCCAGGGGCCAGGGGTGTGTCCCAGACCATCGCCAATTGCCCATCTGCGCAGCACTATAGTGCGACGTAAAACCCATCCATCCCGCATTCATCGTTGTAATTTTTTTCTTCTGACCGAAATGAAATGGAAAATCAAGCGATTCCGTATAACATTCAAACTGGGATTACTTCATTTATCCTAAAATAACACTTTTCCTTCTCCACGGAGGATCAAAATTGTGATGGCATGTTTCCGGACCATCCTCAAAGGTGAATTCTATACCCTCGCCATTTGTCCATATTGTAGCACTAGTGCGATGTAAAACCCAACCAACCTCAACTACTCAAACTTATGCTGTTTTAGATGAAGAACAGGGATCGTGCAGATATTGTAACACGTGTCTATGAATTACTGAATACGGATCGTGTGTTGTTGCTCGGAGAATAATTTATTCTACTTTGTGTAAAGAGGAGAATGGATGCATCTAGTATGGCCAGCTACTGCATTTTTCACATTCCTGAGGCTGAGCTTACGCCAGTGCAAATATATGTGACGTAATTACGGCATTTGGAAATGCACGAATTCTTTTATATGCACATGAAATTACAGAAAAGGACTAGAAAATGTTGTAAATCTAGAAAATCCCCGTTTTACTTATAAAATGAACAACAAAAAAAAAAAAAAAAAATCGAACATAAAATTACTGATTAAAAATAAATATCACTTAATGTGCTACAACTTTGATTTATTTTTATGAGAGTTTGGAGAGTAACAACTTAGTTTTTATTAGTAGTATACTATATATATTGCGTGTATTATTTCATAAACATTGTTTATTCGTGTTTTGACTTTAACCCGCATTCATAGTTTTCCCGCTTTCATCGTTTTTATTTTCACGCACCCCATGAAAGATGATGGATCGAGGTTCGACTGTATATGTAAATGAATTGATGTGAATCTGAAATAACATTTTTAATCGTAAATGAGCATCATGGAAGGAATTTTATGATTTTACGTAACAAAATTTTCTACTTTAAATTCAATGTTTATGTCACAGTGAGTGTATACATGTTTAGGATTTCAAGACTAAATTAGGAGGGTTTTCTTTTTCACATTTGACATTAATTTCACCCTACAGCTGGCCACTTATTTTTGTAATGATATATAAAAATTATTTTGCGATTGACACTGACTTAAGAAATGAACCGAAGTACAGGGTGTTTGAATCAAATGTTCTTAATTTGAAAAATCCGCTATACCTAACAGAAAGTTTAAAACCATAAACAAGATGTAAAATTAGATCATAGGACCCATACTGTTTTTAGAAAAAGATGAATAATTTGGCAAGTGGGCTCCTTTAGTAGCCCTAAGGATATCTAGCCAGTCCAGTTCCACTTTTGCTCGCTGTAGAATTTTCGTATTCACAGGGGTAATATCAGTGATTATTGAGGCGCGGATCATCCTATGCTCCTCCCCGTCAAGAAAAAAAAATGCATACAGTCGAGCCTCGTTAATGTGAACACGCTTAACGTGGATTACTTTTAACATGAACTGTTTCCACAATCCCCGTGGAAATGAAGATTAGTTTCAGAGTTACTGATGCAGAGTTGCTAACATTTTAATTTATTCCGGAGCATTTTTAACCCCGCCTTTATTCCATACCATTTTTTTAAAGAGTAACTTTTTCTTATTTTATCGCAGATATTTATTGCAGGAAAATATTCTAAAAATATGCAAAATGAAGGCGGGGCTGAAAATGTTCCGGAATAGATTAAAATGTTGGCAACTATGCTGGTCAACAACTACTGACAACAGGAACAAATTTTTTATTCCTCTTGAGATTCACGTTAACGAGGTTCAACTGTATATGGGGAACTTGGCTATTTTTTCTCAACTTTCGATAGCTTTGGCGAACGTCCAGGATAGTACTTAGCTCAATAATCCTCTTGTAATTAAAAAAAATTCAATATTACCCATGGGGATGTATTAAATTTTTGTTCGATAGTTCTTGCTGAAAATCCTTGATCATAAAAAGTCACAATTTTGTCTTCCTCAAATCGCTAGAACGCTTTTACGACGTATATTCCTACAACTGACTTTGCAGACTCGTTTGAATGTTTCCAAGCCTGCGAATCACATATATATGCTAAATTAATTTGCATATTTCAGTTTCTTCTTCTCGGAGCCGTATTTATTATTCCTCACCTTCTTATATACTTGTTTAGTGGCAATTTTGATCAGTGTTCATATCATTTTCAGGGGTCGTAGTCTAGGCCTTTTTTTCAGCACACTTTCATGTATGATAAGTTTTCTTTCTGTTTTGACACTACTTTTTCCTTAGAGTTTTCTTTATTGTATATACTTTAATAATCACTTTAATCATATTAATCATCATTAATAGTCACTCTAATAATAATAATTATCACAATAATAAATTCTTCAATAATATACGTATAATCTTTATTGTACATTGTAATGTGTCATTATTAAACAGGATAGAAATTATAGTATAAAAATAGTGTTAAGAAAAAAGGCATAAATTTCTCATTTCTAAAAGTGCCCTGAAGAAAAGGTGGAGACTATGGCCCCTGCATTTTGCAACATCATTTCTATTTTGGATAATTTATAATTTCAATAAATTTAAATTGTGATGTTCATTTTATCGTTCTGTATTAGATGCTATTATGGTACTTTTCCCCAGAATAGCGTCTTCTGATAATAATTTATGAATTTTTGTCTTGATATCACAAACGTATTAGGAGTTCACATCATTTTGCAACCCAGTATTTGAAAACACCATTAAAATTTCTCTATGAAAATAGTAGTAGAAAAAAAAATCAAAAACTTTTTATCCCTGAAAGTGCCTTAAAAAAAAAAAAAAAAAAAAAAAAAAAACGGAGAATGTAACCCTTGCATATAAAAATTTGATCCTGATTTCGAAATTAAGTTTATTCATTTATTATTATAGCCATTATTTTATTGGACAGGTTCCTAGTTTAGTAAAAGTGTAACTTCATTATTTTTTCTAATGTCACACATTAATGAATTAGTTTGATGAGTAACGACTTTCGAAAAAAATTTCTATTATGAGACAAAGAATTCCACTAATTTAAAAAGAAAAAAATAAATATATACATTTTTTTCAAGGGAATTCATTATAGGGTAGGTGCACCAGTAATTGACACTTTTAGAGCAATCTCTAATGTTTATAATGTTTTAGTCGTCAGAAAATATTTTTAGCAATCTTAAGTTAGTACATATGGTATGAAAGACATCCAGAACCAATATGTTAAAATATATACATTTGAAAACAAGTATTTTTTTTATGAATTTTTATTTGACACCCACTCAATGTTCCAGTAATTGACACTGCCAGTTTTTCATTTTATCAGTAATTGGCCCCCTATGTCCCAGTGTTTACACAGCTAGTTATTCATTTTACCAGTTATTAGCACCCTATGCTCCAGTGTTTGACATAAAATGTTAAAATTCTTATATGTAAAATATATGATTTTATTATTTTTCTTATTTATTAATTATTTCGGGATAGATGTCAATTACTGGAGCATGCCAATGACTGGTGTACCTAACCTACGTATTATATATCTAGTAATAAACGCCATGAACGACTATATAATTAGTTGGAAATAATCTAAAATTATTAAGTTTTTTCTTTATCATAAGGACAAATAATTTTATCTTTTGATTTTAGATCTTCCATAAAGACCGTGATTATTATTCTTCGAGCTTTTTTAAAACTCATGAAAAGGGAATTGTAAAGTTGTAAAATCCCTATATAATGAAACTAAGGTACTCTTTTTAATGAAGAGAATCTTGTAAATTAAGAGAGCAAAATACATAATTGATGCTTTGATTCATTTATGCAGACCTTAATATCTTATACATATATATATATACATGTATGTACATAATTTAAAATAGATAGTAATGAATAAGAGTGATTATTTCGAATAAAAGGCGTTATAAACAAAAATAAATTTAACAAAAGAATTTTACAAAAAGTCACTTGAACGGTCACGCGTGTTTCTCAAACACAACGTAGTTGCCAATTAGCACCTTTTGGCTACCGTAAACAATTTAATAGAAATATTTATTTTATTTAGTCAGTTAACTGTGACGGATTTCACTGATATATAAAGTAAAATAAAAAAAAAATATATATATATTAAAATTTTCTGGTAACCAAAAGGTGCTAAGTTGGCAACTATAAATACAAATGGCAGTTACAGGGTTGCCAAATTTCGCCTTTTTTTATTCAATAGTCACCAATAATTTTGAGAAGTGACATTTGATATACATAATACACTATCAATTTTCGAAGTAATTAGTCAAACGTTACAAATAAAAGTTATTGGGGACTATTGAATAAAAAAAAGGCCAAATTTGGCAACTCTGGGCAGTTATAGAGCTTCCTATTCATGTCTCGAAGTTCAAAAGATAACTGAAATTAGGTCATTATGTACTGAGAGAATAGCCAAGTGTAAATGTTTTAAATGCTCTCTGGTTTAAAGACATAAAACAAAATTCACCTCCAGTGTATCTGTCTCATACGCGCGTCCACCGAAAGGATAATTAAATGGTTTGATTATTTTTATATTGCATATGAATTAAATAGAGATTTATTTTTGAGTCTATGCCATTTTTATTTTAGCAATAATTACACAACAATTCAAAACAACGTTCATAAAGATTAACATGGTATCGAAATGGGTATCGATTATTCCAGTATAGTTGCTACCATATCATTACCAAAGATTAAAAAGGGAGAAATATCTGTTGACTTCAAATTACATTTTTTTAAATGTAATTATTGCAATTTTTACCTTTTATTTCCCATTAATTTTAATTTAAAAACATTTGAATACATTGATAAATATATAAAACTACTAACTTTCGCTACATTTTATAACCATACTTGTAAGCAAGCTTTAAAAAGTTGTGCACAAAGATCAGAGCTGTCACATGCGCTATATATATATATATATATAGTATTTAATATTGTTTTCGTACCACTATTTCCAAAGAATAAAATTTATAATATATTTTCGCTGATACATCGGTAAATTCCATGTGTAAATTTATTATAAATTTTATATTATGGTATACATTTTATATTATGGTACGAAAATAATAATAATAATAAAAAAATTCGCCTATGGCATCGCTGAAATATCTGTACGATATAAAATTTATAAATATATGCACACAATCTGAAATCTGTAAAGATTATTAAAAATAAAATGAAATAAATGTTTTAATAAGAATACAGATATTTCAAAGTCAAATTAAAATTTACATTTATAAACTATTGTGATTTAAAACTAACTTTTATAATTTTGCAAGCAAACAATTTTCCTTTTAATGAAAATTGTTTCATTTATGTAGCAAATGTTTCATTAAATAGCGCATTTGTCGCTTGAAGTCCTTATTTTTATAGAATTATACCATTTCATTTCGCCTTCTTTGCGAAAGTTTATCATATTATCATTACAAAACATACATATTTTCTTTGTAATCATTATTTTAAAATACTTGTTAAATGAAACTGAAAATTTTAATGTTTGAAGCAGTACATTCGATCATCAACAACTGGTTTTAAAGATCTATTTCAAAAAGCAATTTTAAATTTACTGGTTCAACTTTATCAGTTAAAAGTCAGTCTAAAGTTATCATATTATTAAAAATGGTTAAAGTGTAATATTTTTCTCTTAAATGAGTTACATTTTCAGCTAAAATTTCTCAAGTAATGTTCCCGTAGATCGTGTTATTTCTGGGAACAGTCTTTTAAAATTTCTAATGATAATTGAAAGATAAGAAATTTTCATTTTCAGGAATGGCAATTTTTACTTCATGATGTCAAAAAATAATTTTTAGTGAAATAGCATTATTTTGTATAGTTTATTTTCAAAACGAATATGAAGCTCAATAAAGTAAATAGATATTTGAAACTTTCACTATTGGATAATACAGTAAATTGCAACAATTATAATTCTAACCTGGAAATCATCTAACGGGATTTTCGACGTAAAAACTGGTAGCCCTCATGCACCCGTTCTCCAGAAATCTATATTTAAGCTTGGGTAAAAATGTAGCAAAGAGAGAGGAGTGGGAGGAGTTCCGATAAAACGCGTCAGAGCTATGACTTTTATTAATTTTTAGATTATACATTAGCAAATTTATAGACATTATATCTCGATAGAATATATCTCAAAACTGAAATGGGCAACACATTTATGCATTAAACAACATGCATTGCTCATGCTCTTTCGATTATTGCTTTTTTTGGATTTCATTCCATTCAATGTTTCAGTAAGGCGTGGTTAAACTGATTATTAGTGAATTTTCAGAATTTATAACTCGAAAACGAGCTAACGAGAGTAATTTTTTATGAGTCAAAAAACACGTTTATATATGGTCTTTTGATTGATGCTTGTTTGGATTTTTTTTATGATTACAGTAAGGGATGGCTTCCTGGTAAACAATGTTTCACATAATATTCTTTTCTTTATATGGTTTTGCATACTTGCCAACCAGCTCATTAATAACCGTACAATTGTTAACGCCCCCTGAAAAAACGCCCTTTTTCTCACACTACTATATTTTTAAAGTCATTATCTCCAAAGGTTGTTACGATTAAATAAGACTAAAATTACTCTAAAAAATTATTGGTATGAAAAAAAGGCTGGTACTAAAATTGTACGGTTCATAATGAGATGGTTGGCAAGTATAGCTTTTGTAAGTATTAGAAAATTCTGTCAATCAATAATAATAAAAGGAAAGGTTTGTCTGTCTGTCCGTCTGTCCTTCTATACGTTCAGCCTCTATTGAGCGCAGAAGTACAAAAATTGACAAAAGGATGCTCAGGAGCGTTTCCGAGCGCCTCCTGAAAACAGAATTTAAAACTTTTAATTAGTTTCGGAGATATTAATTAAAACGTCGACCAATGTCGATCGAAAAATGACCAAGAATCCACGGCTAATTGCTTAAAAAGAAACATTCTATCAGCTGACGATTTTCTCCGCTGTCTAGAACGGAAGCACAACATCTGGAAATCATTAATGTCACATGATATTGAACTGGGATAAAAAATTACAAAATTCAAAATTCTTCAAATTTTCTTTCCCGCACACAAAACTTAATATACAACCTATACAGCACAAGATCAACTTGCAGATCAAATTTCATCCATTTTCGATAATAAACAAAAAATTTAATTTTTTTTTTTTTTTTTTTTGCAAATTAAATTTTATTCTAACATGTAATCTATCTCTCAAAAGACGATAGGAGTTTACATAGAAACGAAATACATTTGAAGGTACTAAAAAAAATACTTTTTCCTTTTACTTCCATTACCCGACTACCATAGGTATGCATTCACCGACTATCGTAGGTAATGCAATTCGAGATTTCACCTGATTTACATGTTTTAAGGTCTCCTGAAGGGGGGCAAAAAATCTGAAATCGAGTTAGACCGTTCAAAATTGGTATGTATAGGTTTTGGGGATATTTTAAAGTACTTTTATCTTATCGAAAGTGGGATTCGAGATTTCACCTGATTTACATGTTTTAGGGTATCCGGATTAGGTTTTCTTTTGTATCTCAGCTAATAATTTGAATAATTTTATAAGTAATACATCATTTGAAAGCTTTGTTGATTTGAAATTGAACAGTAGATTACAGAAATTTCTACCGCCAGATGGTGCTGTAATATTTTAAAATTTCAATATTTCAAATTCTAATTATGATTAAATTATTTTTAATACATCATTCGAAAGATGTTTTGAAGTACTTTTGTATTATCGAAAGTGTGATTCGAGATTTCACCTGATTTACACGTTTTAAAGTGTCCTAATTAGGTTTTCTTTTGGATCTCAGCTAAATACCAACTTGCAGTTTAAATGTCATCGACTTCAGTGAATAAGCCAAAAATTTACATTTTAATTGCAAATTAAATTTTTTTCTAACAAGCGTAATAGATATCTCGAAAGAGGATGCCAGTTTCTATAGCAACGAATACACTTAAAGTAAAGTAGTCCCTTTTTCTTTTTACTTCCATTAACCGACTACCGTAGGTAATGGAATTCGAGATTTCACCTGATTTACATGTTTCAAGGTGTCCTGAAGAGGGGCAAAAAATCTGAAATCGAGTTAGACTCGAAATTGGTATAAATAGGTTTTTGGGGCCTTCGAGTAGAATGAGGATATTTTCGAAAGTTTAAAATTATTAGGGGGGAGGCATGAAGGGGGATAAAAAATTAGAAAATGAGTTAGATCGTTCAAAATTGGTATATATAGGTTTTGGCGGCCTACGGGTCGAATGAAGTTATTTTCGAAAGTGTAAAATTATTAGGGGGGGGATGACAAGAAGAAGGGCAAGGTGGGAAAAAAATTAGAAATTGTGTTAGACCGTTCAAAATTGGTATATATAGGTTTTGGGGGACTGAAATTGAAGAGTACATATTGCAAATCTCTGTCGCCAGAGGGCGCTTTGACATTTTAATAATTCAATATCTCCAACTCTGATTATGAATAAATTACTTATCGGGAGAAGATTGGGAGACCGTAGGCCCCACCGGGCTGCGGATTTGCCATGATTAGAGGTTTTCAAAGGTGCTTTACATGGTGAGGAGCGAACAGGCTAATTCAAATAAGGAAACGTAGAGCGGTGCCTTAGTCACCACTGAGCGGAAATTTGCTACAGTTAAAATTTTCAAAGCTATTTGCGGTATGAGCAAGGAAGCTGTTGTAAGTTCTAAAACTCGGATAAAGCGTCGCAGGCGCCACCGAGCTGGACTTTGCTAAAGTCAGAATTTTGAACGATCGTAACACGGTGAGTGAATAGGCTGTTTCAAATACTGAAACGGGAAGAGGGCGCTGCAGGCGCTACCGAGCGGGAATTTACTTACTGCGATTAAATTTTTAGTGTATATAGGTTTATGGGGATTACAAATGGAATGAAGGTATTTTCGAAAGTGTAAAATTATTAGGAGGGACAAGAAGGGTAGTGAAGTAATACGCGCGCTGCGAAAGTACAGGTCTACGCTGCCGAAGGCAGAGGGGACCCGGTTTGAGTTTTTACCCGATCAGATATATATATTTTTTTAATTCCCTTTTTTAAGAATAAAAGTTTAGGAGTAATATCATGGAATTTTGAGAAATCATAATGTTAGTGAAGAAATACACGCGCGCAACGCACTCACGGGTCTACATTGCCGAAGGCAGTGGGGCCCGGTGCCACATTTTTTCCGATCAGAATTTTTTTCCCTTTTTTTTTTTTTTTTTTTTTTTTCCCACATGATAAAAATTGATGCATTTTTGAGAATTGGTTAATTATAGTGATTCATTTAAAAATAGTGACCAGCGAAGCGGGCGTAGCCTGCTAGTTAGAAACAAAATATCGACAACGGAAATCTTTGTTCAAATTTACTTACATTACTTGTTTTCCTTCTTTTTTTTTTTCTAACATCTGGTACTTTTAATCATTCTGTTATCTATCATCTCTAGTTTGCTGAGGTGTGGGGCATATCCATTTTGTCCCCGGGTACTCGGCACTTATTCTTTCTCTCCAACTAAATATATATAAATTTTGTCCAGAAAAATTTCCAGTCTAAGTTTTTTAATTTAAACCGACAGAACTTTCCGGTAGACCTTATAAATTTTATACACGATTTTATTATTATTATTATTATTATTATTTTGCAGTTTCTTGTTATCTAAAATGCTTCTTATGCTTTTGGGTAATTACAGAATTCTGAATATCGTTGTTAATATTCAATTTTGGTTACATTGTTTTTTATTAGCAGTGATTTGGAAATTATAGCAGTTGGAAAATATAAAATTACACTTGTTCAACTGAATGATTAAAAGAAATTTCCATTTTTGTTTCGAAATTATATTTTGAATATGTTTCTGAATGTGTGAATCAACAGGCCATACGAAGTTTTGAAATATAATGTATAAAATTATTTTTATTTATTTATTTATTTATTTGCATGCATCAAATTTAATTGCAAATATAAAACTTCACTCTATTACAAGATATGTTGTCATTTAATAAAAAAATAAACGGGCAATAACAAACAGGAAATTAAATAAATACTTACGGGCATATAAAACTTGTCTAGTAGCAAACGCGTTTTACAATTTATTTCTCTAATTTCCAGTAGCCACAATAAAAAGTTTTGTTTCACAAACAAGTATATTTACGATCAAAAAATATTTTTTCATACAATTTAACAGTTTCGTTCAGTTTCTTCGCAAAACTTTCTTACATCATCATTACAATTTATATATCTTGTAGATATAATAAAAATTATTGGCTAAGAAAACATTCCCTTTAATCCTAATTGATAATCAGTCCGTAGAATCAAGTTCCTTTCACCTGTCCGACTTTTTATATAGAAGCACATATACATTCTGTCTTTTGTACGCCAAGGGCGCATAGTTGCTAATATTCTAATTAATAATCCAGAGTATTATTAGTACCCGCCTTTTTTTAATCATCATATTTTTTTTAGAGAATTTTTTTTATCTTACTTCGTAGTAAATGCATTTGGAAAGAATTACTCTAAAAATTAAGTGATGTGCGAAAAGTGGAGGGTAATAACAATCATACTTGCCAACATCCTAATTAATATTCCGTAGTGTTGTTAGTCCCGCCTTTTTTCTCACAACAGTAAATTTTTAGAGTTATATTCTCGATGTACAGTTATGATTAAATAAGAAGAAAAATATTCTAAAAAGATAATGATGTGCAAAAGAAGGTGGGGAACATACTACGGAAACATACTACGGAATATTAATTAGTATGTTGGCAAGTATGCTAACAATACTCCGGATTAATAATTAGGAATGTTGGCAGCTATGAGAGCGGTATTTATTCCATAGTATGTTAGCCTCCCTTTTTTCCCACACCACTTTTCTCTTTAGAGTAAATTATTCTTATTTAATCACAGTTATATATTGGAGAAACTTATTCTATAAAGTGATGTGGAATAAAGGCAGGTCTAAAAATGCTCCGCAATAAATTACAAAAGTTGGCAATTCTGTGTTGTCTATATTTTTACGTTTAGCTGGCGTTCTATCCGTTCTTTATTACGAAGCGTCATGCCTCCTTTTAATGCATATTTTCATTTTAATTTAAACTGTAATTCTATGGTAGAAAGTAGTATTGGTAAAATAAAAGAATAACATTTTCTACAACTGCGGTCATACAAAATGATAATCATCAGAGATCATACTCTCCGCCCTTTTTTCAGGACACTCTGAGAGATGAGAAATTTTCGGCTTTTTTTGCCATCACTAATTTTACGCAGAAAACTTTGTGGTATTGTCATAGTGATGTGTCGTGATTAAATGGGTTTGCGATTATTGTATACAAAGAGTGGTAGCAATAACGACGTAAACATCTCATGCCTGAGATTGTCCTAAAAATGGGCGGAGAGTACGACCCCTGTAATCATTAAGTTTTTGTCATTAATATGTTAGTGTTTATTGTTAGAAAATATTGGTGGAAGTTAGGTGGAAGTAAGACATATTGGTGCATGGGTTTTATTCCTCCATGTTTAATTCATGTAAATTTCCTTCTCAGCAATCCATTCAGTAAATGCCACTGGTTTATACACATGCCAACTGAAACTTTGTCTTTTGTTATCACCAATCTTTTTTTTTTTAAAAAGGTTTTTTTTTTTTTTTTTTTTTTTACTCGTAGTTAAAATGTTAAAAGTAGTAGTAGTGCAAGGTGTAGTTAAAAGTTACCCATAGTTGCCCGAAATTAAATTTTGTCTACTTTTCTCCTTTGCTTTTAAAATTTTTCATGCTTTACAGATGAAAAAGTTAATAAGAGCTAAACGTCCTAAGAGGTTCCAACGGAAACATTTATCTACCCATCGAAAACTAAAAATTAGAATTATCTGTAAATTTGCACATCCTTATTTTTTACCACTGTGATACGTTTTATTTAAAAATTATACAGATCATAATTATTCTTTTTTTTTTTTTTTTTTTTTAGATAAGTATTTATTATTTTATTTCATAATTTAAAATATGCTTTTGAATTGAATAATTTCATGGAATAATTGTAACTTTTTTTTTCTTTTTTTTTAAAGGTTGTAACTCCTTATCCTTAAAGGTTGTACCTCCTTATATATTGATAAATGAATGTTTGTGACATCAATTTAACTTTGCATCTTCAAAATTTAAATGCTTATAAATCTGTAAAAAAATATTAGTAAAATATACAGTCGATAGATTTCAGTTTAAATACTGTATTAAAACAAGATGTTACAATTAAAAGAAAAAAAAAAAAAAATCATAGTTGGTGTATTGTTTTATATGTAGACAACATTTATGACATCGTTTTATTTTCCTCGACTTTAAAAAATCTTTCTAAAAAATCAGGATATTATCTCTTTAAGATAATTTTTAGAAAGGTTTGTTATAAAGTGAACATAAATGCACATTTAAATCTAAACTAAACTTTAAAAAGCAAACTTATTTCAATACAATTCAATAACATTTAATAGTATTTCTTATATCCAAGACAACATTCACGAAACAATTATTTCGGAAATGAGTTATTATTATTATTATTATTATTATTATTATTATTATTATTTCTTTTTTTTTATGTAATAAACAGTAATAGCCTCTTCTTCAACAATTGTTTACATTTAAAAAGCTTAGTGATCTCTTATAAAAAGCACCAATCACAAAAGCAGACTAAAGAATGTCCCGCCTTTTGCCATATGGAGCATGATTAATTAAAACCTTCTTCAGACGATTGCGTAGCTAATGGAATAAGAGAGTTCTTTTTATTGTTCTGCGGAATGGCAACTTCGAATGTTTCGTGTACGAATTTTTTTTTTCTGGAAGCTTTCGGAAATTTCTCACGATGGAAAAATTCTTTGGAATAATTATGTTTCAGTTTAACTAACCAACAGCGCCATCTGGCAGACGAATAATTGAACTTCACTATATTGATAAATGATGGTGGGAGTTCTTTTTAAAAAAGATGATTAGAGTCAAGCTCGAAAGCTTGTAATGAGTTTGTAAAAGTGTTATTTCGTATGGGGATAGATTTAATAAAATGCAGAAAGTGACGAGAGAAAAATAATTATGTAAAATTTAAGCATCGAGTAGCTTTCTGAAATGCGGTTAAAGTGAATGTTTTTAATTAGGAAAGAAATTATTTTAAACATGCTTGATTAGAATGTACGTAATTAAAATTTAAATACAAATTTGTAATTATTTTTTTCTTAATCTAAGCCTATACTTAACCTGCAAAACTATATATATATTATTTAGATACCAATATTTTGTTTAAAATACGTATTCATTTACTTAAAGTAAATGTCGTGTTAGCACTTTCGAGACCGCATGTTTTGTCTGTTTGACAGTAAGCTCCACCTGTAGGCGTTGTTCTTTTGTATTATATTATTTTAAATCAAAATATTTTCTGTATTTATATTTATAATATAAATGAATATACATTACAATTTGACTCTTTCAAATCAAAGTATTTGTAACCATAGTGCATTGATTGCACAAATATGAATACTTGGTATATTTTTAAGAAATAATGTAACTTATATAACCTAAAGAAACGCTCACTGGCGGAGTTACATATTTTCAAATGACGTGAATTCACGTCAGCAGTCGCGAAACTGTTAAAATACACATTATACTGAAAGAAACATTTTATGCGGCTTTTAAGAATCCATGTAAAGTTTAAGTACATGTAAATTTCCCAAAATGGACACATATTTACAGATCGTATAAGATGCATTAGAAATTCACCAAAACCAATTTTATTAGAGTGAACGATAGAATTAAAATACTGAGAGATTAAACTTTTTTTGCTGTACAAATTTTCTAACACATGAACATCGTTTGTATACATTTTCAGTAATATTTGACACATTCACAATAGTTGCAGTGAATTTACATCATTTGGAAATCTATAACTCAGCCAGTGGCCGTTTCCAGTTTGTATGTTACATAATTTCTTAACCTCTTAACTGCCCCAGGCGTATATATTCGCTCACGTAGCTGATGCTTTAACTGCACCGGGCATTTAAATACGCTCTTCCAAAGTACGATCTTTTGTGTTGCGCTGCTACCTGTGACACTAGTCCCAAGGCTTTGGGATGCAATAAAATCATCTTAAATGTTACCTTGATAGTATTTTCGATGGATTTACTTATTTCAGAGAAGATGGGAGTGGTAGGAATAGGAAAAGAGTAATGTTTTTAGAACAGTGAACGCATAACTATGCGCGTCTGTGTGAAAAATTGTGGCACTGAGAAGCGAATCTTGCAAATTTTCCTCAGCACGTAAGAAGTTAAGTAGATATCCTATATTAGTATTTCTACAATCAAGGAATATCATTAAAATGTATTAAGAGCATAACTATAATGTATAGCCACTTATAATGTAAACATGAAAACAGAAATCTTTGTTTTAAAAAATGAAACTTGGAAGAATAATGACTAGACCAGCGCTGTCAGACTTTGCGACTTTTTATTCAACAGTCACCAATAATTTTCAGAAGTGATATTTGATATACATAATAGACGAATCGAATCGAAAAATCATCAATTAGATATATCAAATATTACTTCTCAAAATTATTGGTGACTATTGAATAAAAAAGTTACAAAGTCTGGCAACAGTGGACTAGATCATAGCCTCTTAAACTAGATGTCTTCCCCGGGGCTCGGAAACTTGGCAACAGTTCAAGCGGTAGACAGTGCCATGTGGTACAGATTGCGCGACTTTTGTTATTTAACAGCCACCAAAAATTTTTAAAAGTGATATATGATGTAAATAATCGACGTTTCTTCGATTCTATTCGCCTTTTATGTATATGAAATCCCACTTTAAAAAATGTTTGGTGGCTGTTGAATAAAAAAGTCGCGCAATCTGTACCAGGTGGCGCTGTCTACCGCTTGAACTGCTGTCAAGTTTCTGAGCCACGCGGAAGGCATCTAGTTTAGGAGGCTATGACTAGACATAACTCGTTTTAGAAAAGAGAAATGGTGTGGGTTTTATTTTCACATAATATCTATACACTGGCAGATATAGAATTTTCCGCTCTTTTTCTTCAAGGCATTTTCAGGGATGAAAACTTTTCGACTTTGATACAACTACTTTTATAAAGAAATATTTACGGTATTTTCGTAGTATAGTGTCGTGATTAAACAGGCCCTAAAATTTGGCGACACTGGTCGGCTGGTATGGTTAATGGTATTATTTGGAAAGATGTTATGAAAGAGCATGTGCTACGTTTCCCGTTTTTAACGGAAGAATTTTTATTAGAAATTTCTATAAAATTTTTCAGTTAATTTAATTCTAGAAAATAAATAGGAAACAATAGTACTAAAAATTAGTGGTGATAAATCCGATTAAAATTTTTGTAATGTTGTCAGCTTTGAAAGCTGAACAAAGTAAAACAAAAAAATATTCCAATTACTGAAGTAATTAAAATATATCAGTGAATTGCACTTGAAATTGTAATAAAACTTTAATTAATTCATTTATTTATGTATGGTAAGATGTAATAGACTAATACGTAACACTTTCTTTTGTTCCGTAATTCGCAACGTTTAGTTAAATTACAATACTTTAACTGAAAACTCCGTGGGTTATCGGGTGTTTTGTAACTTGAAAAACTCATTTGTGAGTTAATGCAATTTTTATTGCTGCATTTGGCATAATGTATCCTTAATGTCTCTCTGCAAAACTCTGGAGATATTTTGACGGAAATTACCATAATTACATTCAGAATTTTTCGTTTTATTTTACTTTTATTTTGGAGCAGAAATTCGGAACATAAATAGCTGTACATTTTTATATTTTGTGGAACTATAATTTGTAATTCAGACTTTGAAACTCTTGAAGATTATTTCAGTCGAGGATAATTTGAATAAATGATATTTATGGATATCTTCATATGAGAGTTTTAATTATACAATGAAAGAAAATGTGTACTTGTTGCGTATAAAGGGAATTTATTTGCACTTTATTTCTCTGAATTGTAAACTAAAGATTAAAGAAGTTAAGTTATAGAAAAATGTTGCAAATGTTACAGCAGTTTTAGATATTCGACCATTTTTCTAGCAAAATGTTCAATAAAGAAAATGTAACGAATAAAAATTTGTACCTGTTGCGTATAAATGGAACTTATTTGTACCATATTTATCATAAAAGTAACACATAGCCGCCAATATTTTAATTTATTCCGGAGTAATTTTAGCCCCGCCCCTATTTCATACCACTTATTTATTAAAAGTATTTTTTTCTTATTTTATTAATGTATTTAGGAAAATTTTTCTATAAATAAAGTGGTGCAAAAATAAAGGCGGGGCTAAAAGTACTCCGGAATAAATTAAAATATTGGCAGCTATGGTAACATACTTGCCAACCTAGCCCGGAAGATTGTTAGTTACCGCCTTTTTTTTTGTACACCACTTAATTTTTAGAGTAATTCTCGTCAAATATATTTACGATTAAATAAGTAGAAAGAAGTAAAAAACGAAGACTGGTATGAAAAAATAGGCGGAAAGGGGATGGGCTAACAATCTTTCGGGTTAGGTTGGCAAGTATGTAGTAAACTACACATTAAAAA
The DNA here is from genome assembly GCA_963930645.1 of Salticus scenicus. Taxonomy (NCBI): domain Eukaryota; kingdom Metazoa; phylum Arthropoda; class Arachnida; order Araneae; family Salticidae; genus Salticus; species Salticus scenicus. Next base: position 190,798,017 of record OZ005658.1, on the reverse strand, counting down.
AGTTAAGTTACAGGTTATTAAAAAAAAATGTTCCTGTTGCGTATAAATGGGATTTATTTGTATTTATTTCTCTGAATAGTAAACTGTAGATGAAAGAAGTTAAGTTATAGAAGCATGGTGCAAATATTACAATAGTTTTAGATATTCGACTATTTTTTTAGCAATATATTCAATAAAGAAAAAATAATGAATAAAAATTTGTAGCTCTTGCGTATGAATGGAATTTCTTTATACTATACTTTTCAGAATAGTAAACTACAGATTAAAGGAATTAAGCCATATAAACATGTTTGAAAAATTTGCAACAGTTTTAGACACTCGACCATTTTTCTAGCATTATATACATGAAAGAAAATGAACTGAATGAAAATTTGTACATGTTGCGTATAAATGAAGTTTATTTGAGCTATATCTCTTTGAATAGTAAACTACAGATTAAAGAAGTTAAGGCATAGAAACATGTTAGAAAGAATTACAACAGTTTTAGATACTCGACCTAACAATATATGCAATACAGAAAATGAAAAAAAATGAAAATCTGTACCTGTTTGCACTACACCAGAGTTGCGAAGTTCCTTAATTCATACCAGAGGATTTTTAGCCCTGCCTTTTGTTCAATACCACATTTTTTTTATAACAGGATTCTTTTTTTATATTTTATCGTAGATGTATTAAAAAAAAAAAAAAAAAAAGGTATAAATTAAGTGATGTGGAAATAAAGGCGGGGCTTAAAGTGCTCTGGAATAAATTAAGGAACTTGGCAAGTTTGCTAGATTTATTTGAATAATAACTGCCGCCCAGACGGTGTAGTGGTTAGCGTCCCTGACTTCTACACGGTTGGGTCTGGGTTCAAATCCCGGAGAAGGCATGGGGTTATCCCTTGTTAGGGATAGCGATGACCGCCCATTGGGTGCCCTTTCACAAATGGTCATCAATTCGGCGGGTATCACTTCGACGATTGATAATCTATTATGTATGTGAAGTATCACTTCTCAAAATTATTGGTGTATTGAATAAGAAATCCGCCAAAGAGAGAGATAATCTGGCAACAGTGTATAAGAGAGTTTAGTAATAGAAATAAGTTATAAAAATTATGGCAGTTTGGAATAGGTGATAATTTTTCTAGCTACACATACAGTAAATGAAATTTCAATAATGTAATTAAGGAAAGCATGTACTTATTGTGTGTATAAATTTAATTCATTTGCACAAATCTTTTTTGAATAATAAACTATAATTTAACAGAATTAAACAATAGAAACTTCGCTATATATGCAATAAATGAAATATTATTAATGTACTAAATAGAAGTCTGCACCTGTACCTATTGTGTATAAATGTAATTTATTTACACTCTATTTCTCTAAATAATAAACTACAGATTAAAGGAGTTAAGTCTAAGAAATATATTACAAAAAATTATATTAATTTTAAATATGCGACCGTTTCTACATGCAATAAATGTAATGTTATTAATGTGATAAATAAAAACTTTTTCTGCTGAAGATGATAAGACTCCTTTAAATTGCATCTTGAAAAGCCGTAAATTTCAGTTAAGCCTCTATATTAAACACATTCAGACACAGAAACATAAAATAACATTTTAAATAGAAGTTAAATAGAAAACTACATATTAAAGAATTTAAAGAAAAGAAACAAGTGAGAAACAGATTATCACATTTTTTAACAGGTTTAATAATGTAATAAATAAAAGTATTTTCCTATTGCATCTGTTAAACTTTATTTGATTTGCATTTCGAAAGCCAGTAAATTGCATATAAGCAATTTCAATGTATATTGTCTATTATTTTGATTAAAAACAAAATCTCAGGAGGTATAATAAATATTCAAACGCAATCAGTATTAAGTTTAACAAACGTCTTAATATTATGTGCGTAATATAAGTTGTATTCTATTTATAAGAAGTACTAATGTAATTGAAAATACTTAAAATATAATGAGTATTTCAATCCTTAAATTTGGATAGAATACTTCTATTTCAATTTCATTAAATACAGTGTAAATTCAATTACAGATAGTGTAAATTATTTAATTTATACTGACAATTTTTTTAAATTAAGGTCATTTTATAAGTAGGGTAGGTGCTCCAGTGATTGGCATGCTCCAGTAATTGACATATATCCCGAAATAATTAATAAATAAGAAAAATAATAAAATCATATATTTTATATATAAGAATTTTAACATTTTATGTCAAACACTGGAGCATGGTGTGCTAATAACTGGTAAAAGGAATAACTAGCAGTGTCAAACACTGGAACATAGGGTGCCAATTACTGATAAAATGAAAAACTGGCAGTGTCAATTACTGGAACATTGAGTGGGTGTCAAACAAAAATTTATAAAAAAACTAATTGTTACCAAATGTATATATTTTAATATATGTGTGGTTCTGAATGTATTTCATGCCGTATGTACTAACTTAAGATTTCTAAAAATATTTTCTGATGGCTAGGACATTAAAAACATCAGAGATTGCTCTAAAAGTGTCAATCACTGGAGCACTTACCATATAAAAATTAAATATTTTTTGTAATTAATCAAAGTATTATTATTTTTACTATTTTGCACGTTGCTTCTAAAATGTAATAATAATTGAAAATAGATAAAAGAAGTTAAAAAGAGCTTTTCAATTTTTGAACTTGGATTACTTTTTCAGTTTTATAATAGACAGAAAAAATTAATGACAGACAAAGTGAAATTTGTAAAATTATTGTTTGGATTTAAAATACATTATCGTTAAATGCATAAAGAATAAAGAAAAAAAAATGCCATAATGAAAATAAAAGTGTTAGGCTCAACACACTTCTTGAGATTAAGTATGTTAATTGTTTACAACAATTAATAATTTAATTAAAGATGAATAAATAAGTAGAGCAATTTAATTAACACGTTTAGGCAGTATAATATTTTTTTTTTTCAATTTATTAATTACAACTACCACTATAAAGGAAATCATGTATTTATCTATTTTTTCAATATACCTACATATTTTGACTTAAATCCGCTTAAAAGAAAATGTTAATGTAAGAAACAATTTAGCAATGAATCAGAAAAATGCAGTTATGAGTTATGAGCAGAAATGTTTAACACATTTCTCAATACTGTTAATAGTAATTGCATTCTGTTTACTAAAAGTAATAATTTAGCTGAAGAAAGAGAACAACTTCTCAATTATTAAATTTTAAACATAAATATTTAATTTTAACACTTTTCCATACTTGCCAACCATCTCATTATGAACCGTACAATTTTTAGTACCCGCCTTTTTTTCAAATCAATAATTTTTTAGAGTAATTTTAGTCTTATTTAATTGTAAAAACATTTGGAGAGAATAACTCTAAAAATATAGCGGTGTGAGAAAAGGGGCATTTTTTCAGAGGGCGTTAACAATTGTACGCTTATTAATGAGATGGTTGGCAAGTATGCTTTTTCGACCTCATGCTTTTGTCTTTTTGATAGTATGGTCCGCCTGTGGGCGTTATTATCCCAAGTTTCAATATTTCAGATCAAATTTATTTGTATTCAGATTCATATTACAAATGGATACACATTATATTATACTCTTTCAAATCAAAATATTTTGTATCCATAGTATATTTTGGTTGTACAAATATGAATATTGTGTATATTCTTGAGAAATAAATGACATGCAAATTGCAAAAGAAACGCACACTGGCGGAGTTATAGATTTTCAAATGACGTGAATCTACGTCAGCGGCCGCGAAAGTGTTAATAACAGATAATACAGTTCATTATAAAGTTTTTTTTTTTTTTTTTTTTTTTTTTTTTAATAATGTAAGTGTCTGTGATGCACATATAACAGGGTATCGACAGTCGAAAATTTCCCCCTGATTCTTCCACCAGTATTTTTCTTTCGGAACTTTTAGTTGTAAGCTTGCACCAATAATTAAGTTAAAAAATATTATATAAATATACTGGTAGAAAAATCAGCGAAAAAATTTCGACTGGTTAAAGAATCAGCGAAAAATGTCGACACCCAGTCAGGGTGTCAAGAGTCGAAAGTTTCTCCATGATTCTTCCACTAGTATATTTATAGAATAATTTTTTACTTAATTATTCCTGCAAACTTACTACTAAAAATTCCGAGGAAAAAATGTCGACTGTCGACATCCAGGATATCCATTAAGTAAAGATTTAGAAAGCTGATTCTGAGTTCTTTGCTAATATTTGTTTTTGAGTTATGATGATAACAGAATTATAAACTTAGAAATTCACACGCACACACACACACATAAAATAAACACTAAAAATTTGATTTTCATATTCAGGAAACCTCAAAACGTATTAATACAGCAAAAACTATATTTCAAAAATTTCACCTAAAAACAATACTCCTACTACACTTAACTAAGATAATGTAAAAATATAATGAAAACTAATGAAATCGATTTTAATGAGAGTTTTCGCTTCAATTAAATTACATAATACTTTAAAAATGTAAAATCTTAGTGTAAATCTTTTACACTTTTCTAGCTTTGCAAATATAAATTCTTATTTCTTAACATTACAAAAAAAAAAAAAAAAGACTAATTAAGTTAGTGAAGCAACTTAAATGTCCCGGAATGTAAAAAAGAAAAAAAAATGTTCTTGAAATAAAAATAAAAATACCTTGATGATTTACAGTGGTTTTGGTTTGCCTTTTCTGTTTCAGTGAATTTAAGATTTTTTCTCTTTTTTTTTTAAGAGGGAAAATAAAAAAAAAAAAAATACTACTTTTGAAAATAACAGCAAAATCTTTTGTTTAATGGATACCCTTAAGAATATTTTAAAAAATTAGTTTTATTTGCACTATTTTCTTTGCATTTAAATATTATTTTATTCCTATTCTACTTTTATTGTTTCTGAAATATCGAAGTTTTATTAAAATTGATATAAACTAATATAATTTTTTTAATTTATGGAACGAGTTTATTTATACATTTATTTATATAGTAATATTTTGAGAGGAATATATACTGGAAAATAAATGTTTTTTAATTTAAAATTAATAGAAAAAAAGTAACATCTATATATATAAAAGAACACTTCCTGAGTGAGTTAGTGAGTGAGGGGGTGATCTATCAACGCCCAGACCAAACCCCTGGACCTAGAAGCATGAAATTTTGTGACAATGTTCTTTCTATGACGTAGGCATCCACTAAGAAGCGATTTTACAAAACTCGCCCCCCAAGGGGGGAGGGGGGGGCAAAACGTGATTTCACAAAATCCTTCATATCTCAAACAAAAAAACAGATATCCGTAAAATTTTTGCTTTAAAATATAGCTAATACAAATGTCAAAAAACCAATTTCTGGAATTTTCAAAATTCGGTCCCCAAGGGGGGCGGGGGGGCAAAACGTGATTTCACATGCGTAAAAACGTGATTTCGCATAATCCTATATATCTCAAACAAAAAAATAGATATGCGTGAAGTTTTTGCTCTAAAATATAGCTACTGCAAATATCTAAAAACCAATTTCTGGAATTTTAGAAATTCAGCCCCCAGGTGGGGCAGCAGGGGGGCAGAGGGGGGGGGGGCAAAAAATAAAAAGAGAGTCAGATCGTTCAAAATTGGTATATAAAGGTTTTCGATACCTACAAATCGATTTCGGATATTTTCGAATTTGTAAAATTATTAGGAGGGGTTGGAAGGGGGAGGCAAGGGGGGGGGCTATGGGGCAAAAACAAATAGAAATACAGTTAGGCCGTTCAAAATTGGTACAGTTAGGTTTTAGATGCCTGCAAGTCGAATGGGGATATTTTCGAAAGTGTAAAGTTATTAGGAGGGCCGGGAAAGGGGGAGGGGAGAGGGGGGGGCAAAAAATAAAAATAGAGTTAGATCGTTCAAAATTGGTATATAGATGTTTTCGATACTTACAAATCGATTGCGGATACTTTCGAATTTTTAAAATTATTAGGTGGAGCGGGAAGGGGGGGGGCTATGGTCAAAAACAAATAGAAATACAGTTAGGCCGTTCAAAATCGGTACAGATAGATTTTAGAGGCCTGCAAGTCGAATGGGGATTTTTTCGAAAGTGTAAAGTTATTAGGAGGGCCGGGAAGGGGGGGGCAGAGGGGCAAAAAAAAAAGAAAATAGAGTTAGATCATTCAAAATTGGTACATAGAGGTTTCCAATACCTACAAATCGATTGCGGATATTTTCGAATTTTTAAAATTATTGGGAGGGCGGGAAGGGGGGGGGAGTAGAGCGGTAAAAAAATAAAAATAGAGATATAACGTTCAAAACTGGTGCATAGAGGTTTTTGATACTTACAAATCGATTGCGGATATTTTCAAATTTGTAAAATTATTAGGATAGACAGGAAGGGGAGGGCGAAGTGGGAAAATAATAGAAATAAGAGTTAGAGCATTTTGGGAGTTTTTTCCGAAGGCAGTGAGAACCCGGTGCGACATTTTTCCTACTCAGATTTTGTTTCTCTTTTTTTTCATGTGATAAAAATTAATGCAATTTTGAGAATTCATTATAGTGATTCATTTAAAAATAGGGACCAGCGAAGCGGGCGTTGCCTGCTAGTTTATAATAAAACTGCAGTAGAACTTGGATAATTCAAAGTTGAAGGAACCAGAAAAAAATTCGAACTATCCAAAAATTCGAATTACATATACTATTTTGTCAAAAAAAAGTGATAAATTAAAAAATTAAAACTCTACGATCAGAGATTTAACGCATAAACTTTATATCTAAGAATACCGCTACATTATCCCTTTCACCCCACCCCCCATTAAATCAATATTTTTTACGAGCTTAATTATTCAACACTTTTAAAAAAATAGTCAAATACTTTTTGTTTCTTTTTAAAGTAGAATCTTTGTGTCATAGCATATGACCTGATACAAAAATAGAATCTTCTACATTACACATGACTTTCAATTCACAAAAACCTCGAAGTTCATACATATGCACCATATCTTCTGGTGCACTAGCTAGGGGCTTCTATTGTATTTCCTTATCCTTCTTTTGAAAGCCTATAGAAACTGATAAATGCACTTCAGATGAGTAAAATCTCGGGGACAAATTTTACTGTAATATTTTAAAGGTAATCGTATGAAAAATTCGAATTATCCAAAATAGAATTCGAATTATCCACGATTTTTTAACATTTTTTAAATACAAAATTCAAGGGACCGTGTAAAATATTCAAATTATCCAAAATTTCGAATTAAACAATTTCGAATTATTCAAGTTTCACTGTATTAAAACTTAGATAAAAAAGGAACATCATTTCAAGCAAAATACTATACAGGATGTATTTAAAACCATTCAACAAATTTTAGGGGAGGTTAGTGACCATCAAGACCAACAAAAACTTCAATAAAACATGACCTCGAAAATGGATTTTAATGGACTCAAATCCGCAAAAATGTACGAAGAGGGACGAGAAAGAAACACTCCAGTAAAATTAAGAACTCATTCATTTCACAGAATAGGTGGAAAACAGCTCGGGATGCACTGAGTAAACAACTGTTTTGTAAAAAATGTTCAAAGCGCCTGTCACAGACATTATTGCATAGAGTACAACGAAGGAGGAACGATTGGTGAACGCGTTTGAAGATTCTAGAAAATTTCTGGATCTCTGCTACATCGGTCATAGTGTTTGTTATTAATTGTTCTAGTGTCTTCACTGCCATCTCATAAACGATTGATTTCAGCTGTCACCAGCAGTGTTGCCAGATCTGGCTGATTTTTTATTCAGTAATCACCAATAAATTTGAGATGTGATAGTTGATATTCATAATAGACTATCAATCTTCGAAGTGATTAGGCAAATCTTACAATTAAAAATTGTTGGTGATTATTGAATAAACAATCCGCCAGATCTAGCAACACTGGTCACCAGAAGAGAAGAAGAAATAAATAAATAAATAAATAAATAAATAATAATAAAAAAAAAACAGGCGTGTGTGGAGGCCAAGCAATAGGGGTTACTACTTCAGATCCAGACATCATCGAGGTGGTTACGCACCTCGAGAATAAAATGCAGCGGAGCACCATGGTGCATGTATCAAATGGGTCGTTGACTACCGGCAGGTAAGGCAAGCAGTAAACCTGGATATTCCATAAGAAACTCAGGTAAATTGTACCATTGGGGAGGTCAGGCAGCAAGCATGGGGCCGCCAGGTTATCACTCTGATTACTGCACCACATGTTGATATTTATTCGGTGTTAATCATTCTGCGGAATAACTGCGTGCAGATTCTCTGACGATCAAATTTGATCTTTATATACATGTTAAACATGCTATAGGGTTAATGTAGCCTCATCTGTGAATAGCACGTTGGGAACGAATTGTAACTTATTCGTTGTTGTATTCATTATTCAGAACACGAAATAGACCGGAAAGGATAATTCCTTTTGTAATGAACTTGCACCTTCTGTATGTGAAATAGTCTGGTATGTCACTCACACGACTTTCTCCCACACTACTGTATTTCAATACTATAAAGATAAATTGTACTTTAAGTCGCAAGATCAATAAAGAATATAATAAAGTTCAATCTACTTTCAAAATAATCTAAAATAGGTGTAAGAACGGTTTCATTTGACATATAATTCTGTGTGAGGAGGCTGCTGCCTCCTCAATCTCTCGTTCAATTACAGTAACTACATTTATAAACATTTATATATATATATATATATATATATATATATATATATATATATATATACAAGGTTGTTATTACTTTGCTTTCAAACATGCGAATCTTGATAAAATTTTTCAAATGGAAACCTAATACGAACTTCAAAACTCCAAATTTGAATTAACAGCAGTTACTTGATTTTAAGTTATGCTGATACCAGTCATACATACAGATCAATCGTTAAAAATATAATTTTCGTGTTCAGGAGACTTCAAAACGTAATACTATACAAAAAAAGTAGACTTAGAAACAGAAGATCAAAAAATACTTCGTTTAAGGTATGGGTATGAAAAGTGAATTCACTTCCTTAGCAGTATTCGTAGATATAATGAAATGTAACTAAGCACACCAATCAATTACATTCTTTAGAAAAGAAAGTTTGGACTAATTTTCGGTAACTCTGTATATTGTCTATAAACTATATGTATATCACAATTTTTATTTAAATTTAATCTGATATGAAAAACATCTAACACGAAATGAAATACACTTCCAGCAATTTCCAAATATAGACCCAATCTGCCCAAATACTTTGGGCAGCATGAATGATGAATGATTTCCATACCACAATCTACAGAAAACATGCTGTTATGCATATATACAGTCGGTAACAAAAGTGTCCGAACACTAGCAAAAACTCCTATGTAAAAAAGTCCACTTCATACGGTTTTGTTAAATAAATCCTTGTAGAATCCTCTTCTTAGTCAGTCTAAGAACATGATTCGATAAGGATTTATTTAACAGAACCGAATGAAGCGTACTTTTTTTACACAGGAATTTTTGCTAGTGTTCGGATACTTTTGTTACCTACTGTATGTTCATTCCATTTTGTTTAAGGTAGCCAATAGATGTTACACTTTACTTACCAGAAATTTCACCCGTAGACGTAACGTATTTGTATTCTTTTGGACGAACCGTTTGTTTGTTCTCAACGAAAAATTTAGTGTAGTATCACTATATGATACAGATTTAGAATACCGAGTTTAAAATTCTTGTTAATATTTATTCTTGAGATATGCTGATAACAAACACATATAGAGATGAAAACACAGAACAACCGCTAAAAACACAATTCTCGGATTCAGGTTACCCCAAAAGTTGTAAATATAACAAAATTGAATTTCGAAAATTTGACCCAAAAACAATACCTTTTCTACCATTTTATATGGGTAAGTGTAGGGACGAGAAGCCCTACAATACTATTTTAAATGTTTCCAAAGCCCCTACAATATTATTTTAAATGTTTCCAGTTAATATTATCTTAAATGTTTACAGTGAATATTATTTTATCTTTATAAATGTCTTTTTTTATCAACTTTATTTTGTTTTCCAATAATATCCTCTCAACAGAAAATGGTAGATAACAATTTAAGCCCCTGTAACAATCTCATAGAATATTTTAAAATATAAAAGAAAATATGGCTCTTAAGTAATGAAACCGAATGGCCACTTCTCAAAAAAAAAAAAAGTCTCATTCCACAACAGAGCCCCCCAAAAAAGACAGGGGGTCAGGGTTCACATGCAAATTTTTACATTTTTACAAGCTTTCAATTTTTGCTGCCCAATCAAAAGATGGGCATAAATAAGCAGCCTAATAGGCATTCAACAATGAAAAAAAATCAACGCCCCTGCAAAAGAAAAAAGAAAAAAGAAAAGAGAAAACGGGAGGTGAACGGAGAAAGGATGGGAGCATTATTCGGACCTCAACTGACTTTGACGGACAGACGGGGACGGAAAAAGAGAGAATCGACGAGTCCAAGGATGCGGAGATGATGCCGCAGCTGCCCGGAGTACAATTCCTGAATCCTGTCCAAAAGAGGCCTCCCAAAGACGTCTATGAACCAAATTTAAATTCTAAGTTCAGGTGAGAATATAACATTGTGTTTTTCTATGTGGCCATTTCCCCCCTTTTTGTTTTTCATTACAAAAGTAAATTAAAAATGAGTTAATAAAAAAAAGAGCCTTTAGCATTTAAACCAAAATAAATGAATAGTTATTCCTTTTTTTAGATGAGAGGATTTTATTTTGTATTTTTTATTGATAGCCTAATACAATCAATAAATAGAATTAATTCCATTAGCTCTGGCTACATTATTCATGTTATTTATTTTATTTGTCAATGATGATTATTAGAAGCTGCAATCAGGGTGTTGGTAATTTGAAATAAAACCTTTTCTTTATTATCATTGCTATTGTAAGGAGAATCTATATTAGTAACTGGAAGGAGGATTTATGGTTATTGTGAGACGCAATGTAACTGATCACGCCAATCATATTTCTTGCATGATTTATTCAATTAATACAAACACACCAGCATAATTCCTATAGTAAGAGAAAGTAAAAATTGCATCATTTTATTATTCAAAACTCTCCACACTGATATGTGACAACACCAAGTTCGGCTGCAATCACTCGTGTACTGGTAATCGGCAAATCATGAATCTACTGCAGCACATTTTCTTTTACTTATGAGATACACACATGACCAAGTATGGAAAACTAACAATCGGTAAATATGCAGGAAAGTGCTATTCTACGTTTAAAGCCTCCTTTAATATAGTTCATTGTAGATCCGCTATGCTAAGTAGTATTTTCTTGTAGCTTCGCCATACCACTGAATATCGGCCACCCCGTTATTGGAATAATCAACCATACTTAATGTAATCACAAGTAACATCCAATCAAACTTCTTATCATCGTTCACTATCCATCTACAAAAACTGCCAAACTAATCTGTAGGATTATTAGTTCCGACCCTTTTTCTACACCACTTACCGTAATTTATGGTAGATACACCGCAGGTTATATAATCCAGTTTTGCACCAGAAATTTCAATTGATAAATAAATTTATATTTGTAGGAGCTCTTCCTTTGAAAAAGTATAGATTTCTCTATTAAATAAAATTTCTGGTGGCGAAATGACACATCACCTGCGGGTTATCTACCAGAAATTACGGTAACTTTAGAGTAAATCTCTTCAAATCTATTTACAATGAATTAAGAAGAAAAATGCTCTAAAACAGAGACTCGTGTGCAAAAAAAGGAGGTACTAACAATCCCTCGGATTAGGTTGGCAGCTCTGATCTACCTACAACGCACAAGTGTTGCATAGTTACATTTATTGATCCAATTCTATGGAAGTTGCAAATTTGCATACGTGGATTCTTATTTAGAAGTTTATTTGACTTTCGCGGTTTTCTGTATCTTTTTGTACATATACAACGTAGAAGGAAAACAAACTTCGACCTAACTACTAGTCGCTTCTGGAAAAATGTTAGAATGCGGGTTTCCGATTCTTGTATATTTTCATCCATTTAAATCAAAACAGTGACGCGGTCAGTTGAACTTTTGGGCACACACAGACAGACACTTTATGAAAATGGCTAACTCGTGTTCAGGGATCTCAAAATGTATAAATCCATTGAAAAATGGAGACTGAAAAATTTGACAAATCGAATACTTTCTACATGCATAGTTGCCAACATTTTAATTTACTTCTGAGCATTTTTAGCCCTGCCTTTATTTCGCACCACTTTATTTTTAGAATATTTTTCTCCAATATATAATTGCGGTAAAAGAAGAATTTTCTCCTAAAAAAAAAGTGGTGTGGAATAAAGGCGGGGCTAAATTTGCTCCGGAATAAATTAACTATCCTCTTCACTTACCGTCGCCGGAAGCTCGAGCCAATGTTATTCTATGGGGAAATTTTCTTTACAAATAACTTATTAACTAATACATATTTTTAAATTCTGTTTTCACATTCAGAAAATTCCCAACTGTTAAATTGACCGACCTTTTCTAAAAATGTATTTTTTTAATTTTTATTATTTCATTTTGAAATTGCAAAATGAAAAAAATTTACATATTGAAAATTCGTATTTTGCAGCTTTAAAATAAAATATAAAAAAGTAAAAATAGTAATTTTTTAAAAAAGGTCCGTCAATTTAACAGCTGTGAATTTTCAGAATGTGAAAACAGAATTTAAAAATATGTATTAGTTAATAAGTTATTTGTAAAGAAAATTTTCCCACAGAATAACATTAGCTTGGGCTTCCGGCGACGGTGAGTGAAGAGGGCCCTTAAAATGTTAGCAACCCTGTATATAGAAAGAAGGAAAATTTAATTTAATATTTGACCAGCAGGTAAATGGGGCGTATGTTGACCTTTCAAGGGCAAGTTAGTTAGTTCAAGATCAAATAACATCGTGTTTTGTTAAGTATATAAATTAGACTTCTTTTTATTTTGAAACTTTTTATTCATTTTTATTTTTTATAATGTACCTGAATAAATAGTTTTTTAATCTCAAGGTTATTCATTTTTTAGTAATTGACTAAAACCTATTTGATTTTAATTAAGACTTCCTATATAACTTCTTTATTATTTTATTTTAATGAAGATTCACGTAAGAAAAAAAAAATAAAGCAGAGGATATAATGGAAAAATAAAATCTAATTGTTTCAGACTAAAAGAAGTCGTGAAATGACGTTGGGGGGAAAACTGAAAATTGAAAAAGTTTTAGACAACGTTTTCTGCATCACAGAGTTTGAGATTTTTTATTTGCATAAAGAGAAAAAAGAAATGAGTATTTTTGACTAATTTTAAAAAGTGGAAAAAGAAAGAAAGAAAGAAGGTAAAAGGTTTAAAAAAAAAAAAAAAAAACTAAATAAAATTTCCACATGATAAACTTTTATTTACAAAGTGAATAAAATTAATTTTTCATTTTTATAATAATTTTAGATATCCTTTTTTTTTTTCTTACTTTTTTACTATACCATAGCTGCGATGTTTTTAAATTTATTCCGCAATGCTGTTAGTCCCGCCCTGTTTTACCACCGTAATATTTGTAGAAAACTTTTATTCAACCTATACCTACGATTTAATATGAAGAAAATTCTCTAAAAATATTACGATGGGAATAAAAGGCGGAACTACCAATATTCCGGAATAAATTTAAAATCTTGGCAGCTATGCTACATGAAACCTATATACAGCAAACAACTCACACGACAAACATACATACATAAAATCCAAAAAGTATTTTTGGATTTTTATAAAACATTCTCTCTATCGTGTAAAACATATGTAAAGAAATTTCCGAAAAAGAAAATGATTAAATTACAAGTACCACAAAAAAATATGATTTGTAAATTCTTCAAATGGCTAAATAAAATTTCAGTTTAAGATAATTTTGGCATTAATTTAGATTTCAAGCATTTCTATTGCTATTTTTATTTTCGTTTCTCTATTATACCTACGTGAGGAAAAAAATATATAATTTTTCCATGTGCTAGTCGTTTATGTCACTCACTAAAATAATTAAGATTTCCAATTTTGTCTCTCCAGTTTTCACTTTAATGGAAGTTTCCGTTTATAGTAGAAATTGGATTTAACAATAGAAAAATAAAATGTAATTATTTCAGTACAAAAATAGACGCGGAAGTGAGAGGACAAGGTTTGTATGGACACGATTTCTTACCTTAAGATCGCCTCACCTTTTTAGGAAAAAAAAAAATTAATATACTTTTAAATTTATAGACCTTTTTAATGACAAATGTTGCAGCTAATTTTAAAACACATTATAAAAAATGCGGACAGTATGAATTCTGGGGGAGAAAATCCGAAAGATGCAGAAATTTTAGACAGCATTTTCTGCTTCAACAAAATCTTTCTCCTTCTTCTTTTTTAAGAACAGCTTTGATTAATTTTAAACAAGAAAAAGAAAATCATGCGGTATGCATTGATTCTGAACACTTTCCATATGTACGTAATTGCTGCATTGTATAACTTCCAATGCTTTTTGCCTACGTAATTGCACAACAGACAGACAGTGGTTTTGAAAGGCATATTGATAGACAAATTGAATTCCTAATCATTCTTAAACCTTGTTAGAAAGTGTTAAAAATGTTTAACACAAAAGAAAACGTAGTCCTTATATTCTAACTGCGGCCCTTAATGAATTTGAATATTTTGGTGCAGCACTGTAAATCTGAAGGTTAACAATATCATATTCTATACAAAATATTATTTTATCATATTAACAATAAATATCAATTTCTTTATGGTTTTTACAACAGAAAGTTCTTTATATGTAACTTATAAAAATATCTGTCCTAAACTACAATGCACTAGCAGTTTTTGGGTGTCCCTGTACACAATCCAGTCGCACAGGGCCTATTAATGACATTTAAAATAGGGGACATTCCATAGTGATATTGAATAACACATATAATTTTTAAAAAATTCTGAGAATATTTACGGCCGCTGGGGGCGGGCAGACGGATAGATAGAGAGATGGACAGTCGGACAGATAGATACACAAATTAAAATCATATTCACACTTAAAAAAATAATAAAAATTATTAAATTACTTAATGTAAACGAAAATGCAATCCCAACAAATTTCCTGTAAAAGCTCTCAATGTATCTGCATATTTTTGAGTGACCCTGTAAATATAATGCAAACCATACTACATTCTGTAGAAAGCGTTCTTTTGTGCATATGAATAACATCATATTTCAATTTTATTAAAATTTGTTCAAAGTAAAGTTATTAAAATTTGGTTTATAGAAATACCTCCCATAGAACGAATGCTTTGGAATACTTTCGGGTGTACCTCTACACAAACCAGTGGTGGTATTTACTCCATTTTCTGCAGTAAACATCCGATATTGAACTTGAATAACAAATTTCAATTTCGTTGAAATTTGTGTAAAAATAAAGGAATTAAGATATAGTTGTTAAAAATACCTCTCATAGAACACAACGCTTTAGAATACTTTTGAGTGTCCCTGACACAAGCCAGTTGAGGCATTCGCTCCATTTTCAATAAG
This sequence comes from Salticus scenicus, assembly GCA_963930645.1. Lineage (NCBI taxonomy): Eukaryota > Metazoa > Arthropoda > Arachnida > Araneae > Salticidae > Salticus > Salticus scenicus. The sequence continues at coordinate 190,782,501 of OZ005658.1, read as the reverse complement.
GAATATCCTATAGTGAACGTGAATATCATATATCAGTTTCAAGAAATTCCATGAATATTTACGGGAATTAGAGCGCGGATAGACAAACAGGCAAACTGAAGTCATTCACACTTTTTAACTTTGATAAAAACGTGATAATTTTAAAGTGATAAAAACGATTAATATAAACAAAAATGCAATTCCAGTAAATTTGCAATAATACCCATTAGTTTTTTAAATAATATTTGTTTTCTTACAAAATTTCCTGCGTGAAACAGTAAATTTTTTTCTAATTTTTGTAGATCTTAATTTTATTTTTCTAGATCTACAGATAAAACCCTAACACATTTTTGGCTATAAATATATGAATATTAAAGTAAAGTGTACAAACTGCACACTTTTTTGCACTGCCAGACTCTCAGGAATTCAATTATGAAGTTAATGTTGGTGCTCATTTCAATATGTAGATGACCCCTAAATCAAAATTTGACATCATTTTCAAAAAGTGCACTTAATTTCCTGTTGAATGGTGTCTATTAGATTTTTCTGCATCAATTAATAACAAAATTACAGCTAGTGTTGCGTTTTTTTTCCCCCCCGACTGTACATTATCAAGTATGTTACATACATATTGTCAAGACTTTTTTACATTACAACATTTAAATATTGGGTACTTAATTAATTCTCGCTTTTTGTTGGACAGAAATCACATGTTTATTCTAAAAGAATGGTATATTTGAAAGTAGTGTCCTTCGACTGTTTCAACCTTTTCCTACTTTTAGGGTAATTAATGGGCTCCGCGATTTAAATATATATATATATCGGGCTTTCTTCAAGTGCTCTACTCATCACCAAGTTTTCAATACCTCTGAAACATGTTAAGTGTTTTTTTTTTTATAGAAAGACCTCTGCATGAACAAGTATGATATACCATAAACTGTAATTGGAAGGGGTAACGTGAGAACCGTCTAGTTAATAAATCGGTATGGGGTAAAACATTGCATCGAAGTTCCGTTAAGGTTGTCTTCACTGGAACATATGGTTTGGTATTTTCATGGAACAGAATCACTTTGCCTTAGCTCTATGCATATTGCGAGCCTTTGCCCTTAAGCATGCGATTCAAATTGAATAATTGGCTTCATAGTTTTAAGCTTTCACCATTTGAACCATTTATAGAAGCTTATGGTACACCATATCGATTTGATCCTACGAAATTTACAGCATAATATTCTTGCCTTGATTATCCGATTTTGACGTTTAAATTCGTCGCGACTCACCCATGATTTTTTAAAAATCAAGTTTTCATAACGAATCAACTTTTCACGCCAGTCACAATACGATGCAAAAACGTCTCCGTCTTTGCCTTTTAATCAACACTTAAAAAATGGTTATTCATTTCGCAGAGTCTGTTTCTGTCAGTTCATTTTGTTCAAAGTTTCCCAATTTCTGAATCCATCTTTATTACATTTAAAGGTTTATGAATAGTTGGAGGATCCACATTCATTGTTTCAGACAATTGTATAAGCAACTGAGATGAATCTTCTGCAAGCAATGCCTCTAACTGTTTATCGTTAAACTTTTACGGTTTACTAGGGCGCATTTCGTTACTTACTTTATCAGTTGCTGTCTTTAAATCGTTGAAATCAATTTTTTTTGTTGTTTGTTTGTTTATTGATAACATATGCATCAGATTTGTATGCTTGGCTTGTAGTCCACTTGTAAATCTTCGTCAGATAATTACAGTTAGCACATGACACAATTACAATACGAAGAAATAGAAAAACACCCAGGGCCAGCGTAGGAATCGAACCCGTTCTCCTACGCTCGAAGACGATTAGCAGTGTGGTGACATAACCACTCGGCCACGGAGGGTCCTCGAAATCAATTTATGCGCGTTGTTTCTGACAGAGAATGATTATCGTACATTTTGCTTTATGCAGCGACGACATTCCTCAGCAGATTTCTTGAGATGAAAGCAGGAATATAACATTTTCCTCAAATGCAATATTTTGTTCAAAGCTATAGGCGTGTTTTTATTCACTTCATTCAAAAATCACACACAAATATTATAACCTAATGTCGCTACAGTTAAATATTTCTGATGTCATCGTACGTTAACCCATTTTTCGCTGGTGTTGCGTTCACACAACACCAGATGTAATTGCATTTAACAATTAACTAAAAATGATATTTTATATTAAGTATTGTTTTTTAGTAAGGAAAGGATAGATGTTTATTTTATTACAAAAATATTTTATCTGAAAAATAATTTTATATTTAAAAGTAAATTTCAAACCTGAAGCACTAATCAATCCAAAACTTTTGAAAATCTACATATTTGAATAAGTTTCCATAACTTGTAAAAAAAAAAAAAAAAATGTTTAATAATAAAATAATTACTTTTGAAGTCATCTGTAGTTTTTGATGTTTTATGCTCCCTCAAGAAAATTTCCGTAAACATTTATTTGTATTCATTCTATACTTTTATTCCACTGAAGTTGTACAAATACAACACCCTGTATTTTGTAAGATAAGACTAATTTTAATAATTTTATTTTAAATGATTGTTATATATGATCAGAATAATGAGCATTATTGTTTGTATTTAGAAAAAAAACATTGGTTATAGTTTTGGCGGTTAATGGGTTAAACTACATTAGAACAACTACTGCCTTCTCTTCGTCAACAGCGAGAATTAAGCATTCACTAGTATTGAAATTTATATTAATTAACCATCAAATATACCATTAGGGGAAAAAAATAACATTTCATAATAGTTCAAACTTAAAAAAAAAAAAAAAAAAAAAAAAAAAAAACTATTCTAAAAATACAATTATTGCTTTAAATTTAAAATGATATCTACACTAAGCTAAGTTTAAGAAAATCTGGTGCAGTTATAAAAATAATGTTAATTTAAAAGGCGCAACTAAACGCAAAACTTTCTAAAACAGAATAATATAAAAGGAAAAGAAAGAAAATAAAATTCATTTTAAAAACCCTCCTTATAACAATTGTCAAATAAAAATGTTATGGTTTTAACACTTCTTATTATAGAAAACGTGAAAAAATTAAATTCTAGAAAATTTTATTTCATGACTAGCTTAATTGCTTTTGTTACTTATCGCTTTAATTAAAAAGTCCAGACGTTATTCAACTTAAATGAAATAACAGAGAGCAAAGAAAATTTGATATGCGGAGAGAAAAAAAGGGGGAAAAATAAAGAAAAACGCATTTTTAAATAAGCCGTAAAGCAGCAGTTTTTGACAGTTTTATTTATTTCACTCAAGAAAAAGAACGGGTTCTCTTTTTTCTTTTCTTGTCTTTTTTTATTTTTATTTTTATTTTTTTAATTCTAAATGAATATACAATAGATGCACTTAAAGTAGAATGCTAATAATTGTAAAATAAGAAGTTTTATATTACCTATACATGGTTTGTACAAAATAAATAAATAAATAAATAAAATACGCACTACAAAAACCATAAGAACATCATTTATCGTAAGTCAATTAAAGAAAATTGTGCTTTTTGCTCTTGTCTATATACTAAAAAGAAAGTATTGGATTCGTGAGAATTTTAGACCTCCAGTTTTCAATGTATTTACACATTTTGAGATGTTCTGAGCATGATTTGCCCATTTTTAGAAAATGTGTCTGTGTATAAAAAATTTGTGGACGCTGTATCTTACGAACCACTGAACGAAATTTATCGAAATTGCGTATTTAACTAGACTTTAACCTAAACTGCTGTTAATTACAGTTGGAGATCAAATGCGCAATAGGCAACGCTGCCATTTTCTTTTTTCATAATTTTAATAGGACAGAATAGGACAAAATTTCGCATAAATGTATATAATGAGAATTATTTTTAACTTTTCAGTGTGAAATATGCAGGATGATTCGCTACCAGATCAACAAACTTGCAGGGTGTATAGGTGGTACAGAGACGACTCGGAATCACGTAGGAATGCTGGGTTGGAAATGCTGTGAGGTAATGTTATGTTAGCGTAACGCTACAAACGAAGTTCGCACTTTACGAATAACACGTGAATGTGTAGAGTTTTAGGATTTGGTTGATTAATGGAGTTAGTTCTTATGCTAAACTAGATTATAATTTGCGATATGTTAATATTATAAAGTGAGATTGATATAAAAGGAGATGTGTTTAATCGTAGAAGGAGGTAGAAGTAGTAAGAGTAGAAGATAGTTAGTCGAGTAGTATAGTGGCTTAGGGGATCCTACCACTAACGAAAGATGAGTAAAGTCGTGAGAGGTAACGACGTTAAGTGAAGCTGTTGAAATTATTTATGGTTATCTATTTATGGTTAGAGTATTTATGAAGGCTGTCCCTTTAAGTTTATAAAGGTATTGAATGTGAATATAGTCCAACGCCCACCTTTTCATTAAGCTCTAAATAAAAGCTCGTTATTTAATTTACAAATCTGACTTTGTCGCTACTACATAATTTAATTAAGTAAAGTTAGATGAGGACGATGGCGTCCACAACTACGATTACGTCCTCACAATGTAATCTTAACGAGATAGGGGGTGTAATTATTAGGAAACTCATAACTTATTACTTTCTTCTATATGTATATATAGTGAAAGTATTGGATCCGTGAAAATTTTCCAACTCCAGTTTTCGATGGATTTACACGTTTTGGGATGTCCTGAACACGATTCGACTGTTTTTTGAAAATGTCTGTCTGTCAGTGTGCGTATGTGTGTGTCTGTGCGTGGGTATCACAAATTTTGTGAACGCTGTATCTGACGAACGAATGAACGAAATTTAGCCAAACTTGGTATTTAGTTGAACCCTGACATAAACTGGTGCTGATTAGATATGTGGAACAATTGCTCAATAGGTGGTGCTGTGATCGCAGTTTTTCTAAATTTTAAACATGGCAATATAGGACAAAATTTTGTACAAATGTACATAATGAAAGCTATTTTAAACATGTGATTGTAAAATTAATATGAATTATTTATAATAGTAGAAGTTAACTAGGAAAATAATTTTGTGCATGTGGGAGTAACGCTTCCCTCAGTAAATTTTCAATATGGGTGTATTTCGATAGATCTCGTCAATACCTTTAATATGAATGGCTGAACTATAGATCTGTGATAATATAAAACAAAGTTATAGATTTCTTTTAGCTTTTAACAAAAAAAAAAAAAAAAAAAGGCTTAAAAAAACAATTGTATTTCTTTTGATATTGGCAAAAAATGGACTTTCTTTCGGCATTTAGTGATGTAATTCTGCCAGATAAAAATCGTCTGCATTTATAATGAAAAATAATTTAATAATTTAATAAATAATTTTTATTCAATGAATTTTCTGTAAAATTATATTGAAGAAAGTCATGTGGTGGTCACATCATATTAGTTTTAAGCTTTGGGCCTTTAAATGTCATTTCACGATCACTATGTATTTATAGTTTTCATCCTAGCACTTTTGTCAGTAGCTGTTGACAGTTTTACAGTGATAGCCCTTAGCCCTTTAACTCTCGTGTTCGTAAAATTCCCGGGATTTGACCACGCCCTCTGTTTCTTATTTTCTTGATATTTCCGAGAACTAGAAAGCATCAATCAGCATCATACAACTTAACATGTATTAAAAAATATCAGGTGAATGAAAATGTCTGCCATTCATGCGCTTATTTTAACACAAGTGTCTTGAATTCAATAAAAATTGGAATCATTTGGATGTATTTTAAAACAATTATAAAGGGACTAAAAAATCCCCTATCTCGTCAGGATTGCATTTCTGACCTTGCATTCCTACGTGTTTCCGAGTCGTCTATGTACTTCCTACACCCTTTGCAAGTTTGTCGGTCTGGTGGTGAATCACCCTGTATATATATTAGGAATACCTTTTCACACATTGCACAAAAATAAATGATATCACTTGGAGAACAAGAACAAATTATAAAAGAATAAAAGTTAATAAAATTTCTATAAAATGTAGGCATACAACTATTCAGTGCGTCATTAGGGGCTTGGATTGTATGTTCTATGAAGAAAGTGCAAATTTCTTTTGTACTGTATGCATTTGCCAAAAATGTGCAGTACACAAGGGCCAAATGCAGGGTGATTAGAAAAAAACTACCCTGATATATGAAACTACAGCTACAACACCGTTCCGAGAAACTGAATAAAAATTTGGTGGAAGGTATTTCGAGGATCGCGCTCAAGAATTATATAAAAACAACAGTTAAACTCTAACAGTTACGGTTACAGTGACAAAATTTCGAAATTTTCAAATGACAACACCATTTTTTTTTATTGGAACGGGATCTCCATAGCAAAAAACCATAAATAGCATTGGAATGGTACCTTTAACAAGAAAATCACCAACGTTAGGCATACTAAGAAAAAAAGAGAAAACAGCTGTGATGTGTCTACCAGAGCATGACTTTCATTTTCTTAATGACGTCACATTTCACACTGAGTCTTCGGCTCGCATTAAAGTCTACTGATTCTGCTTCGAAAAGAAAAGAAGAGACCATGGTATCCTTAATTTCATGTAGGTCTACTGAATAAGGGTTTTGATTTCGTTGTTACTCGTAAGAGAAAACAGCTCTTACGTAAGAGAAAACAGTTTTGACTGGCGTCATCACACTAATTGAAAAATAAGGCATTTTGAAATGCGTGATGTGTATCTTGCTTTCTTGCCCTGTGAACAATACGCCGCTTACAGAAAAACATCATTATCATTATCATCATCGAAATCGATTGTGATTGTGACCATTTCACAATGCCTTGTTTTTCACGTAGTGCTATGACGTCAGTCATGGCGGCGTCTTACGACTAACAACGAAATTAAAGCCTTTATTCAGTAGCCTTACACGAAATTAAGGATACCGTGATCTCTTCTTTTCGTTTCGAAGCAGAATCAGTAGACTTTAGTCTGAACCAAAGACTAGGTGTGAAATGTGACGTCATTAAAAAAATGAAAGTCGTGCTCTGGTAAGCACATAACAGTTTTTTTTTTTCTTTTTTTCTTAGCCTGCTAGTGCTGGCGATTTTCGTGCTACAGGTACCGTTCCAACGCTATTTATGGTCTTTTGCTATGGAGATTCCATTTCAATGCAAGAAAGTAGGTGGTGCCATTTGCAATTTTTGAAATTTTGTCACTGTAACCGTAACTGTTAGAATTTAACTGTTGTTTTTTATATAATTCTTGAACGCATACCTCAAAATACCTTCCACCAAAATTTTATTCAGTTTCTGTGAACGGTATGGTAGCAATGGTCTCATATATCGGGGTAGTATTTTTCTAATCACCCTGTATATATACATACATATATATATATATATATATATATAATATTAATAGTCACCACAAAACAAGACATATATGGTGGGGCATTGCATCCCCCTCCCCTGGGGGGAGTAATCCCGGTAAGTAAAAACTTTCAACATTTTATTAAAAATTATAAGTTTTACACTCATTAAAAGCTATACAGTACTGTGATGGAGGCCTATGTCAAACCTATAAATTTTTAGCTCAATCGAATGAAACTTTTATATGGTATCGTGCTCTCACGATAAAAAGCAAAAATTAATTCATAAGATCTGAAACCGTGTAGACATACAAAAATCTGATAATCAAATATTTTGATAGTAATAATACTTATTTTTTACGTATTTCCAGGAAGTAAAAATTATTAATTCAATAATTTAAATTAATATTACTTTCATAAGCAGTATTGTCGAGTAAATCCAATTAAATATAGATTTTAAAATTAACACTCCCCCCCCCCCCAAAAAAAAAAAAAAAAAAAAAAAAAAATCAACCATTTAATTAAAGAACAGCAATCAAGCCATGCTTAGTATTATGAAAAATATTGTGTTGTTTACAATAAAGAAATATTATTAATTTTCTTTGTGTTCCGATCATTTGATGGTTTATATTAGTCATTAATAAAAATGCGACTATGTATTGCTGGCTAGCTTAATAGAGCACTTAATGTAGTCATAAGACTAATTATTCTTTTTTTTTCCGACTGAGTGAAAATAATGCCTGGACCGGGACTCGAACCCCGGAACTTTGACTTACAAGGTCAATGCTCTACCAATTGAGCTATCCAGGCCGACATCCCGGTTAGCATTACTCACTCAGACAACCTTGTAGGCAGAAACAGTGGGTAATGCTCACCGGGAGGTCGGACTGGATAGCTCAATTGGTAGAGCCTTGACCTTGTAAGTCAAAGATCCGGGGTTCGAGTCCCGGTCCAGGCATTATTTTCACTCAGTCGGAAAAATAAAATAAAAAAATAAAATAAATTTTCAATTAATATGATTTTTTTCCACAGTTATGTGTGATTTTAATAAAAAAAAATTATAATTATTCTTTGCTTTTCCATAAAAACAATTTAATTTCAGGCGTCGAATAAAAAGATGAAGACTCTGAAACCATTTTAGCACATGCCAAAGTTTAATGATGACACAAACATAATATATACACTATTCAAAAATTACAATTTTACTTTAGAACATTTCAAAAAGAATAAACAAGCAGACGACAATTCTGTGAACCTTTCGGTAGAAAAAAAGAGTCAGTTACTGATTACAGTTACGTTTTTTCCCAAAATTTCATTGGGTGCGAGGTCACGTGAGTTTAATGACGGAACTGTCCTACAGATATTACAACTATACATTAAAATATTGGAATTAAAACTTGGTTTTAATAGAAATAATTAAATCAAATATAACTTTCAAAATATTAACATCAAGATTAATTCTTGATGTTAATATTTTAAAGAACTTAATATTTTATACATAATTCGTTTTACTTTGTCCTCTTATTTAAATACATTCACATATGACTGTCCAAAAGAAACTTGCAGGAACTTTTTTAAAATTATAAAAGAAACCGAGCGGACGTTTCATTTTGAAATTTTAAATAAATATCACATCACAACATTTTGAAGTTCTACCTCTAGCAACACACTTCCATTAGCTTATTTCCTTCTTAAGGAAAACGGCGCGAAAAATAAAGAATGCGCGGGGAAAGTGCCTTGCCGTCACATTTATTTTTCTAAGTTACTAAAGGAGTACCAGCAACTCTTAATTAAAACTTTCGAACGTTAAAGCGGATTCGCTATGCGAAGAATATGATATGCAAAATATTAATATCTGTGATTTTAAAATCTTAGTGCCGCTATTACTAAACTCGTTGAGAAGAAGGGGGTTTCAGTTGACGCTGGCAAGGGGTGGATGGGGGCACATTTGCTGCAAAATCGATAACAAGGAGGGGGTGGATGAGTATCTTATCGATTTCATCATCAAGAAGTGATTTAGATATTCTGAAGTAATTTAAAGCAAGGGATTAGCGTATAAGCTACTTGTAGCGTTTTTACAAGTGAACGTCATGATAAAAATATAGAAACAGAATCTCCAGATTGTGATTTGTTGCGTCAGACTATAAAGTTAGCTTAATGATGATTAGTTTATGAGTATATAGATATCAGTAATTTTCATCCATAAATATTTTGTTTCATTGTGTGTTTTTATCGGTGTCTATATATTCTAGATGCATTATCTATTATTTATTGGTGTTTGTTATTTCTATGCAAAGAATTTTCAATATTTATTTATCTTCTTTTTTTTTCAAAAAATTTGAAAGTAAAAGGCAAAATATATATATACATATACATATATATATGTGTATGTATGTATGTATATATATCAGCAAATATAATACGTCATTTTATTTTATTTATTATTATTATTTATTATTTTATTTTTTTCTCAACGTCTATATGATATTCTAGGTAAATTATCAATTATTTATTGATGTGCTGTTTGTTAGATTTTGCAATTTTTTATTCCGAAAAATTTGAAAGCAAAACGATGAAAAAACATCTATACAGACTATAATATGTCATTTTATATATTTTTATTTATTTTATCTTTTTTTTTTTCTTAGATTATTAAATATATTGTCTGATTACTTCACATTTACCAATACTTATTGAGTTTTTTACAAGTAAACGTTTTGATGCAAACATCAAAAGAGAACATCCAGATTGTAATTGGTCGCATCAGAATATTTTAATGATGATTTCTTTACAAGTATATTGATATTAGTGATTTTCTTTCATAATATTCGATTTCCTTTTATTTATCAGTGTACAGTGATAGATTATACATTATTTATTGATGTTTATAATTTCTATAAAAATTATATTTTCTTTCAAAAAGTTTGAAAACAAAAATAGATAAATAAATAATGTTTTATTGGAAAATATTCTATGTCATATTTTCTCCGTCTGGAATTTTTTTAATTAATTAATTATTTTTTTTTATTTGTTTAATTATTATCTATTTTTTAAAGCATATTGAGATCTGTAAAATATTGTTACCTGATTCTTTCATTCATTTTATTAATAATTGTTGAGAAATGAAAATTGAGACATGAAAATTGTAGCGACTTTCAAATGAAAATTGAGACATGAAAATTGTAGCGACTTTCATGTTCTTTATTTATAAGTGTAGTGATCTATACAATAATTAAGACATATTGATGCTTATTATTTTTATGAAAAATATGGTTTTTTGTTAGGAAATTTTAGATAATCAGGGACAACAATTTTTTAGCGAATATTTTATTATTTTTATTCTATTGAGTTATTTATAATGATTCTTTATTTTTGTTTTTAAAGATATTGTAATTTATAAAGGGTTATTTCGTATTTATAAACGCGTTTACGTATAAGAATCATTTTTTTTTTTTTTTTTAAGATCAGCAAAAGAGATTTACAAAAAAAAAAAAAAAAAAAAAAGCAACTTGTTAAATTAATTAGTTTATAAGGTTTTTTAAAACTTCTTTTTCTTTTTCTTCTTCTTCTTCTTCTTTTTTTTTTTTTTTTTTTTTGTAAATATAAAATTATTGATAAATACGGTCAACAAATTATTTTTGATTTATTAATTTCTCTATTAAAGCAAAGAGTTTAATTATTTTTTCTCAAAAAATATGCTTTTAAACAAATATTTTTTGTAGGCAATTTGTTTCAATATTTTACATAGTGTGTTTTTTTTCCATTTATAAATATATAGCAATCAATAAAAGATACTAGAGTAATTATTATTTTTTATTTATTATCGTTATTCATCCTAAGGACTTTTTTCTTTTGAAGAAGTTGTGATAAAATGAAGAAAGAAAATACAATTTATTTATAAGGTTATTATTGGAAAAAAACATTTTCCTGATTTTGATTAAGAGTACTTCGTGCTCAGCAATAATGCAATTTTCTTTATTAAAAATCATCAAATAATAATATTTTTGAATATAAAGGTATTATATATTTTTTTTCTCAGAAAAATGAATAAAAAGTTACAGTCAAATATTTTTTTAACATTTTTTTGTGCCTAATTCTCAATTATTCTTTTTAAAATATAACAAATTATAAGGGATTTTTTGTTGAATATTTTTTATTAACTTATTTATATTTATATTTATTCATTTATTTGTTTATAAAAATACATTATCTGCTAATAAGCATCTGGGCACTTTCCAATTTAGATGTTACATCAAATATCTAGAAAAGTTCTTCAGAAAACTTGAAACTTTGGGAATAAAAAGAACGTGTTGCACCTCATATATTTCAGCAGAACTTTTGACCTGGAGAGGAAAGGGAGCCCAGTAAAAAATTAAATAAAAATTAAAATATTTTGGGTCACCCTGTAAAAAATAACACTTGAAATGCATTTTTGCTAGAATTATGAGAATTCTTCTGTTTATCTGTATAAATTTTTATGTGGCTACCACATATATTCATGGATTCACATATATTCAGTCACTTAAATAAAAAAAAAATAAAAAAATAATAACACGTAGGGTAATAAACCCCGCGTAAAGTCATTTTCAAGAAATTGGCGTGCTATATTAGACACAGCATGCTACAATCGGAATGAAAAAAAATTTAAATATCTTATGAAATATAAGCACATTTACTAAGTAATTTTATCTATGCATGCGCAAGACTTTACAAAATTTCATTTGCATAATTCAATAGTCAAAAACCTCTTGTAAATTAAAAATACTAATTCTTTATTTTTGACATATTTGTAATCGATTGTGCGTCTGTTAGTCATTTTTGAAATTAGTATAGTAATTTTCCATTAAAAAAAAGTGTAGTAAATGTTCAGGGGTCGAATTTTCAAGTTTGCCATTTTACCCGCCAGAAATTGTTATATTCAGGAAAATTTCAGTGTCGAACTTATATCGCGGGCATAAGATTTGTTAGACTAGCCTTAAGTAAGGATAGTAAGTAAATGAAAAAAAAAAAAGAAAAAGAAAATGTGAAATGTGAAATGTATTAGGTAACGAAATGAAGAAGTTCAGATGCGATCGAACAAAGTAAAGGAGTTCATGATAGTAAATGTAAAAAAGTGTTTACGAGTTTTATACAAAAGGAAAAGAGTAACATAAAATTCCGTGGATCTGATGAATTTGGGATAATTTGTGAGATTTTGATAGATTTGTGTTATTTTGTGAGGAATAACTGTGAATCGGAGTAGAAATGGGATAAATGTAAATCACCTTGATTTTTAAATTCTTAAATGCCAGTTTCCTAATCCTATATTTCATTGTGGACCTTGCGCCATTAAAAGGCAACCAACCAACCAACCTAATTCTACATTTTTGCATATTTATAATCGGTTGTGTGTCTAATAGTCTTTCTTTGAAATGCTTTTCCCAGTTTTTAAAATAAATTATGTAGTAAATGTAGAATGGTCAAATTTTGAAATTTGCGATTTTACCCGTCCGAAATTATTAGATTTAGGAAAGTTTCGGTGTTGAACTTGTATCACGGGCTTCAAATTTGTTAGACTAGCCTTAAGTAGGGATAGTAAGTAAATGGGAAAAAACATGGGAAATGTATTAGGTAACGAAGTGAAGAAGTTTAGATGCGATCGAACAAAATAAAGGAGTTTAGAATTTCAAAACAGTAAAGTATAAAAATGTTTGCGAGTTTTGTACAAAAGGAAAAGAGCAACGTAAAATTCTGTAGATCTGATGGATTTGGGATCATTTGTGAGATTTTGATAGATTTGTGTTATTTTGTGAGGAATGACTGTGAATCGGTGTAGGAATGGGATAAATGTAAATTATCTTGACTTTTAAATTTTTAAATGCCAGTTTCCTAATTCTATATCTTTGCGTATTTATAATCGGTTGTGTGTCTAATAGACTTTTTTTTTTTTTTTTTTATGATTTTCTCAGTTTTTAAAATAAATAATGTAGTAAATGTTAAAGGAACAAATTTTGAAGTTTGCCATCTTACCCGTCAGAAATTATTAGATTCAGGAAACTTTCAGTATTGAACTTGTATTACGTGCTTGAGATTTGTTAGACTATAAGCCTTAAATAGGGATAGTAAGTAAATGGGAAAAACGATGGGAACTGGATTAGGTAACGAAATAAAGAAGTTCAGATGCAATCGAACAAAATAACGAAGTTTAGGAATTCAAGATATTAAAAGTATAAAAGAGTTTGCGAGTTTGCCTGGCGAACTTTCGTCAGGCAAACAAAATATGCCTACTTTGTGCGCTTAACGAAGGGTCATGTTTTCTTTGGAGCCGAAACAATTGTTGTGAGTTCTTGCATTTTATGGTGTTTATTCAAAGTTTTGTACTTGTTAAAAAGCAAACCTAATCCACAGGTGATTTTATATAAATTTTAAACAAAATCTACGACGCCTTCCCCAATGTAACTTATGAGAAAACACTGAATTTTTGTGTATGAACTGGAAAATTTCTTCTTCTAATGAAGAAATTCTAAAAAATGACTTCAGTTATCTATTGCATAGGTATAAAAAAGCTTTTTAACATAGATAAGTATAGCTGCCAATATCCTAATTAATATTCCGTAGTACTCTTAAGACCCGCCCTTTTTTCTACACCACTTAATCTTTAGAGTAATTGCCTCTAAATGTTTGATTAAATAAGAAGAAAAATACTCTTAAAATATCTGGTGTGAAACAACCACACGACATCCATTACGCCACTATTACTCGTATTATATGCAACTTTTGGAGATAATGTGATCAGGAGACACAAAATTGACCTAACGAAATAGACACCTAAAAATTTTGCGTCAAGAGAAAGCTGATACTCGAGTAAAGACATATAAAACAGATTTGGATAGCGAGTTTAAAAATAAGAAATAAAATATCGATTGATTCATTTTTTTAAACACAAATTTCCGAGATCTAATACTGACCTACCTAATAAGGATGACTGTTAAGTTTCTTGTAATAACCACGTAATAAATGAAAAAAAAAATCTAAAATGGGTTTATGTAATAATTTTCAAGAAAATCGTTAGAGTCGTTTTTGAGATACCAACTTTTACCAAAGCTTGGCATACTCAATTGTTGACCTAAAAACAACGATTACACACAAAAGGACATTTAAATGGGGATTATATGGCAAGTTAAAAAAAAAAAAAAAAAAAAAAAAAAACTGTACTATTATTTAAAGGGAACGCACTTGCGAGACCTGAATTTCAGCTATTTATACAGAACGCCTGTCAATTTTCCCGAACTAATCAATTAATTCATACGAAAGGACATCTAATAGAGTGTTTATAGAAAAACTTTGAAGTCCTTTAAGTCATTTTTGAGATACACGCTTACGGTACCACTTCCGGTCCCAGATGTTCCACTTCTGGTTTTCCAATTTTCACCAAAAGTTGAAAAAATTATTTGTACACCAGACCTGCCTCATTCTGAAGTTTCGTAGTTCTATCTATATTAGTTTCAGAGATATGATAGTCAGAAGATTAACCACATACATACACGCACACATTGACCAATTGCCAAAACTCATTTTTTGCACTCAGGAGACCTTAAATAATGTAAATCGAGTTATCGAATTTTTGGACCGAATACATTAATTCCATTATTTACGATAGTCGAGCAATGGAAGTAAAAAGGTTGGTGTGGAAAAAAAAAGTAATAAAGGAGGGTACTAACAATATTACAGAATAATAATTAGGATGTTAGCAGCTATGTATAAGTATTACATATAAATTTTACATCAATATTAATGCAAAATGAATGTTATTGTTATAAAAAAAGAATTCTGTTTTTTCCACTTGATTTTAAAGTGAAATCTTGGAAGTAAAAAGGTTGGTGTGGAAAAAAAAGTAATAAAGGAGGGTACTAACAATATTACAGAATATTAATTAGGATGTTAGCAGCTATGTATAAGTATTACATATAAATTTTACATCAATATTAATGCAAAATGAATGTTATTGTTATAAAAAAAGAAAAAAGAACTCTGTTTTTTCCACTTGATTCTAAAGTGAAATCTTTAAAACATAATTAATTTGTTTTAAAGTTTTTTTTTTTTTTTTTTTTTTTTTTTTTTTTCTTAATAAAAGCATTTTAAAATAAATCAATTAATTTTTGTCATTTTAATCGGCGTTTGGTAAATTATTGTCGCTCTAATATAGTTTGAAATAATATTTTTGCTTCTTTTTATAAAACTGAAAACAAAACACTTACGTTGTATGCAAATTTAAAAATACATCCGAAAAACAAATAATTTTAATGGATTCAGGCAACTCGTGAAAACTTTTAAAAAACTTTCTTTTTTATGCCAGAAACCACTTAATTGAATTTTTTTGCACTGCATGAAAATATTTATGTCGTTGAATTTATTTTATCAAACATGTTTATAAAAAATTACAACATAATAATTTTTTTAATCTGCTATCAGTAATGTTTTTTAGAGTCATTCATCATGTCGTAAGCATGTTTTTTTTTTTTTTTTTTTTTTTTTAATATTGACGAAAATTTCCATCTTAGAAATAAAGATTTTTTTTTTTTTTTTTTTTAAATATTTCATTAATAATGTAATCAAAAATATAGCGACGAAAAATTCATTTTTATTATAGAATTAGAAAAAAAAATTTTTCATGTGATTATTATTTAAACATTTCACAAAATTAGTATATGAATTTAAAAGAAAAACTGCTTAAAAATTACGTATCCCACGCTCTGGTACTGTGAAATATAATTGATTAATTTGTAAACAATTTTAATTTGAAATTGTTGAAAGAAAAATATATGATGTACGACTTCAATTAGTATTAAATAATATTTTTCATGTTCTGATTTCAATGTAAAATATTAAACTTTACATTTAGTTATATATGAATAGTTGATTCTATGTAAAGGCTTCTATTGTCTGTAAAACTACTTTTGACAATCATTTAAATAATAGTTAAAGTCATCTCAATAGTGGAGAAAATTATTATTATTATTATTATTATATATATATATATATATATATATATATATATATAATTTTAATTAATAACGTAATCACAAATACATACCTGATAATATTTATAATTTATTCCGGAGTACTGTTAGCTCCGCCTATTTTTCACACCAGTGAGATTTTACAGAAATTCTCTTCAGTATGTAATTACGATTAAGCAAGAAGAACAATATTATAGTTTTAAAAAATTAAAGAACACGCTTTTATAGAAATGTGAACTAAAAAGCACAAAATATCTATCTTAGTATTAAAATTCAGGGTAAGAGAAAATCGTGTGAGTGACACACCGTAATATTTACATACATTTAAATCTTTAATTAAAATAACTTAGAATTAACAAAAACCATTTTTAAAAAATCTCCCCTGACGGGGATCGAACACCGGACCTTTAGGTTCGTAGCGCGACGCCTTAGCACAGCGCCACATCGTTCACGTAGGGAAAGTAATTTTTTTACAATATAAATTTTTTGTTTGCTCCCAGAGAAGTTACAAACAAACATACATACATACATACATACATACAGGTGAAGCTAATAAAAGCGTGTTAAAAATAGTCTTAAAATATGCTGGTGTGAATAAAGGGCAAGGCTAACAGTACTCCAGAGTAACTGATAAATTTTAGCAGGTATGCAAATATGTCGACTATTTTTTATTTATTTTTTTGGCCACAAAATTGAAAAGGGGAAAAAAAAACTTTTCTTCTACTTGATTAATATTTCACCATTTCACAAAATTCTGTGAATTTAAGAGAGATCTTCCTTCAAGCTTGCGTATTGTATTTAATAGTGTGGCACTGTGAAAATTAATTAATTAATTTGTAAAGAACTTTAAATTGCAGTCTTTCTTTTTTTTTCTTTCTTGATTTCTTTTTTCTTTTCTTTTCGTTCTTTTTTCTTTTTCTTTTTTTATAATATGATGT
The DNA here is from genome assembly GCA_963930645.1 of Salticus scenicus. NCBI lineage: Eukaryota > Metazoa > Arthropoda > Arachnida > Araneae > Salticidae > Salticus > Salticus scenicus. Next base: position 190,765,300 of record OZ005658.1, on the reverse strand, counting down.
ACACTGCAAAAAATATCTGTAATTTTTTTTTTTTTTTTTTTGCAGAAAATAGAAAATATCAGTAATGTTTACAGAAAAATATTGTTTTAAGTAAAAATAGTCTTTTTTCTACATCAAATCTTTTCTTCAACCTAAAATATATAAAAGTACCAGGATTTTAAATTTGGTGAAGTATGGCAAGATTCAGATTTCGAAATTATAAAATACCATCAAACCTCTCAAATGAAATTAGTAAATAAATAAAAATAAAAATTACATGCGGAAAAATATGTTCATCACAAAAAAAAAAAAAAAAAAAAGAAAGATCTGTCGATTTGACAGAGCTGTCAATTATTGCGTCAAGAAAAAGCTGTTTTTTTTTTTTTTTTTTTACAGCAAAGGTCATTGTTTAATTGGAAAAAAAAATCTGATGTATCAAAACTGTACGTGGTGGAAATTTTTGAATAGATTTTCCTTAATCAGCATCCAAAAATACACACATGACTTCCTTATACAACCATACGAATATGACGCATATTGTAATGAAAACTCTGACAGTTTTGTGTACGACAAAAAAAAAAAAAAAAAAAAAAAAAAAAAATGCTGCTCCAACCAAAAATGTCATAATGCATCAGCTCTACATTCCTTGGCTTGCATCTCATTACAACTTTGGAGACGGTGTTTTGATTAGAAACCTCCTTCTACACCTACTAGCTTTTATATCAATGTTTGTTTGGCATGCACTTTGCCGCATTCACGAGTGGAAAAAAAGTTCCTCAGGGCTTTCAAAACACGGAGAAGCAAAGGGGCGAAATTTTAGTGTTTTTATGTATACCGCCGAGACAAATATAAAAGTTTTTTCAGGAATAGTACTCCTTACCTTATTGCAGAATCTCTCGTTGGCAAATGTATAGCTTAGAGTACAATGAAAATCATTCGAGTATAGATGGCCCAGATTTGTTCTCTTTGGCAAAAATTAGTACGAGAAACGATAAATTTTACCAAAATAATTAATTCAGTTAAAGTTGAGAAAGGGTTTTTAGCTGTCCTGAAACAATATTTGCCGCAAAATTTTATGTCTAACCTCGCCAAGCCGCAAATTAGCAGCCAGAGTAGATTTTTGGTCTTGGCGTCTAATTTGGCGATTCGGCGTCAAAATTGATGATTTGGCGACCGAATTTGGCGAAAATTTGCACTTTAGGGTTGCCAGAGTTTGGAAGCTCTAACTTCAATAAGAACAGAGTTCTGGAGCATTCCGGAAAAATTCATTGTCTTATAGCGCAGAACTAAATTCTTCAAAAGTTCTATAAATGACTCACAGGACTATAAAAAGTGAAGAATGATTATTGATGATTGCAGACTAGAACTTGCCTATATTTTTACGTGCTACTTTCTATATTGTATTACAGTAAAAGTGGAAACAGATGATTTTTTTTTCATTTCTACGCGGGTGGAATTTGACTTAACGTCAAATTAAGCATTCAAATGCGGCGTAAAATGGTAGTAAGGGATTCACAAAATCTGGAAACTCTGAACCTCAATAGAAATCTAGTTCCTGAAATTATGTATTGATGCATTGGTTTCTCGCGCAGAACTACCTTAAAAATTCCATAAACCACTGAATATATCCTCATTGAATTCAATTTCCATTCAGACTTCGAAATTTTCTGTCGTTCCTGATTTATCAAAATTTTTTCTCTGAAGTGTATTTAAAAATGCTTATTTGATTTCTGTAGTAAAAATTACCATTTCATTGGATTGTTTCAAAAATATTAATTTTGTAGCGAAAAAAAGAGATTTATTCAACTGTTTACTGAATATTAATTAAATAAAGTGCATTTGTCAACTAGGACCTGCTTATTTCTTTAAGAACTACATTCTACATGCTAAAATGCCGATAACGTTTTTTATAAATATAATTGCGGGCTCTATCTACGGGCTGAATTTTCATTAAATGAAGTGCATTCATCGACTAGAACCTTCTAGTTTTTTTTAAGAATTACTTTCTAAACGCTAACATTTGGACAACTTTTTTTTTTTATCCATATCATTTTATGCTCTATCTACGGGCTGAGTATTCATTAAATAAAGTGCATTTCTTGAATAGAACCTACTTCTGTCTCAAAGAATCAATTTCTACACGCTAAAATGTCGACAACTTTCATAAAACTATCATTACGAGCTCTATATACGGGCTAAATATTCATTAAATACAATTCATTCGTCGACTAGAACTTGTTTATGTCTTTAAGCATAACTTTCTATACGCAAAAATGTCTTTAACTTTCATAGCAATATCATTACTGGCTCTATCATTAACTTCTTTTGAAATCTCTATGATAGTAAGTCCTATATAATGGCCAAAAACCTTTGTATTTTTGGTCATTCTGAATATAATTGTTCTAAATATCTCCAATATTATCTCCAGAAAGCCCAAAAAGGGAGGTGCACAAGTAGATGTTATAACAAAGCTATATACCAATTTGCAACGTTCTACATCCAACCGTTTTTGAGTTATACGAGATACTCCCACACACACATACTTACATACAGACGTCACGAAAATTCGTGTAAAGTCGTTGATATTTCTGAAACGGTAGATCGTATTAAAACCAAAGTTACATTACAGCTTTACAACTACAGTCATCATAATAGTCACACATGTAAATTTGGAACATTCTACGTCATTCGTTTTTGAGTTATGCGAAATATAAAATCCATTTCGCAAATCGGGATTATTATACTTCCTTATAAGGAAGTAAAAAACTGTATATTTAATGAACTTTATCCTTATCTTTATTTTATTTTATTTTACGAAAAATAAATTTTACATAGTCAATAAATGCATTGCAACAGATTTTTTGCATTTCTCTCTCAGCATCCTGGTGCTGAGGTAAGACACGTTGCTGTGGAATACAAGACTGTGAGTTCGAGACGTAACTCGCATGTTCCTAAAATGTACTGTTTGTTATGATTTACCAAGGGTGTTTCATTTCATTTTATTTTTTTTTTTTTTTCTACTGTAAAAAATTTGAAATTTGTTAAAAGAACAAGTCATTTGTTGTAAAAAAAAAAAATCTGTTAAAAAAATTTTCTTTATTTTATTTTTATTTATTCATTTATTTATTTATTGTTAAGCTGACAGACCTTCTTCTTTCTTTTTAAATTAAATTAAATTTAATTTTTAAAATCCTTTTTAAGAAATATAAATCCTGATAGATAATAATTTCGTGCTATCAACCATAGAATAGCATTATTATTAATGTTTATTTCTATTTGCTAAGTTGTAATTTATGTTATTTTATTAATTTTTCAAAATTTCAATTCAAATTTAGGTATATATAAAAATATATATATATATTCCATGAACTGGTAATAATCTGTTAATAATCCGCTGGTAAAAAGCTTCGAATTAATAAGCGTGTTTTCTCTAATATATATATATATATAATTTAAATAATAATTTAAAAGTAGCTCTTGAAGATCTAAGAAAAACCGTGCAAATTTACTGTTACTCCTCCCAACTTTTAACCGAGTGTTTCCAGTATTTTCCTCTTTCAGTTTGTTCAAATACCTCATTCAAGGGCGATATTTAAGTACCGACGAGTAGCCCTATCGGCCGAAGAGGGTTTGTTTATCAGGTAGGGGATTTATTTCATATATTTTATTTGCTTTTTTCAATACATTCTGTAATTCTTTATATTATTGTATTTTTATATAAATTAGTCTGATGTACTTTTATGCGTTTTTAGAATTTTTTACATTAAATATGTCAGATCTCTATTCAGTTAATGGTGATTTTCTGTTTGGTGAGAAGTTGGGGGCTAAGAATAGTTATTAGCTAATTGCCACTATACTTTCAGAAACTTCTCTTTCACCCCTACATGGAGGGGCCTCCATGATGAAGACCTCTGTGTCTTTTGGTGTTATATTCCATTTCATTCATTCGTTAATTTATTCATATATGAATGTGTGTGTGTGTAGCGTATTAAAAAAAATCTGACATTCAGTCTCACATTTATTTATTTATTTTACTTTTTCTTATCCATATATTGTCGTTACCATGGTAAACTACGTAATGTGCAAACATGTTTTTTTTTTTCATATTTGTTATATTGCACTTGCTGTTAGAAAAGTACGTACAATGCTCAAAAAAAAAACAGATAAATAAATAACCAGCATCTTAATAGCACGTTAACTAGTACACAAAATTAGGTTATTTTGCTTGTCACTGATTTTTATTTCACAATTAAAGCAGATTGATACCTGTCTCTAAAATTAGTCCTTTTCACATTCGATAACTTCATATGGTAGCAACGATATATGTTAGAGAAAATATTGTTCTGGGGTTGAATTTTGAAATCCAGTTTTTGGTATATTTACCCGTTTTGAGGTCCTGTAAATCCGAAAAGCTATTACTTAGTGGTTGGTGTGTTTGTGCGTATATATTTCTCTCTGTGTGTGTGTGTGTGTGTGTGCGCGCACACATGTGTTTGTGTCTGTTATCATCATATCTGAAGAAAAAGTAGCTGCAGAAAGTCCAAATGCATTATTCTAAATCTTTAGAATAAGACACTAACTTTTTCGTTATCAAGAACATGCGAATGGTTCTATACAGAGGCATCCAAGAGAATTCGAAAATATTACATCTATAGGCGAGATATTTGGTAGGTGCAGTTTAACATCGTTAGTTTGCACAACAAACTTAAATGAACGTTTTTTTTTTTTTTTTTTTAATAGTGTTTTGTGTATAATATCACTGTTAAAAATGGTTTCTTAAAAATGAGTTAAATTGTCTCAAAATAGCTCCGGGACAATATATACTTAAATTTAAAAACACATATACTCATATTTGAGTATATTGACATGTCAAGCATGGGGATTTTGGGATACTTATTGGCCAACCCCACTTTTGAGTATGTCAATATACTCAAAAATAACACTGAGAAAAAAAATATATACCGCCTTTCTCTAGAATGAATAAGTGACCGTTTTCTAAATCCCTTAACTAGAAATATAGATTTCCAAGCTATGCGCATAAGGCATGCCAATAAACTGAATAGTCGAAATGATCGAGAATTTCTAGTGTACACATTTCTAGATGGTGAAACAATAGTCTGAATACTCTAAATATTCTGAATCATTTATATCGCGAGAAATTCTCGCTTGATTTTCTACACTTTGGTAATAAACCAAGATTATAGTTGCAGAAACCCGCCTCTTGTAGTCTCATTTATTTGCAGATATTTTTAAATAACTTTGCCCTCGAGAATATAGGCAAACGCTCTAGAATTCTAACAGGGCCTTCTAGAACTCGCATTTCAAGGAGACTAGAATTTATAAGGATGACATGGAACTATTTTTTCTAGAGCCGCAATTTAGATTCTAGATGTCAGTTACAGAATTTTTTCTCAGTGTAATATCACTGTTAAAAATGGTTTCTTAAAAATGAGCTAAATTGTCTCAAAATAGCTCCGAAACAATATACACTTAAATTTGAAAACCCATATACTGACTTTTGAGTATAGTGACACGTCAAAGATGGGGATTTTGGGATACTTATTGGTCAACCCCACTTTTGAGTATGCCAATATACTCAAAAATAAGTACATGGGTTTTCAAATTTAAGTATATATTGTTTCGGAGTTATTTTGAGACAATTTAGCTCATATTTTAGAAACTATTTTTTACAGTAATTATAGGAAAATCCTTTACCATTCGAGTTTGCAGGTTCACTAAAAGAACTAGATTATAATACGACAATACTTGGAAATTGCTGGAATTGATTTTAGGTTGTGCTGTGTGTTACTAATATAGGTCTATATTTAGGTACACAATATGATCTGTATATAATTCATAGAAGACATACAGGGATACCAGTAATTAAGCAAAAACATTCTTTTTTTCATTGAATATATTTGGTGGAAGCAATTTACTACATTTTATCACGTCAAGTAAAACTTTTCAAAGATTAAACTTTACACCTCATATCCATATGGTAGATTAAATATGTTTTAAGTTAAATATTCAGAACTTCAGTCTGTATACACTGTAAGAAATAGTTTTTTAAAAATGAGCTAAATTGTCTCAAAATAGCTCCGAAACAATATATACTTAAATTTGAAAACCCATGTACTCATTTTTGAGTATATCGACATGCTCAAAAATAGGTTTGACCAATAAGAATCCCAATATCCCCATGTTTGACACGTCAATATACTCAAAAAGGAATAAATGGGTTTTCAAAATTAAGTATATATTGTTTCGGAGTTATTTTGAGATAATTTAGCTCATTTTTAACAGTGTAGTTTCGCATTTTGGTTTTACTGAATACTAAAGCCAAGCTTTTAACTGCTGCTCTTTATGTATGTCTGTTATCACGTAACTTAAAAACATATAATTACAGGCAATTCAAATGTTGTTCTTTTTTTTTTTTATAATTGCGCTTTTTGAGGCTCCCTGGATATTAAAGTCAAATTCTTAACAATTGATTTTTGTGTATGTCTTTTATCAGCATAACCTAAAATCAAACTGTTGCAGGCAATTCAAATGTAATATTTTGAAATTCATGTGAGGTTGAAACTTGAAAAGTTTGATCAATATTGGTGAGTTTCAAGTTCACTGAAAAAAAAAAATATATATATATACCATTATCATCTAGAACGAATAAGTAGTCAGTTTTTCCATCCCTAAACTAGAAATATAGATTTCTGCGCTATGCGTATAAGGCGCGCCAATAAGATGAATAGACGAAATGATCGAGAATTTCTAGTGTATACATTTCTAGATAGTGAAACAATATTTTGAATACTCTAAATATTTTTAATCCATTGCACTGCAAGAAATTCTCGCTTAATTTTGTAAAATTGGTTCATAAACCAAAATTATAGTTGTGTTGTGGTGCAAATAATGGTCTGTTGTGTCCTGATTTATTAATTTTAAACTATCTTAAATTTTGATCGTATAGTGTTTTCTTTTGTACATTTACCGCAATAAATTTACTGAACCCAAGGTTTAAAAAGATGGAAAAAGAGGTCGAAACCTCATTGGAAAAAAATGCCGACTCTCTGTAGCTCATTACTCAGAATCATCATAATTAAAATTCAAATACGGTCATGATGACTTATGGCAGTTTCTGTTAATTAACCAAAACTAAAGTCTTTAAGTTTAATCAAATTATCAGCAATTTAAAGGTTATAACAGAAACTACCATAAGACTTGCCTCCATTTTGTTAAACACATCAAAGGTATCATTTAATTATGTAAACCATACTAATAATTGTAAAATAATCAGCAAATAAAAAAAAAAAAACAGTTGAGTCACTTCCACCCCCCACAATAAACAAACAAAAAAGCAATTAAATAAACAAAAACAATGTTTCCTGCTGTAAAAAAAGGAGTTCAACCTATTGGAAAAATTCATTTACAACCTTCAAAAATTTCCTTAAATTTTTGATTTTCTCTACCAGTAAGCTTTACTTTTATTTCTTAAGATTTTAATGCCTTCCTTAACATCCACATTTTACAGCAGGAGACTAAATGGCTCATCACCAGAACTTTTGAAATTAGCTTAACTAACAATTTAAAATCCCATGAATAAAAACTCATATTAATAATAATATTTTAGTATAATAGAAATAAACACACATAAGGCAGCTTAAGAATGCAAATTCAAAAATTTTAATTATTAATTAAAACATGAAAACACAATAAGAGGATCCTCGAAATGTAGAACATTAACACATAATAAAAAAAAAAAACATGAAATGACCATACAATCCCGTATTCTTATACAACAAATAATTTGGTGTGTTTATGTTTACAATCAACATGCAAGCTGAAGCATTTCAGTAATTACTGTTGGTCTTCACAACACCATCCGCTGATAAGTTTAAATAGTTGGCTAAGAATTGCACAATTCAAAAAATTTTTAAAATCAAAACTTAGTAAGGCTTCCCGATAAATCCATTTTTAAATGAGTCTATAGTACTCTCAATAAATAAAAGAGTTCCTTAACACTAAAACTTTAGGGAACAGTAATCATCCTTATATGTTAATAAAAGTTTAAATTTTTATAGTAAGCATTTTATACGTAGTAAAATAAATAAAGGTGATACTTATTTGAACAAGACTCCATTCATTGAAGAGGTAGTGGAGGCTCTGGACATCCTTTAGGGCTTCGTCCATGGGAAACTCTCTTTGGACTTTCGATTACAGGTTCTGGAATCTCAATTTCATAAAATTTTCCGATGGCTCCCCACACAAACCTTACTTCAATAGGCCTAGTCACAAACCTTCAGCCTACAAGTTCTATAATGGCAGCCAGGTCTACTCGTTGCCTCTTAAACCATCCAGGGAATAACCTTTAACTAATTTATTCTAGAGCAAACATCAATTCCTCAGGTAAGCCATTTCAATACCATCGAGCTAAGTCTGAACTCCATATGGTCTACCGTGAGAAAGGATCTGAGAAACCAAACTTCCTTTCCTCATGAGTACCAGAGATAGAACATTTTGGATGCTACGACCAATTACAATTGAAGATAGCCATTTAGCAAACGTAACACTCCAAACTGTTGAGTCTACAAAAATCGGTGATGAAAAGTCAACTAAAATAAAGGCCTTGAAGGGCAAACGCCCTGATTTTTATCACAGAAGTTTTCTTAATTGAAAACCTATTTTCTTACGATAAGTTAAGGGGTATCCTTGTTCATTAGTCCTGATCTTGAACTCAAACAGAATTAAAACGTGAGGGCACGAGGGCCACACACAGGGCAAAAGCCACTTTTTAAGAAGAATCAAAGCTTACATTGTCCTATACAATTGACATCCACCACCTCAATTCATTATTTTCGTGCTTTCGCGACCCGAAAACGATAACTGTTGCCACTACAAGGGCCTAAAAACACAGCGATACTACGACTGACCAGTCAGCGTTAACAACTCCCCTGCCGAACCGGTCACTAAACGTGACGCTTGGCAAAATAGCTGCCTCTGCTAGTTAGCCAGACCAGCCGACACGTGCCGAAAAATGACCTACAGAGTGACCTTGCAACCCCGAAGTGCAAGAAACCGCACGAAGGTCACGAACTTAAGAGAGAGGCGTGCATAGAAGTTTGTAACTAGGGCATTGAAAGTTTTTATCCCCAAGATTAGTGAACACTGATTTAAAGACAAAAAAATGAAAGATAGAAACTAAGTAGATAAAAAATAATAAATAAAAACTGAATCACATATTAAAATAGAAATTTCACCTTACCGATATTACAATATTTTTTTACTTTTTTAAAGGTTTAAAGACTATAGTTAAAACAAAAAAATTTTTTTATGATTTTTCATCATAACAAAATAATCCAACATGAAAAAAAAATTTTTAGTAAAAAAATTATTTTTTTTTAAACCGGAAGCAGAAACAAGCAGCCAAAAGCCCCGCCAAAAATTTGACCAATTCCCGAACCAGCAGGAACAGATTGCTAAAAGCTACAAGTCCAAATGCTCGCCAGAGTCCGCCGGCCAAACTTTACGAACATCCCTCCGTCCAAAAAAAAGCTTAATCACTTAACTATTGAATACAATAACAGACCACCTGCCACAAAAAAAAAAAAAAATAAATAAATAAATAAATAAACAAAAAAAAACTTTTTTTTTTCAAACCCCAAATTTTACCCCAATGCCAAAGCACAAAGCTACTCATAAACAGTCATTACAAAAGAATAACTCCACAAAATTACTGGCAACCAAGCCACACTCAAGTCATTGACACATGAACAAACAATTGTGATACAAAGCGACCCCAAACTGAGCCACAACACAGCTAACATGGAAATCAAAACAACATATACTCACCACCTGGAGTGACTAACAGTACACATCACATACACATGCACCACACCACAAGGTAGGATGCCGCAACTTTAGACTCAAATCACACAGGCCACCAGAAAAGGCCTCGGGGAAGATTCTTTTTTTTTCTCATAAAAATCTCAGAGACAATACCTCCAGATGTCCCATAGCCTCCACCACTGCCAGAAAAAAGGACATTACAATACACAATAATAAACACATACAAGATGCATAAATTTTTCATTAACACCTATTTTTTTTTTTTTTATAATGTATCCTATACAAATACATAAACATTGAACAAAATTATATATCAAAAAATGGGTATAAAACTAAAAAAAAACTCTCAGTGCATATTAAAATTTACAAGTCAGAAACCAAAAATAAATTTATCGCCTAGACTCACAACAGTGCAGATATTACTATACAGCACAATTTTTCAAACAAGGCCTAAATATTAATTTTCTTTTTTTTTTTTTTCTCAATTTTACATTTTTTTATTTTCCTTTTTTTTAATCTTAATTTTTCAATTTTTATTTTCAATTATCCAGGACCCCTTTATCACCTAAGAAATTTTCCTCACCAAACATCACTCACCACTAAATTTAACATACACTGAGAATTATTCCATACACACAAAAATTAAATGCATAACATTAATAAAAACAAACACAGTTTTTTTTTTTTTAAACTATATACCTAAAAACACAAAATTTTCAAACCGCACAAAACAGGAAATTTTATTTTATTTTAATTTTTATTTAATTTTAATTTTAATTTTTTAATTTCTCTCTCACCTTCTGTAAACCACAAATGAAACCAGATAATAAAAAAAAATCCTAACCTAAGCTAATAAAACAACCCACTCTAAAATATACTAAAATCATAACGAAAGAAATAAATCAAGCTTGGGCAAGGCACTTCAAATTAAACACCAACCCAAAGAAACCACACCCCCCAGCAAGATTTAGGTCCCAAGGTTCCACTTGCAGAAGGCGCCGGTCTGCTCATGGATGAACGATTAACCTACTAAAGTTACATAAAATTTACTTTTTTCAAAAATTTAATCTGTTCGAAACTAATAGATTTTTTTTTTTTTTTTTTTTTGACAAACAATAACCCAATCAAAACTTTAAACTAATATTTAAAATTTTTCCAAAAAATCATTAGCAATAAAAAATTAATTCCTAAGACATGACTATAAAATTCGCACATTCCTACACAAGGTGAGAGGGAAAACCTACTACTAAAACAAGAAAAAAAAAAATGATTATTTTTCCATTACAACTCATTCTTTTTCTACCACATTAATTAAAATTTTAAATCGAAAACCTTCTACCACTCTGACAGATGTAACCAACAGAGCTTTAGTCAATAAAAGCAATCAAATACCTAAACACTAACTTTTAGACATAAACACAATTTCTGACACAAAATTTTGGACAAACTGCAATCTAACATAAAATTTTAACAGAAACCAAAGCTAATACTGATAAATAAAAATAAAAGACATGCAAATTTTTGAGAGACATTGAAATTAAACACGGTTTAAAACAGAGAAAATACTTTGAAGCTTGCCAAACAATAAATAAACATAAACTTTTCCTAGTGAAAGAGTATTTTACTTCTCTGAAATTTAGCCAAAATTATACAAAAGGAAGGCTATGATTTAATAACAGGTTATTTTTTTGAAAAAAAAAATCCAAATAACTTTACTAAACTTAAAAGATTTTTAAAATCTGAATGATTGCTAAAGCAAAAACAACAGGCCAAAAACTCTGAAAGAAACAACCTATCTGCAACACAGAGTTTTTGGAACACCTCACAAAAACAAATATCACTCTTTTGCAAATGTACATAATTCCTCAAAACACAAGGTACCTAAATTCTCAATAAATCTATAATAACTCATAAACAAACATTAATCACAACACCAAACTAGTTTCAACTCAGAACTTAACCCAACAAAACAGGAATGAGTTGTGAGAACGATACAGCGAACAAAGCACAAATCCTAACCTACTACTCTTTTTAATAATTAACTACAACAGAATTTAATCAATCTGTGAGCACCACAGAGTATTACAGGTCAATCACAACTCTTCCTAAACATGCCACCAATACTAACTCAAATATGTAAACAAAACCATAACAGACTCAAGATTACTACAATTTTTACTGGAGTTTGCGAAAAATGTTGTAAATCATTTTCCCCAAGAAAAAGACTGAAATTACATTTTAACACCTAAACCAACATAAAAATTGGCCTAAAGTTTAACATAATATTAGCCTGGAATCTAAAAAAAACTTTTACAACAAGTTGCCACCTAAAATTTTAATTTTAAACATATATAACCTTAGAAATTCCTACTTAAAAGTGCATTGAATTACTCACACATACCCAATTCTTTAATCAATTTCAACTTACCAGAATTATTTACATATTACAGCCCAAATTTCTGATGCAGAGATCCAAACTAAAAGCTAACAATATAAAGTGCCATAAATTTATATTTAAAACAACATTTTTAAGCTCATAATGCAATGTTTGACCCAAGGTAGCTTAAAAAAACACCAACTTTCCTGCATCTTTCCCATAAACTGCTCTCAAACTGCAGCAAAACATTTATAACAAAATAAAACAACCTCTAAATCAACCTTTACACAGCAGGATTTACATATATTATCAACGAAAATTTTATAACACAATCACAACACAGCTTGAAAAAAAACAGCACTTTACTCGTAAAAGGGTAAAATTAAATTTCTTACATGTAACTTTTAAAATTTGACATTATCTCACTACTAAGTATTATTTTACAAGAAAACCTTGTAGGGGATCAATAATTTACTAGAAAAACACTATCTTAGTTACAAAACTAGCCCAACACAAGAATTTTGGCAGAAAATCTTTTAGAACATTCATTGCAAGCAGCCTTGTATCACCCTGATCTAAGCAATTAAATTCAAAATTAAGGGGTAATTTTTAACATTAAGGAACTATATACATTTAGTCAGACTGTAGAGGGAGTAAACAGGTTTTTGGAACTAAATATTTTAACAAAAGTGAAAATATGCAAATACATGACACAAAAAAAATCTCAAAAAAAAAAAAAATTCTGAAAAAATTCTATCTAATTATTAAAATTTTCTATCTATATTGATAACATGCCATAACTGACCCAAAAGGCAAGAATTTAGCTAGAATTTTAAGTGAAATACAGAAATAAGTTCAAAAATCAAACTATAGTAGGCCCAAGGGTTCTACGAGCAACAGAAACTCATTACTGTACACACACAGAGCCAAAAGACATCCCAAAAGGAATTTTGAGTTAAGCGAAGACATGTTTTTAAGTATATTGAAAAAACTAACAAAAAAAAGCACTATTTCTCTAGCAACATTAAAAAAAAAAAAACCAAAATTGAACCCAATCAGAGTGACAAAAAAATAGAGCATTGCTCGCCTACACTCAAACTTCAATAAACTTCCTAAGCATTTTGCTTCAAAGTTAAAAAGTTAAAGTTAAAAGCTACTCTAAACAATTTCAAAATCTGCATTTCACAATATTAAGGCAAACCTAAAGGAATTGGGCCAACAATCAGGATTGAAATTTTGAACTTTCCCTCGACAAAAACAGTTTTTCAAGAAATTCACATAATTTTAAATTTAGACCAAACATTTTTAAACTTTAAAAAAAATTGTCACTACATCTGCCAGAGAGGGCATAAACTAAACATTAAAATTTCCTTTTCCAATAAATAACAGTGTATATACAAAAAACTCACATTTTAAAAAAATAATCCCCCAAAATATATACACATTTTGCAACAGAAAGCAAGCATTTTCCAACGCTTGGACACCGGCACCATTATTGTGAATAAATGAATGGTGTGTGTCCTAAGTTATTAAATTATCTTAAATTTGAAATTCAATTTAAAACATTTGATAGTACATTGCCCGCAAATTCAAATAAACCCAGGATTTAAAAATTAACAAGATGTTAAAGGGAGGTCGGAACCTCATTGGAAAAAATGCACACTCTCTGTTGCTCATTACTCAGAATCATCATAATTAAAATTCAAATACGGTCGTGATGACTTATGGCAGTTTCTATTAATTAACCAAAACTAAAGTCTTTAAGTTTAATCAAATTATCAGCAATTTAAAGGTTACAACAGAAACTACCATAAGACTTGCCTCCATTTTGTTAAACACATCAAAGGCATCATTTAATTATGTAAACCATACTAATAATTGTAAAATAATCAGCAAATAAAAAAAAACATAACAGTTGAGTCACTTCCACCCCCCACAATAAACAAACAAAAAAGAAATTAAATAAACAAAAAAGAAATTAAATAAACAAAAACAATGTTTCCTGCTGTAAAAAAAGGAGTTCAACCTATTGGTAAAATTCATTTACTACCTTCAAAAATGTCCTTAAATTTTTGGTTTTCTCTACCAGTAAGCTTTACTTTTATTTCTTAAGATTTTAATGCCTTCCGTAACATCCACATTTTACAGCAGGAGACTAAATGGCTCATCATCAGAACTTTTGAAATTAGCTTAACTAACAATTTAAAATCCCATGAATAAAACTCATAATAATAATATTTTAGTATAATAAAAATAAACACACATAAGGCAGCTTTAGAATGCAAATTCAAAAATTTTAATTATTAATTAAAACATGAAAACACAATAAGAGGATCCTCGAAATGTAGAACATTAACACATAATAAAAAAAAAAAACATGAAATGACCATACAATCCCGTATTCTTATACAACAAATAATTTGGTGTGTTTATGTTTACAATCAACATGCAAGCTGAAGCATTTCAGTAATTATTGTTGGTCTTCACAACACCATCCGCTGATAAGTTTAAATAGTTAGCTAAGCATTGCACAATTCAAAATTTTTTTAAAATCTAAAATTAGTAAGGCTTCCCGATAAATCCATTTTTAAATGAGTCTATAGTACTCTCAATAAATAAAAGAGTTCCTTAACACTAAAACTTTAGGCAACAGTAATCATCCTTATATGTTAATAAAAATTTAAATTTTTATAGTAAGCACTTTATACATAGTAAAATAAATAAAGGTGATACTTATCTGAACAGGACTCCACTCATTGAAGAGGTAGTGGAGGCTCTGGACATCCCTTAGGGCTTCGTCCATGGGAAACTCTCTTTGGACTTTCGATTACAGGTTCTGGAATCTCAATTTCATAAAATTTTCTGATGGCTACCCACACAAACTTACTTCAATAAGTCTAGGCACAAACCTTCAGGCTACAAGTTCCATAACGGCAGCCAGGTCTACTCGTTGCCTCTTAAACCATCCAGGGAATAACCTTTCTTTAACTAATTCATTCTAGAGCAAACATCAATTCCTCGGGTAAGCCATTTCAATACCATCGAGCTAAGTCTGAACTCCATATGGTCTACCGTGAGAAGGGATCTGAGAAACCAAACTTCCTTTCTTCATGAGTACCAGAGATAGAACATTTTGGATGCTACGACCAATTACAATTGAAGATAGCCATTCAGCAAACGTAACACTCCAAACTGTTGAGTCTACAAAAATCGGTGATGAAAAGTCAACTAAAATAAAGGCCTTGAAGGGCAAACGCCCTGATTTTTATCACAGAAGTTTTCTTAATTGAAAACCTATTTTCTTACGATAAGTTAAGGGGTATACTTGTTCATTAGTCCTGATCTTGAACTCAAACAGAATTAAAACGTGAGGGCAAGAGGGCCACACACAGGGCAAAAGCCCTTTTTAAGAAGAATCAAAGCTTACATCGTCCTTCATAATTGACATCCACTGCCTCAATTCATTATTTTCACACTTTTGCGACCCGAAAATGATAACAGTTGCCACTACAAGGGCATAAAAACACAGCGATACTACGACTGACCAATCAGCGTTAACAACTCCCCTGCCGAACCAGTCACTGAACGTGACGCTTGGCAAAATAGCTGCCTCTGCTAGTTAGCCAGACCAGCCGACACATGCCAGAAAATGACCTACAGAGTGACCTTGCAACTTTGAAGAGCAAGAAACCGCACAAAGGTCATGAACTTAAGAGAGAGGCGTGCATAGAAGTTTGTAACTAGGGCATTGAAAGTTTTTATCCCCAAGATTAGTGAACACTGATTTAAAGACAAATAAATGAAAGACGGACACTAAGTAGATAAAAAATAATAAATAAAAACTGAATCACACATTAAAATAGAAATTTCACCTGACCGATATTACAATATTTTTTTACTTTTTCAAAGGTTTAAAGACTATAGTTAAAACAAAAAATTTTTTTATGATTTTTCATCATAACAAAATACCCCCAACCAACATGAAAAAAAAAATGTTTAGTAAAAAATTTTTTTTTTTTTTTTGAAAACCGGAAGCAGAAACAAGCAGCCAAAAGCCCCGCCAAAAATTTGACCATTTCCCGAACCAGCAGGAACAGATTGCTAAAAGTTACAAGTCCAAATGCTCGCCAGAGTCCGCCGGCCAAACTCTACGAACATCCCTCCGTCCAAAAAAAAGCTTAATTACTTAACTATTGAATACAATAATAGTTGCTAGAACTCGCCTCTTGTGTATCCTTGCAGAGAATTTTAAATAAGTTTGACCTGTATAATATAGGCAAACGCTCTAGAATACTAATAGGGGTTTCTAGAACACGCTTTAAAAGGGGACTAGAATTTAATATAAAGTCTTGTATTGTTGCTTTTATCTTACTTTTTAATTTATACCAAGAGTTTTAACACTCTGTTTAAAAATATTGTACTTGTATATCTCATTTCTTATACAATGAAGATAAACGTATGAATTTAAGCTTATTCTTGCATTCATCCTTATATAGCACATCAATTTATTTTATTCCAGTAAAAGCAAAGCAAATTTTTCTTACTTCTTATTACCAACCTAAGTTTTAATAAACATTTCATTACCAGTTATTACCTTTTCAAGTATAAAAGACTGCCATTTAACAGCCACAATAATTTCTTGGATGTGTTTTGTAAAGAAATCAACAGTTAAATGAATAAACTATTTTTCAGTATATCAAAGTGAGAGATTTACGGTTTCACAGAAATTATCCACCAATATATATATATATATGTTTGCTTATTTATTTATTTATAAATTCCAATCCATACAAATCCATCCAATCCATACCGTAGGCAGCAAAATTATTGAAGCACTAGCAATAATTCCTATTTAAAAGATGAGCACCTAATACTGTTTTGTTAAGTAAATGTTTGTCGAGTCATGATCTTAGTCTTATGCTGCTTTTAAAAAAACAATAAGTTAATGATAAAAATTGGCGATCAAACTAAAAAATATAAATAAAAATTGTGGATGTGTGCTTAAATAATTTTACTGCTGTCTGTAGTGGGGCCACTAGAAATCAGGCTACCACTTGAAAGTTTATTATCTAGATAATTTTTGAAACACTGAATCAATTCGAACTCAAGTTGGACAGTGAACTTACAATAGGCAGCAAAATTTTTAAAGCGCTAGCAATAATTCATATGTAAAAAAGTACACTTAATACTGATTTGTTAAACAAATCCTTGCTGAGTCATTTTCTTAGTCACTAAGAACATGACTTGACAAAGATTTATTTAACAAAGCAGTATTAGGTGTACTTTAAGACTTCTACCTGAAAATTTTTCATCACAACAAATTTGGAAATACTGAACTGTTTCGCACAAAATTTGGACAGTGAATTTATTTTGGATTAATAAAGTGAGCAACTTGCTCTGTCATTTTATTTCCAGGTAAAGGCACTTAAAATCAGGCTGGTAGTTGAAAATTTGTTATGACAATAACTAGAGTTGCACCGAATATCTTAATATTCGACAACCGAATAGTCGAGGTCGAGTTAAATTTTAAAATTAAATTAAATTATTGAAATTGGTAAAAATCTTTATTATATAAAATTAAACTGTTTTCCTTTTTTTTTTTTTTTTTTTTTTTTTTTTTTAAATTATTATTCATCAATATTATGATATTAAATAAGTAAAAAATGCCAGTCTAATAAAGTTTCTATCATAATTTCTAATCTAAATAAAAATAGTCTGCATTAAAATGTAATATATTTTATAATAGTCACTTATTATAATTTAATGAAGCGAAGGGGAAATTGTGACAGCATATAAAACTACATTTACTTTGTGTGTACATATATGCAGCTTTGAGTACTTTGTTCGCCTGATGAAGGTAGAGTTGTCTTTCAACCCGAAACATTTGTTGTGAGTTTATTGCATTTTACGGTGTTTATTCAAAGTTTTGTACTTATTACTTTAAAACACCAGTTCTGTGGTGCTTTCTTATTATATATACGTATATTATTGAAGTCTTCTTTCCCGATTAATCATTATAATGTTATATGTATTATGTGTATATAGCCTACATGTAAAATAAGATTATTTTTTTAAATTCAAAAAAAGGAAAAATTTATTTGTTCTTATTTAATGTATTTGGCTCTTTTTAGTCTAATTACTTTAATGAAATTCAAAATTTTACATGGAAAAAAAAAAAAAAAAAGATTTAAAATATACATTTTATTTCTATTTTGACTGTAAAATTTATCTTTTAATGCTAAATACTTAGATTTTATGTTGATACTTTTTAATGTCCATTGTATTCTTTTTACATGCAATAAATGTTTAAAATAATTAAGGTATTCTGGGTATAAAAAATAATTTACATTGAAATTTAAGTATCCGGCCGAATATTGAATACTTGGTATTTGTTATTTGGTAAAAATCACTATTCGGTGCAACTCTAACGATAACTTTTGAAATATTGAATTTATTTGAATCAAAGTCGAACAGTAAACTTACAAACATCTTGAATTAGTTTAGTGTGCAACTTGCTCCTGCCATTTTGTTTCCAAGTGGCGACCACTTGAAAATTTGTCATTACAATAACTTTTGAAATACATTTGAACCTCATTAATAAATAATACCACAGAACTAGTGTTTTGAAATAATAAGGTCAAAACTTTGGATAAACACCATAAAATGCAAGAAACTTGCGAGTTTGTTTGCTTGCATTTTATGGTATTTATCCAAAGTTTTGTACTTATTACAGTCGAATCTCGTTAACATGAATTACTTTTAACATGAACTGTTTCCACAATCCCCGTGAAAAAGAAAATTAGTTTCTGAGTTACGGATAGCATGAACAAATTTTTTATCCCCTTGAGATTCATGTTAATAAAGTTCGACTGCACTGGATTAATTCAAAATGAATTTGCAGGATAGACTCATCTTAAATAATTGCAAGATAAAAAGAACTTTTTATATACCATAATTTTAAATTTTCTGTTGAATCATACAAATGCTACTGAAGGCAGTGGGGATCCAAAACAATTAATTAGTGAAAAGTATTTAAAAAATGCATTGTTATCGTGTTTTGAGCTTTTCTAAAAGTTTCAAATGTCTAGCTAGTTGGGAAGTTAGTTAAATAGACTTTATATTGAATCATATAAACGTTATCGAACGCAGCGAGGACCCAAAATAGTTGACTAAAAGTATTTAAAAACAAACGCAATATGATATGCGTTTTCCATAAAATTTTTTATTTAGATATCAGACCTTTTTTCATTTATAATGTATTTGCTGATTTTTAAGAGCAATGTCACTTAATTTAAACTGAAAAAAAAAAATGTTGAGTTTGTTTTTAAAATGATAAAAAATACTTATGATAATGGAAAGAAAATGATAGCTAGATACAGTTGCAGGGGAAATTGTGCTACTATTTAAAATAATCCTGAGAATTATTGCAGGATTGTTTCAGCCCTATTCCCTGTTAAAATAATTCTAAAATAACAACAATAAAAAAATGTCTAAACTTAAAATGTTTATAATTATACATATTGCAAGTTCTGTAATAAGTTCAAAAATACAGAAACTCATATTTAAACCACATTTTAAAAACTCTTAAAAATTTATCCACATATATTCATGCAGATTTTTGAAATATATGTATTTAAAGTGGCACAGTCAATTTCATAAAATTTATCAATGCATTAGGCTAAAATTTACAATGCATATGGGAATGTAAATAGGATTTTTTAGTTAACTATTAAACTATATAGAAATAACATAATTTTCTCAACCGACAACTTCTAAAAAAGTTAAATTACTTACAAGAAGTTTGATGCATTTTTACCTTTCCAACACTTATTACAATTACACAGCGAGGGAAAAAATAAAATAAAAACAAGTATTTGTCAAACAGATATATGTGTAAATGCAGTTTATAACTCATTAATAAAGGAAAAACAAAAAAACATAATAACTTAATAACGATCAAATTAGAAGTTAAATATGTTTTTATTAGTATTTAATACATTTGAGAATAACCTACTTTTTATTTTAATATAAGAATAAAGGCTTATTATGGTGTTTATTTAAAATTTTGTACTTACTATTTCAAGGTCTAACATTTTCACAGATACAGAAAAAAGATATTAAAACAGCAAAAGTAAGTTGTTATTTTGTCATGAAGTATATCTATATTTTTTCAATTAGATTTTCATAGATAGACTTCAATGAAATTAAAAAATTTTCAGATTATTAGAAAGAATTACAGAAACAACGCAACACAAATACAGACGAAAAAGCGATACAAACGTAAATATAGGCAGAAGCAGCTAGAGAAAGTTGAGAGAGCAGCAGTCTGAACAATAAATGAGATAAAAAAGAAATATAGTTAATTTAATTTCAATCGCAAAATTTAGAAGAAAATAAAACTTTCTTATATTTGATTACAATATCCGCATTAATAAAATGGCGGCATACAGGTGTAGTTTTAGATCAAGTATTTACGTAAACTGGATTAGTTCAATTTTCATTCAATTTATGTGCCTAAACTGACATCCATATTTTGTACGTTTTTCGTAGATAGTCTATGTCCAAAATTTGACATATTCTGATCATACTGGAGCTGGAGATCTACGTTGAGAACTCGTCTATAGACGTAACTCGGACGCGATAGATGAAATATGAACATAATATGGACGTTTGTGTTATGTGGGATGAAGTTTACAATGAGTGTATTATATACTTGGGGGGGGGGGGGGGCAAGAGGGTTAGATGGAAATAAAATGTATTCTACTTTAAACTACCCTATTATAGATTTAAACAAAAACTTTGTATAATAACATACAATTTGTGAAAAATTACACTAAGTGTCAGACATACTTCAGGGGGAGGGGGTTAAAGAGGGGGGAGCAGAGGAAAATAAAATGATTTTTATATCACTATTTTATCGATTTAATGATATATTATATAACTATCACTTACTTTTTATGACGATCACAATGAGTGAATTACGCATCTGAGGGGGGGGGGCACAGATACAGATAAAAGTAAAATATATTATTCTTTAAACTACCCTATAATCGATTAAAAAAATAAACTTTCTATATATACAACTTTCTGCTAATGAAAAATTACAGTGAGTTTACACATATCTGGACGAATTGCTACGGGGGGAGGGGGGGGCAGAGTGAATAAAATATTTGTTTTTATATCACCATGCTACTTATTTATATTAAACTTTGTACGATTATCACATTCATTTTATTAAAATCATAGTGAAAGTTACCTACAGTTGATAAGGGGGGGGGGGGGGGTAGTGGGGGCAAATGAAAAATAAAATAATATTTTTAAAAAATACTTATTACCGTTTGTTTTATTTACATTTTTTGTAAGTATCAGTTAGTATTAATAAAAAATTACAGGGGGGGGTACTCAAAAATTCAACGTATGATTTAAATCTGTAAAAAAGTAGTTCAAAGATGGAATTTCGTCTTTTAATCTGTCTGTTTTGTCCACCCCCTCCCCCTCACGTAGAAATAAAAACTTACGCTCTCGTTGATGCTTAGCATGAGTTTTACAAGGAGAAATTAAGAAAAGTGCCCTTTTTCCGCAATCTGGAAAAAAGAGCACTTTTCTTAAATGTTACTTGTAAAATACTTGTTTAAACATGGACGATAGCAAAAATTTTTTGTTTCTACGAGGGGAGGGGGAGAAACAGATCAAAGAAAAAAATTTTGTTTTAGAATAATTTTTTACCAATATTTGTTATTAACTTTTAATTAATGTCTGATATTAACAATGTGAATTTTTGGATTGCGGAAAAAAGGGCGCTTTTTACATTTCTCCTTTTAAAACAGATGCTAAACATCAACGAGAGTGTAAATGTTTTATATCTACATGGGGGAAAGACAAAAGAGACTGATTAAAACAAGAAAATTTCTTTTTGAATAATTTTTTACCTCAGTATAATTTTTCATTAATAGTAATTGATACTTACACAAAATGTAAATAAAACAATAAAACAAACGATAATAAGTGTTGTTTAAAAAGATTATTTTATTTTTCATCTGTCCCCCCTACCCCCCCCCCTTATCAACTTTAGTTAACTTTCACTATAATTTTAATAAAATGAAAGTGGATAGTGGCACAAAGTTTCATATAAGTAGGTAGCATGGTGATATAAATACTAACATTTTCTTCACTCTGCCCCCCCCCAACCTTAGAAAATCGTCCAGACATGAGTACAGTCACTCTAATTTTTCATAAGCAGAAAATTGCCTAGATACAAAGTTTTTTAAATCGACAATGTGGTAGTTTAAAGAATAATATATTTTACTTCTATCTGTGTCCCTCTTGTCCCCCCCCCCCCCAAAACGTATATTAACCTCATTTTGATCTTCATAAAAAGTAAGTGATAGTTATAGAATATGTGAATGGTGAAATAAAAAATATTTTATTTTCCGCTGTCCCCCCCTCAAGTATGTCTGACCTTACTGTGATTTTTTTCACAAAGATTTCTATAAGACAAAGTTTTTTTTGAATCGATAATAGCGTAGTTTAAAGAAGAATATATTTTATTTCCTTTGGTCACCCCTTGCCCCCCCCCCCCCCTCCAGGTATATAATACACTCATTGTAATCTTCATGAAAATTAAGTGGTAGTTATAGAATATATCATTAAAATAGCTAAAGTGGTGATATAAAGAATCAATTTATTTTCCTCTCCCCCTTTTGTTTACCCCCCCCCCTCCCACTAAGTATGTCTGACACTTACTGTAAATTTTTAATAAATTATACGCGATTGTACAAAAAATTTTTTAATCAATAATAGAGTAATTTAAAGAAGGATATATTTTATTTCTATCTGCCCCTTTGCCCCCCTCCCCAGGTATATAATACACTCACTGTGATCTTTATAAAAAGTAAGTGTTAGTTATAGAATATATCACTAAAGACGGTAAAACGTTGATATAAGAGATAATTTTATTTTCCTCTGCACCCCTCTCTTTAAACCCCTCCCCCACCTCAAGTTTGCCTGACACTTACTGTAATTTTTCAGAAATTGTATGTGATTATACAAAGTTTCATTAAAAGCGGTAAAAGTTTATGTAAAAACAATTGTTTTCTTTCAATCTGCTCCTGACCCCCCCCCCTCCCCCATCTTCCCCCAGATATATACTAAATTAATGCTGTATCAAATCAATTGAATTTTCTAAAAGTGTAATTTGAAAGCCATTTTTTAAAAATCATTATTTGATATTTATTATTTTGCAAATTGCGAATTGAAAAAGTGCCATTTTTTCCGGGATCCGTGTTTGTTAGCTATTACATTTCAACATCAGTCTTCCGGAGCACGTTTTACTGCTTAAATTTTACTTGTTTGTCTTGTTACTGGTCATAGTATACTGAGAAAAAATTCTGTAACTGACATCTAGAATGTTCAGAACTTACTTTAAACACTTACGGCTTTTCTCCTGTATGAATGCGTAGATGATTGTTCAGATACTTCTTTACGCAAAATCGGATGCGTTGGTGAGTATTTAGATTTCCCTTTTAGAAAAATCCTTTAGAACATACTTCTTACTCATATGGTTTTTCATCTCTATGGATGCGTTGGTGAATATTTAGATTTCCCTTTTGGGAAAATCCTTTAGAACATACTTCACACACGTATGGCTTCTCATTTGTATGGATGAGTAGATGATTGTCCAGAGTACGCTTTGCAGAAAATCCTTTAGAGCATACTTCACACACGTATGGCTTTTCTCCTTTATGGATGTGTTGGTGAATATTTAGATTTCCCTTTAGGGAAAATCCTTTCGAACATACTTCACACACGTATGGCTTCTCTTTTGTATGGATGCGTAGATGATTGACCAGAGAACGCTTTGCAGAAAATCCTTTAGAGCATACTTCACACGCGTATGGCTTTTCTTCTTTATGGATGCGTTGGTGAATGTCCAGAGTACCCTTTGTAGAAAATCCTTTAGAGCATACTTCACATGCGTATGGCTTTTCTCCTTTATGGATGTATTGGTGAGTATTTAGATGTCCTTTTTGGGAAAATCCTTTAGAACATACTTCACACACGTATGGCTTCTCTTTTGTATGGATACGTAGATGATTGTCCAGATTACACTTTATACAAAATCCTTTAAGACATATTTCACACATGAATGGCTTTTCTTTTGCATGGGTGCGTTTGTGATAGTTCAGATGACTCTTTGAAGAAAATCCTTTAGAACATATTTCACACACGTATGGCTTTTCTTCTTTATGGATGCGTTGGTGAATATTTAGATTTCCCTTTTGGGAAAATCCTTTAGAACATACTTCACACACGTATGGCTTCTCTTTTGTATGGATGCGTAGATGATTGTCCAGATTACGCTTTGCAGAAAATCGTTTAGAACATACTTCACACACATATGCTTTTTTCTCTTTCTGAATACGTTTATGCATATTTAGATGTCCGTTTTGGGAAAATCCTTCAGAACATATTTGACATTCGCATGTTTTTTCCATTTTTGAATGGGTGCAGTCTTCGTTTTCAGAAAATCGTTTAGAACAAATTCTTCACACAAATAGCTTATCTCCCATGCGTTTGCATTCATGCATATTTAGATGTTTATTATAAGAAAATCCTTTCGAATATAAAACTAAATACACTTTTTTTTTTTTTTAAATGAATGTTACTACGTCTCTTTAAATTCCTGTTGAAGTAAAGCCTTTATAAAATGCTCCCCACGCGTGTTTCTTTTCTAGTACATTGGTGTAGGTCACGGATTAAGAGATCCGTGGTGTAGGTGTCTTCATATTCACGGAGTAATCAGGGTTGCCAGGTCATATTTTTCATACGAGGCCAAACTTTCTCTGAAATGGAGCCAAATGCTAACTAAATAAAACCAAAAAAGAGCCAACATCAATGTTGCAAACAGTAGGGATTTGTCCCTACACGTACGGATTTTATCAGATTTATTTAGCATGCAGGGATGCAGTAGGTGATTTTTTTTGGATGTACCTTTTCTCCCCAGGACGTCCTCAGGATATCCTGAGAATGAAAGTACATCATACAAACATCCTCAGCACTAAAGTAGGGACTTTTATCATTAATGTAGGGACATTGAGCTGTGCTTTAAGAACATGGCAAAATTTAAGTTGGCATGTTGGTAACACGGGCCATGGCCCTACTAGATCACTCTACGCCAAAGGCGCCAACGTTAAAGCGGCCATAACAAAACTGCAAATATCAATGCATGCCGCGCACGGATTAAGAGATTCCGCGGAATCGAGTTTCAGGGTCGGCAACAAGCGCCATCTACTTTCCCAGGCTTTAGCAAACGTGGAAAATGCCAAGAAACATTGGTTGAGTTCACGATACACAGCCTGGGCGAGCACGGGCTTGCCCAGGTTAACCCACACCGTTCACAGACGGTATCACGTGATCATTTGTGGGTTACCCATGCATGCCTAAGGCGTTTGTAGTGTCGCATCGATTAATCGTATCGGACTTCAAGTTTCAGTTTAAGTTTGTCAGAACTGTATGGCAACGATAGAACTTTTCGAACAATGACAACAAAGTTGCTATTTTGTTTGTGATCCAGAAAATGTACAAAATATTGTATTTTATCGTCGTTAATTGATTGTAAATAGTAAATTATCAATTCTTAAGGAGTCAGAGAAGCGTTATTTTCATTTATTGTAACCACACATCGCTTCATCTGGTGACCCGTGTTGAAAATGCCAGACGACGAGAAGAACAAAGAAAACGAAACTGCAACACAGGCTGCGGTCGCTAGAGTTAGCGTCAAAGTTCCTACTTTCTGGAAACCGGATCCGAAGATATGGTTCCTCCAATTGGAAGCTCAGTTTCGAAATGCGAACATAACTGCTGATCAAACTAAGTATGATTATGTTATTAGTTCCATTGAACCGGATATTTTGTCGCAAGTGTCCGATATAGTGCTTGCCCCACCTCAACAGGATAAATACCAGGCTATTAAGGACAGGCTAATTTCTTTATATGCTGACTCGGAGACTCAGAAAACTCAGAAGTTGCTGAGTGAACTTGAATTAGGAGATAAAAAGCCGTCACAGTTGCTTTGCGAAATGCGCAATTTGGCCGGTGACAAAGTGACTGACACTTTTCTGAAAACATTGTGGTTACAACGCTTACCAGTTAATATGCGTGGAATTATAACTGTCAGTGGCGATGATTTACCAAAATTGGCTACTATGGCCGACAAGATTTGGGAACTAAACCCCATTACTCCTCAGATAGCCGCAACTGCGTCCATAACCGTGAGCAGTGGACTGATCGAGAGCTTACAAAAACAGGTTAGCGAACTCACTTTGCAAGTTTCCGCTCTATCCAAACAACGGCGTAGCAATTTTCGGTACCGCTCTAAATCAAGAGGCAGGAGTCCCAGCGATAGTAGGCATGCTATTTGCTACTACCATAGGAAATTTGGGAATAACTCTTTCAAATGCAAACAACCATGCAACTTCCAATCAGCATCACAGACAGGTAGCTCGGAAAACTGACACCCCGTCTCTCACTGACGACGGAGGGACGTGGGGTTGAGCTGAGTCGTCTTTTCGTAAGCGACAAGGAAACAGCCACCCAATTTTTAATTGACACCGGGGCAGAACTGTCGGTTATCCCACCATTACCTGCTGATAAAAAAAATATCTCGAAATTAGAACTGTTCGCCGCAAATGGCACCAGGATCAAAACATATGGCCAAAAGTTACTGAAGCTCGATTTTGGACTCCGAAGATCATTCACTTGGCCGTTTGTAATCGCTGAAGTGAATAGACCCATCATAGGTATGGATTTTCTCGCTAATTTTAACCTTTTGGTAGACACTAAGAACCGTAAGTTAATAGATGGCATTACATTTTTAACTATTAATGGAATCCCTTGCTTTCAAAACAATAATAATATCCCAATTTTAAATGCTGTTAACGATCCATACAAAAATATTCTCAATGATTTTCCAGATTTGCTCAAACTGAGTGGAATTAATACTAAAATTAAAAATCATAACACTGAACACTTCATCGAAACCAGAGGCCCACCCGTTACCGCCAAAGTCAGAAGGCTGTCGGTCGACAAACTTAAGGCTGCTAAAAAGGAGTTCGAATTCATGCTCCAAATGGGTTTATGCAGACCTTCTACGAGTAACTGGTCCAGTCCACTCCATCTCGCTATGAAGAAAACGGGGGACTGGCGACCTTGCGGTGACTACAGAGCGTTAAACAACGTCACAATCCCCGATAGATATCCTCTTCCATTTTTAACAGACTGTAGTTCTATTTTAGCAGGAACAACAGTTTTCTCTTCCATTGATCTCATTAGGGCGTATCAGCAAATTCCAGTTCGTAAGGAAGATATACCGAAAACCGCAATTCTCACACCTTTCGGCTTATTCGAATTTCCATACATGACATTTGGTCTTCGTAACGCAGCTCAAACTTTCCAACGTTTTATGAACACTGTTCTGAATGGGCTAGAGTTCGTATTTTGTTATTTGGATGATATCCTGATAGCCTCTGCTGACGAGGAAACACATCGGCAACACGTACGAGTAGTACTTTCGAGGTTAAATGAATATGGACTGTGCATTAATACGGCAAAATGTAAATTTGGTCAAACTAAACTTGCATTCTTGGGATACGAAGTATCGGCTGAAGGTCTTAAACCACTTCCAACGAAAGTCGATGCAATTAATAATTTCCCAGAACCAAAGTCATTTACCAGTTTAAGACGATTTTTAGGTATGGTAAATTTTTATCACAGATTCATACCAAATTGTGCCAAATTACAACAACCGTTAACAACACTGCTGTCAGGTGTCAAAAAGAACTGCAGAAAGCCAATACTCTGGACGGAAGAAGCAAGAAATGCCTTCCAAGCTTTAAAGGATGCGCTCAGTCATGCTTCCATTTTGGCTCATCCATCAGAAAAGGCTGAAATAACATTGACAACTGATGCTTCAGACACTGCTATTGGAGCGGTCGTACACCAAGTGGTGAACAATGCAAAACAACCTTTGAGTTTCTTTTCACGCTCTTTGACACCAACCCAAAGAAAGTATAGTGCCTACGATAGAGAGCTATTAGCCATCTATACAGCAGTGAAGCATTTTAAATACATCTTAGAAGGACGACATTTTACAATATATACAGACCACAAGCCAATCACATTTGCCTTCCAACAAGATTTGGAAAAAGCCTCACCTAGGCAAGCCAGACAACTGTCATACATTGGCCAGTTCACCACCGATATCCGATACATCCAGGGAGATGAAAATACCGTTGCTGATGCACTCTCTCGTATTGAAACCATTTCCGTACCACCTGTAATAGACTTACAAACTATCGCTTCATCTCAAGAGGATGAAGAGTTGGAAATACTGAAAAGTAAGCCAAACTTGAAAATTTTACAGATCCCTATACCGGACAGCGACAAGAAAATATATTGTGATACCTCTACGAATTATAATCGTCCATACATACCTGCAGAATTTCGACGAAAAATATTTTCATCCATCCATAATTTGTCTCATCCTGGAATAAGATCCACAACCAAATTGATCACAAAACGTTTCATATGGCCCAATATGAATAAAGACTGCCAACTATGGACTAGAGCATGTTTACCATGCCAACGATCCAAAGTTCATAGGCACACTCAGTCAGCTTTGGGAGAATTCAAAGTACCTCCCCACAGATTTCAGCATTTGAACATAGATTTGGTTGGTCCGTTACCGACTTGCAAAGGATTCAGATACCTTCTCACCATCGTCGATCGTTACACTCGATGGATTGAAGCAGTGCCTTTAGAAGATCAGTCAGCTGAATCAATCGCTAAAGCTTTGATTTCCACCTGGTTTTCTCGCTTCGGAATCCCGAATCGAATAACATCTGACCAAGGCAGGCAATTTGATAGCCAACTCTTTCAAGCCCTAGGAAAATATCTCGGTTTTCAGACGAATACCACAACTGCGTATCACCCACAAGCTAATGGCTTGATTGAGCGCCAACACAGGACTTTAAAAGCTAGCCTAAAATGCCACCTGCTAGAAGCAAAATCATGGCTGGAAGCATTGCCTTTTGTTCTCTTAGGTATAAGATCTGCTATCAAGGAAGACTTAGGATGCTCATCCGCAGAGCTTGTTTACGGAACAACCTTGGCGTTACCAGGAGAATTCTTTTCAACGCTACCTCCTATGAAACAATCGGAATTTTCCCAAAACCTCCAGAAAATAATACAAGATATGAAGCCACGACCTACAACAACCCATGGAAACAGAACAGTCTTTGTTTCTAAACAACTGTGCAACTGTTCTCATGTATTTCTATACAACAACGTCAATAGTTCTTCACTACAACCTGTCTATCTTGGACCATATCCCGTAAAGGCGAGAAAGGATAAATATTTCGACATCGAAATCCAGGGAAAAGTCAAACGAGTTTCCATCGACAGAGTGAAACCATGCTTTCTGTTAAAAGAAACAGATATCCCTTTTCGAGAGCTACATCCCACGAAAAATGAGCATAATGAAACGCCTGTACTCAAGACTACGGAAGAAAGTCCAGCGACTCCACAGGAAAGCAAGACAACCAGAACCGGCAGGCATGTGAAGTTTCCCAGTCACTTAAAAGACTATCTTCTGTAATCGTTTTCACTGGGAAGGGGGTGTGTAGTGTCGCATCGATTAATCGTATCGGACTTCAAGTTTCAGTTTAAGTTTGTCAGAACTGTATGGCAACGATAGAACTTTTCGAACAATGACAACAAAGTTGCTATTTTGTTTGTGATCCAGAAAATGTACAAAATATTGTATTTTATCGTCGTTAATTGATTGTAAATAGTAAATTATCAATTCTTAAGGAGTCAGAGAAGCGTTATTTTCATTTATTGTAACCACACATCGCTTCAGCGTTCACAGCTGGTGAATGGGTAGCCCGGGCTTTGCACACTTAACCCAGAAAAATTTTCTGGGGAAAGTGGTCACGTGATGGGTAAAATGCTTGTTGTTTGTCAACATCGTAATATCTGATGAGAATTACGATTTTTATTCGTTGTATTAGAATGTTATACCTCACTTATATTAAGTTATTTTTTCTTACCAATTTTATCCCTTGAAAATTTCAGCAACACATGTGTATTTCAACAGACGTAGAAAAATTTATTTCATAAAATTTTAAATATAGAAATATTTTCATAATATACACCTTTACAGTAATTAATCTATATTTAATCTATATTTAATCTATATTAATAATTATTTTAAAAAGAAAATATTTTTATCAACTAGATTTCATTTATATGAACTGTGCGTTAAATAATGATGAGCAGTTTGAGTTATTATTTCAAATTAATATTTATGTTTCTTTTTATACATTTTCACAAATTATTTTGATGATACAGGTATGAAACTTTTCAGGGGCTACCCCTGTATTCAGGGTTTTTGAAAAAAATGCTATCCTTGAACTTCATGTTGAATTATTGTTGTATTTTAGAGATTTCTCATTTCGGATATTTAATTTACCTTTGTAATGTATTAAGAATCCTCTAAATATCACTTATGATAAGTACTACTTCTACTATTAATAATAGCCATATGATATCATTAAGTCTGCCATTGCCTTTCATTCTACATTCATGTAGCAGTTTTAGGAGGGTTTTGCATATCAAATAGTTTCACCCGCTGACTCTATTACAAATGGTTTAGATTGATGGCATAAATATTTTTTCATTTTTATGCTATTAAATTCATTTGATTTTAATCAGGGTTTATCACTCAATCTTAGCACTTTTAGTTTTCTTCTGTTCCATTGTTTGTACTAATCTAAAAGATTTTGTAAAGTTGAAACATACTTATAAATGTTTACAATTTTCACTATATTTTGATAAAAAGTATTAATATATATTTAAGTCAAATACAAAGAAATGCTGATAAGTCATTTGAAGTCAGCAATGATATTTTTCCTGAACATATTTCTTAAAATTTATTTGTGTTAAGTGAAACTGTATTCAATGTGCTTGTTAGTATTCAATACTGCAATGATTGTAAATGATATCTCTTTATATTTTAAAATAAAACGACATATCACATGTCATTTTTTGAAGGTAATTTTAAAGCTTTGCAGCATTGAGTAATATTTTACACAAGGTTGTTATAGACCAAATCACTAAATGTCAAATTTGTTTCCTAGCATAGCAATTTTACTTTCGGATGTGTTTAGTTACTGACTATATGATACAATTTGCCAACTAGTAAACAGTCATATTTGGGAGATACAAGTGAATGGTTGCCGTAATCATAGGCCTGATGTATAGTGTGTTGTGCTAATATATTTATGCTTAATTGTATGGTAACCTCTCAATAAAGAAATTTATTTTCACTTTAGTAGAAAGAAGGCAGGGTTAGTTTGATTTTATCCGACCCAATAAAACCTACCTGAAAAAACCCAATTTTTTTTTTTCAAAGTCCTTATTTAAAATTCCACTTTTATCTAACTTATAATAAACATATAAATATAAAACAAATATTATGTACATTAATAGAACATGAACAAAGATTTTTCAGAAATATTGTAGGTTCTCAAACTGCTCTGTAGGAAAAAAAATCTCCCATGGAAAAAATTATAATTATCTTATTAAAACATAATAAAAAATTACCTATACAAAAGGAAGAAAAACTGGTATGTTGTGGCCACCACATGACTTTCTTCTATATTTTCATAAACAAATTCTCTCAATAAAAATAATTTATTAAAATTATTATTTAAAAAAATTATCTTCCATGATAATGCAGACGATTTCCATATTAGAGAAGAAGTATAACATAAAATATCCAAAAAATGTGGAATTTATTCTCAATATTACATAAAAAAATTTTTTTTTGATTAAAAAAAAAAAAAAATTATAACTTTATTTTAAATTATCGCAGATCGATGGTTCAACCATTCGTTCTAAAGGTATTGGCGAGCTCTTTTGAAAGATACCCATCATGAAAATTTACTCCCCTCGAGGGGAACTTCACCCACAGGAGGGGAAGCGAGGCTCCTACATACACAATTTTTTTTCCAATTTTTACCAAAAGTTGATAGGCACTAATTTATGTCAATGTGTAACTACATACCAATTTGTGTGAAATTCTGTGCAGTAGTACCTGAGATACAGTCACCACAAAATTCTGTCACACACACAGACAGACATTTTCTAAAAAGTGTCAAATCATGTTCTACAGCTCTCAAAACATGTAAATCCATCAAAAATCCGAAGTTGAAAATTTTTACGAAAACAACACTTTCTTCTATTGAATATAGAAGAAAGTAAAGAGTTGTTTATTAATATAAAGAAAATTGTGAGACTTGAGGAATATAAAAAAAAAAAAAGTCTTGAAAACTGTTGTGCAACACTGTTAAGTAACGTAGAGGGGCAATAATTAAAAATATTTTATGAGAATTTATTGACTATGAAAAATTTAATAAAGCAACACTAAATAATTATTAAAATCCAGTTTTTTGTTGTAAAGGGCAGATAAACAGAATTTTAGAATAACAATTATGTAATTAAAAAAAAATTTACTTTATAACTTAATCATAATAAGACTTTAGAAATTTTGATTTTAATGTATAATTAATGTTTAATTTTTTGTAATTATCTTATTATGAACTAGCCGCCTACGGCGACCAGCTGGTTCACGATCCTTGAAAAATCATCCGACTTTCCGACTCTCGCTCAGTGGCACCTTTTCCCCATTTCAGGTCCTACAACAGCTTATTGATATATAGTGAAAGTAGCTTTATTAAAAAAATTAATCTCAGGAAATTCCTGCTCGGTAGCACCCTCTTCTCGTTTCAATATCTGAAACAGCCTGTTCGCTCATCGTGTTATGATCTTTGAAATTTCCGACTTTAGCAATGTCCCACTTGAAGGTGCCTTATCTCCATTTTAGAACTTACAACAGCTTCCTTGCTCATACTGCAAATAGCTTTGAAAATTTTAACTGTAGCAAATTTCTGCTCTGTGGCAACTAAGGCGCCGCTTTACGTTTCATGATTTGAAACTGCCTGTCCGCTCACCATGTAAAGGACCTTTGAAAATTGTGATTGTGGCAAATCTGCAACTTGGTTGGGCCTATGGTCTCCCAATCTTTTCCCTGTAAGTAATTCACTCATAATCAGAATTGGAGATATTGAATTATTAAAATGTCAAACCGTCCTCTGGCGACAAAGATTTGAAATATATTACTCTTCAATTTCAATTTAAATGACTTTTAAAATGATATTTTACCTATGAAATTATCTTAATTAGAAGCTGAGATACAAAGGTAATATAAGCATTGTTATAAAAAAAGTTGTATCTGATTTTTCTCTGAAACTTGCATCTGCGGGCTAAATAGTGTTAAAAATCCTCAATACGAAATGTGAGTGGAGTATCGGGATTCGAAAGCCTGCATCATATATATAATTAGAGATACAGTAAGACCCCGCTTAACGCGGGGGATATGTTCCATCAAAGTACAGCGTAATGCCAAACAGCGCTAAACAAGGCGTCCGTATAAAAATATAAATGCGTCCGTACAGCACCGCACTAAACAAGAAACACAACTACATTGTTTCAGATATGTTATTTGGAAACCTAGCGCTGTGCGCGCACAATTTCGGGGAATCCCCGGGTTGAAATAAAAGAGCACTAAACCGAAACAGCGTTAAGCAGGGTCTTACTGTATTGTAATAAAGGCGGTCTGGCTTTGAGTCCTTCTATACAAACTAATTTAATTTATGCTACATATTAGTTTTAAGAGAAATCATCTTACGATTTCTCTGAAAACTGACTAACATATATATTTAATGGAATTCTAAAAATACATACATTATATATGAATATGAAAACATGTACAAACTGACCAAAACCAAACTGATAAATACTTTTAAAATTCGTTAAAATTAACTAAATTATACTCTAATCTATTCTTAAGATATTAAGAATAAACAATTTACACATCAAAATTTGATTTTTTTTTTTTTCCTCCTTGAATTAGAAAATACATTAAAAAACAAGTCCTTCTGGTTCAATTGGAAGAATAGTTTTCTTTTTTTGGAATTGGTCACTATTTTTAAAGAAGGTGGTGATTAAACTTGATTAATGAACTCGGTTAAGATATATATATGAGCTCGGCAAGGTCAATGAGTGTAACCTGGAATTGAACGTGGCACTTCTTGTCTACCAGAGAGAAGAATCTCTCCACTTAGAAATGTTTTTGTAGAAGAATTAGTTCAAGTATGTTAATATAATAAGAAAAACAAAATCATTGCTAAAATGCTTTTAAAATTCGAATAAACTAATAATAGGCAATAATTATGAAATATATATTTATGTATATAGATGAATAATGTAAATATGAATAGTTAAAATTATCCTGCACTCAAAGGTGGTTGACATGAGGTACCGGGTTCGAACCCAGGTCGGCCTAGTCGTTCTAAGTTTTTCATGGTTTTCTCCAAAACTTGCATAAATACGGACTAGGATCCCTTAAAAAGACCTCCATGTAATGCCTTCCCTCTCACGCCTAGGACGCTTGTGCAGTCAATCTATATATTAATTTGAAACATGTTTTTGTCTGTCTCCACTATATTGAGAGAACGGCTAGGTGTAAAAATTCGGTTGAGGTGTCTAAAAAAAGGTCTTGGTCTGTAGATGTGCTATGAAAAGAGAAAAATAAAAAAAAGTCTAAAGTCCCAATTAATATACGAAAAATGCAATTTTTTAGAATGATGTCATTTTCGGAAATGCAACAATACAGCGAGTTAATCTGAATTTTTATTGCCTTATAAAAACAAAGTTCACATGTTATCATTTTATTTTTTAATTATTGTTCCTTTTTTACAGTGTGGCATCAGGAAAAAATATTTATTTATTTCGCCGTTTTTTCTCTTATTTCTTTATTTCATTTTTGGAAATGCAAAAATACAGCGAGTTAATCCGAATTTTTAGAATTTTTATTGCCTTATAAAAGCAGAGTTCACGTGTTATCATTTTATTTTTTAATTATTGTGCCTTTTTTACAGTGTGGCAACAGGAAAGAATCTATATATTAATTTAAAACATGTTTTTGTCTATCTCCACTATATTGAGAGAACTACTTGGTGTAAAAATTTGGTTGAGGTGTCTAAAAAAACATCTTGGTCTGTAGATGTGCTGTGAAAAGAGAAAAATTAAAAAAAAGCCGAACGGTTTCGGGGGGGGGGGGGGGAACGGGTTAAAAGCACGTTTACGAGCTTAACTAAGCTCCAAATTACTTCACGGTGAACAAATTGTACCTTTTGGTACTAGAGTCGAATACTAAAAAATAACTTTCTGCGAATTTGGAATTTTCGATTTTAAAGGGGGAAAGTAGATTTGGAGGAAGGGGGGAAATTAGTTTGAGAGGGAAATCCGTTCTAGACCCACACATGTAGCACCGCATTTTAAAGGTTTTGAAAATTCATCTTGATTGGAGATGCTTGTATACAATATAGGGCGCCCCCTGGTGGTGAAAAATGGAACTAGGTGATTTTGCAGTAAGCCCTATCATGTTACACCTTATTTTAAAGGTCTTGATATTCCCTGACCGTTGGTGATGTTCGTACAGAACACACTGTGCCCCCTGGTGGTGGAAAGAGCAACTAAAGGATTTTGCAATTGACACCACCATGTGACACCTTATTTGAAAGGTCTTGGAAATTCAAGACGATTAGTGATAAAGGTCTTAAAATTTCATGTTGATTGGGAATGTTTGTATACAATATATTGC
Organism: Salticus scenicus; assembly: GCA_963930645.1. NCBI lineage: Eukaryota > Metazoa > Arthropoda > Arachnida > Araneae > Salticidae > Salticus > Salticus scenicus. The sequence goes on along the minus strand of OZ005658.1, from coordinate 190,729,316 downwards.
GACCCTGGTGGTTAAAAACGGAACTAGGTGATTTTACAATAGACCCTATCATGTTACACCTTATTTTAAAGGTCTTGGTAATTCCTGACCGTTGGTGTTGTTCGTATAGAACACGCATTGTCCCCTGGTGGTGAAAAGTGCAACTAAAGGATTTTGCAGTTGACACCACCATGTGGCACCTTATATGAAAGGTCTAGGAAATTCAAGGCAATTGGTGATGTTCGTATACAACATAGTGCACCCTCTGGTGGAGGAAAGTGGATTTTGCAGCGCGTGCGTAGCATGCCTGCTATACAGTGCTGCAGCCACAGGCAGCGGTAACACGAGTCTAGAGGTTTGTTTGGTTCAAGATTAATTTTTGAGAATTTTTTCATGTTATTAGCGGGCTGCATATACGCTGCCGCAGGCACCGGGTCACGAGCCCAAGTTCCATTCTGTTTGAGGTAATTTTTTTTTGTTACAGATGATTATTTTTTTTTATGATGCTTTCTTTTAAAAATAGAAATTCAAACAAAATCGAGTTAAAGATATAAAACCATACACATTTAAGATTCATTTAAGGTTATTATCATGGGCTCGGGCATTGCCGGGCGGGTTCGTTAGGTTCCAGGTTATTTTTTTGGAATTCTTTTATGTTATTAGTGGCCCGTGTATTTGCTGCCGCAGGCACCGCGATTACAAGGCAGAGTTTCGTTCGGTTCTAGGTAATTTTTTTTTTTTTTTACAGCTAATCATTTTTTTCGTGATGCTAATATTTAAAAACAGAAATTCAAACAAAATCGAGTTAAAGGTATAAAATCATACAAATTTAAGGTTCATTTAAGGTATCATGGGCCCGGGCAACAGCGAGCGTTTTCGTTTGGTTCCAGATTAATTTTTGGGAATATTTTTATGTTATTAGCGACCGGCGTATGCGCTGCCGAAGGCACCGGGGTCACAAGGCAGAGTTTCGTTCGGTTCAAGGTAATGTTTTTTGTTACAGCTGATTATTTTTTTGCGATGCTTTTATTTAAAAATAGAAATTCAAACAAAATCGAGTTAAAGATGTAAAACCATACAAATTTAAGGTTATTACCATAGGCCCGAACAACGCCAGTTGGGTCAGCTAACATGTAGTATTTAACGGAATAGAAAATAAAAGATAGCAACTGTTTATTTGGGTCAGTTTGACGTCACATTGACAGTACTTTGTAGAAAGTGATGTCATATATAATATTTCTATTTATAAGTATTTTTCCGAATTTCTTTTTTTTAAGTGAAATGTCGTAAAATATATTACATATTTTAACTTGAAATACATTTATAATGATGCGATGATTTTTGAAACATTACAGTCAATAAAGTGATCGTCGAATTTGACGGGTTTCAGCTAGTAGGCTTTATTCCCAAACACATCTTATTTATAAAATCATTTGCCTTAATTTTAAGAGGAGGGATAGGAGAAATCCGTTTTTGGCATGAAATTTTGGATTTTTGAATAAAACTCTGCAAAGAATGGAACAAAAATGTAAAAAACAGCCATGCGACTTCTTTAGGATATTTCCAAAACATGTTTTTAATTTTTTGGACCTGCCATTTTTTTTTTTTTTTTTTTGGTTGGGGGGGGGGGGGTATTGTATGTGTTACAAAGGGCAAATTTGAGACACCCTTTTTAGTGCTAAATTTGTCCTGGGAAATTTATGAGAGCTGCAGTCATGAAGTTTGGTGCTTGGATTTTTTATATGTATCTGACAACTAAAGAAACGGGATTTATCGAAATACCCCCACTTTCCCCCTGGAGGGCAGGAAGAAAAAAACGAATTGCTTCATGGTGAAGAAATTGTACATGGTGAGATTAGAATTGAGTATATAAAAAACAAATACCATTTTTAATTATTGATTCTTAAAAAAAGAGAGGGGAAAATCGTTTTTTGGGGAGAAATTTCAGAAATTCCGGATTTTTTAGTAGCTTTATTAAAGATGTTACAAAGATATTTTCTCTCTTGTGATTTTCGATTTATTTATTTATTTTTTGGGAAGGGGGGGGGTTTAAAGTAGTAAATTCAAGGACCCCCCCCCCCTCTTTTAGCGGTAAATTTGTCTTTGGAAATCTATGGGATCTACAATAACGAAATTTGGTGTGTAAATTGTTTATATGTATCTGACACTTATTGTAAATGGATTTTACAAAATCCCCCCCCCCCCTTGAGGACGAGGGGGCTATAAACACGTGTAAAAACACATTTTTACATTTCAATTTGCCTTAAATTATCTTAGAATGGCAAACTTTGGTGTGTGGATGTTTATTAGGTGTACGCAGTATGTATTCTGTCGAGATTTCGCAAAACTTCGAACTTAGCCACTAGGGAAGGGGAAGTAAGAATCGGGTAAGTTGCTGCCGAAAGCAGTGGGAACATGGACTCCTCACTTTGCGAGCAAGAAAAATCTCTACCGAACACAACGGGAACTTTAACTCAGGTTAATTAATAACGATAAGGGATTGTGACAACTCATTTAAATATTGTGTCCAGCAAAGCTTGCTAGTCTCTATATAAATAAATGGCTAAGAGATTTTTGACTCTGTGTGTTGAGGCAAGTTGCCACCAGATTTTCATACTTTAGTTAATTTCAAAAAATCTAATAGTCCGATCGATAAGTTAATTAAACCGACGGATTCAGAAAAAATGCCCCTTTCATTTGGTACCTTATTTGTAACGAAACTTTGATTAGATTTTTTCAAAATTAATTAAAATGTGAAAATAATAACCTGGTAAAAGCTTTAAAAATGGACATTTTACTTCATTTTTTTCGATACTGTCTGTTTCAAAACTGTCATCTGATAAGCACCCAAATGGAAGCCCACTGATAAGCTATTGTCACAGGCAATAGGGACAGACACCCGAGAATGAGTGGGTTGCTGCCAAAGGCAGCGGGAAACCAAAGCAGGCTTTAAAGTAATTTCATGATGTCTTTAAATTTTATTTTTGTTTGTAAAACGATATAGAAAAGAGTTTTCTTTCACACATTCACGCCGGCGTGAACTACTGGTGGGTCACAGCTACAGTCAGCAGAAAAATATCCGAGCACTAGCAATGATCTCTGTCCAAAAAAAGTACACTTAATAGTGCTTTGTTAAATAAATCCTTGACGAATCATGTTCTTAGTCAGTCTAACAACATGATTCGATAAGGATTTATTGAACAAAACAGTTTTAAGTGTACTTTTTCCGATATCAGAATTATTGGCTAGCGCTTGGAAACTTTTGAGTAGACTATGCAAACAAAATGTGCCGGCGTGAATGTGTTAAATATAGTGACCAGCGAAGCAAGAAAAGCCTTCGTTGATTCACTACCTTCATTGATTTCATTAATTAAAAAATGGTTTTGTTAACAAACTTTGATCTATTGGCATGCAGGCCGAGTTTTGTAAATATCGAGTTTGATTTTGAAATTTTTCCCGCATTCGGAAATCGGTACGTTTCTGAAACAGGGCTTTGCTAGTAGTCGATAAAGATTTATATCATTTTCTTTCTAATTGGTTGTTATAGTTTCATAATTTTTAATAAAATTATTAAAAATTGTATTGAAGATGTTTTTTCTTGTTTTCTATGTTTGTTTCTGATCAAACTGCTTTTTTTCCTAACATGTTTTGTTGATTAGTTAGATCACTGAAAAGCTCACTATCTTATGCCGCCAATGGGCTATTATAACTGCGTACAGGATGCAGAATGGTAAAATATTAATAATTAAAAAAAAAAAAAAAAAAGCACCAAGTGGACCAACAGACTAATTTTTCCCTTATAAATGTGAAATGCACTATTAAACACTATTTGAATGCATGCTTGCAGTCAATATTATAAAAAAAGTGAAAGATTTATCGTATTTCAGAAGACACTTTAGGCTCAGGAAATAGAAGCTCTTGTGAAAATAATAGTTTTTTTTTATTTTTCAATTGTATTTACAGTTGAACACATTTCTTTAGTTTCTATTAGTACTTTATACTGGAAGTGCTTAAGCAGATGAACGAAAAGTCACATTTTTCGGTTCACATTGGTATTTATATACATTTCTTCCTTTTTTTACATTAAAGTAAACTTGCTAATTGCAGCTGTATTAGCCAGACTTCACAATACATTTCAGATTTTATAGATTCTGTTGTTTTAAAAAAAATGCAATTTGGATTTTTTTTTTTTTTTTTTTTTTTTTTTACAGTTTAAAGTAGTATTTATTATTTTTTTTTTATAGATGATCAAGTTTTCATTGGTATTTGGTGTTTTAAGATTAAAGGCAACTGAGTACTCGAGGATCCCAGGCCTGATAAAGTTTACATTATATAACTACATTTAAAGTTTAAATTGCAAAATTTTATAATGTGATAAATATGCTAAGAAAAAGATATAATATCTGTTGTCCTTAGTGAAAAAGAAGAGATCACCAATTTATTTAACAAACATATTTAATTCCTCTGAAGAATCCTGATTATCTTGATAATGTATATTAAGGGAGCAATCAGTAATATGAAACAATATTTTGCCCAATATATATCATGAAAATATACACATGTCATGTATGTTTTCGATTCCCAAGGACAACATATCAAATCTATGCCTATGCTAAAAACAAGGTATAAATGCATAAAGCATAAATCACTACGTTCTCTGGGACTTTTAAATTTTTCTTTTATTTTTGGTTTTATTCAATGATTGAAAAATTCTCTCCACACACAAAAATTTTTAAATGATAATTTATAATTAATAGTAACTCCACTACATACACAGCATCACTTAATAAGAATGTAATATATATATTAATCAGGATATCATTTATTATATTTCATAAACCAAAGTAATTACTTACATAAAACAAAGAATGTTGAATACATTATAAAATAGATAACATTCTAAAAAATTGAACACAATTTTATTTTTTAAATAAGACGCAATAAAACATATACGTGGTGAAAAGTATCCGGTTTTAATTCAATCTTTTCAATGTAAACTTGATCATCCATAAAATTTAGTACTTCTTTAAATTTCAACATAAAAACATTAGCATGTACATTTTATAGGAAATTACATTTTTTCTCAAACGATAGTAATACATAAAACCAAATTAACACGCGAAGCATGAATCTGTTAAATCTGATATGCATTACGAAGTCACACTAGTACAACTGCACAATTAACAAGTGCTATTTAATCTAATGTAAAATACAAAAAAGAAACCTGTATAAATAATACCAGCATAAACCGGAAAATGTGATTTAACCGCTCAAATACTTCTCAGTAAAAAATAATTTAAACTAAAGAAAAGAATTCGTCTGAAAATACGATTTAAAAAACATACCATGCTTCCAACAACAGCTTCTGTTTCACGATTTAGTATGAAATATCTCCTGAAACTTGTTTAATCATCCATTTCTTTTATAATTTTCATATATCTTATTCTTGGAAGATAATTTCTTTTTATTAAGCTATTTATTTTTTGTGACTCCTCTTTTTGGAATCTTAAAATCACGTATTAGGATTAATCCGTGCTTAAAATATACACAAAACATCCACGAAATCCGCCATGTTTGTAATTATCTGGTTGATTTGCTAGCGTCAACAAATCCGTGGTCAACAACAACAATGGGGAAATGGAGAGTGAGTAAAAGCGTTCACGAAAACGATTACCCAGGTTAAAGTTATGACCATAGAATAATAATAAGAAGAAGGAGCATGGCAATACTCTTAATGCTTACAAACCCCTTCTAGTGAAATGCCAGCGAAAGCTACTTTTGCTACTCAAAACCTTAAAGTAGGGCCATAGAAAAATAATAATATCGCTGTTTGTTGTGGCAACACAACAGCTTATTAGAAACACTTATGCTCCTTCTTCCTTTATTATTATTCTATGGTTATGACGTCATTTTCGGGGGATGTGCATACCCAAGCCCAAGCCCGGGCTGTGTATCGTGAACTCAACCATTAACCCCTTCCGCTCCAGGCTAGCTGTAGTGTAAATGTCTGAAATACCAAATTATAATTTTGAAATAGTATCGTATACTTTCTTTGGACGTATGCACGTACGTCCATGGTATTAATGGCCATTAACACAAGGACGTACGCACGTACGTCCCTGGAGTGGAAGGGGTTAAATATTCATCCATGGTTCAACAAAATAATAATATATGTATATTTAAAAAAGACACAATTTAAAATTATTTTTTAAAAGTAGTAGAAATACAGCCGAATTTTTGGGCCGTATATGATTTGTTAACATAAAATTTCGAGATATTATAATTTTTATTACTACTACTTTAGCTAGAATTGGTATTGGGATGATAATGGAAAAATAAAAATACATACATAAATACACACACATATATATAAATTTTTATTTTATTTTATTTTATTTTTCTTTCTTTCTTTTCTTTCTCATTTCTTCTTCATTTCTTTCATGCAAAGCAAAAATTTGAAGAAGAGTATCTTTTATTTAGGAGAAAACGACTAATATAATTTATTATTTTTCAGTGAATTGGTTTAAAATTATTGCCACAATTATTTTTATGATTCAGATATTTTTCCTTATCTAAAGACTGCATTTTAAATTTTAAATTAATTTAAATGCTCTGCAAGTTTACTGTGGCGGCGCTGCACGCCGACCCTAACATTCATAGAATAATAATAAGAAGAAGGAGCATGGCAATACTCTTAATGCTTACAAACCCCTTCTAGTGAAATGCCAGCGAAAGCTACTTTTGCTACTCAAAACCTTAATGTAGGGCCATAGAAAAATAATAATATCGCTGTTTGTTGTGGCAACACAACAGCTTATTAGAAACACTTATGCTCCTTCTTCCTTTATTATTATTCTATGCTAACATTCAATGCATTTGATTCCGGAGAAATCGTCGATTGTTATGGCCGCTTTCACGACGTTGGCGTGTTGGCGCCGAGGAGTGATCTAGTAAGGCTGTGCACCAGCCTACTACATTTGAAGATTCAAACTACTGTCGGACATTGTATTCTTGTTTTATGAGCTTTAATTGTTCTTGTAATACATCCTTTTGAAAAAAGTGAAACATCGGTTTACCATTTTTTATAAAAATTTTGCAATAGTCTATTTTGAAGACTTCAAAATCATTTTGTTTTTAGTGGTAATTTGAACAGAAGTTTTTTATGTTGGCATGAGATTTAAAGATTCGAAAAGAAAAACAAATCTTGAAACATGATTTGTTGCATGCATTGATCTAGTTCAAATGTAGAATGTAAAATGTATACAATCAACCAATTAATAGGAAAAGGTAATTTAAAATATAATATATATTATTTAATGTAGTTACACAGGTCATATAATGCCGTGTTCGAACTAAATATACAAACACACGTGAAAACTTTTCTTAAAAATATTTGTTATTTCAATGAAAATTTACTTACTAAATTATAAAAATAAGTCTCATAATTACTGACCAAATACTGTATATATACATACTGGGAATATTAAAGACATGCGTGGAAGAGAGAATGCCATACGTGAGTGATTTTTTACACTGATTTTAGAGAAAAATATAGTATTTGTTCAAAATAAATATATTCCATTTTCTTAATATATATATTTTTCCCCCTTTCCACATTTTCCCCTCTCTCTCACACACACAACACAGAAAAAAAAATTTAGCCTGCTAAGATATATCTGTATATATATATAAATTACGTGTCACGATGTTTGTCCGGGGTAAACTCCTAAACTAAGGAACCGATTTTAATGAAATTTTGCACACTGTGTGCAGTTTGGTCCAACTTGAGAGATAGGATAGTTTTTATCTCAATTTATTGTCACAATATTGTTTTATTGCAATTATTTGTTAATTATAGACCTTTATTAAAGTTGCTCCAAAATATCTGTGAGTTCCATTAATTTAATTGTTGCCAAAAAAAAAAAAAAAAAAAAAAAATACGAGTTCATTTTCTTTCGACATAAAAATAAATACATTTAATCAAAATAAATACATTTCATAAAAAATTATAAAAAGTTAAATTATGCATCTCACGAAAATTGACGTCATAATCAATTTAAGGAATTTATACACATTGATAAAGTGCTAATGTAGTTCTATCATAGATATCCGCGATTGTAATGAAATGCTCGCCATCTGGTGGGCTAAGGTGAAATTACAATAAACGTGGTTTAATTCGAATTCCATACATCCGCCATTGCTTGCCGATATTTAGTTTCACATATATTTATTGAATAAAAATGAATAAATACGGTAAAAAAGATAACACATACTGTTGTGTGCTACAATCTAACTCCAAAGGATCAAGAAATCCAGAATTGAGCTTCCATTTATTTCCAAATGACAAATTTAAAATTTCAGTTGCTTCGGCTAATGGAAGTAAAGAATTAATCAGATGATTTGAAACTAATATTTGTTCAACTTCAGTTAAAAATCTACTTCCGATCGAACTTTGAATAAACTGAAGTATTTTTTCCAAAAGCAATCAATTTTCCATGATGTAATGGCGGAGAAATTATAGTACGAATATTAAGTAGAATAACAAAGAACACTAATGGAACACACGTGTCTATAATGTTTACTAACAACTGCAGTGTTGAGAAAGCGCCATCTATAGATCATTACAATCGCGGATCCGCGTTTGTAATGATCGATAGACGGCGCTTTGTGAACACTGCAGTTGTTAGTAAACATTAGCCACGTGTGTTCCATTAGTTATTCTACTTAATATTCGTACTATAATTTCTCCGCCATTACATTATGGAAAATGGATTGCTTTTGGAAAAAATACTTCAGTTTATTCAAAGTTCGATCGGAAGTAGATTTTTAACTGAAGTTGAACAAATATTAATTTCAAATCATCTGATTAATTCTTTACTTCCATTAGCCGAAGCAACTGAAATTTTAAATGTGTCATTTGAAAATAAATGGAAGCTCAATTCTGGATTTCTTGATCCTTTGGAGTTACACTGTGGCACACAAAAGTATGTGTTATCTTTTTTACCGTATTTATTCATTTTTATTCAATAAATATATGTGAAACTAAATATCGGCAAGCAATGGCCGCTGTATGGAATTCGAATTAAACCATGTTTATTGTAATTTCACCTTAGCCCACCAGAGGGCGAGCATTTCATTACAATCGCGGATAGTAATATATATAGATCTCTCATCCCCATGTTATCGTACAAAGATTTTTGATGCCGAAAAATAAATAAATAAAAGCCTTGGAAACAGCCATTAAGTGGTGTTGAAAAAAAAAAAAAAAAAATGAAAAGAAAGAAAGAAATATGAATTTGAAACTGTATCTGGAGTCTTCCATTCCCCTTTAGCAAATAAATTATTCATAAATTTTATTTGCTAAAATATTAGTATGTATTCCCGTGTGTATTCACTCGGGGAAAGACGGCCATATTTTGGTAAAAACGTCGTCTTTTCCCAAATGAAAAGGAATAACTTTTTTCTCCCCAATGATCACTCTATTCTATATATGCTATACTATATCTATGAGTTTTATACGCAAGCGAAGTGTGACTCACTGACCGTCTGTGCAGCCAAGAAAAAGATTTCTTATGTTAATTGCCCACTGGATTTTTTGTAAGAAATTATTAAAAATCGAGGAAATTTATTTCCCGATTTTAATCCTTATATTTGGGTATAGATATGTATTAGTTATCGCGGGTGTTAGATTGAATTATTTTGCTGTCAAATTGACAAAATTTTAATTTTAAATTTCAAAACTGTGTCGCCCTTGGCTTTTATTATTATTATTATTATTATTTGGCGATCAAAAGCGTAACACGAAAATATACATGCCAGATGTATGTATTGTACGAAATGTAATATGTATTATTCATTGTACGTATGTATGACATGTAATATGTATTGTACGAAATATTGTTCATATTATTTATTACTTTTTTAATATAAGTTGTTAAAATAACCATGATTTTTGAAAGGAATTAAATATTTTCGCCAGATAATTTGGCGATATTCTTTTTTTTCGCCAAGGATGACAGAAATGAAATCTATTCCGCTGCAAAATATTAGTATCTTACATCAGATATTTTATTTAGACATTTGAAACAAATTTGACTTCAAACTATGATAGAATATTTATCATTTTCCTTTTAATTAGTATATTATTAGTACAGTAGAACCTCGATTATCCGAAGTAATTGGGAGCGAACTTACTTCGGATAATCGAAATTTTCGGATAATCGAGAATTCATCAATAATCATCTAAAATATTTATCAGCACTCGCAGTTTGGAAAGGATGGCTTGCATACAAAAGGAATGTGGAAAAAAAAAAAAAACTTTAAAAATACATGTTTGTTAAGAGAAAATTTTGGATGATAGTAGAAAGTGAAAAAAAAAAGTGAAGAAGAAACCGACTTCGGTTAACGGAGAGTTTCGGTTAATCGAGGTGAGTTTCGGTTAATCGAGGTTCGGATAATCGAGGTTCTACTGTATATTAAAATTTAAAAGCATAGTATATAAAAAGTTTTTTTTTTTTTTTTTTTTTTTTTAATCTTATAATTATTCTTATCTTAATCCTCAATGTTTCCCATCTTTATTAACTTGAATTTACTATTAAAATTTTAACATACTCAAAAACTTCTCATCACTTCGTTAAAATACACTAAACTTTTCCAAAATCTTTTTCTTTTAAATAGAAAAAGATTGAAATGATACATGTATTTACTTTAAACGTCCAATATTTCATAAGATTTCCAATTTTAAAGTTTTAAAATATTTATCAAATTTACTTATTTTTCTGGTTTAGCCTTATTGTTTTCCTTTTTATAACTACAGCTGTTGCCCTCTTTAAAATATTTAAAATGATGAGGTGATTTTATAGTAAAATTATCTATTATAGCATATATTATATTTCACTCCTCCATAAAAATTGATTTTAAAATCGTCTGTTTCTTTTATACTTTTATTTTAATAGAATTTAATTTATATATTAGTCATTTTAGCAATTTTATCCAAAGTAGCATTAGAAATAATATATATCACTTCTCCATTAAAATTTATAGGACCTTACAATAAAATTAATTTGTGCTTAATATCAACACTACGAAAATTTTTATCAATCGCTTCCAAATTTTGACCTAAGTTTCAAATCTCAACCCTGTGGGTTTTTACATCGGCTACAACGTTTTCGTCTTTGTTCGTAATTAATAATTTGACTGTACTAAATAGTTTACAGCCGTATAATTCAACGTATAACTTAGTCACAGCAACGCGCGGCCGGGTCTGCTAGTATATATATATTTTTTTTTGAATGAAAGAAAGTTTCTAAAAGCAATTGTAAAAAAAAAAGGGGGGGGGGGGTATAAAACAAGACAATTTTAAAACAGAACTATGCCAAATCCCAAGATACTTTGAAATTAATTATTAAAAAATAAAAAGGGAAACATTGAAGGTATGACCATCTCAATATTTATCATTTCTTTTAATTTATAGGACCATCCTTAGGACCTTAGTGGTGCGTACCAGACCATCGCCAATTATCCGCGTTTGTAATGATCGATAGATGACGCTTTTTCAACTGCAGTTGTTAGTAAATATAATAACCACGTGTATTTATTTATTGTTCTTTCTTGTTGTTCTATCGTTGTTCCAGCGTGAAAGCTATCAGTGGTATGATATTGTTACAAAATTGTAAATAATTGTGTTTATTTTTTGTATAAATTCTTTCAAAGAGGCTTAGTAAATTGATAAAGTGCTAATTTAGTGCATTTCTAGTCGTTCTAGCGTTAAAATAACCTTATTTTCCCTTAAAAACGCATTAAAAAGCCCCAATAAGGCAGGTAATGGATTTGGCGCCAAATTTGGCGACTTTCTCCCACCTTGGCGATTTTTTTTGGCGACCTTGGTGAGAAAATCCTTATATGGGATATACCAAATATGGAAGCTGTAAGTTGATTGGTTGACCACTTTCTAGAGTTTTCTCGAAAAATCAGGGTTCCATGGAACAGTATATAAGGAGCGCTTCCTCGCCAAGGCAGTTAGTTCAGTTCAGATCTCAGCCAGCTTCGCTAGTGCTTGCATTGCTCTTAAGCCTCTTTGAGAGAGACTTGCTTCAAGTGTTATTGCTATACAGTTTGTACTGTGGATTTGCTATTGACAGCTGTTGTTTAACCTGTGTTTACTGTTTGAATTGAAGCTGATACTTGGTTTATAAACCTGTACTTTCTGGAACTTTCTGTGAATAAATTACTGAATTTTTGTACGTTTGACGTTTCATTCTCAGACAACTCACGAACCCCCAAGTACGCAACATTTCTATTCACCTTAGCCCACCAGAGGGCGAGCATTTCATTACAATCGCGGATCCATTGCACTGCGCTAATGGACTAGTGCGACGCTAAATCCAACCAACCAACAAACTTTTAATTTAATATCATATTTTTTTCTTAATTTGCTCTAAAAGTATCAATATTGGTAAATATTTTAAAGAAAAAAATTAAAATTTTCCCAAAATAATACTTAAGAGAAATGGAGCCAAATGCTCTCCGAGGCCAAACCCAAAATTTCGGAGCCAACCACCTTGATTTGGAACCAGTTTGGCTCCAAGGAGGCCAGACTGGCAACCATGGGAGTAATATAGACAAGAGAAGAAGGTAAAGCTGAATTTTTTTTTGTTATTTTCTAATGTTTACAGATGGCGCGAGCGTGCAATAGACCATATTCCCACTTTGGGTTCGAGGCTATAAGAATATCAGCTGCTTAGGAAAACAATCCTCAACTCTACCATAGCAAAGCATTGTGGCTTGCAAATTTTTATCTTGCAATATTATTTCTAAGAGTTACAGATTATATGAAATTGAAGTAAGTGTGATATAGTGATACCTTTGCTTTGTTTTTAATCCAGCTTTAGTAATATATTTTAATATTAATCAACATATGTAATATTAAAATTTGCCATGTGAACTGTGGCGATGTTAACAAATTGAAATGGATGTTCCATTTAATAAGTTCCTTTATTAAAGTGATTGAAATTCCAATTATTTAAGCTTTGATGTCTATATATATGTGTGTCTGTATAAAATATTCTTATTAATCTTTTATTCATTATATATATATATATATATATATATATGTGTGTGTGTGTGTGTATATAAAATGTTCTGCAATTTTACGATATGGAATAGTCTTAATTTTATCATTCGATTCAGTTGTTTACATTTCTCTTTTGCTCTTGTTTGAACAGATATCTGATTATTAAGTTTCACCTGAGAAATATTTAGGGAAATGTTATGCGTAACAATAAAATGGTATCTTGAATCTAATTTGTTTACGGCCACGTTTTCGGCGATTTTACCCACTGTGACGTCACAGAAATATTGTCCATACTGCCTAGAAACCATGGACGTACACTATGGACCGCCGACGCTTTGTTATCAAAATAGCCCCATTTAGGGTTACATACAAACGGAACGCTTGCAATTTCAATGACGAAAATTTTGCAAGTTTTCTGCGAATACAGTCGGCAGCAAAAGTATCTGAGCACTAGCAAAAATTCCTATGTAAAAAAAAGTACACTTAATGCAGTTTTTTTAAATAAATACTTATCGAATCCTGATCTTAGTCAGTCTAAGAACATGATTCGACAAGGACTTATTTAACAAAACAGTGTTAAGTGTGCTTTTTTCATATAGGAATTTTTGCTAGTTCTCGGATACTTTTGCTGCCGACTGCAGTCATACATTTGGAACGCTTGCAAACGGCTTTGCAACAGGAAGTGTTTTATTTGTATGTACTCCCTTAGTTCGCTTTTGGAAGATGGCGTTTGCCTGTCCACTTCAGTCTTGAAAGATCGCTTTTTCGCAGAATTAAACATAATATTTAGCTGTTTTAAAAGCGCTGATACACACACACACACACACACACACACACATATATATATATATATATATATATATTTCGCATCATCCCCCACAAACACTAGAATATCACATGTTATTAAATAATCAAACATTCTGTAAGACTATTTTGTATAAGGTTTTTAAAATATGAAAAATTGTAAAAATGTTTTTCCTGATTCTGTATAGTTTTAATAAAGCTCATAGAAATAAATTACTTTTATAGATAGATAATAGATAAATTATATGTCATACTATCTAAATGAAATAGTTTTTTTTTTTTTTTTTTTTTTTTTTTTTTTTTTTTTTTACATTCTCACACACTACAAAATAAAATATTTTAAATTTTCTTACTTTTTAACCATTCATCAATTAGATTCAAGAAACTGTAAAAGCATTAATCAACGTTTATAATTTTGAAAAATTTGATAGATAAATACAGCAAATTTCCCTAATAAGTTAAAATAATAATAATAAATAAACGAATCCAACATATATATATATATATATATATATATACGAAAAACCTTTTCAGATATTTCATAGGAAAAAATAAATAAAACTATGAAAAAATGGATATATATATATATATATATATATATATATATATTTTTTTTTTCAAAATCCAAAAAATGAAAACATTTATTATATTTAAATATATCTAAAACTATAAACAATTCGCCCCCCCCCCCCTCAGAAAAAAAAAAAAAAAAACAAGACGAAATAGTATAAAGAAAACATATGATATTTAAAAAATAAATATGTATATATGAATTTTCGTGATTTAAAACAATAAATGTATCTCAAAATTCACAATTTATTCCAGCATTTCCAGTTTTAAAAACAATTTTACAAAGTATATAAAAAAGAAAATTTTAAAATTTAATATGGTTTTTGTTACAAAGGCGGCCCTCTTCTCCCTTCCGAGACTCCACTGGTGTCGAGCGATTCCGCGCTCAAAGCTGATAGACGGGAAGTACCGGGTTTGGTCCGAGATTGCCGTTTCAGTTTGACATAGCCGTACGGAGTGTTCCGTTGTTTTCTCCGAAAATCGCGTAAATACGGAATGGGACGCCTTACAAAGGGTATACCACCCAGGCCTTGGACCCTTGTGCTATGAATTGACCTTAACACTAACACCTTTTCTGAGATATCTTAACAGTTTTCTTTCAATAAAAAATAAACATATTTCTTAAACAGAAATGGGGCCCACCAGTGGCCGAGTGGTTCTGCGCCCAAAGCTGGTACACGTGAGGAGCCGTGTTCGATCACAGGTTGCGCTCGTCGACCTAGCCATTCGGAGTTTTCCGTGGGTTTCTCCGAAACTTATATGACTGCAGGCTAGAACCCTTAGAAAGACCCCCACGGAGTCCTAGGACCAACAACAGTCAATCGGCCTTATTTCCAAATCCAATCTAATCCAATCCATCAACAGAGATACAGCAATTTATATCATTTTTTGCATTATTTTTAATTTTAAAATTTACATTTTAAAGAGATTTTCAATCTTTATTATTTGCTACTCATTTAAAGCAAACATTTAATTCAAAAAATAAAATTAACTTATATATATATTTGAATGTGAGCGATATAAAAATCAATATAATAAAAAGAAGGTTCAAAAAGCTTCATGAAAGAAGCTTTTTACTTTCTTTTACCCATAAGGTAGAGAAAGTATTGTTTTTGGGTCAAATTTTCGAAAGCGAGATTTTGTTATATTTACACGTTTTGAGGACTCCTGAATACGAAAATCATGTTTTTAGCGGTTGGTCTGTGTGTGTGTGTGTGTGTGTGTGCGTGTCTGTCTGTCTGTTATCAGCATATCTCAAGAACAAATAGTAGCAGACATTCCAAACTTGGTATTCTAAATGTGTATCATATAGGGATGCTACAGTAAGCTTTTCGTTAGGATCAAGCAAATGGTTCGTGTACAGGGAGAATCAAGAGAATTCTAATACATTACGTCTGTGGGGGAAATTGCAGGTGAGTAGAGTTTAACGTCGATAGACTGCACTAAACCAAATGAATATATTTTTTGTAATAGAGATAGTCAACTGGAAAAAAAAATTGTGTATGTAGGAGCTTCGCCTTCCCCCTGGGGGGAATGTCCCCCCTCGAGGGGAGTAAATTTTCATGATGGGTATCTTTCAAAAGCGCTCGCCAATACGTTTAAAACGAATGGTTGAACCATAGATCTGCGATAATGTAAAACAAAGTTATCGATTTTTTTTTTACTTTTAACGAGATTTTTTTTTTTTTAATATTGAGAAGAAAATGGACTTTTTTTTGGATATTTGGTGTTATACTATTTCTCTAATATGGAAATCGTCTGCATTATCATAAAAGATAATTTTTTTAAATAATAATTTTAATAAATTACTTTAAAAAAACAGAATTATTTTTTAATAACCGAATTAAATTCTATATAAATATAGGTGCATTAATGAAACGGAGGGTTGAGGGGGGCGGTCGCCCCCCTCACACACAACTAATTATCACATAAAACTGTTTTTTTTTTTTTTTTTTTTTTTTTTTTTTGATATTTAGTTTTATACTACTCTCATATGGAAACCGTGTGCATTATCATGGAAGGTAATTTCTTTAAATAATAATTTTAATAAATTATTTTTACTGAGTAAATTTGTATAGGAAAATATAGAAGAAAGTCGTCTGGTAGCCACAACACATCAGTTATATGTTGTTAGTGGATGTGCTTTCCTAATAATATTTTACCATTTCTAGGAAAGCTGTTCGGGAATTGAAATAAATTCCTCACAGAGATATGATAAATAATGTATGTTTTAAGCTAAATATTCATCGCTTGTTTCTTGTACATTAATGAAACTGGGGGTTGAGGGGGGTGGGAGCCCCCTCACACAGAACTATTTATCATATAAAACTCTTCCTTAGCCTAATTTGAATTGTTTAACATAGGTTTACATAACATCGTTATCTTACCTCTTAATCTCCAACCTGTATTTATAGTATTAAATTTCAGGGTAAGAGAAAGTCGTGTGAGTGACACACCAGATTATTAAATTAATTATTTAAATTATTTATTTTTGGAATCAAAGCCCATAATACTGTATGGGAAAATTTTTTTAATTCTGAATATTTCCTTCTAAAGGATTCGAAACATGCTTTTAGATCATTCATTTGACTTTTTATCTTAAAATCAATGTTGGTGTTGTAGACGTCCAGTTGACGCATTAGGGACCAAGGCCTGCGTGTGCCCTTCGTGGCGGTCTTTCTAAAAGCTCTTAGCCCACAGTTACGCAAGTTTCAGAAAAAAAAAAAAAAAACCCGGAAAACTCCGAACGGCTAGACCGATAAGCGTCATCTGTGTTCGAACCCGACACTTCACGTCCACCAGCATCAATAAGTCAATTTTTGAAGAACTAGAACACATTTAATGGTCGAGAAATTTCTGAATGTGCAAATGGAATTATGAAAAATATACTGGATAATGTAATTCTATAAACTTACATGTTTGAAACAAACAGTATGATACCACTGTTTCTTGCATGTAAAATAATACTCTGCTCCTTAACAACATTATAGATAGCTACCTGATACTCATAATTTCTAAAATATACTCTCAGATTTTTAATACATGTTCCTATAGTAAGGTTTTTAATTAAAAACTATTATTTTGAAGTTTAGAGAACATTTTTCTCCTTCTAGAATGCATTTTTCCCCCATTTGTGCAACAAGAATTGAATAGTTAAAAAAAAAAAAAAAAAAAAAAACCTGTCATAACAACATAATTAAAAAGTAATGTTTGATTGCAGGGTTCAAGGCCAATAGGTCGAATGCCCTTCGTGTGGAGGGGGGGGGGTTCTAAGGGGTCCTAGCCCGTACTTACGCGAGTTTCGAAGAAAACCACGGAAAACTCCTAACACTTGGTCGATGAGCGCAACCTATGATCGAACCTGACATTTCTGAACGGTAATAAACATTACTGTAAAAAAAATTGATTCAATAAAATGTTTAGGAAATTTCTTTCTTCCTTCATTTCTTTTATTTCTTTATTTATTTTTGAAATATAAGGTTTGCCACTGTGTATTATACAATATGTCCCAAGGAGAAAGATTTATGCTTTAATTCTTAATTTTTATAGATAAATGGGCAATGTGACTCAAGTAATAAGATGTTATTAAGATTTTCATTTTGTTAGTTTTAAAAAAGTTGCACTTAAACTTTTATGCTACTCCTATCAGTTAGCAAATTTTTACTTTTACTGCAACCCCCCCCCCTTCCCCAACCAGCCAAAAAAAAAAAAAAAGAAAAGGGGGAAAAGGATACTTGCATGATTGCAAGTTAAAAGCTGCATAAGTTAAACTTAATTCATAATTTAACGCGAAAATTATATTACAATTACCTAACAGCAGAAAATAATACTTTCATTTTAACATACTTGTTACATCAATGATCATATAAGCCCAAAACTCAAGTTCTTAATCGTTCAAATACAGGTATGCATGTACAAGTCACTTCCTGCTTTGTATAACAATAATATTCACTAAAGGCAATAAGATGGTTTCACAATCTAGTGTTTAATATGTAAATTTTCCCATGGTCCATATTACACGGTTCTCCCCTATGTATACATATATACATGAATTTTAATTAATAACGTAGTCACAAATACATACCTGATAACATTTATAATTTATTCTGGTGTACTGTTAGCTCCGCCTTCTTTTTTCACACAAGGGAGATTTTAAAGAATTTTTTTTTTTTTCAATATGTAATTACGATTAAATAAGAAGAAAAATGGTCTTAAAATATACTGGTGTGAATAAAGGGCAGGGCTAACAGTATTCCATAATAACTTACAAATGTTACCAGGTATGCAAATATATCGTCTATTTTAATTCTTTATTTCTTTCTTTTTTTTTTTTTTTTTTTTTTTTTTCTTTTTCTTTTTTTTTTTTTTTTTTTTTTTTGTCACAGGGAAAGGAAAAAAAAAAAAAAAAAAAAAAAAAAAACATTTTCTTCTACTTGATTACTATTTCGCCATTACACAAAATTCTGTGAGTTTAAGAGAAAAACATCCTTCAAGCTTACGTATAGTGTATAATAGTGTAGCAGTGGGAAAATTAATTGATTAATTTGTAAACAACTTTAAATTGCAGACTTTCTTTTTTTTTTCTTTTTCTTTTCTGTAATTTTTTTACAGAAAAATGTTGTTTTGAATAAAAGTAAAGTTGAAGGAAAGATTTTTTACATCAAATCTTTCCTTCAACCTAAAATACATAAAAGTACCAGAATTTCAAATTCAGAGAGGTATGGCAAGATTCAGATTTTGAAATTATAAATACTTTCAAACCTCTCAAATAAAATTAAAAATTATATCCGGAAAAATATGTTCATCACTAAAAAAAATAAAAATAAAAATAAAAATCTGTCGATTTAACTGAGCTGTCAATTCTTGCGTCAGGAAAAAGCTGTTTTTTTCCCCCATCAAAATCCATTCTTTAATAGAAAAATGAAATATGATACACCAAAACTGTACGTGTTGGAAATTTTTAAACAGATTTTCCTTAATCAGCATCCAAAAATACACCAGAAAAACACGTCATCTTAAAGAAAAATCATATTTGGACACCACATGACTTCTTTATACAACAACCACACGAATGATGCATATTATTATGAAAACACTGACAGTTTTGTGTGAAGTATACAATTCGTAAATTAACAGGCAGGTTCCAGTTCACGAACAATCCATTACAAAAAAAAAAAAAAAAAAAAAAATTGCTCCAACCAAAGATGTCATGATGCATCAGCTCTACATTCCTTGGCTTGCATCTCATTACAACTTTGGAGGCGGTGTTTTGATTAGAAACCTCCTTCTACACTTCCTAGCTTTTATATCAATGTTTGTTTGGCATGCACTTTGCCGCATTCACGAGTGGAATAAAAGTACCCCAGGGCTTTTAAAACATGAGGAAGCAAAGGGGCGAAATTTTAGATTTTTCATATATACCGCCGAGACAAATATTGTAGTTTTTTCAGGAATAGTACTCCACAGCTTATTGCAGAATCTCTCGTTGGCAAATGCATAGCTTAGAGTACAATGAAAATCATTCGAGTATAGATGGCCCAGATTTGTTCTCTTTGGCAAAAATTAGTAGCGAGGAACGATAAATTTTACCAAAATAATTAATTCAGTTAGAATTGAGAAAGGGTTTCTAGCTATCCCAAAACAAAATTTGTCGCAAAATTTTATCGCTAATCTCGCCAAGCCGCAAATGAGTAGCCAGAGTAGATTTTTCGTCTTCGTGTCGAAATAGGCGATTTTTGATGACTTGGCGACCGAATTTGGCGAAAAACTTATAGTTTAGGGTTGACAGAGTTTGGAAGCTCTAACTTCAATAAGAACAGAGTTCTGAAATATTCCGGAAAAATCCATTGGCTTATAGCGTAGAATTAAATTCTTCGAAAGTTTTATAAATGACTCACAGGACAAGACTATAAAAAAAGAAGAGTGATTGTTGACGATTGTAGACTAGAACTTGCATATGTCTTTACGTGCTACTTTCTATACGGTATTACCTTAAAAGTGGAAACAGATGGAATTTTTTTTCATTTCTACGACAGTGGGATTTGACTTAGCGTCAAATTAAGCATTCAAATGTGGCGTAAAATGGTAGTAAGGTATTCACAAAATTTGGAAACTCTAACCTCAATAGAAGTCTAGATAATGAAACTTTGTATCGATGCATTGGTTTCTCGGGCAAAACTACCTTGAAAATTCCACAAAACACTGACAATACTCTCGTTGAATTAAAATTACATTCAGACTTCGATATTTTCTGTTGTTCCTGGTACAGCGAAATTTATTCTCTGAAGTGCATTTAAAAATGCTTATTTGATTTCTGTAGTAAAAATTACCATTTCATTGGATTGTTTCAAGAATATTAATTTTGTAGCGAAAAAAAGAGATTTATTCAACTGTTTACTGAATATTAATTAAATAAAGTGTATTTGTCAACTAGGACCTGCTTATTTCTTTAATAATTCTACATGCTAAAATGTCGACAACGTTTTCTATAAATATAATTGCTGTTTCTATCTACGGACTGAATTTTCATTAAATTAAGTGCATTCATCGACTAGAACCTTCTTGATTTTTTTTAAGAATTACTTTCTAAGCGCTAACATTTTGACAACTTTTTTTTAAAATTATTATTCATATCATTACAAGCTCTATCTACGGGCTGAGTATTCATTAAATAAAGTGCACTTGTCGAATAGAACCTACTTCTGTCTCAAAGAATAAATTTCTACACGCTAAAATGTCGAGAACTTTCATAACACTATCGGGCCGCGGTAGCCTAATCGGTAGAGCGCCGGGCTCGTAATTGGAAGATTGCGGGTTCGGTACTCGAGCCGGCCAAAGATCGTCGTGTACATTAATGGTGGCTGGTGCACGTAAAATCTGTCGTGGCCGCAATGTCCTCCATGTTCCCATCAAAAATTATACCTCTGGGGGTCACCGAAGCTGGAGAGCCATCCCTTCCGTGGAGGATCAAAATTGTGATGGCATGTCTCCGGACCACCTCTAGGGGTGTGTCCCAGACCGTCGCCAATTCCCGTCTGCGCAGCACTAGTGTGACGTAAAACCCAACAAACCAACCAACCATAACACTATCATTACGGTCTCAATATACGGACTGAATCTTCATTAAATAAAATTCATTTGTCGACTAAAACCTGCTTAGATCTTTAAGCATAACTTTTTACACGCAAAAATGTCTTTAACTTTCATAAAAATATCATTACTGGCTCTATCATTAGCTTATCTTGAAATCTCTATTATGCTAGGTCATATATAAAGGCCCAAACATTTTTATTTTGGTTATTATGAATGTAATCTTCCTAAATATCTCCAAAACAGAATATCATAAAAAGTACAAAAAGAGAGGTGCACAACTAAAATGTTATAAGAAACCTATGTACTAATTTGCAACGTTCTACGTCCAACCGTTTTTGAGTTATGCGAGATACACACACATACACATACACCTACTTAGATACAGACGTCACGAAAATTCGTGAAAAAAAATCTGGAGTGACTCCACTCGACTTTCCGAACACTGAGTAATTAACAGTTTTGTAGATAAAGTAAAGAAAGAAGAGTTGTTAAACAAACAAAAGAGAGAAAACCATAATTGAGTGTTTGAGTATTTTTCTCCATATATTACACGATGTTTTATTTTACGCTACTGAACTTTCAGCCCATAGATCATAATGATAAAGAATTTTTCGTTGTGTCCCTGTAAAAACCTATAAATGCTAGAACAAAATACTTATAGTTAGTGCAACAGTGATTTATAATATTCATATAAATTTTCAGCTCAATTGAATAAAGCGTTGAGATGCTATTGTACTTTTAAAAATTTGGTCCCATAGGCCATAATGATAAAGAATTTTTCTTTGTGACCCTGTAAAAAAACTGTACGTGCTAGATTCACCAAAATCACAGTTGGTGAAACTGTGACCTATAGTATGTGTACAATTTGTTTGCTCAGATTAATAAGGCGTTCAGACGCTATCACACATTTAAAAATTTGGCCCCATAGGCCATAATGATAAAGAATTTTCTTTGTGTCCCTGTAAAAAACTATAAGTACTAGATTCTCCAAAATCTATACAGATTGATTATCTGTGACCTATAATATGTGTATAAATTTTTTGCTCAATTGAATAAGGCTTTTAGATGCTATTGCGCTTTTAAGATTTTGGTCCCGTAGGCCATAATGATAAAGAATTTTTCTTTGTGTCCCTGTAAAAAAAAATCTGGAGTGACTCCACTCGACTTTCCGAACATTGAGTAACTAACAGTTTTGTAGATAAAATAAAGAAAGAGGAATTGCTAAACAAACAAAAGAGAGAAAACCATAATAGAGTGTTTTTTTCTCCATATATCACACGAGGTTTTATTTAACGCTACTGAACTTTGAGCCCTTAGATCATAATGATAAAGAATTTTTCGTTTTGTCCCTGTAAAAATCTATAGATGCTAGATTCACCAAAATGCTTATAGTTAGTGCAACAGTGATTTATAATATTCATACAAATTTTCAGCTCAATTGAATAAGGCGTTTAGATGCTATCGCACTTTTAAAAATTTGGTCTCATAGGCCATAATGATAAAGAATTTTTCTTTGTGTCCCTGTAAAAAAACTGTAGTGCTAGATTCACCAAAATCTATACAGTTGGTGCAAATGCGACCTATAACATGTGTACAATTTTTTTGCTCAGATTAATAGGGCGTTTAGACGCTATCACACTTTTAAGAATTTGGCCCCATTGGCCTTAATGATAAAGAATTTTTCTTTGTGTCCCTGTAAAAAAACTATAAGTGCTAGATTCTCCAAAATCTATACAGATTGAGTATCTGTGACCTATAATATGGGAATAAAATTTTTGCTCAATTGAATAAGGCGTTTAGATGCTATCGCACTTTTAAGATTTTGGTCCCATAGGCCATAATGATAAAGAATTTTTCTTTGTGTCCCTGTAAAAAAACTATAAGTGCTAGATTCACCAAAATCTATAGGGTTCGTACTATGGTAACTTACAATATACGTACCAACTTTCAGGTTAATCGAACAAAGCCTTTAGACGCTAGCGTGTTCACAGACATACACACATACACACATACACACATACACACATACACACACACATACATACATCATCGTAAAAATAGTGAAAACGGACTCAGGGGACCTCAAAACGTATAGAAACATCAAAATCTCGAATTCGGATTTTTGACATGATTACAATACTTTCCTCACTATAGTGTTCGGAAAGTAAAAACTATAAGTGCTAGATTCACCAAAATCAATATGGTTCGTACTATGGTGACTTCCAATATACGTACCAACTTTCAGCTTATTCGAACAAAGCGTTTAGACGTTAGCGTGTTCACTCCCACACATACACACACACATACATACATCATCGTAAAAATAGTGAAAACGGACTCAGGGGACCTCGAAACGTATAGAAACATCATAATCTCAAATTCGGATTTTTGACATGATTACAATACTTTCCTCACTATAGTGTTCGGAAAGTAAAAATATACGTATACATTATAGCAATTAAATAATATAATAAGTCATATTAAAGATAGAGGAAATTAAGCTATATTTCTCGTTCAGAGATTCAGAAAGTGGCTAATTATTCGTTCTTGATGAAAGCGGTATTTTTTTTTTTTTTTCAGTGCATTTTTAAAAATTCTAGTTTCTTTTGCTAAGGAGTTGCCACTCGTAAACTACGAGCCGCAGTAGTAAAACTATCTGGATTTAAGTCAGCAGGAGAACGCCGTTCGTCTTCAGAGGAGTACCACATGTGGTGGAAGGACGACTTAGCTCGAAAAAACTAGTGAAAGATAGCAGCACTAGTAAGCAACGTGAGTTCGAATTTTAATCCAAATGAGAACCGAATAAATACTATTATTATCCAGCACACTCAGTGGTATATTTTTAATGGGAACTTGGAGGACTCTAGTGTGCACGATGGTCTTCGGCCGGATCGGAGATCGAACCCGCAACTTTTCAATTCACGCAACTTTTCAACGAGTTCACTTCAGTTTCCAACCATTTTGGAAACCCCTATTAAAATTCTAGAGAGTTTTTTCTTTCTTTCTTTCTTTCTTTTTTTTTTTTTTTTTTTTTTTTTAATATATTATCGGGGTCAAACTTATTTAAAAATCTCTAATAAAATAAAATAAAATAAAATAAAATAAAACAAAATAAATAAATAAATAAAAATAAATAAATAAATAACATGTGAGTTTTAGTAACTATGATTCTAGTTTATGAATGAGTTCTAGAAACCAAAACGAGAATTTCTCGCAATACTATGGATTCGTAATATAATGTATCGTTTCACCATTTAAAAAAGCATAGATTAAAAATTTTCGATCATTTCGCGAGTTCAGTTTATTTGTTTACTTTGTACGCATAACTCGAAAAATCTATAATTCTAATTTCGTGATTCAGAAAATAACTAGTTGTCCTAGATTTAAAAAGTAGGGGAGCGGGGGCAGGTTGTAACAGTTTTTGGAAATTTAAGTATATTTTGAAATATATTTACGTTTTCCTGTTTATAATTGCTGTTTCCCATAGCATGCATATTCATCTATCATGTACATAAAAAAAAACACTTTCGTTAATTTTGATAATTTTAGCGCAAAAGATATTTTTTCAAAATTATTTGCCTGTTACAATTTGCGCCGGATTTGGGGTAAATTGTAACGGATACAAAGGGAGCTCTAACAATATAAACGATAATATTTCAAAATGTTTTTTGTTATCAATCATTTATTCATTTATTGATTTAATAAAAAAGGCAATAAATAACTAATATTAAATTACAACCTTCTTGGTATAGTAACAATGAATTATATCAAATGGATTATAGTAAAATAAAGAGAAAATTAAAGATAAAATCAACATAGAAGTCAATCTTAGCCAGAATTGAAATTAATTCAAGCAAATGATATTTTGCTCACTCTCATGCATTTAATGAGTGCACACATTTTGCAAATTAAGCATTTTACCCATTCTTATGCCACAGAGAGCGTTTAGCAGAGCTCGAATTCTCCGCCCTTTTTCAGAACACTCTCATTGATGAGAAGTTTCTGCTTTTTTTCTACCACTAATTTTATGCAATATTCTCTAATTCGCGATTAATCGTGATTCTAATCGTGATTAAATAATCACTGTACTATAATATAAAAAAACAGAAAATATTTCTGTTTAAATATACTATTGGCAAAGAAGCCAAATTTTTTTTTTAATTTTTGAAAGTTTCCTTAAAATGGGCGGAAACTGGCTGTAGGCATCTTCACAAGACACTCCTCTAACATGTTACAACTTGCCCCATCGTATGGATTTGGACATTTT
The DNA here is from genome assembly GCA_963930645.1 of Salticus scenicus. Classification (NCBI taxonomy): domain Eukaryota; kingdom Metazoa; phylum Arthropoda; class Arachnida; order Araneae; family Salticidae; genus Salticus; species Salticus scenicus. The sequence goes on along the minus strand of OZ005658.1, from coordinate 190,703,532 downwards.
GTTTATTTATAAGAATATATAAAGATTTATACAAAAAAACAAACATTCATTTTATAACTCAACACACAGACTAAATAAATAGCTATAAACATTTCGTTAAACTATAAATTAACATTTTTAATAAAGAAGCATCACAAAACTGGCGTTGTAAAAATTATTACTTACAAACTTTGAATAAACACCATAAAATGCAATAAAAGAATTTTATGTTACTTACAAACCCGTCAATAAAATTAAATTATCTTCTCTTAAGGATCCCATTCCCACCGAAAACCGTTCTGGAATTTATTTAATTCCGTGTTCGTCCTGCAACTTAGGTTATATTGGTCAAACTAGGAGGCGTTTGAAATACAGAATAAATGAGCACCGTCGGAATGTTCGTAATGAAGAGATTACCAAATCTTCTATTGCTTCCCACTGCTGGTCTCAAGGTCATCGTTTTGATTTTTCCAAAACTAACATAATTTCATCTCATGTCTGTTCCTCCCATTTGGATATTCATGAAGCATTTTACATATTTAAAAATACGAAAAATCTTGTTAATGATATTTCTTCCACTCCTTTCTTCTCTGATGCTTGGAAATTACTCACGTAACTTAGATTTTAGTTTAATTTTTGTTATCCTTAGATTGTTATATGTTTAATCTCACTCATTTATTTATTTCCTTGTTGTTTTGTACAATTCTACTCACACCAGTAGCTATATTTAGTTTCTACTTTATAAACTTTTTCTTTTCATTTTAAACGATTTTGTGCGTTGCCGCTTTGACTGCAGCACTCGTGCTTACTTTGTTCGCCTGATGAAGGGTCGTGTGTTTTTTCCGACCCGAAACAATTGTTGCGAGTTTATTGCATTTTATGGTGTTTATTCAAAGTTTGTAAGTAATAATATAAATTAACATACCTTTAATCAAAATTTACGAAATATATATACGTATATATTTTCCACTAACTAGCTAAAATGAAGCACGTGTACAGAACCTCTCATTAACCATTTTTGTGGAGCACCGATAGTGCTTACATTATAAAGCGCGTCATAAGAATTATGTTTATAAAAATATTTAATCACTTACAAAATATTTTGTGAATTGCGTGTTACTTCTTACCCCTGTGACAACTAGGCCCAAGCTCCCCTACATATTGTTTTCTCAGTGTGATATCCGCTGATTTTTATGAAGCATTTAAGAACATGATTGAATCCAAATTATTGTGGAATGTATCTTTAAAATTAATAGAAGTAGTAACTTCGATTCGTAATAATTTATATGAATTCAAGCTAACATTAAAAATTTCAACATAATTTGCTTAATTTGTAAAATTATTCGTCTCAAAATATCGCATTTTAGCTATCCGTAATCTCAAGCGAAAATCTCGAAGCGAGTAAACGTTTCGTCAAACGAGACATAAATTAATATTTGGAAATCGAAAAATTAATGTCCTATGCGTAGAATTTAAATGGGTTCCTTCCGAGCAATTATTTTTTCGGTTGAGTTGTTTCAGAGCGAAAATGTATTTTAAATGATGAAAGCAAATTTGTTGCAGATTAATTATTGAAATATTTGCTTTCACAACAACTGTTTCTTATTTAAAAATTTATTTTCTTAACAAAAATGCTTAAATATCGTTCTAATTATTTTTTAATTGTAGTTTTTAATAGAGTAATTTTTTTGGTACATGAAAACTCGCATTTAGTCTATATTAAATACAAAAACTTAGCTCATTTATATAAAATAGTGGGTCAGTTGAAATTTAACAAAATATTTAATAATACAGTTGGTTTATGAAAATTTTACAAGACAAACAGTTATAAAAATAACTGTTCGTTTTACAAAACAAACAGTTGTAAAAATAACTAATTAAACAAAAAATCCACGTAACTTTTATTTTTATTAAATAAATAGATTTTTCTACTTATACGATATGCATTACACACACACACATATATATATCTATGTATGTGTGTATATATATATATATATATATATATATATATTACATATGTATTACACATATATGCATAAAATTATTTGTGGTTTAGCAATACTTTCATAACTTTTACTGACAAAATTAAAGTTGCTCTATAAAATTTTTAACCAACATTTCAAAAATGAAAAATAAAATAAATGGAGCTTTTTAGGTTATAAACTGAGAAAAAATTTTTAATGGTTCATTTTTCAAAGTTCGTTTCAAATGGAATATTTCTTTAAAACATGTACAGTCGGTAACAAAAGTATCTGAACACTAGCAAAAATTTCTATATAAAAAAAGTATAATTAATACTGTTTTGTTAAATAAATTGTTGTCAAATCATGTTCTTAGTCAGTCTAAGAACATGATTCTACAAGAATTTATTTAACAAAATCGTATTAGCTCTACTTTTTTTCATAGGAATTTTTGGTAGTGTTCGGATACTTTTGTTACCGACTGTATGTATACCATCTTTTTCAGAAAAAAAACATCAATATAATTAATACATATATATATATATATATATATATATATATATATATATATATACAATCATTTAAATATTTGCTAACTTAGATTTACAACCTACCCTACATACCGTAATGTTGATAGCTGATAAATATTAAAAAACATTTCAAAAACTGAACTGAATCTAAAATACAATTTTTATTAAAATCACACATCAACTGTGGATGAAAATCATATTTATTGAAATTTTATTTTTCCGACAGAGTGAAAATAATGCAATTTTTATTAAAATCACACATCAACTGTGGAAGAAAATCATATTTATTGAAATTTTATTTTTCCGACTGAGTGAAAGTAATGCCTGGACCGGGAGTCGAACCCCGGATCTTTGACTTACAGGGTCAAGGCTCTACCAATTGAGCTATCCAGGCAGACATTCGGACGACATTACTCACTCAGACAACCAGATGTTTCTGCCTAAAAGGTTGTCTGAGTGAGTAATGTCGACCGGTTGTCTGCCTGGATAGCTCAATTGGTAGAACCTTGACCTTGTAAGTCAAAGATCCGTGGTTCGACTCCCGGTCCAGGCATTACTTTCACTCAGTCGGAAAAATAAAATTTCAATGAATCTAAAATACTCTTGGAAAACATTGCAATATAAAACTATGAACTTTAGTTCGAAATGGTTTGATAAATTCAAGCAGCATTAAATATTTCAAAATAATTTGTTTAATTTGCAAAATTATTCTAGTCTAAAAATGTAACATTTTAACTATCCGTAATCTGAAGCGGATGCGCTTTTCGTCAAACAAGATATAAATTAAGATTTGAAAATCGAAAAATTAGTATTTTATGTAAATTGGCAGAATTTCAGCAGAATTTCGTTTCCAGAAATTATATTTCCGATTGAGTTGTTTCTGTAAAAATCTTTTTTAAATGATGAAAGAAAATGTGTTATACATCACTTTGCGAAGTCATTGTCGTCGAAAACACAATTTCGACGAATTTAAAAATTTAATGTATTTACAAAATTACTTAAATAGAGCATAAATTAATAGACAGAGTAAAGCTTTTTGATAAATGAAATATCGCATGTAGCCTATATTTTGTATAAAAACATAGAACATTTTAATGATGGCTGAGTTAAAATTAAAAAAATAAATAATAATACACATAGGCTTTGATTATTGTACAAAATAAAGAATTACAAAGACATATAAATAAACAAAAATACAACTGATTATTATTTCTGATAAATAGATTTTTCTATTTTTACGACAATTCATATATATCAGTGAATTATACAGTAATCTATATATTTATTATATATAAGATATTATAATATATGTTTTCAGTTATACAAAAAATTAATATATATATATATATATATATATATGTATATTGGATAGATGCTCCAGTAATTGGCATGCTCCAGTGATTGGCATGCTCTAGTGATTGGCATATATCTCGAAATAATTAATAAATAAGAAAAACAATAAAATCATATATTTTATATATAATAATTTTAACATTTATGTCAAACACTGGAGCATAGGGTGCTAATAACTGGTAAAATGAATAACTAGCAGTGTCAAACACTGGAACATAGGGTGTCAATTACTGATAAAATGAAAAACTGGCAGTGTCAATTACCGGAACATTCAGTGGGTATCAAATAAAAATTTATAAAAAGAAATAATTGTTATCAAATGTATATATTTTAACATATATGTGGTTCTGAATGTCTTTCATACCATATGTACTAACTTAAGATTTCTAAAAATATTTTCTCATGACTAGAACATTAAAAACATCAGAGCTTGCTCTAAAAGGGTCAATCACTGGTGCACTTACCCTATATATATGTGTGTAAAAACTTTTTCAAACATAGCACAGGAAAAAATAAGTTAGAAGTTCATGAAGTGAGATATACATAAATATTTAAAATTTAACTAATAAATATCTTCCCTACATTCTGTTTTTTTTTTTTTTTATAGCTGACGTATATTAAACAAACATTTAAAAAACTGAACTAAATGCAAACTATTCTGAAAAAAAAAAATTACAAATATCAAAAATATGATTTTTACTTCTAAATTATTTAATGGAATTCAAATTACATTAAATAAATCAACACAATTTGTTTAATTTTTAGATTTATTCGTCTCAAAATATTCCATTTTAGCTATCCATAATCTGAAATGCAATATCGCTTCGACAAACAAGATATAAATTAAGATTTGAAAATCGAAAAATTAATGTTCGATGCAATCGGCAGAATTTTAATGGGTTCTTTTCGAGCAATTATTTTTACGGTTGAGTTGTTTCAGTAAAAATATTTTTCAAACGATGAAATGAAATCTGTCATAGGTTATTTAGAAAAATGTTTGTTTTCTCAAAAACTATTTCGTTTTTAAAATTTGTTTTATTTGCAAAAATACAGTTATAATTAACAGTTAATTTTAATTTATGACAATGTTAAGCTTCATGGGTCATGAAAGTCTTGCTTTAGTCTATCTCTAGCATACTTAAATACAATGGTGGTTCCATTGGAATAAAATAAAAAATAATAGATAATTTTGATTCATTCACAGCCAAACAAATGAAGTTACGAAAATAGCTAATTAAAACAAAAAATGTATTTTCTTTTTTTACTAAAATGAAAAGTTTTTCCCATTTTTAAGATATGTAAATTTTTTCAACATTTCTTTCGCAACTTAACTGCATAAAAATATTCCTTTAGAAAAACAACACAATTTAAAAAAAATCAACGTGATTTTTCTTTTAAATTTATGAGAGATAATGCTTTTTAAACCAAAATAATAACTGAAATTCTAGTGTAATATTCCAGAATTTTTGTTGCCGGAAAATTCATGTAATTTAAAGGGATTTCATTTTTCACAATATAAAAATAATATAATTTTTCACGTCTTAAAAATAAGCCTATTTCTTAGGAAGTTTAAAATCTTTAAGACATAATGATTTTAGAAAAACGAAAGGGAAAGAGAAAGACAGAGAGAAATAATGTTTTTTTTCCCCCAGAAAATTATGCTTTTATTTTATTGTATTTATCTGAAAATAAGTAATATGCCCATAATATCCAATTCCAAAACATTCAATATAAGAAATATAAGAAATATAAAAACGTGAATACCATAAGAAAAGTAAATGACAATTTTATTTTTAATTATTTTACTTTCTTTTTTCAAGTAAAATCATCAAAGTAATTAACATAATAATGAAGTGTTGACAAAATTAGCAGTATATCCATAGGAAAAAGATACAATATCGAGTAACTATATTTATTGTTTATATCTGGATACTAGGAGTGGACGATGTTGAAAATTCTACAACGCGATATATAACCAGCTTCCTACCACGATTCAACAATATAGCAGTATTAGAAAATTTATTAACGTTTTAAGAATGTTTTTACTTTAAAGTATTTTTACCTTATGTAGTATCTTTAAATTAAAAATATTTTAGAAAAATACTTTTACAAAAGTGTTTTATTTTTATTTAAAAATATATATAAAGATATATGCTATAAAATTATTAAAAACTACTTAAATGAGAAATCACCGTAGGGTGTCAGAATCTCCGTTCTTTCAACTGTGCAGTCTTTGTCATACCACTACCCATTGAACGACAAATGTAAAATTTCGTATAATTAGGACCATAAGATAAGGCACCATGGTGGGTAAGACCTTCCCCTTCAACGGCGCAGACTTTGTCATACTAATACTCATTGAACTCCAAATTAAAAATTTTGTAAAGTTAGGACCATAATTTTTCGAGATAAAGCACCATGGGGGTAAGACCCTCCCCCCCCCATTCAATGGCGCAGTCTTTAAATACTAACACCCATTTAACTCATCAAAAATTAAAATTTTGTAATGTTAGGACCGTAACTTTCCGAAATAAGGCACAGATAAAGCGCCGTGCGAAGTAAGACCTTTTCCCCTTTCAACGGTGCAGTCTTTGTCATACTAACAACTATTGAACTCCAAATTTAAAATTTCGTATAGTTTGAGCCATAGTTTCTCGAGATAAGGCACTATTGGGGGGGGGGGGGTAAAACCCTCTCCCTTTTAATGGTGCACTCTTTGTCATACAAACACCCATTGAACTCCAAATTTAAAATTTCAGAGAGCTAGGACCATATTTTTTTAGATAAGGCACCGAGGGGGGTAAGACCCTCCCCTTTCAACGGTACAGTCTCTGCCCTACTAACGTCCCTTCAACTCCAAATTTAAAATTTAGTAAATTTTGGACCATATTTTTTCGAGATTAGGAACCGTGGATGGTAAGACACTTCCCCCTTTCAATGGTGCAATTTTTGTCATACTAACGCCCAACGAACTCCAAATTTAAAATTTTGTTAAGTTAGGACCGTAGCTTTCAGAGATAACTCACGGATGAGGGGCAAGACCACGCTGTGAGGGGCAAGACCTTCCCCCCTTTCAACGGTACAGTCTTCGTTGTACTATCACCCGTTACATTGGCCTATAACATACATACTAACTTTCAGCTTATTCAAACAAAACATTTAGACGCTATCGTGTTCCCTCACACACATTCACGCACTCATACATACATTCGAAAAATTGTATAAAATCGTAGATATCTATAAAATAAGAGCTTGTGTCAAGACCAAAGTTGGAGATGTAGCCATCATGACAGTCATCGATATAAACTTGCAACATTCTATGAACATTCGTTTTTATGGTATGTGAGATACAAAATCCATTTCATAAATCATGATTACAAGACTACCTTACATAGCATGTTCAGAAAGTAAAAATAAAGGAAAAACTTACTTTTTAGCCGCATTTTTGCTCTATCTCATACACAATATTTTATATATATATATAAATTTTTTAATAACAAATGTATGAACAATAAATTTTGCTTTTGTAATTAATTTAATTAAAATTTATTTAATTTTATTTTTTTAACTTTTTATTTTGAATTGTGCTATTCAGTAACAAGAATAAAAATATCATATTATATTGATTTTTTACAAAATTCTAATTTTTTTCTTTATGTATGTGAAAATGATATTATAAATGCTTATTATTGTTATTGTTTTATGTGAGATTTATAGTAATACAAAATATTTCCATTCAGTTAAACAATTCCAGAGGTGTCTTTTTGTACATTGGTAAGCATTAAAAAAAAAAAAAAAAAAAAAAAAAAAAAAAAAACCGAAAAATTTATTAAATAAAACAATGAAAAACTTTCAATCAATGTAAAGTTATCCTAAGGATACAAATCAATGACCTAATACTTATATAAGATAAAGCAAATTTTAATTAAGAATAAATTTTTTTGATTTTATTTGATATTTACAAAATGAAAAAAAAAACACTTTTTTTCTTCTATTTCACTTGAAAAAGAACGTCAAAGATCATCTTTATATACTTTTTTATTTTAGTTGACAGATTTTTCAGATTGCATCTTTCAACATCAATAAAAATATATCATATTAGTGTGATATTTTTTACGCGCAACAATTAGCGTAAAAAAATTATGCACTAAAAAGAAAATTATATTATTACTGAAACTACCTAATATCAGCTCATTGAAAGAAATCCGTTTCCGTTAAATAACTCAAAGGATATTTTTTCCGTTTTCTTGTTATGGATTCTTCCTTTCTAAGGAAATACCAAAAAAAAAAAAAAAGTTTAAAGTCTTTAGGTTAATAAATAAGCAACAAAAATGTGTTGATGTATATAAATCAGTGTTGATGTATGACGATTCAAAATAAAAATTCGCTTTTTATAAAAAGAAACCCTTAATTAAAGATTCTTTTTTTATATATACAAATATATATAAAGAGGCATAAAAGTATTTTTTACTTTTTCCGTCCTCAGATGAAAGATGAAATTAAGAAAATCCTAAATAGCAATATAATATGAATAATTATAAGATAAAAAAAAAAAAAAAAACTTTTTATATACCATGTTTTAAATTTTCTGATGAATCACAGAGCTCTTAGAGGAATGGAACACGGGCGCAGAATTCATACCGGAATCTATTTAAGGAATTTCTCTACTTATAATATCGTTGATTTAAGAAGTAGAAAGTTTTCGTACATTGATAGTGGTATGAATTCTGCGCTCGTGTTCCATCCCTGCTCTTATCAATGTGCATAAAATTTTTAAAGTGCAGTTTTTGTGAGATACATAATTTAACTTTTTATAATTTTTTAACGTTCACGTTTAATTAAATATATTTATTTTAATGTCGAAAGAAAATAAACTCGTAATTTTTATTTAATTATTATTATTATTATTATTATTATTATTATTATTATTTTATTATTTTATTTATTTATTTATTTTTGAGGGGGGGGGAGGGCAACTGTTAAATTATAGCTAATATTTTAATGGCTATTTTAACGCTATTAGGAGGTTATTATTTTCATATTTTAATTAATTATAAGAAAACTAATCAAAAATTCGTAAATCGGACTTCGAAGTATTGTGTTGTCACTGGGTTCTGAGCTACTGTGAAAGTTTCAAATGTCTAGCTAGTAGGGAAGTTAGTTAAAATTCGATTGCAAGATTTGTTCCGGACAAACAAACAAACATACATACAAACAAGCAAACAAACAAGAATAGAAGTAAATAAAAATAAAAAAAAGAATATTAAATACGTTTAGAGTAATAAGAATTCGAAAACATTGACTTAGTTCAGAAGTAATTTTTAAAATTGGTTGTAAATTATTTGGTGTCGCATTCACGCTAATTTTCTTTACTGTATATTTGAGCATTTCTACAGTTAAAAGCTATTTTAAAATAGTTTGTCTGTACTTTAAGTCTGTACCAACTTTACTGTACTTTAAGACGCTTAATTCCAATAAAAGTTTAGAAAACTGAATCGTTTCAAAACTTATGTTTAAGTAATTTTGCGAATCCTCGAATTTTTTTAATTAATGTGTACGTCTCAATTGTTCTAATGTTGCATTTTGTTAAGCACTGAAATGGGTACAAATTACACATTTATATCATTAAGATATTTTGTTACAAGATATAAATAAATAAATAAAATAAATAAATAAATTAGGGGGAAAAATCTTATTGTTTCAAAACTTTTGCCAATTACTGTACATCCAAAGTCTTTTGTTAACCGAAGTTGATTATTACTAAATATATTTCAAAAGAGGGATTTCAAACATAGAAGAAAAGAAAATCTATCGAGGATATCTTATAAAGTAAACATTAGAACTTCTGGGAAATTTCGATAGATAAAATTGAATTATTTAAGAAGATTAAGATGCTGCACTTCGTAAACAAAAAAGAAAACTCTTAAGATGTAAGAAAATTTTTTAATGATGTAAATAAATTTAATGAGAAGAAAAAACCAAATCAATTTAAAAATCCTAATTTTTTGTAAATTCTAATCTGCCAAAATACATCCAACGACTTTGATTTACAGTATCGTTTGAAATAAATTTGTTCTACAAACAACGCCTTACATCTAAAAATAACGAAGGCATCAAATTTGGTATGTTGATCATACTTGATATTTTCACTAAAAATAAAACATAAATATTTAAAAGAAAATGTGCACTAAGAAGTGCTTTGCACATAAAAAGGAAAGAAATTTAGCCAATTTGATTATGATTTCCGCTTGGCTCATTTCCCTTGTTAAATTTGCTACACTGTAAAACTATTCTGTAAAAATACTTTTTCTTACTATAAATAAAGCATAGATTGCATAAAATTGCTGTAGTTAGTTCTGTAAAAACAACTGAAAACTGGTTACTTCACAATGCTATGCAAAAATTTTCAGAGGCCATTTGGTGTGCATCACATGATTTTTTAACCTACTACCGTTAATCATTACCTTTTTTTTTTTTTTTTTTTTCTGTAACGCAAAGACTGGGTCAAATTTGTATGCCCGCTCTGTTGGTTAGGCACTGACGTTCAGAACAGAAGTTTAAGAGTTCGAATCCCGAGATAGGTATGGAGGATGATTGTTCAAATCTTCTTATGTGGAAAGAAAAAAAAATGTGCCTTGTTATGAACTGAACATTTTGCGTATATATAATCATTCGTGGGATTATTTTTTTCCCAATAAATTAAAAAAATTACTGCAATCTTTGTTATAGCACTTTGTAAAAGTATATCGCCATGATTAGGCAATACTTTTACCATTACTTACTTAACTAGATGCCTGTCGCGTGGCTCATAAACTTGGCAACAGTTGAAGCGGTAGACAGTGCCATCTGGTACAGATTGTGTGAAATAAATAAATAAAAAAAGAGAGGGATAGAGAGAAATGCATTTTTTATCATGTTGTCTATGAACTATCTACCAGTAAGTGTTTGGACACTTTCGAATTTAGATGTTTTGTCAAATATCTAGAAAAATTCCTTTGGGATCTCGTTGAAACTTTGGAAGTATAAAGAACATGTTACATCTCATATATTTCAGGAAAGAATTTATCATAGCTTCCTAAACTAGATGCCTGTCGCGTTGCTAAGAAACTTGGCAACAGTTCAAGCAGTAGACAGCGCCACCTGGTACAGATTGCGCTACTTTTTTATTCAACTGTCACCAATAATTTTAAGAAGTGATATATGATATATATAATCGACGTTTCTTCGATTCTATTCGCCTTTTATGTATATCATATCCTACTTTAAAAATTTTTTGGTGGCTGTTGAATAAAAAAGTCGCGCAATCTGTACCAGGTGGCGCTGTCTACCGCTTCAACTATTGCCAAGCTTCCGAGCCACAGGTATCTATTTCAGGAGGCTATGCTTTTACTAGCACACTGTTTTGTAAACTTTCACAGAATGTTTTTGCAGTATAATATTTAATGTTACATGCCACTTTGTAAATTCTTTTTATTTTATTTATTTATTATTTATTTATTTTTATTTTTTTAATTCCCTTGAGTGAATGTTAGGTAAAAGACCAGATACACTGCGTTAAAAAACTAGAAGGACAGTCATTTTCTGTAAATTATTTTCTGTATTTTTTTCCTGTCTTTAATTTTGCAGATATTGTTTAACCCTCCGTCACTCGCACCTGTTTTTGATCACGGACGGGGTGATGTAAACACCCCAAAACTTTTATCACAATCTTTAAGTTAAAATGAATTACAATAATTCTGTAACTTACTCTTAAAAAAAGTAGCTTACTTTAACTTATTTTAAATAAACAAATTTAAAAATACATGAAACATATAATTTTATAAAAATTATATTAAAAAGGTTTACATGTACTATTGCATAGCAGTTAAAAATTATTTAAAAGAAGATTTACATTAACAAGTTACATTACTTGTACATAAAAAAAATGTATGGGGACATTTTTTTGGTATTTTGCAGCATACATTAAATTTTGCTTACGTATAAGGATTTGATAAACCAAAAAATATTATTCCGCGATTACTCGTAGGGTTTCGTAGGGCATCTGGGAGTGCGCAGCTGCTGAAAGTATTTGATCTTGAGCATGATTTTGGTCAGAACACTCCGCGCGAGTAACGGAGGGTTAACAAAATTTTCTTTATTATTACGTAAAAATGAAATGTCTACATCTAATACTAATTAGTGGATTGTAGAAAAACCAGTATTCATTATTTTGAGAGTGAAAAAAAAAGTAGAAAGGCACCTGCCAAAATTTGTTTTTTAATGAATTATGAACGAATAAAAGAGTAAATTCTTTAACTGCTTTTAACTGTTAAAAGTTCTATAACTGCTTTTGTTGAGAGGAAAAAGTATTTTGTTAAAAGTTGCATTATTTTCTTTTCATACCATCAAGAAGATGATTTTTAAGTGATTTTCAGAAAGGACTAAATTGTTGCATATAAAAATGATCTCAAATGTGTTAGATTGCACGTATACCGCACGTCAACCCCAATACAGTTTCTAATTTCAACGGAAAGCTAGACGGAAATGGGAAAAGAAAGGCGACTGTAGACTTTTAAAATGTTAACGCCTCGCGTTGAAAGAAAACTTGCTCACGAGCTTAAAAAGAGCCATGGAAGTATTGATAAAGCTCAAAATTAAGCAGGACTTACTCATGCGACAAGCTAATCAGTTTTTAATTACATAAAAAGATCGAAATAAATCATTTTCGAAAAGCGGAAGTATCATACAAAGTAAAAAAAAAAGATAACCGTTTAATCTTGGGCAAAGGAACACATGGACTTCAGTTGGTCTTTGTGAGTGGTAGGAAAAAATATACAGAGCATACTGAAGTGCTGAATTCTGAGCTTCTTCCTTATGGCTCCGAATTAGGAGGATAAGAGTGGATGATTCAACAAGATGAAACCTCCATCCCTTCTTTTTTCCCTCTTTCAGGCTCAGGGCTAAAAACATTTTTTCAACCGTAACTCTCCTCTACATCTCAAGAAGTAAATTTTTTATTTCGTAGGTTGGTTATATGTACATAACACATATTATAGATGGTTTCCGAGATTTCCCCATCCCCTCTTGGGGAACGGGAGAATATCACGTTTCCCAACATATCTCTGTTTCTAAATATCTCAGGAAAATTATTGTTTCTTTTGTGGCTTGGTTATGTGTATTCAACATACACTATAAACTGATTTTGCGATGTCACTCCTCCCCCTTTGGAGATGAGGGGCAAAGAACGTTTTCAAATTTAACTCTGCTCCAAATTACCTCAGGATGGCGAGTTTTGGCGCATGGGTGTTAGTTAAGTGTGCGCAGCATGCACTTTGACGAGATTTTGCGACCAAAATAACACAATCGCATCCTAAATAAAATTCAAAAGCTGTCATACTCGAGATAACCTCAAGACAACGAAAATTGTCTTTTTTTTCATTTGTAGGATGTCTTTAGGATGTCAAATATCACACCTGTAGACATCCTAAGAATAAGGATGTATTTTTATTATTCATATTACACAACTATAGATGTAGACATCCTCTGAATGCCTACAGATAGCCCTAAACTATTCAAAGTATAGAATATTCATAACCTGACATCCTGTGGATGACAAAAATTGTCCTACAAACTGTCAAAAAGTAGTCTCTGATTAGGTGTCATGTCCACACTATACTTGGATTTTACAATATCCTTAGCAAATTCAGTGGACAGCTCTCATATAATATGACAAAGATACACTGTAAAAAATTTGAACACATTTTGCCGGTCAGTGACCGTTAAAGATTTTACTGTCACTGACTGTAAAAATAAAGTCATGCTCATAAATTTGTCATGACTTTTTCATGTAACGGTAATTGACTTTGAATAAACGGTCAACGTTCTGCATTTTACAGCAATTTATTTTAAATATTTCTACACTGTAAAAATATTCGCACACTAATTTTACGGTCAGTGACAGGATCACTTTTTGCCAGTCAGTGACCGTAATTTAATGTAACGTCCGTATAGCTTTAATGATTTTTTTTTCGAAGAAAGGAAGTGGCCTTTTGTAAATCGTGAAAACTTTCGATTTTGCAGTATTTTCTTACAAATACGAGAACTGGACTTTTTTTCTTGAAGAAGGGAGCTGGCCGTATAATTTGACGGTCAATTCTCTGAATTTCACTGAATTTTGTTTAGAGTGCACTGTACTTTTTCCTCAAAGAAGGGAACTGGCCATATAATTAAACGGTCAACTCTCCAAATTTTACTGAAATTTCTTACAGTGTAGGGTCTCTATGATAACTGTAGAATGTCTACTGGACAGCTGTAGTTGTATTGGGTATTCACCACTTCCTGCTTGTGGTGTGGGGTGTAAAAAACACAATTTAAGCGTAACTTTGTACCAAAATACTACAAGACGGTGAACTTTGGTGTGTGTGTTGGTTTTCGATTCTGAGAATTAACTGCACTTACTTTAATGGCTGTATAATTAAAATGATTTGGAAAAAAGGCGCGCTCAGAGCGCAACGATACACAACGAATACGGTGCACAACAACGACAACAGAGCGCAACGAGTAAGATGCTACCGCACATGTTGGAGGCCGGAACCGAACATAGTGCAGGTGGTACAAGACGTCACCGAATGTATTTGTGACCCAACCTGTTCACACTTCTGTGCGCGCACCCCATTAAAGTGCTGCCACAGGCAGTAAGAAGCCGGACTGAGCATGCTGCAGGGGGACACTTAAGTGTCCATTCCATTATTATTATTTTTTTTAAATCTTTTGAGATATTTATAATAATAAGTGAAATGGAATTTTGAGAACTAATTTAAATATAGTGATCAGCGAAGCGGTCAAATTCTGCTTGTTTCTTATAAACGAAGATTAATTATTATTAACCTGCATATGAAATATATTTTATATACAGGATTACATATTTGCTTTCCAGCGTATGATTTTTTTTATTTTTATTTTTTAATAAAAAAGTTAAAAAAATAAAATAAAAAGGATGAAATGCTTATATAAAATCAGGGCTTGAATTTTTCCATGCTATTTATGATCCTTATAAATTGCAATTCGGATCTAGGTTAGCATTAAATATTACTAAGCAAATATTAAAAGAGATACAAACACAGATAAAAAAATCTATCGAGAATATCTTTTAAAGTAAACATTCAGAGCTTCCGGAGGAATTTCGATAAATGAAAAGAAAATATTTAAGAAGATTAAAATGTTGTATTTATTATGAAAAAAAAAAACTCCTTAAAAGATAAGAAAATTTTTCGGGAATGTAAATAAATTAAAAAAGGAAGGCGGGGGGGGGGGGGGGGGGGGTGAAACCAAATTAAAAATGGGCACAATAAATTATTATTATTTATTTTTTGTTCTCCTTGATTTTATTTTGTTCATCGTCTGCTTCAATAATTTTCTTGTTTGTTAAAAAAAAAAAAAAATCTTCATCAAAAAACGAATTGAAATGTTCTGTTAATAACAAGTTTATGTATGTTTTATCTCAGAACAATTGGGCATTTTAATCTTATTTTTATGAGTTACGTTAACTTAACATATAAAAAAAACAAAAAGAATTTATTAAAATGAGGCTTGTTTCGATTTGCTGCATAATTTTGATATTCTAGGTCTAATTAGACCCAAGAAAGGAAAGAAACGGAATGAAATAATTTTAACTTGTATTAAGTGAAAAGTAAAAATAAGTTATCAAACGAATTCCGTTACAAATTTATGTACAATTAAATCTTAACCGAAAGTAGTACGTACCGTTCGTTCACAGATGCCAGTGGTAAACAAACAGTGAGGACTATCGATATGAACAGCGATATGTACCAACAGAGGACAAACACCAGTTCATGCCAAGTTGCAACTTAATATAACTTTCTGTAAAATTACGTGTATTAGTTCTCAGGCTACAGATGATAGAAATATTTGTTTCACACATGCACAAATAATAGGCTGACATTTTCTAAAGTTGTTCAGATCGTATCCAAGGCATCAAAAAGCATAGATATCCATCGAAAAGAAGGAAGTCGGAAATTTATACAAATCCAGTACCTTCTTCTATTGAATATAAAAGAAAGTATTAAACGAGTTCATTGACTATGTATAGATGGGGGGGGGGGGGTTATAGAGAAACAAAATATAATTTCTTCAATTAAATAAGGTAGGTGAACCAAAGGTGGCCAGTGTTTCTAAGGTAGCCCACCACCTAAAAGAGGTTAAATTTTATTTTGAATCACAAAATGGTGCTTCTGCATTGTAAATTATGTATCTGCAGGATATGTGCCTGAATTTAAAGAGATATCTTGATCGACCGCCATTGTATGCAGTGATTTTACTTTAAAGGGTTGTCGTTCTAACTTCCAGTTAAGAAGATAATTTAATTTATATGTGTTTAAATTCTTTAGAACTTTGAGTTATGCTATGTTTTATAAAAGCTTTTTTTTTTCTCTTTAACCACATTAACTTTATTATTAATAAATTTATCAGATAAAAATTTAATTCCGTGCAAATTGCGATCATATGCATGTTCTCAAGGTGGCCCAGATATCGGGAAGCCTTGGAACACGTGAGCCAACTCAGCAAATGAAAACGAAAATTAATGTAATAAGGGTAACTCTCAAAATTTCTACTTAAATATCTAAAAAAAATCTTATTATTGTTTATTCTACAACAATTTCTACACTATTAAGAATACCAGAAATCTTCCGAAAGAAGTCAATGAGCCCCAGAATAAAAATTCTTAACTACTTTGCACAAAAGGTGGTTGAAAGCCTTTTTTTGTCAAAAGTTAAGGTTAATAATAAGAAAGACTCGAAACATAACAAAAGAGCGTCTTATAAGCACATTTTATAGGTGTTTTCAATGTATGGGCCACCTTTGGAACACTATGCGCCAAATGTGGCCCACAAGCAGTGATGCCAGAATGGGGATTTTGTCCCCATTTTGGAGATTTTTTAGGCTTCTGGGGACAACTTTGGGGACCAAATATTTGTCGGGACATTTTTGGGGAATTCTAAAAATTTTGGGGACAAAACTGGGAAGTGCAACTTTATGTCAGTGTTGGCAACGTAATGATTTATCCCTAAGACTAGGGACTTTCAATAGCTTTATTCATGATGTAGGGACAAATTTTAAATTCATAGGGACTTTTTGGTAATTTTGTAAGAAATTCCAACGAATTACGTATGGATTATGCTGTTGATTCTAATTTTTTCATGATTATTCACTAAAGTAGGGAATTTTATCGTCAGTGTAGGGGCATTTCGAGTTTTGAGTGGAACATCGCAAAATTTGAGTTTTATTAAAATTTATATTAAAATTACATATTACAATTTCTCTATAATTTTACACATATACAATATATTATAGGTTTATTTTATATTAATTTATTAATTTTTCTGTGCTTAATAATAATAATAAGTTGTATTCGGTTCACAATGTTCAATTTTTAACTTCTACAATTGCATTTTTATATTTGGGGATTTTTTTCAAAAATTGTCTTCATTTGGGAAAAAATATGAGGTTAAATCTGCTTGATATTTTCTTTTTGAAAAAAAATTTTATTTTCCCTTTTTAGTAGAATCTATGTTGGAGATTATTTCGAAAAAACCCCCTGATGTGGGGGAAATTTGAAGACCTGTTTGGGGAAATAATTTTTGACCATCAGGTATCACTGGCCACAAGCTACAACTTTGAAATCGTATTATAAAAATATCTAAATTACATTTTGCAAAGAAAATTATACTTGATATGTGTAAGTGTAGAATTTTACGAAAAAAAGTCCAGCCACATAAACCCAACCTGAAAATTATAAAAAATTCTCAAATCTAAACTATGGCCACCTTTGGGTCACCTACCTCATACTTTCTTCTGTTGAATATAGTAGAAAGTATTGGATTCTATCGAATATTAATTTGATTCTAGAAGAACATAAAAAAATGTTACTAATGACACAATAATAAAAATAGTAAAAATTTTTAATCATTATTCTAGCGAACCTATCTGATTAGTTAATTTCTAATTATCCTCTTAATTAGGATTATATTCTATTTCTCATTTGTTACAAATTTAAAAATATTCGCAATTGCTAGTAACTAAATAAGCTTAACCAAATAAAAATATCAAAGTTCCTACTAATATATAATCTTTATTCATTGTGCATAAAATTTTTTGTCAATGCATATGAATCCTAATTTATGAAAATAAAGAGATAAATTCTTAAATAAAAGCGTAGCACTTAATAAATATCTTACACATCAAGAAATACGTTATTATTAAAAGAACAGAAGTTATTACATTTTTTAATCAAGGAAAAAATGAAGGAAAATAAACAATTTAGGAATAAATTATTGCAATGCACGAAAGATTTTTTTTTTTTGGGGGGGTGGAGGGGTCGAGGGGGAGAGGAACTGTTTAAAAAAAATTGGATGAAAATAGAGAAAGAAATCTATTTTTTAATGAGCATATTATATGTATTGAAGAAACGGCATACAAATATAATATTGATCACATATCCTGTAACGAAATTATTAAACTAAATGCTATTAAAATAACATTTTAAAACCAATTGTTTTACAAATGAACGACGTATATATATATATATATATATATGTATATATAAAGATAAGTAAATATACATTTCTGATTTTACAATTATAATTTAAAAATGTAAATCATGAATTATAAATTGCCTAATCTTTATGATTTTTTTAAAATAAATTTTCCTTAAAGAAGATATCTAGAATTTATAAAAAGGGGAAAATAAAAGTTTAAATTTTACCACCTGATTAAAATATGGTGCTTTTATTTTTAGGTAATATTGAATGTACAGTAAAATAAAAAGAAGAAATATTTAAAATTAATTATTAATTTCATACACTGGGAAAAAATTCTGTTACTGATATCTGAACTATTTTTACTAGAAACCAAATTTTCTCTCCAGTAAATATAGTTCCGCGTCATCCTTATAAATTCTATTTCCCTTTGCTAGTGAGTTCTAAAAGCCCCTATTAGAATTCTAAATCGTTTTCCTATATTACCGTGGGATAAAACTTATTTAAAAATCTCTGCAAAAAATGTTTACTCAAGAGCCGAGGTTTAGTAACTATAATCTTGGTTTATACCTAATTTCCAGAAAATCAAGCGAGGATTTCTCGCAATATAAATGATTAATAATACTGTTTCACAATCTAGAAAAGTATGGACTAGAAATTCCCGACCAGTTTGTCTATCTGATGTGTTTGTTTATCATATACACATAGCTCGTAAATCTATGTTTCTAGTTTAGGGAATCAGAAAAGAACTACCTATTGTTCTAGTTTTTTTTTTTTTTTTTTTTTTTTTTTTTTAATCAGTGGGAAAAAAAAAAAAAAACTTAAATTTTTATGTGCATTCTAATCTAAACAAACCCAACTAACTTACCCCTAAAAAATAAACTATCTAATATTCACCAGGTGTTCAATATTTATAAGCATTTACTGTACAGATCCATTTCTTGTTGTTTATAACAAATACATGCAAATGTCTTCTTTAAAATATTTTAGCACAATCGTTTCATGAGAAGTCTAATTTTATTCCTTTTCTTATAACTACCATTTCTCATTTGATTGTTTTTACATCGAATGTATATAATAATTTTAATATCCATAGCCATACTACTTCCAAAAAAAAAAAAAAAAAAAAATCTAAAATCTTGGAACATAATCTCTTATTTCTTGATAATAACCTCACATAGGTTAATTAATACCTTTTAGTTAAATCCTTAATTAAATTTTCGCACAGTTTTTTCATTTTCTGCATATTTAAAAATACCTATACAATCGCTAACAGTGAATAATGAATCTGTATTATGTATATACATATATATATATATATATATATATATAAAGTTCCTAAATCAGAGTGTTCAATATACGTTATAATCTAAATTCATTATTCGTCAAAAATCTTCGTAAATGCATATGAATACGTTTTCAGGAAAATAAAAAGATGAATTCTTTAGTGTAAGTATCGCACTTAATAAACATTATATGCTTTAGGAATCCGTTATTAATAAAAATGACAGAAAAGGAGAGAAGTTATTAGGCTTTTTATTTTGAGGAACAAAAAAATCAGGAAAAGGAACAACCATAAAATTCATTATTGCAATGCATTAAGAAGAAATAATTAGAGCAATTGCATGAATGAAACATGGGATAAAAATAAAAATAAAAATAATTAATAAAGAGAACATACGTATTGAAGAATAGACGTAATAACAATGTAATAAAAAAAATAGTCTTTATGGAGTTATATAATGTTAAAGTTAACTTTTAAATAATCTTATTTTTATTTATTGTGCTTTTGTACTTATTATCCATATATTAATATGCAAACATGAAATTTCTGGTACACATATAACACATTAATTATGGGAGTAGAGGGTTGAAAATGGTATCATTCGAAAGATATTATTAGCCAGATTTGCAGAATACAAAAATTATTTTCTTATGATGTCAAGAAGGTATTTAAAAATACTATTTTTTTATGCGTTTTTCTATTTTATACACGTATTCTTTTATTCACTGCTCGACATTGAAAATGCAACACCAAGAAGGAATGATAATAACGGAATGAAATTTGTTGGACACATACATTATAGTAGGAAGAACAATTGATTAAAATTTCAGGAACTTTCGAGTAATATGTATTGAGAAAACAGTACATAAAGCAGCGACTTCTGTGAGCAATAACAGCACATATCTGCCTAGGCATTGAATCGAACAGCGAATGGATGACATGTGCGGGTAGAACACTTCATGAAGTTTTAACACGATACAACAATTCATCGATCGAAATTACTGGTGAGTAGTGGGAGGCCAGTCGCTTTTCAATGATTAAACAGTCATTTTCATTGGTGCGAGATCAGGAGAACGCGCTGGCCAGAGCAACAGTCGAACACATTCGGCATCAATGGAGGTCCAGACAATATAGACAACTTGCGGTCGTGCATTGTCCTGCTTAAATGTTGCGCTTCGGAGGCGTTGAACATAGGGCAGAGCTATGGGCCTTAACTCGTCAGAAATGTAATGGCTGGTATTCAGAGTGGCCGGAATGAAAACAAGAGGTGACCGGGACGTGTATCAAATGGTACAATACACCGTCAATCCAGGTGATGACTCAGTATGCGGCTACAAAAATTCTGATTACCCTCAAAACTGCATCACTGATATGGGCGCCATTAATGTGTGATCAACGATGAACCTGGACGCAGGAATGGCGTGAAGTCACTTTTCAGACAAATCACAATCCTGTTTACAGCATCAAGATTGCCTTATCCGTATTTAACGGCATTATGAATAATGCACATTGCCAGCTGAATTTCGACATCATCCGCAATGATGTTATGGATTCCTATTGGATACACGTCTCGAGTACTTCATGTTCGTATTCCTGGCCCTCTGAACAGCGGCCATTAAATTTCTGATGAGTTAAGGCCTGCCCCTCTGCCCTGTATTCGAGGCCTCCGTAGCGCAAAATTTAAGCAAGATAATGCACGATCGCAAGTTGTTTGTATTGTCCGGACCTTCTTTGATACAGGATGTGTTCGACTGTTGCTCTGTCCAGCGCGTTCTCCTGATCTCGCACCAATGAAAATTACTGTTTAATCGTTGAAAAGCGACTGGCCCCCACCACTCACCAGTAACTTCGATCGATGAATTATGGCATCGTGTTGAAGCTTCATGAAGTGCTCTACCCGTACATGTCATCCAATCGCTGTTCAATTCAATGCCTAGGCAGATATGTGCAGTTATTGCTCACAGAGGTCGCTGCTTTATGTACTGTTTTCTCAGTACATATTACTCTAAATTTCCTGAAATATTAATCAATTGTTCTTCCTACTATAATGTATGTGTCCAACAAATTTCATTCCGTCATTATCATTCCTTCTTGGTGTTGCATTTTCAATGTCGAGCAGTGTATTAAAAAATACCTAAAGTAGAAAGTTGTTAAATCTGACAATTTCTTAAAACTGAAATAAAACCATTGACACAGTAGTTTGTATATATGTAGCATTACTATACTTTCGACTAAAGATTTTTTATTTTAAAAGAAAACAGTCATTAGTATGGTAGAAATTTGAGTGAATGAGTGTTAGATTGAAATTTTATACTGTTGAAGATATACGCAAATTAATAAAAGGTTTTGATTTATGAAAGTTTTTTTTTTTTTTTTTTTTCTATTTTATTTAAGATCTAATTTCTTTCTTTCGCTCTCTCTTTCTCTCTTTATTCATTTATTTAATTTTATTTAATTATTTTTTTATGTGTGTGATTATATCAGCTCTAATTTAAAGACATATTTTTAATTAAAACGTAATACATTCATGCAATCCAGTTAAATAAAATTGACTACTTAATTAAAAAAAAAAATGGATTTATTACTACATCTTCTGTATATATTAGAAAAAAGTATAAGATTTGGAAAAACTTTTTATTTCTGGTTTTCAGTGAATTTACACGTTCTGAGATTTCCTTGCCTTTCAATTAACTGAAAGTGACTACTTATTTTTTAAAAAAGTAGATTTATTACTAGCTTCTGAATATATAAGAAGAAAGTTCAAGATACAGAAAAAATTTCGTTTTTCAGTTTTCGATGTAATTACATTTTTTGAGATTTTCTTGCATTTCAATTAACTGAATTTGAGTGCTTACTAAAAAAAAAAAAAAAAAAATATATATATATATATATATATATATTTATTATTCTATCCTTTGTGTATATTTGTGTATATAAGAATAAAGTATAAGATTCAGAAAAATTTTAGATTATCGGTTTTTGATGAAGTTACATCTTTTGAGATTTCCCGAACTCAATTCGACCATATTTTAGAAAATAGCTGACTTTTTGAGTTCAAACACTGTACATTATGAAACAATGGAATTAATTTAACAGAATTTTATATTTAGTTGGATCTTGGTTTAACATGGATCTGATTAGCTTTTGGTCTGGATCACCTTACAGGGGGTGCATCCACGTTGCGATTTTCTCTCACTTCAGGAAAGACTCGGTATACCAAACTTAGAGGAAATATATTCAGTAAAACTCTCTGCTGATTCAGTTTGAGTGCATATCGACAAATAATTGCCGCAGCTTTGTTGCAATTCAGTTCCGTGTAGGGAAAGACAATTACACTAAGCGACAAAAAAAAAAAGCCGCACTTGGATGTTTTCCTTTTCGCCTTCTACAACCGCCAATTTTATCGTTTAAAAAGCAAATTTTCGAACAGATTTTACTATGTTGTCCTCCACATACACTTCAGCTTTGAGTCTAGTGTTAAAAACAAAATTCAATTGTCAGGAAAATTGTAATTTTAGAATTTATTTCAAAAATGGTAAGAATAAGGCAGTTAACGATGCCACAAAAAGTATTAATTTTTAAATGAAAATAGAAAAATATTTTAATACGTGAGATGGCAAAATAATTAAATGCTAACGAAATATTGGTAAAATGAATTTTAGCAAAATATAAATTTTTTTGGCCGTTTAAACTGGGAATTTGGCTTTAGGCGGTCATGTTGCTCATCCAAGCAAGATAACCGCAAGTTAAAATGCGAATGTTTAAAAAATCGATTTGTATCATGCTCAGAACTTAAAAAAGATTTTTAAAAAGTGTATAGTAAATTACTTTCTTCAAAAACAATGCGGGAACAATTAAACAAAGCTGGTTAAAGAACGGAAGATCTGCGAAAAAAGCCATTATTAAGGAAAAGAATTAGAAAAAACAATACTTTAGTTGACCAAAATTTAAAAACATTATCAGTTAATTATTAGGCTGAGCTGGTTTTCTCTGATGAATCAAGTTTTCTTTATTTCGTGCAGTTGAAAAAAGCTAGAATGAAGAAGAAAATGTGACCGACTTAATGAAAATCGCACTTTTAAAACGGTGACACATTCTCCGTACATTATGGTACGGAGGTGCATAACTTTTCAAACACTCGGGGAAATTTTTATGCTCAAGGGATCAATTAACTCGAAATAAAACACAATCTGCATAAAAGTGGTGCCTGACCGACTATTTTGGAGGTATCTTAGACATTTCAGTAAACAGCATTTGAAGATAATAAGGCACCTTACTACACGGCGTCTGTGGTAAGTTTATTCACTTCAAATTGTCAAAATTTTTTATACATTCCCATGAGAACCTATAATTCTGTAAGTAATCATACTTTTTTTCACTTTAAGTTAAATACCACAAAGGATATAGTAGAATTTCTTCTTTACCAGACATGGAAATGGTCAAAATCGCGATCCGCTCGAAAATGTTTCGTCTATAAAAAGGCGGGGAAGAGGGGAGAGGATTCAAAATTTGCAGCCTATAACTCTGCCAGAACTAGAAAAAATTATTTGTGATATTTGGCACATTGAAATTTCTGAGATTTATATTAAAACACTGTATAAAACTATGCCTTTGCGCATTAATGCAGTAATTCCATATAAAGGTGGAATTAACCCAATGCAGAATACATATTTTTAACAAAAAATTGCTTAGATCTAACAAATAAATAGTTTTATTTCATATATTAAAATATAACTTGTTTATTTCATATAATAAATCATAATAGAATGCAAAGTGTATAGTTATTGCATTATGTTCAAAAAGAAAGTTTTATGCAGATTTTTTAAAAAAGTACTTCGTAAAGTGCAATAAAGCGAATTATTAAATCGAAAATATACATAGGTATCGTTTCATACCTTTGGTATAATGCAAACAAGATAGTTTTATTTGTTTCAAACATTAATTTTAAAGTTATGACAAATAAAAAAGGTATAAGTCATTTTTTTCTGCAGTGCGGCTTTTTTTTTGTCGCTTAGTGTACTTTGCTTTGCTTCCACTTGCAAAAAAAAATCGAGTTTCGACCACTGGGTGATACTAGCTCTATTTAAATATGTAAAATAAATTAATTAATTAATTAAATTAAATTAAATTAAATTAAATTAAATTAAACTTGAATTTTTGTATTCACCTGGTTGTCAATATCTGAACTTTTTTATTTATTAATTTGTTAATCAATTTATTTTTTATATCGATATTTGTCTGTATGTTATATATACAAAATTTAATTTATATAGTTGTAACACAATAGACTCAGGAATAGTTTGAAACTCTTTAGTTATAATTTTCCCGATTGTTTTTATATAAAATATATAACATAGTTATCATAAACATATTCTTTTAAAAATAAATAAATACATAAATAAATAGATTAATTAATAAATTTACATATGAAAACGTATATAAAAGGAAAGATCATAGAAAATATGCCATTGTTTATTATATCTAAGCTATTTTAATTAAATGCCGAAACGACAGTAGAGGCCTCCCTCTGGAGACTCAAAAAGATTTTGGGTTCCGTCTGTGCGTCTGTTTATCTGTCTGTTTGTCAGTCGCGCGATAGCGACCACAAAAATCACGTCATTGATTTTCAATTTAGTACACATGTTTAGAGTCTCATCGAAACCTTTGGACAGCCCCTGCCTGCCTGGACGAGCCAAGCTTAACGGGTTGGATGCTGCCCCCGGAGCGAATTAATCGCCAGATCACTGCATGATAGCTTCCTACTGCCAGATAGTTATCTAGTCGTTACATAGAATGAGCTGTGTCCGATGACTCGTTCAGGCTTCTGGCTTCGAACAGGGAGACTGCTGGCTCCATTTCTGATAGGCAACAATGTGACATCAATTGACATTTCTGGAAAGGCAGGGTTGCGACTTCTGCTTCATGACACATAATGCTCGACTGGCACACCACACCTCCAGATTGCCCAAGGAACGGAGCGCACAGACACGCTTCCTGGATGCAAAATAAGAATTTTGAATATGTGCACAACTAGCCTAGAGTTTACGAGTCTCATGGAATTAGCAGTATAGTTTTTGGTGTGGATTCCATTTGTAGTTCATGTACAGGGACACATCAAACTGTTTCTTATCATTACGGCTTATGGACAGAATTTGTAAGTATCGCGATAGCGGCTGCAAAAATCACGTTATTGGCTTGCAATTTGGTGCACATATTCATGAGCCATGTGCAACCAGCTGTATAGGTTTTGGTGCGTATTCCGTTTTTAGTTCGTGCACAGGGACACAACAATTTTTTTCTTATCAGTACGGCCTATGAACAAAATTTGTATATATCGTGATAGTGGCTGCAAAAATCACGCTATTGACTTGCAAATCTGTACACATGTTCATGAGTCACATGCAATTAGCTGTATAGTTTTGGGTGTCTATTCCATTTGTAGTTCGTATATAGGGAGACATCAAAGTTTTACGGCCTATGGACAGAATTTGTACGTAACACAATAATGGCCACAAAATCCTCCGTCTAACTTGCAATTTGGTACACACATTCAGACTCTGCAGAGAAATATCTGTATAAATTTTTATGTCTATATTGTTTATGAGCTGTGTACAGGGTTTCTCTTATCATTGCGGCCTAAAAGGTGAATTTCATTTAACATCATTAATCTGCATTCAACAAAATGAAATTAGCGTACATTACTGAGATACTTAAATTAATATTTACTGCAGAAAATATGTGCTTTTAGGCTTCCTAATTAATATACAGGACTTTACAAAAGTGTTCCGACAATATCAAGTAATCATCCAATTATGCCAAATTTCAAACAATTATTCATGAAAAACGTAGAATAAGTTGAATAGTTTTTACTGATGTATACAATGCTTATGGTTAATTTATAAAGACACACAAAAGATGTCCCGTCAGGTTTTATAAATTTCATAAGAAAGAGGATAAAATATTTCTTACCCGACAGGTCTTGTTCTTTTTCGCCGGCTTATTCTAAGTAATCACAAAGTAGTTGAAATGAACACAGCTCAAGTTTCACGACACAAACGTTTAATTAGACGCACTATTTACATTTTATGTACATAATTGTTTCATTAATATCTGCAGCTATCACAATATTTAATATTAGCTGCCAAGCATTTAATATTAGCTGTCGAGCGTCAGAAGAACGCTCTTCCATATCCTTGCGGATTCACAATCCTTCTTTTACAACAGAAAAACAAAACTTTTTATCATCAGAAAAAACCATGTTGCCAATCAATAAACATAAAAAAGGCAGACGATCTCCAGTGGAAGAACAGCCCGCCTCCTGACGGCAAGAATGGGTCATCCTCCCACCTTTGATTTTGGCAATCTTGTACAAAATCAAACTAAAAAAGAGAAAAAAGACATATTAATAAACATTACATCAAGCAAAAATGAAAAGGAACAGAGAGAATAGGAAAAAAAAAAAAAGGTAAATAAAGTTCTATCAGTCAATTATAAATTCAGTCTATCTGGAGCTCTAATGGATCTACCCCTCCTGGTAAATCGTGGTTTTTCGTCAGGTATCTCAACAGATTTCTTGACATTCTTTGAAACAGTTCTAGACAGTTCAGAGGGATCAGGGCATCTTTTCGGTGTAGAACGAGTAGGTATCAAAGTTCCATTTGCAGCATACTTTGCACGAAAATCACTAGATTCATCAGAAGAGATCTCTAACGGATAAAGTCTTTGAACTGGGCGTATCAAAAACCCATTTCCTGTCTTGATTTTTGCCACTCGAACTATTCCGTCTTTACCAGGATAAGTTTCCACAACTCTGGCTAATGGCCAGTTGATTCTATTTTTGATTATCATGACCAACGAGAACTATGTCTCCTACAGCAATTTTTTTGTCAGTCTTAGCGATACCCTTTGAATTTTTTAATTGTCCTAGATATTCAATTCTGAATCTTTTCCGTAAATCTTTCTTCAATTTTAGCAAATATCGAAGTCTTCTTTTTAAATTCACATTTTCGAAGTTATCTAGGTCAGGAAGACCAGTTTCTTTAATTCCTTGCAAAAACATGCTCGGAGTCAATGGAATTAAATCATCGGGATCCTCAGAAATAGTAGTTAATGGTCTGGAATTCATCAAACATTCCATATCACATATAATTGTGTAAAGTTCTTCAAAATCTAGAGCTGCTCGTCCTAATACTCTTCTCAAAATTTGCTTTGTACAGCCTATTAAGCGTTCCCACCAGCCATCCCACCATGGTGAAGCTGGGGGGATAAACTTCCATATTATGTTCTGTACTAGGGCTTCCTTCCGTACTTTTGCAAGTATAGGATCAGTAAATAGCTTCGAAGCTCCTGAAAAATTTGTGCCTCGATCGCTGTATATTACAGAAGGTCGACCCCTTCTCGCAACAAATCTTCGCAGGGTTTGCAAAAATGCTTCAGAGGATAATGATGTTAATAATTCAAGATGTACCGCTCTGTAAACAGCGCAGGTGTACAGCACAATCCAACATTTTTTACCATTTTTCAAGTACAAAGGTCCGGCTAAATCAACCCCGGTAATTTCAAAGATAGCAGCATCTCTGATCCTGTCTTCCGGCAAGGCGGTGATTTCAGGCTGAACAGAATTTACGGTGAAGCGTTTGCATCTTATACAACGTAAGGTAACTTGCCGTATGGACTTTCTGCACCTGAGAATCCAATATTTTTCTCGGAGATGGTTCATTAATATTTGTACTCCTGCGTGGTTTAATTCGTTATGTTTCCATTCTATCAATTTCTGCACGATGTAATGATTTCCTGGTAAAATGATAGGCAAACGAAAGTCTGTATTATCTTTACTTCTAAGTATAAGAGACTTTACCCTTAGAAGGCCATCTTTGTCAACGGTGGGATGAAGTTTTCGTAAACGATCATCTATTCCTTTAGGAAAGTCTTCCCTTTGAACCATCTTTAACAGGATTAATTCAGCATGTTTAAGTTCTTTATTTGTAAGATCCCCAGAATTTCGTTTAGAATGATTTCGAAGATTCGAGATGAATCTGTATATCCATGCCGTAACTCTTAATAATTTCACGTAAGACGAGTATCTCTCATAAAACTTTTCAGTAGTTTCAGTACTTAGAGCAGAAATGATCGACCTTTTTTTTTCTGAATTGACAATCTGTATTTCGGGTGAGATTTCTTGTCTCGGCCATTGACTCGTTTGTGTCTTCAAAAATTCCGGACCCTCCCACCAAAGGGATTTGAGTAAAGCATCAGCATTGCAACCTCTTGATGGAAGGTCAGCTGGATTTAAGTTACCCGGGACGTATCTCCAGTCGTTGGGATGACTCAAAGATCTTATTTCTCTGGTACGATTCAGCACAAATACTCCCCATGGTTCTTGATTTTTTATCCAGAACAATGCGTTCATGGAGTCAGACCAATAGAAAGTTTGAACTTCGCTGTCACAGAAGTCTCCCTTTATAGAATTCATTAATCTAACACCTAAACAACATGCTATTAATTCTAGTCTCGGTATGGAGACTGATTTCAAGGGTGCTACTCGAGCACGAGCTTGAACCAATTGACATCTCACATGAAAATTATTTTCTTCTCTGATATATATACAAGTTGCATAAGCGTGGCTTGATGCATCACAAAACACATGGAATGACACATTTGTATTTAGAGCATGATTTTCTAATATCCTTCTAGGGATTCTAATGCCTTCCAAGCATTTTAATGCATTTTCCCATTTCAGAAATTTTTTTTCGATGTCATCTGGTAGCTTGGCATCCCAGGGCAGTTTCCTACGCCAACATTCTTGCATTATGATCTTTGCAATTAAAGTGACAGGACAGAGAAACCCAATGGGGTCAAAAATCTTACTTGCTAAGGACAGGATAAATCGCTTACTTAGATTTGCATTTTCGCACTCATCAAACCTTAAACTACAGTATAGAGTATCTTCCAGAATATTCCAATTTAAGCCCAAAACTGAGACAGTCTCTGGAAAATCTTCTTCAGGAATTCCGTACACACTTGGTGGTAGACCATTACCTATCCATCCTCTAAGATCAAAACATCCCGCTGACATGATTTCTTTAGATTGTGCCATAAAATTAACTACTTCTTCTTCGGAACTGCAACTTGTAACACAGTTGTCGACATACATAGAGTTTTTAAGTTTAGAAGCAGTCTCTTGCAAATAATCTGGAACATTACTTAGGTGGAAATTTAGAGTAGCTCCTAAAAGAAATGGGCTGCAGTTTACCCCAAATACTACTCGACGATGTCTGTAAATCTTCACTTTATTAGGATCACCGCCCTCCCACCACAGAAATCTTAGAAAATCACAATCTTCTTCATTTATTCTTATTTGTAGAAATGCTTTGCGAATGTCTGATACTACCCCATACTTGTTCAAACGAAATTTATTCAAAATGTTAGGAATCAACTCCAAGTAGTTTGGACCTTTAGCTAGGCAATCGTTCAAAGAGTAACTGTTCTTTTCTTTTGCAGAAGCATCGAAAACAGGACGAATTGTTGTCGTTGAATGCTCTTTTATAACTGCTCTATGAGGCAGATGATGGCAATCTATCTTCTCGAATTCATCAGTATTTACTTCTTCAATTATTTCTTCACCAAGCCACTGACAAAAAACTTCTTCATAATCTTCAATAAGACCCTTATTCTTCAGAGTCCTCACAGTTGATTTTAGCCTTCGTTCAGCAATTGTTTTGTTATCTGGGAGTTCTTGGTGTCCTTCTATCCATGGTAATTTTACAACATAGCGTCCGTCATCATCTCTACTTAGAGTTTTCTCAAAATGATTTTTGGATGCTTCTTCAAGTTCTTCCTTTGACTGTTTCTCTGCAGGATCTTTAATTCCTAGGACATCTAGTTCCCACAGATCAGAAATTTTTACTTCTCTAGCTAACATCGAAGTGACTACAAGGTTTTCAGTATCTTCAGTAAACTTCTTAGTGCGTCCCATAACAGTCCAACCTAGCCTTGTTTCAATAGCGGTCAGGCCGGATTTCAGATTCTTCAGCTTTCCTGTCATTAATTTGCCAGCTACATCTGCACCTATAAGGAGCTCTATGGGGTTAAGGCAATCTTCTAAATATATCCCCGTACCTGATAAATCATCTTCACACAGTTCTTGAGTGACCGGTGGCATAGTAAAACAAATTGTAGGCTGACTCAAAACTTCAAAATTGCAACGATAAGTTTCGCTGACATCAGAAAGGTAAGCTTTGTAAACATTGTGTGTCAAAGTATTCGTGTTCGAACCACCAAATAAGGAATGCTTCAGTTTTTCTTTTCTTATTGGCTTGTATCCAATCTTTTTTGCAGTGTTTTTTAAGATGTAAGACCTTTGGGAAGCGGAATCAATAATCGCCCGAATTTTTAAAATTCTGTTTTCACCTCTTAAATTAATCACGAGTGTCTGTAGCAAAACAGTGGGAGTTGATGAAACATTTGATAATGTTGTATCTTGATCGGAAGTATTCTTGTCATTTTTAACCCTTTGTGCGTGCGCAGCTGATTTCGAATCATTCTTACAGAGAAGAGTATGGTGGGGTTTCCCACAAATCGCACAGTTACATCTACTTCTACACGAACTAGAAATGTGGTTCAATTTTAAACATTTAAAGCAGCCTCCCCGTTTCATAACATTTTGTTTTCTTTGATCATAAGTCAAGTTTGCTACTTTTCTACATTCCGCACTTAGATGTGGCTTATCGCAGAACACGCACTCTTGCTCTCGGTTTTGTTTACTTTGGGACGAGGTTAAAAGTTCCATACCTGTTGGAATAATTTTATTGTGTGTTAGAAAATTTTTAGATTTCATTGTGTTAAATTTCTTGGGTTTGTTTTCAAAACCAAATCCACTTGTCGCTAAATTAATTTTTTCTTCACCTTGAATTTCATTACGTAAGAACTGCATTAAAGTTTCTAATTTATTAAAAGATTTATCTTCCGAACTAAGAGAAACAGAATTCAAGTGTCTTTCCCAAATACGCAAAAGATCTATTGGTAAACAAGATTCAACCAACGGGTATAACATTGAGGCATATTTATCGCTTGTTACACCAAGCATTTTCAAAGATCGTAACTGTGTTTCTAATTTATCATAAAGCTTCACAATTGGTAATTTATGTTCCTGATTTACAGTATTACTTAGCACAAGGCTTAATAATTCCCTAACATAAACTTCAATTAGTACATCTTCCCTGCCAAATCTTGTATGTAAACAATCAACCGCTTGTGAATAGTTCTCAGCTGTTACGGGAAAAGATTCTACGACTTCTCTGGCTCTAGACCCCTTTTGAGTAGATTGAAGTAGATACTGAAATTTATCTACCTCCGAAATATTTGGATCTTCATGAATTTTCTTAAATAATCCCCAAAATGATAACCAGTCCTTTAAATTACCATCAAACTTTTGTAATTCAATTTTTGGTAACTTAAAACTTCTTTTAGAATTACTCTCGTTTTCAAGTACACTTGAATTTAAATCCGAAGGTAAATTTATTCTACGTTCAAGTTTTGTTTTTAAATCAATATAAGTACTACTATAATTATCAGCACTTTCGATTTCGCTATCCAACATGGTCTGAGTACATTTTTCATCAACTTGTAAAATTTGAAGAATTTCTTTATCAAGCGTTTCAACTCTGGAATATTTTTCTTGTAACTGTGCTAAGAACCCAGCACAAGAATCGATGTCACAAGTTTCAGTATCTAAAAGGTTTTTTACCTTTTCAGTAAATTTTGTAAAGGTACCTCGATAAGAACCGCGTAATTTAGTTGCGGCTTCCATAATTCAAATAAAGACTGATAAAATAATAAACAAACACTTCAAATCAAAGCTTCATAAAACGAGAACAAAAAATATTCCGAAATCGAAAGTAATTCTGGGAAGAAATTTTAGAATTCTAAATAATGTTTTGAGAACAAAAACATTCAATTTTCGAAACTCTTTGATTCAAAATAACAATTTTCATATAAAATAATAATCTTCTTTATTAAATCAAAATATGCAAAATCAATGTAAAATCAAAATATGCATTCATAGAATATGTATTAACATTTTCTTCAACATAAACAAATTCTTCATATTGTTCCAAATATCAAATGAGCAGTTCAAAAATAAACATACATTTTATGTTTTCAAAATTATTCTCAATAATACTTACAAAAAGTATTTCAAACTTTTAATGTTATCTTCTCATAAAAATGAGATCATATTTCAATTAGAATAAATTATATTCTATTTCTATACTTTATTCATTAGAACAAATTAGAATTTATTACTTAGAACAAATTTTTCTACCGGCGTCCCTGTTCGGGCGCCATTAAATGTCCCGTCAGGTTTTATAAATTTCATAAGAAAGAGGATAAAATATTTCTTACCCGACAGGTCTTGTTCTTTTTCGCCGGCTTATTCTAAGTAATCACAAAGTAGTTGAAATGAACACAGCTCAAGTTTCACGACACAAACGTTTAATTAGACGCACTATTTACATTTTATGTACATAATTGTTTCATTAATATCTGCAGCTATCACAATATTTAATATTAGCTGCCAAGCATTTAATATTAGCTGTCGAGCGTCAGAAGAACGCTCTTCCATATCCTTGCGGATTCACAATCCTTCTTTTACAACAGAAAAACAAAACTTTTTATCATCAGAAAAAACCATGTTGCCAATCAATAAACATAAAAAAGGCAGACGATCTCCAGTGGAAGAACAGCCCGCCTCCTGACGGCAAGAATGGGTCAAAAGAATTTCATGACATTATTGCCTATAGACAAATTTTTATTTAAGCACATTTTAACGCGTTTATGCTGCATTCAACATAATGAAATTAACATACATTATAAAGATGTATAAGAGCATGTTTACTCTAAAAAAGGGTTATGTATAGAGTAAATGATTTCTTTACGGGACCACACAAAAGGATATGGATGAAAGTCTGTAATCGTCCAAATGATGTCAAATTAGGTTAAAATATTAATGGGTTATAATTAATTAAAGAGGCGTTTTCTATTTTAGTGTAGCATATAATTACTGTGACCCCTTTTCCGGGATATATAAAAGGATTTGGTACTGTTATTGTCTATAGCCGGAATTTCGTAAAAGTGTATTTTAACATGGTTAGACCGCAATAAATATTTTTAAATTTTATTAGAATTTTAAAAGCATGGTTTTCTGTGGAAAAGTGTGCGCATAGAATTGGTAATTAATTTAATGTATTAAACAAAATAATTCCTATATGTTATGTAATCCTTTTTTTATGAAATTTGGTAAAAGTATTTATGAATTACAGGGAATTCATACAAGACTATCAGTTATTAGTGACACACACACACATATATACAGATAGTTATAGAAAGAGAGATACAGTGGGGGGTTAAAGGGGCGGCAGCCCTCTCAGAAACGTACCTGTTTTTGTAGCGAGTAAATCGAGTCTAATCGATATATATATATATATATATATATATATATATATATATATACACTATATAATATAATATAGAATAAATAAAAATGGTCTATCGAATAATGGGTGATGTAAATAGGACGTTGAAGCTTCTGATCTGCAGATCCACTAGTTTTATCTCTTAATTATGTTTTTATATCACTCCTTTATTTTCTGCACATTCAAAATATCTATAATTGCTAGTAAATAAAGAAGCTTAATCATATTAAAAAAGTTCAGAATATCGAAGTACCTAATACAGTATAATCTTTGTTCATTATTCACAAGAATCTTAGCAAATGCATATAAATCAAAATTTATGAAAATAAAAGTCTTCTTCATTGTGAGAATCGCTCTTAATAAATATCTTATACATCAGAAAATCCGTTATTATTAAAAATGAAATAAAAAAAAAGGAGAAAAGTTATTAAATATTTTATCAAAGGAAAAAATCATAAAAAGAAAGAACTGGGAAATGAATGATTGCAATGCATTTAAAAGAAATAATCAGAACAATTGTGTGAATAAATTCATTGTATAAAATTATAAAAATAAAAATAAATTTTAATAAAGAGAATATGTACTGAATAAAAGTTATAATCAGTGTACTATTGCAAGACAGTCTCTATGTATATTGTTTAATATTTAAGTATAATAAAATTAATATTTTTACTTTCTCTTACCAATAGAGTCGAGAA
Source organism: Salticus scenicus (assembly GCA_963930645.1). Classification (NCBI taxonomy): domain Eukaryota; kingdom Metazoa; phylum Arthropoda; class Arachnida; order Araneae; family Salticidae; genus Salticus; species Salticus scenicus. The sequence continues at coordinate 190,668,718 of OZ005658.1, read as the reverse complement.
AGTATTATTTTAGGGTCTAATTTTCGAACGTGAGTTTTTTTTTATATTTACATGTTCTGAGATCCCCTGAATGCTAAAATCGTGTTTTTATCGAATGGTCTCTGTGTGTGTGTCTGTTATCAGCATATCTCAGGAACAAATAGTAGCAGAAATTCCAAACTCTGTATTCTAAATGTGTATCATATAGGGATGCTACACTAAGCTTTTCGTTGAGATGAAGCAAATGGTTCGTGTATAGAGACACTCAAAAGTATTCAAATACATTACGTCTATGGGGGAAATTGCAGGTAAGTAGAGTTTAACATCTATAGACTGCACTAAACCAAATGAAACGAATATATATTTTTGTAATAGAGATAGTCAACTGGAAAAAAAAATTGTGTACGTAGGATCCTCACCTCCGAGGGGAGTAAATTTTCATGATGGGTATCTTTCAAAAGAGCTCGCCAATACCTTTAAAACGAATGGTTGAACCATCGATCTCCGATAATTTAAAATAAAGTTATCGATTTTTTTTTTTTTTTTTTTTTTTTTTTACTTTTAACGAAAAAAAAATTTAATGTATTATTGAGAACAAATTCAACTTTTTTTAGATATTTAGTGCTATACTACTCTTAGAATAACTTAAAAATGAATAATTTTAGGAGATCCAAATGTTGTATTCTGAAGTTTATATACGTTTGTTGCTGGAAAAGTTTGATCAAGATTGATAAGTTTCAATGAATGCGTGTAAAAATTGTCTTAAGTAAACTTTTAATTTTAATAACAGAATTAAATTCTATATTGGGGTTGAACACTAATTACTCAGAACTAATTATCATATAAAACTCCACCGAAGCCTAATTTGAATTGTTTAACATAGGTTTACATAACAGTACTCGTTATCTTACCCCTTAATCTCCAATCTGTATTTATAGTATTAAATTTCAGGGTAAGAGAAAGTCGTCTGAGTGACACACCAGATTATTTAACTATTTTATTATGAATAAACGATATGAAAATATAAATTAGAGCAATTGAAAGGAAAAAAGAAAAAACTCTTCTCAATTTTTTTTTCATTTCAAATTTAAAAATATGTAATTATATGAATCATATTTTTATGAATCTATGTTGTAAGAATACGTCCCTATAGGAGAATATTTTCCCCAAATGGAATTTTCGTTCTTACTCATTTAACAGGCAATTAATATTGAATGTATCATAAAAATTGTTATTTTTATGAATAATTATTTTGTACATGCTATTCTATATAATTATATATGTGTAAAAGTAAAATTAAGGTGTGCTTTCATAATAGCAGAAACCCAATTAATTGCCTTTATAAGGATTAAGTGTTTATTTTTCACTTGTTCAAAATTTGAACCAATTTATTTTTTATTCGAGATACCATTTTTCAACTGTTTAATATATTTTGCAGACAAAATATCACTCGAACAGTTTTATCAGCATTGGATCAACACCACCTGTAATAATGCCTCCGAGCTGAGCTCTACGTCACGGAAGATCGGCCGATTTCATCCAATCCCCACGATCCAACATGTATCATAGAAAGTGTTGATTGGATAAAATCGGCCGATCTTCCTTGACGTAGAGCTCAGCCCGGAGGCATTATTACAGGAGGTGTTGATTGGATCAGAAAAAGTCTATATAGTAGCTTTTTGATTTTAATTACTAAATATATGTTTATCATATTTGACAGTTTTTAGATAGAGTACGCGCAATAATTTTAATACACATAATCCTAAAACAAATACAAATGAAAAATTTAATAAAAGAAATGACCATAGAAAATCTGTTATTTTTTATTGTTTCTAACTTATTTCGGTTAATTAATTTCTTATTAATTAAACTCTTAATTACTATTATTTTAACATCTGCATAGTTAAAGTATCTACACATGCTAACGAGTAGAGTAATCAGATAAAAAATGTTCCGAATATCAAAGTTCATAAAACAGAGCAATCTGTGTTAATTACTCATAAAAATCTTCGCAAATGCATATGAATTGAAATTTATGAACCCAAAAAAGAATTCTTCATAATGAGCATCGCAAGTAAAAAATATTGTACGCATCAGGAAATCAGTTATTATTGAAATCGAGAAAAAAGAAGAGAAGTTATTAAACTTCTTTTCCTCGGAAAAATGAAGAACTGAGAAATGATTTGTTGCAGTGCACGAAGAAAAAAATAGAACATTTGTGCGAATAAAATTATCGGATGAAAATAAAAACTAGTGCCTCTTGACAATCACAAAACTTTTTTCTATATTTTCCTATACAATTTCACGCAGTACATATTATTATTATTATTATTATTTTAATCCGTTGTAAATGCAGACGATTTTCCTCTCAAAGAGATATTATACACTAAATGTCCAACGGAAGTAAATTTTTACCATTCAGATGACTTCATTCCGTTCTCGGAAAAACTTGCAGTATAGCAGATCCTCCTGTCGGCGGATATGTACCCAATTTAATCAGCATAATGTCTCATAATAACGTTTTCGTATATCAAGTTTTATTCAATTATGCGCAATAGAACCTGAGACATAGTCTTCCCTAAAATTGCGGAAATTGATGTATAGCAGCACCATCTGTACGGCGATTAGCACCAAATATAGATAGCCATTAATTTATGTCAATGTGCATTTCTGTATAACTTTATATGTAATTGAATGCAGTAGATCATGAGATATAGCTTTCTCTGAAATTACGATAATCATTGTATAACACCTCCACTTGTTGAGCTGCTGGCACCATAAGTTGATAAAACTAATTTATGTCAAGATGCATCTGCATACAAATTTATGTGCATCTCTGTGCATGAAGTAGAAACGCTTAAACAATTTTGTCTCATATACACAGAGAGAAACGGACAGTAAGATATTTTCTAAAAATGGTCAAATCGGATTCTGGACTTCTCAAAACATGTAACTCCATCGAAAACCGGAAGTCAAAAATGTTTACGAATCTAATACTTTTTTCGATTGAATATAGAAGAAAGTAATGAATGTTTTTTTTTTTTTTTTTTTTTTTTTATGAAAGCTAACGTATATGTTGAAGAAAAGAGAAAATCAATATAATTCAAAGGCAGTTTGTATGTATTCCTTAAAAGAATTATTAAATTTATTGAAGTTTACACATTTAAATCATTCATGTTATATGTAAACCATGTAAAATTATAATAATACGTGAGTACAGATTTAAATCAACAAATATTTATAAAGTATGTTTTCTATCTTATTACATTTTTAAAGGCATTAATATTTGAATTTATTCATTTATCTCCAGTTTTAAACTATAAAATTGAAAAAAAATCTTTGAGTATAGCTTATGTGTATTAGAAAAATTTAACTCGTCAACAAAAACAACTATTTTTTCTATGAATCTACTAAGGAACAATATATAATTTTTACTGACCACTAGTAGGATTTGTCTGCTTTGCTAGTCACTATATTTAAAGGATTCTTTAAAAAACATTAATCACTATATTTTTAATTACTGTATAAATAAAAACTTATAAACAATTTCATTGAAATCACTTGAAATCATTTTGTGCAATTTATCTAATAGATGTTGTGATACAGCCACCTGAAAAACCACGAAAAAATTATAGCAATATTGCCACCTGTCGACCAGTATCCATCCAAATAAAGTTATTGTAATTTTTAGCAATGATCATCTCACACACTAGGTTTGAAGAATTTATATACAATAAAAAATGAAATATACAATTTCGTAGTATAGCAGGGCTCTTTACGGTCTGATATGCACCAAATTGAATCAACATAGTTCTTTATAATATCCCTCCTATATATCAAGTTTTATATATTATTGTTATAGTCCTACATATCAAATTATATACTATAGTTATATATTATAGCTATATATCAAATTATATATAGTATTTATATATTTTAGGTGCTGAAACAATGGCTTTACGTAAAGGACGTTAAATTGCAGCATAGCGGAGCCACCCTTCGACCGATATGCATCCAAAATGAATCAAAATACATTTTTATCATAACCCTTTATGTATCAAGTTTTAGGCATTTATTAACTATTGAAATTTAAATATAGTCCTCTCTTAAATAGGAAAATCGTAGCATAGCAGCGCCACCTGTTGGGCTTTATATTTGAAAATCAAATCAGCACCATTTTAATTAGTGAGGTTACAATATTAAAAAACTTTGAGTAACATAAACAGGCAAATACACACTTTCTAAAATTTTATCAAATCATGTTCGGAATATGTATGTGAATCCATTTAATATCGGAAGTAAAATAATGTTTTACAAACCAATATTTTAGCCAATATGTAGCCGTAGATAAAAGTAATAAGTTTACGTATTTTCTCACATTCTAGATATTTCCGGGAAAATAATCCTGACAATTTAGAAACCCTGTATTTATTATTCATAAAAATCTTCATAAATGCATTTCAAACACTCTTTATGAAAACGAAAAAAAATTCCCTCAGCTTAAATATCTCATATAATAAATATCTAACGCTCCAGGGAATCAGCTATGATTGAAAAGAGAAAATAAATAAGATGCATAAAACGATTTATTCCTTAAGCTATGAGAAAAAGAGATGAATATGAAATGATTTCTTAATGATATAAATGATTGTGATTCGAGTAAGAAATAAAAATTTAAAGTTTCTTTGATTAAATCGTCGCATAGAAATGCATAAAGCTGTCTTTTTAATGATAAAAATGTTATCGTATTCAAATACCAAAACAAATTGGTATTATAAAATGAGACATGAATTAAAAAATCTTATATCAAGGTTTTATTCCAAAATGCTCTAAAAAGTGCAGTTCAGCGGATGTGGATAATACAGTACTGAATTAGAAGAAAAGGGTCCACAGAGGGAACTCAATAAAAAGGCAACTTATCTTCAAAAAGGGCATTATTTGCCGATCATAGCACATTGTAATATTATATTTGGCTTGAAATTGTTGTCATTTTATCATTGATCGAATAAATCAAATAAATATAGAAAATAACGTGAAAGAAAATATTATGTACACCACGTATAGTGTTGTTCATATGTAACTGGTATTCAAATATAAAATGGCTACTTCAATTTTTTCGATACTGTAAGTTTCGAAACTGTCATCCGATAAGCACCCAAATGGAAGCCCACTGGTAAGCTAGTGTCACTGGCAATAGGGACTGACACCCGAGAACCAAAGCGGGCTTTAAAGCAATTTCGTGATTTCATTATTGTTTACATGAACACATGAATATGGTATGAGTAGCAATTATGATAGGACTACACAAAACTATTCATTTAATTATGGGATATTGGAAAGTACTGAAAGTTTATTTTCAATTTTGTTATGCGTATTTATTCGTTTCCAACTAAACTTAAAATTGTTCATGGTTTTGGCATGTCTGTTTGTTTGTCTGTGGATCTTTTTGTGCTCTAATTTCCATAAAATGTTTAGAAGACATTGCAATTGATATAGGCTTATCAAGTTTGTTGTGACATTTTTCTGTTGAAAATTGTTTAAACAGCACAAATAGTTTTCTTAACAATGTCACACAAATATTTCCGATAAATTATGATCTACGGGAGTTATATTTAAAACGTATTTTAATAATGCTATGCTGCACGTGCCATGAAAATAGAATTTTGGCTGGAAATTTTGAAAATTCCTGATTTGAGTAGAACTCTGCCAAAAATGGAACAAATATGTTGAAAAAAGGCTATGCGACTTTCTTAGGATATTTCCTAAAACACATTTTTGCTTTTTTTTGTGATCTGCCATTTTTTTTTCTTTCGGGGGGGGGGGGGGGGGGAAGTTGGTATGTGTTACAAAGGGCAAATTCGAGACACCCTTTTTAGCACTATATTTGTCCTGGGAAATTTATGAGAGCTGCGGTCACGGAGTTTGGTGCTTGGATTGTTTATATGCATCCGGCACCTAAAGAAACGGGGTTTATCGAAGTACCCCCTTCCCCCAGGGGGACAGGATGCAAAAAAAAAAAAAAAAAGCATGTAAGCATAACTCGGCCCCAAATTACTTCACTGTGGGGAAATTGAACATGATGACACTAGACTTGAGTATAAATAAAACATTATGTACGATTTTAGAATTCTTGGTTCTTAAAGGAGAGAGGGGGAAAATCATTTTTGAGGGGGAAATTTCAGAAATTCCGGATTTTTTAGTAGAGCTCTACTAAAGATTCTACAAAGGTATTGAAAATAGTCATGTGTCGTCTTTAGAATATTTTCAAAAACACATTTTCGTTCTTTGGGATTTTCAATTTTTTTTTTTTTTTTTTTTTTTTTTAGGGGAGGGCAAGTTGCAAATTCAAGACACCCTCCTTTTAGCGCTAAATTTGTCTTAAGAAATCTATGGAATCTGCGGTCACGAAATTTGGTGCGCAAATTGTTTATATGTATCCGACACTTATTGTAACGAGAAATTCGCCCACTTACCCCCTTGGGGTCGGGGGGGAGGGGGCAATAAACACGCTTAGAAACACATTATTCTGTTTGAATTCGCTTCACATTATCTTAGAATGATGAGTTTTGGTGTGTGGATGTTTATTAGGTGTACGCATTATGTACTTTGGTGAGATTTCGCAAAAACTTTTAACTTTGCCGCTAGGGAAGAGGAAGTAAGAAGCGGGTAAGTTGCTGCCGAAAGCAGTGTGGACCCGGAATCCTTACGTTGCGAGCAGGAAAACTCTACGGAATACCGAGGAAACTTTAACTTATGTTATTAATTTTGATATGGAATTTTGACAACTCATTTAAGTATAGTGCTCAGCCAAGCGGGCAAAGCCTACTAGTATTATATATAATACTAAGCTTTTCGCCTTTAATTCATGGCATCATCAGCCATATAAGTTGCATTTATAAAACAAATGAGACAGCATTTTTTATATCACTGGATCGTTGGCGATTATAATTGTTACAGCAGAGACTTCTTAAATTTCGTAACCAGGAACTGAATAGAAAACGCCTTGGAGGCAAGATAACTTGTTGCTTAAATTCGTAGGTATGGTTGAGCATGAACATGGTAGCACTAAGAATACTTTCAGTAAAATGCCTTTAGGATATTCTTTGTCTTTGGTCAGGGCTGAGCAATTTGAAAACAGGTTGCATTAGGTAGCAGATACCTTATTAATGCAAGATAAACTGAAAGATAAGTAGATTAATATTTGGATTTACATGATAAATGCCCAATTTTGTGTAAAATTGTTAAGTCTTTAGAATTAATTATATTCTTGCATTTCCGTAATTTAAAAGAAGAAAAAAGTTCTGCCCTATTCGAATTTATCTATAATAACCCTGGAGCCACCGCTTTATGGTCCAAAGCTGAAATTATCACTGCACCTCGTAATAGTCAAGACCTACTTCTAGCTGGAGCTATTAATATTTTAAAATGCAAGAATACAGACAAAAGACTCAGCAATTTTACACAAAATAAGTCATTTATTATGTGAATCCAAATATTAATCTACTTATCTTTTCAGTTTACCTTGCATTAATAATTTGTCTGCTACCTAGTGCAACCTGTCTTCAAACTGCCCAGTCCAGACCTAAAACAAAGAATCTTCTATAGGTATTTTTCTGAAAGTATTACTAGAGCTACCATGTTTATGCTCAACCCTACCTACGAATTCAAGCGATAAGTTATCTTGTCATCAAGGCGTTCTCTATTCAGCTCCTGGCTGCGCAATTTAAGATGTTACTGCTGTAAAAACTATAACCGCCAACGATCCAGTGATATATAAAATGCTGTCTCATTTGTTTTATAAATGCAACTTATATAGCTGATGATTCAAAGAGTTAATGGCGAAAAGCTTAGTACTATGTATAACACGATTTTAATAAAATTTTATGGCGTGTTTTAAGAATGTTGCCCTAATTTTTAATATGTTTTTAGTTATAATTATAACACGTGGACTTTTTGAGAAATCTCAACTTTTGGAGATTCTAGTTTTAAATATCATTACTATTTTACATTTTAAATACTAATAATATTCCAGAAGAAATAAAAGATTGCAAAAGATCTTAAAGAAAATATTCTTCTAACAATGAACAATACCCATGTGCCCGGCTCTAATTTAGGACATGTACTCATTATTTTTGGAAAAAAAAAAATTTGCCAAGGTTCTTATTTTCCAAATTTATAGAATTTTTAGAAGTTGAGATTTAATTTTTAACTCTTTAACTTTCACTACTTAATTTATTTTGAAAATTGCTAAACTAATTCCCCAAAATAGCTCTTAGACACATAGATCAGTAGAATTTTTAATTACCGAAACATTTATAATATCTTATTAAATTCAAATAATATTCAATTAAAATATTAGTAAACATTATACACTATACAATACAGAACATGAAAATGTTATTTCAAGTGATAATAATAGCCCAGGTTTTCATTAAATGAAAAACTAGACACGAATACATCATCAAAAAATAAAATAAAATAAAACAAAGCCCACTCGTGCCTACTAGAAGTTTTCATGTGACTTATGCATTTATTTTCCTTTGAAACCTTATTTGTTAAATTTTGGTTTAGTGCTGCCATCTTTCGAACAGAGTAGGAACAAAATTTCAAAATTACATTAAAACAAGGGAAAAAATACTTTAAAACCGCTTCATAAGAAAATGCTAAATAATGTTAAATGTTTGATGTCACTGCATAACAAATGAACGTTAAAGGTAACGCAAATGTCCAGGGCAGAATGTCGAAAACGAAAATAAACAAAACTATAGAAGTCGTTGCCAGATTAAACCAGATTATTTTATTTAAAAAAATTGCAAGTAATTGTTAACGTTGTTTATTATGTTGTCTTTGTTAATTGTTATCGAATGTGTTAAAAGGAAAATCAATTTATTTACGTTTCAGTTTTGTTCAGGAAAACGAGAAATAGCCTCTGGAATCTTACATAATAAGTATAATAACCCCAGGATGTCCAACATGATTGAAAAGCCATAATAAATAACATATATTAAATACTTTATTCTGAAAGATATGATGAAAGGAAAAATGAATAATAAAAGGATCAGGGCAACCAGGAGAAAAATAGCAGTTATAATAATGTTGCAAACAAATAAATTCCAGAAATGAAAAATATCATTACTTTTACTCATATTACCCATTTTAAGAAAATATTTTTTAGAATAATAAAAGAGGAAAATGAAAAATAACACAGGTCTGAGGGGAATGAAAAAAAAAAAAAAACTTTTTTTAAACTGTATGATTTTTTTTTTTTCTTTTGGTAAACTTTGTGTTATCGAGGGTGCTGAATATAAAAAAATGACCTCTATTTTTGCCCATCATACACTTTTTTTGCAAAGTAACATAGGCTTGTAATAAAAAATCACTAATATTATTGCGTTATACTGTACATATTCTTTTTCCTAACTAAGCAAACACTTCCTATATAATATATTTCACATTTTGTGCCCACTATTTTTGTTTCTGAAACATTTTATTTATTTATTTATTTTATTTTATTATTATTATTTTTTTTTTTACACACCTCCCCGTTGAACATACTGCAAATTTTAATCCTTTCTACTGCTTCCCACATCCCTCTTATTTCCAATTTTGTGCTTAAAAAAATTACTTTATATAAATATGGTTTTAAAGTAAGAAAAAATTGGTGAAACGCTTTTATAATCAATTATACGATAGCAATTCTCATACTTTCATGCGAAATTCAACTAAAAATATGCGTTTCGTAAAAAAAAAAACACTAAATGTGGTGGAACTTCATACTGTATTTTTAGGTTTATGCGAGTAAAAATCCATAAAAAATAACCGAATCATTTTAAAAAGTCATTTGGTTGCAGGCTAGAATAATTTTCGAAATTTTAAAATTTATCAAAAGTAGATATTCCAAAAGTAATACATTCTCAGGTAAAACTTAAAATAAGCTAACAAATAATGATTACAATGACGGTGATTAATCACTCTTATTTCTTATAAGAGAATATTTGGAGAGGAATTGGGGGATGCAAAAAACTATTTAAAAAAAAAAAAAAAAAAATGTTAAGAGTCGCTTGTCCTCAATCTTGAATGTATTAAAAGACAATTTTATAATTTTTTTATTTACTGAAATCAGCAGGAAAAGTTCTAAAATTATATTTTGAAATGGAATCTATTTACAAATAATTAAAATTCTAATTTAGAAGCATGTATTTTTGTATTGATAAACTTAAAATTTATATCTAAGTTTTATAATTATTATTTTGATAAATTTTTCTAGCATAGGGTATTTGTGTTTACGCAATAAGCAATGCCAGTAGGATGATGCAAAATATTGGTAATTTGAGACTGCCCCCATAATTTTTATTAGTCTGACGTGAATTTCCTGTTTAAGCCATTTTACATAATACGTCGAGAATTCCTCTAATTCAAAGCGGTGTGAGATTAAGAGCCATACCCTCTTCTCCGGGTGAAGGACCCTACAAATGAATTCGAAAAATGACGTCCTAATTACGTCTATGAATCAGAATAAAAAGATTTAGATAGAAGATTAATATAAGCTATTGCTGATAACAATACCGCTTCAGCAAAAAAAAAATTAAAATAAAATAAAATAAAAAATAAAAAATAAAAATAAAATAAAAATAAATAAATAAATAAATAAATAAAATAAAATAAAATAAATAAATAAATAAAATTTAAATATAACAAAATCTCGATTTTAAAAATATTACTTATAAACAATACTTTCTATACCCAGAAGGTAAAAGACAATGAAAGAAAAAAAGGAAAGGAAAGGAAATTGAAGGAAGACTGAAAATAATTCATTTCTTTTAAAACCTCTTTTATTTACTGATTTACTTATTTAATTACAATACTTTTTTCGAGATTATCTTTAAAAATGTAGGATAAATTAGACTTAAAAGGGTCATCTATACATAATTATATCCCAATAAAAATTGCTTAAATCTCTTCTATATGAAATCTCTATACATTGATTCTAATTTATGGCAATTTACAAAAAATTACAAGCTTAATATATAAATTGAAACTTTTCTTGAAAGAATAACAGAAAGGAACCCTTTTTCGAAATAGATAAATAAAAGAGAAGTTTATTTAAAATATTGTTCTAAACAATTAAAAATTAAATATTTAATCTATTTAGTTAAATATAAAATAACTATTTGATTACTGATGATAACTCTTCTTTCGAATTCCGAGGAGAAAATTACATCAGTTCTTATATAGGTTAAATTAAAAATTAACAAAATTTTGTCCTTGTTAAAAAATAATAAAAATCGAACTTACAAATTATGTGCAAAAAAAATATCCAAATTCCAATTTAGTGTGAAATTATGGAAATACGAAATTTTATTACCATGAATATCATTCAAGTCAAAATAAATACTAAGTAAGTAATTCTAGGAATCTACTTTAATCCAAAAGAACATACTTAAAAAGTATTTAAGGCATTTTATTTCTTATACCAGTAGAAATAAAGCTCCCTCAATCAATATACATAAAAAGCAAGATGTTATAAAAATGTTGATAGCTTCGTCTCCAATCATATAAAACAATAGTAGCGATACACTGGGAAACAAAATATATACCGCCTTCATCTATAATGAATAAGTGGTCATTTTCTAAATCCCTTAACTAGAAATATAGATTTTCGAGCTATGCTCATAAGGCACGCCAATAAACTGAATGGACGAAATGATCAAGAATTTCTAGTCTACACATTTCTAGATGGTGAAACAATATACTGAATATTCTGAATCTTTTGTATTGAGAGACATTCTTGCTTGAATATCTAGAATTGGGTTATAAACCACGATTATAGTTGCTGAAACCCACCTCTTGTGTTCGCAATTATTTGGAAAGATTTTTAAATAACTTTGACTTCGAGTATATAGACAAACGCTCTAGAATTCTAATAGGGGTTTCTAGAACTCGCTTTCAAACGAGACTAGAATTTATTAGGAAGACATGGCACTATTTTTTCTAGAGCCACAATTTAGATTCTAGATGTCAGTTACAGAATTTTTTCTCAGTGTAAGTGGTGATAATCCCTTAATTACAGGGGTATTTAAGGGATGTTAAAACCAAAATGTCGGGCGTCCCATAAATCTGTATACATTTAAAAATTCATAAAACTTAAGGGAATTGGTAGAAATGTACGTGGATTACGGAAAAGTTATTCTCGTAGAGGATGACTTTTTTTTTCTTTGTTACAGTAATGAAAAATGAAATAGTTAAGTTTGTCGTTTATAGAGGGCGATGCACGGGTGAGTAATGAGAAATATGCAAATCAGGGGTCTTTATAAATTGCAAAGTTTTACGATTAACACGTCTTATTTCTTATTTTACCTCCTACTTGCGCATACATGAAGTTTTATTTTCTATGCTAACTTGGTTGATAAAGCGTTATTGCTGAAGATATTTTACCTCAGGTAAGAACGACGACTGATCCTGCTGTTAGCGGTATTAGAACTCGTTCGCAAACTGTAAATTTGTAGTTGTGGCGGACACATAGAATAGAATTTATATGCCTGTAAACATTTGCATGTAAATTCATATAATTTTTCATGAAAGTGCGTGATTTGCTAATTTACAACAGCCTCTATAGACGAAATAGCTATTAATTTTTTCTTTGCACACATACACAAAAATAAATAAATAAATAAATAAATAAATAATAATAATAATAATAATAATAATAATAATTCCCTTTCACGAGTATAACATTTTTACAAACCGCGTTCATTTCATACCAATTCCTCCAATATGTTTATGAATTTTAAAAATGCCTACAGACTTACGGGGCAACCGGTATTATAAAAATATTAATAGTTTTGTCTCCAACCATATAAAATAGTGGTAGTTGGGGATGGTGATATAATATAGGGGTTAAGACCTACTTAAATGCACGTGTGTCTTATGCATACCCTCCAACATTCTAATTAATATTCCGTAGTATTGTTAGTCCCGCCCTTTTTCTCCCATCAATAACTTTTTAGAGTAATATTCTCGAAATGCAGTTGCGATTAAACAAGAAGAAAAATACTCTAAAAGTATACTGGTGTGAAAAAGAAGGCGGGGCTAACAATACTACAGAAAATTAATAAGTTTATTGGAGGGTATGCCTATGCGTTGGTAAAATGCTTTCTATGTGCTGGTTTAAGGGGACCTAGCCCCCCCCCCCTCTCCAAATACAAAATGTAAACTACAAACAGTTAGGTTGAAGAACGTGATATTTCATACTAAATGCTATTCTATATCAACTATTATAAAAACTTATTAAATTGTAATAAATCAGAAATGTTTATCTTCTTAATGATAAAAAAAATCAAGTTTTTGAAAAGTAATGCTCAAAACTTATGGCGCTACTAAAACGATTTATTGAAGTTAAGAAAACAATTTTTTCTTGGTTTCCAGGAATGAATACAATAAAAGAAGTACGATTTAGAAAAATAACACCAGCACATTGAAAACATAAATAAATAAACTTTTTATATGAAACTTTTGATATGAAAAATAAAATAAAATAAGTCGAAATGGAAATTTAGAAGACTAGATGTACTTCTATATAAGGTCCGCCAACTGGAGATCTGGGGGTTTTCTTTCTCGACCACCCTTATAAAAAAATTGAAATTAGATAGTATTGTTTTGACTCGCTCACACTCTCACACACACATACATTGTTTAAATTGCAGCTATCACTAAAAGGAGAGCTCGTGTTAAGATAAAAGTTGAATGTGTGAAAGAACACATCATGACATTCAGAAATTTAAAGTTACAGGATTCACCGACTATTCTTTTTTGAGCTACACAAGATACAAAATTCATTTCACAAATCATGATTTCAATCTTTATACATATAATGTTCGGAAAGTAAAAAACAATTGAAAATAACAAATTAAAAAAAAAAAAATGCTATTAGCATTAAAATAAATACGTGTAATATCTATATGCACAAATATAACAATTACATTATTTCTCTTTCTCTTATAAGGCTTTATGAAATTATTTCGATTGAAAAATCCTCAAGCATCTCCGAAGATAAATTATTTAAATTCTCTGCGAATTCAATATTTATAAAAAGTGAAATCATGTAAGAAATATGTAAAGGTTTAATCTATACAAGAATTTAAAAAATTAAAATGAAATAAAATGAAATTGGTTAAATAATGAATTTAAAAGAGAGAGAGAGAGACTCGAGAATAACAGATTTCATTGCGGATAAGAAATAGTAATTAAGATAATTATGTTATTCATATTTCTTTTACATAAAATTTCTTATGTACATTTGATCAAAATTTATTCTATAAAATTTTCTCTTAATTTTATTACCCGTGTAAAATAAGTATTTAATGATCTGGATATCAATTATTAATCGACGAATAGAAATACATTATGAGACAACATCATAAATTTTTAATATATTTTCCAACAAAAATTATAAATAAGACATGGTGAGACAGAAAAAATTTAAAAAATGAGATGAAATACACAAAAAAAGAAAGAAAGGATAAGAAATACACACTGAAGTGACAAAAAAGAAACTGGTACTGGCGTGCATATGCAAATAACAGAGGTATGGAATCAATCAGAGTAGCACGATGAGGTCGGCAATGCTTATCTAAGATAACAAGTGTCTGTCAAAGCTGTTAAATCAATTAAAAATGCTGCCATAATGGAAAGTTATCAAGATTTAAGAGACTTTAAACACGACGTTATAATTGGTACACTAAAGAGGGGTTATAGCATCTTCGAGGTAGCGATAAAATTTGGATTTTCGCATACGAACATTTCACGAGTGTACTGTGGATATCGGGAATACGGTAAAACATCAAATCTCCGACATATCTGTGGCCGGAAAAATGTTGTTAAAGAATGGGACCAATGACGACTGACGAGAACTATTAAACATGACAAAAGAGCAACCCTTCCTCAAATCGCTGCAAATTTCAATAAAAAAGTGCCAGCGTGCGATATATTTTATGGACAATCATTGATATGGACTTTCGGAGCCGAAAGCCCTTTCGTGAACCATTGTTAACTGCACGACACAAAGCTTTATAACACGATTGGGCTCACCAGCATCGTCATTGGACTGTTGATGTATGGTAACACTTCACCTGATCTGATGAGTCTCGTTTCCAATCACATTTGTTGGACAGATGTCTACAAATGTGGAAATAACCTCGTCAATCCACGGATCATTCATATCAACAGGGGAAGGATTGTTCAAGTGGGTGAGGCTCTGCCATGTTATGGAGAATGTACAGTTAGTGTGATATGGGCCCTGATACATCTAGATGTGACTCTGACATGTAATAGATACGTAAGCATCCTGTCCAATCACCTGAAACCATTCATAGCATTCGTCCGTTCCGACGGACTTAGAGAATTAAAGTAGGACAATGCGACACCCTGCACGTCAAGAATTGCTAACGAGTGGCTCCAGGAACACTCTACTGACTTTCGTTATATATCAATTTGCTACCTAACGTCCCATACATGAACATTTTTCAGCATATCTGTGATGTTTGGCAACGTGCTGTTCGGAAGAGATCTCCATCCCCCTCGCAATTCTATTGATTTGTTGATTGTCCTGGGGCATTTATAGTATGAATTAGCCCCAGTACACCTTCAGACATTAGTTGAGTCTATGCCACGTCGTTTTGCGGCATTTGTTAGCGCCCTACACGATATTAGTCAGATGTGCTTATTACCAAATGTTGTTATCTGACTGTTATTACAAAATGAAACGAATAAATATTTTTTACGTGCATAAAAACATGTTTCATATAAAATATGGTATAGAAATCATTCACTTTTTGTTTACAGGGCAACACAAAAGAACGAGATTATAGTTTTTTAGCACATCAGTGTATTTAAAAAAAAAAAAAAAAAAAAAAAAAAAAGTAGCTTAATGTAAAATGATTCCAATGCGGATTTATTCAATTACAAAATCATCTTTATTACTTTCTCTTACCCATAAGATAGAGAAAATATTGTTTTGTGGTCAAATGTTTTTACTTTCTCTTACCCATAAGGTAGAGAAAGTATTATTTTTGGGTTAAATTTTTGAAATTGAGTTTTTGCTATATTTACACGTTTTGAGGTCTCCTGAATCCAAAAATCATGTTTTTAGCGGTTGGTCTGGGTGAGTGTGTGTATGTCTGTTATCAGCATATCTCAAAAACAAATTATAGCAGAAAGTCCGAATTTGGCATTCTAAATGTGCATCATATAGGGATGCTACACTAAGCTTTTCGTTGAGATCAAGCTAATGGTTCGTGTACAGGGACACCCAAGAGAATTCAAATGCATTGCGTCTATGGGGGAAATTGCTGGTAAATATAGTTTAATATCTATAGACTGTACTAAACCAAATGAAGCGAATATATACTTTTTATATGCGTAAAAACGTTTTTCATGTAGAATATTGTATAGAAATTATTCACTGTTCGTTTACAGGGCTACACAAAAAAATTACATTATAAGGCGACAATACTTGCAAATTGATGGAAGTGTATTTCAGATTGTGCCGCATGTTATTAATATAGGATTATATTTATATGCACCATGTGATGTGTACAGGGACACCCAAGAGAATTCAAATACATTATGTATATGGGAAAAATTAGAAGTAAGTAGAGTTTAACATGTATAGACTGTACTAAATAAAGTGAAACGAATAAATATTTTTATATGTGTAGAAACGACTACAGAAAAGAACGAGTTTATAGTGCGATAATAGTTTAAAATTGATAGAAGTGTACTTGAGGTTGTGCCGTGAGTTGTAATTAAAGGATTATATTTCTGTGCACCATGTGATGTGTACATAACTTTAAGAAGATATACAGGTCTGCCAATATTTAAGCTATAACATACTTTTTACTTTCTCTTACCCATAACGTAGAGAAAGTATTGTTTTGGGTCAAATTTTCGAAATTGAATTTTTGTTATATTTACACGTTTTGAGGTCCCCTGAATCTAAAAATTATGTTTTTAGCGGTTGGTCTTTGTGTCTGTCTGTTATCTGTATATCTCAAAAAACAAATTACAGCAGAAAGTTCAAACTTGGTATTCGAACTGTGTATCATATAGGGATGCTGCACTATACTTTTCGTTGAGATTAAGCAAATGGTTCGTGTACAGGGACACTCAAGAGAATAAATACATTACGTCTATGGGGGAAATTGAGTAAGTAAGAGTTTGGTAAGTAGAGTTTAACATATTTAGACTCCAACAAACCAAATGAAATGATTATATGTTTTTTATATGCTTAAAGCATGTTTCATGTCGAATATAGTATAGAAATCATTCACTGCTACTTTACAGGGCTACACAAAAAAAAACTAGATTGTAATACGACAATACTTGTAAATTGATGGAAATGTACTTTAGGTTCCGCCGTGTGTTATTAATATAGGATTATATTTATGTGCACCATGCGTTGTATATATAACTTTCAGAAGACATACAGGGCTGCCAATATTTAAGCCAAAACATTCTTTTTTTATTTGTAAGTGGAAGTGCTTTCACTATAATATTTTACCATGTCCAGGAAAGCTGCTCAGGAATTGAAATTAAGTCCTCATAGCCATAAGATAATTAATGTATTTTTTAAGCTAAATATTTATCACTTCGTTTTTTGTATATTTACATGTGTTGTGGCTTTCTGAATACCGAAGTCAAGTTTTATAGTTTAATCTTTGTCTGTGTCTGTTAGAGTAAATTAAAAAAAAAATAAGTTCAGGCGATCCAAATGATGTATTTTGAATTTAATACATTTGTTACTAGAAATGTTTGTTCAAGATTGATAAGTTTCAAGAAATGATGAGTGTAAAAGTTGACTGAAGAATTTTAAATAAACTTTTGAAATTAATAAGAGATGTGAATTCTATATATAAATATAGGTATAATAATGAAACGGGTGCCCCTTCACATAGAATTATTTGTCAAATAAAGCTGTTCCGAAGCCTGATTTGAATTGTTTTAACATAGGTTTACATAACAGTACTCGTTATCTTAACTCTTAATATCCAATCTGTACTTTTAGCATTAAATTTCAGGGTAAGAGAAAGTCGTGTGAGTGACACACCAGTTTATTTATTGTTATTGGAAGTGCTTTCTACTGTAATATTTCACCATATCCAGAAAAGCTGCTCAGGAACTGAAATTAATTAACATCATTTGCCATACGGCAAATGATGTGTTTTCTTAAGCTAAATGTTCATTGCTTCGTTTTTGTATATTTACACGTTTTGAGGCTTCTTGAATACCGAAATCAAGTTTTAACGTTGAATCTTTTTCTGTGTCTGTTAGTGTAAATTAAAAACAAATAATTTCAAACGATCCAAGTGATGCATTTTGAAGTTAATAAGTTTGTTACTAGAAAAGTTTATTCAACATTGACGAGTTTCAATAAATGTTGAGTGTGAAAGTTGTCGGTATAATTTTAAACGAACGTTTGAATTTAATAACAGATTTGATATTTACATAAATGTAGGTATAATAATGAAACGGGGAGTTGAGGTGGGCGGTAGCCCCCCTCGCAATCAATTAAAACTGTCCCGAAGCCTAATGTGAATTGTTTTAACACACTGTTAAAAATGGTTTCTTAAAAATGAGTTAAATTGTCTCAAAATAGCTCCGAAACAATATATACTTAAATTAAAAAACCCATGTACTTATTTTTGAGTATATTTATATGTCAAACATCGGTATATTGGGATTCTTATTAGTCAACCGCACTTTTGAGCATGTCAATATACTCAAAAATGAGTACATGAGTTTTCAAATTTAAGTATACATTGTTTCAGAGCTATTTTGAGACAATTTAGCTCATTTTTAAGAAACCATTTTGAACAGTGCATATGTTTACATAACAGTACTCTTTATCTTATCCCTTAATCTCCAGTTTGTATTTATAGAATTAAATTTCAGGGTAAGAGAAAGTCGTGTGAGTGACACACCAAATTATATATATATATATATATATATATATATATATATAATCCCTAATCACATCAAAAACCGAGATACTATACACTAAAGATATACAATTACATACAATAATAATACACTTTACTCTGTTAAAGTTCTCTTGTTCTACTCAACGAATTACTTTTTGATGTTTTTCCTGATGAGGAGCTAGTAAAGGACTCGAAACGTTTAAATTTATGTTTTGTGTATTTTAATGTTTTAAATTGTATATTTTTAGTATATAGTGTCTCTGTTTTTGATGTGATTAGCGTTTAATATAATTATATATAAGACGTGATGATTTTTAAATATTTTAAATATATAAATATATGTCTGGAATAAGTATTTAACGCGTTGCATATCAGTTTTTAATTGAAGACTAGAAATACATGGTGAGATATAATAAAGTGTTTTACCATACATTTAAGCAAAAAAATAGATTAAATAAAACATTATAATTAAATCATTGTGAGAAAGAAAATTGTTGCAAGCGGATAAGAAGTAATAATTAAGGCAAATTTCGTTTACTATATTTGTTTTATATAAAATTTCATATGTGTATTTCGATTAAAATTTACTTAAGTAAAAGAAAAAAAATATTTTAACTATGCTATCTGTCTAGGATAGTTAACTAGTTGTCTAGACATCGCCTACGAATGAAGAATTGATAATTGCGAGATATTGTATAGCAAGAAATTAGTGAAAAAAGGCTTAAAATCATAAAAGAAATAGTTAGCGTAAAGACGTTTGCAACGTGAATAAGAAATAGTAATTAAGATACTTTTGTTATTCCTATTTCTTTTTCGAAACATTTCGTAAGTATATTCCAATGAAAATTTATTAAACGAAACAATGGTTCTAATATTTTCTTTTTCTTTCTTTTCTTTCTTTCCATTTTTTTCTATTTTTTCTTTCTTTCTTTCTTTTTTCTTTTGTAAATCTTGTTGGGATAAATAACTGACTTCCTTTACGTCGACTGTAAATGAACAATACGTCCATTGTAACTGAACAATTGAAAAATATTATGAGCTAAAAGATTTTGTTTCATACACTAGCAAAATATTTTTAAAAAATCAAACGGAAAAAGGAAATTAACATAAATATAAATAATTGATGCATAAATTTTAGGACAGTTATATAATTGCTCTATATATATTTTCTACAAAAAATCTAAAATGAAAATAAAAATAAAAATAAATAAATAAATAAATGCATTTTATTTTTGAATTAAGAAAAATAAAATAAAATAAAACCTATGAATCCAAAGCTACAGCTTCAAACCTATATGCCAAAAAATATATATTTCTTTAAATTATATATTTATCAGTTTTAAAATTTCTTCCTGTAATCGAAAAGCAAAACCATATAAAAATTATAAACAGTCTATTTTATGCCCAAGCAAAATAATTAAATCTTAAGCAATAAAAATATTTAGGATGGCAAGTTTTAGAAATAAAAATAATAGTTTGGATACAAATAAATATTTGTAACGTTTGTGAAATATAATAATTATGTTATGTACATCACTTACAGTTAGACCTTTATTAAGATTAAAATTTCGAAAAAAAAAAAAAAAAAATCATAAATGCGTCTCAAGAATAAGTGTATAATCTTCTTAGAATTGATTCTTTTTAAAGAACGGAAATAAATAAATTGAACATAAAGTTTTATGAAATGGCCTGCAAAAAAATTAAGAAACAGAAAAAAATACTAAAGAAAAATTAGAACAAAATAGTCGAAAAATAACGATTTCAAGAGAATAAAAATTAGCAATTAACAGAATTATATGGGAAAAAAAAAATAATAAAAAGACCTCCCCTAGGGAAAAGAAATATTGGTGTGATAAATTTTTATGCAATCGAAGTTGAAATAAATGCATATTTTCATATCACGTAAATGTTAAAATTATAATTTCAAATAGAAAAGAAAATGCTTATTTTTTTTTTTCAAATAATACATTAACAATCTATGTTTTATGATACGTATTAAAACTACTCATGTAACTTTATTAAAAAAAAAAAAATAATAATAATAAACATTTGAGTATATAAAGAATTTACATCTACAAAAACATATCTGTTGCTGTTCAATATAATAATAATTTTACATAAAGACTACTTAAATATATATATACACACACACATATATATATATATATATGAAAAAGAAATAGAACTCCTGAGGAAAAGTATATGAAATAAAGACTTCTTACCAAAAGAAAAATTTTATATGGTGCACAGATTTTATACAAAAATGTTAGACATTCAAAAAAGTATGATACTTGTATTGCAAAATAATATAAACAAAATAATAATTACTTGCATTTATAGTTATTTAGACCAGGGTGGCAAACCCACGGCCCGCGAGGGGGCTATATACATTTAATGTTTGGTAACTTTGGTTAACAGATTAAAAATAATTACAAGATAAAAATAACTTTTTATATACCATGTTTTTAAATTTCCTGTTGAATCATATAAACGATACTGAAGGCAGCAGGGACCCAACACAGTTGCCTAAAAGTGTTTAAAAAAAATGCATTGTCACCGTGTTCTAAGCTATTCTAAAAGTTTCAAATGTCTAGCTAATCGGGAAGTCCATGTTGAATCATATTAACTATTCTGAAAGTTTCAAATGTTTAGCTAGTCGGGAAGTTAGTTAAAAGTAAATTTTCTTTTGTGTCATATAAACACTGCCGAAGGCTGCAGGGACCAGGGTAGCCAAATTTGGCCTTTTTTTTTAATCAATAGTCACCAATAATTTTTATTTGTAACGTTTGACTAATCACTTCGAAGATTGATAGTGTATTATGTATATCAAATGTCACTTCTGAAAATTATTGGTGACTATTGAATTAAAAAAAGGCCAAATTTGGCAACCCTGGCAGGGACTCTAAACAGTTGGCTACAAATATAAAAAAAATGAATTGTCACCGTTTTCTGAGCTATTCTGAAACTTTCAAATGTCTTGCTAGTCGGGAATCCATAAAAATATGATTAAAAAAAATTTAATAGCGAGGTAGACATGACATGATTTTGCTTATTTAATTTTAAATTTCGTTTTTTAAATTAATAATGATAATATTTATATGTAAATATATAATAGAAAAATGTGTTGTTTTACCTGATACTTTTCATGTGTAAAATTTAAAAATTATTGCATTAATTGAAAAGGAAAAAAAAAAAAAAAAAAAAAAAAAAAACTTTTTTTCCACTTTTGAATGAAATTAAATCTAATATTTTTTAAATATTAAAAATGTTTATGATAAAGCACTTTCATTTTATATATCCTCCTCCCCCACCAAAAAAAAAAAAAAAAAAAAAAATTGAATTTAAAATTGAATGTATTAGCTGAACTTTTAGATGGAAATATATCCTTATTCGCAAATTTATCCTTAATTCGCAAAAATGTTGTCGGCGAATATGTGCTGCTATCTAGCAGTAGTTTCGGTTTTTAAGTGTTGCTTCATCTGACGTACGAAATGAGCGGATTCGGAAGGCATTTACTGAAAGAATTACACTTTATCATACAATCGTCGCAGTCGCCAAGGACGCAGACGACACTATTTAATGCAACATTTGTTGTCAAAGGAGAACGAGATATCTGTAGAGAATGTTTTTAAAGTATTTCATTTATGTAAAATATTTCACGGTGTAAGTAGAATAATAAGTTCATGTTATTTTAATATTGGTTAGCGGAGCTACCAAACCTAATCCTGCAATTCGTTTGTACCGCCCCTTTTCTACACCACTTTATTTTTAGAGTATTTGTTTTCTTAATTCACCTTAAATATATTTGAAGTGAATTTCTCTAAAACTTAAGTGGTGTAGAAAAAGGGGCGGTACTAACAATTTGCCGGATTAGATTGGCAGCTGTGGGATAGTAAACATACTTGCAAACATACTAATTGATATTCCGTAGTATTGTTAGCCCCGCCTTCTTTTTCACGCCTGTATCCTTTTAGAGTATTTTTCTTCTTATTTAATCGTAATTGATTTTGGAGAATATTACTCTAAATATTTGCTGGTGTAAAAAAAAAAAAAAAAAAAAAAAAAGGCGGGATTAACGATGCTACGGAATATTAACCATCTCATTATGAAGCATAAAATCATCCTCTTTTTCTTTCTTCACACCAGTCATTTTTAGAATAATTTTATTCTTATTTAATCGTAACAACAATTGCAGAAAATTACTCTAAAAAAAATTATAAGATAAAAAAAAAATTTATAAACCATGTTTTTAAATTTTCTGTTGAATCCCTTACTAAAATTTAAGGTTTTCTAAAACTTTTTTTGTGGTTTTATCTAGGTTTTCAGGTATTTAAAAGGTTTCTTTGAAGTTTCGCTAAAAAATACTTCCTGAAAAGAAACCTCATCTAAGTTTTCTTTAGGTTTTATTCTTAAAACCTCCTGGAAACCTACGTGGTTTTAAGTTTTATAGAGGTTTCCCAAGGTTTCGAATAAATACATCGATGATAATAAGTTTCCCCATGGTATTTAGACAATACCTCCACTATACCTACAATCAAAAACGTTTCTTAAAGGTTTTATTTTTAAAACTTTCTAAACCCTGCACTGTTTTAGGTCTTATAGAGGTTACCCAAGGTTACAGATAAATACATTGATTATAATAAGTTTTCCTATGGTATTTAGATAATACCTCCACTATACCTACAATCAAAAACGTTTCTTAAAGGTTTTATTTTTAAAACTTTTTAAAACCTGCACTGTTTTAGGTCTTGTGGAGGTTTCCCAAGGTTTCAGATAAATACATCGATGGTAATAAGTCTTCCTATGGTATTTAGATAATACCTCCACTATACCTACAATCAAAAACGTTTTTTAAAGGTTTTACTTTTAAAACCTTTTGAAACCTGTACTGTTTTAGGTCTTATAGAGGTTTCCCAAGGTTTCAGATAAATACATCGATGATAATAAGTCTTCCTATGGTATTTAGATAATACCTCCACTATACCTACAATCAAAAACGTTTCTTAAAGGTTTTATTTTTAAAACTTTTTAAAACATGATATAAACGCTACTGAAGGCAGCCGGAACCCCAGTAATTGGATAAAAGTATTAAAAAAATTCCTTGCTTTCGTCTTTTGAGCTATTATAAATGTTTCAAATGGCTATCTAGCCGGGAAGTTAGTTAAAAGTTGATTGCAAGCTTTGTACTGGAAACGCTGCCGAAGGCAGCAGGGTCCCGAAGCAATTGGATAAAAATATTTTTAAAAAGCATTTTCACCGTATTCTGAACTATTCCGAAAGTTTCAAATGTCTAGCTAGCCGGGAAGTTAGTTAAATAAATTTTCTGTCGAATAATATAAGCGCTGCCGAAGGCAGTGGGACCTGAAATAGTTGATTAAAATTATTAGAAAAATGTATTGTCACCGTGTTATGAGCTGTCCTAAAAGTTTCAAATGTCCAGATAGTCGGAAAGTTAGTGAAAAATCGATTGCAAGCCTAGTACTGATAACGCTGCCGAAGGCAGCAGGAACAAAAAACAGTTGGCTAAAAGTATTAAAAAAATGCATTTTCACCGTGTTCTGAACTATTCTGAAAATTTCAAATGTCTAGCTAGTCGGGAAGTTAGTTAAATAAATTTTCTGTCGAATAATATAAGCGCTGCGAAGGCAGCGGGACCTGTAAGAGTTGACTAAAATTATTAGAAAAATGTATTGTCACCGTGTTGTGAGCTCTCCTGAAAGTTTCAAATGTCTAGCTAGTCGGAAAGTTAGTGAAAAATCGATTGCAAGCTTTGTACTGATAACGCTGCCGAAGGCAGCAGGAACCCGAAACAGTTGGCTAAAGGTATTAAGAAAATGCATTTTTACCGTGTTCTGAACTATTCTGAAAGTTTCAAATGTCTAGCTAGTCGGGAAGTTAGTTAAATAAATTTTCTGCCGAATCATATAAGCGCTGCCGAAGGCAGCGGGACTTGAAATAGTTAGAAAAATGTATTGTCACTGTGTTGTGAGCTGTCCTGAAAATTTCAAATATCTAGCTAGTCGGGAAGTTGGTTAAAAATCGATTGCAAGATTTGTCCCTGACAAACAAACACACAAGCAAACAAACAAACAAGAATCGAAGTTAATAAAAACATGGTAATTAATAAACCCGTTCTGACTTTTCGAAGTGAACATACCTTTCAACGATTATCGTAGTTAATGAATCACACGGTTGTAATGAAATATTACTAGATCCATTATTCATTATTACTTCCATTACCCGACTACCGTAGGTAAAGGAAGTATATTGTATTCGGTCCAAAAATTCGATATCGAGATTTCACCTGATTTACACGTTTTAAGGTCCCCTGAGTCAAAGAAGTGGTTTTGGGCAATTGGTCAGTGTGTGTGTATGTATGTGAAGAATTTTCTGGCTATTATATCTCGGAAACTAATAAATATAGAACTACGAAACTTTAGAATTGAAACAGGTATGGTGTACAGATGAATTTTTCAAAATTTGGTGAAAATTGGAAAATCGGAAGTGGTACCGTAAGTCTGTATCTCAAAACTGGCTCTAACGATTTTCTTTTAAAATGCTATATAAACACTCTATTAGATGTCCTTTTGAATGATATAGTTGGTTAGTTCAGGAAAATTGATAGGCGTCCTGTATAAATAGCTTAATTTCAGGGCTCGCAAGTGCGTTCCTTTAAAAATGGCTGCATGGATTTTTTTCAAACTTTCCATATTAACTGCCTTTTAAATATCCTTTTGTATGTAATTATTGTTTTCCGGTCAATAATTGAGTATGCCAAGTTTTGGCAAAAGTCGGTATCTCAAAAACGGCTCTAATGATTTTCTTGAAAATTGTTACATAAATCCATTTTAGATATCCTTTCTTATGTATTACTTGGTTATTAAAGGAAAATTAACAGTCATCCTTATTAGGCAGATCACTTTTAGATGTCGGAAATTAATGTTTCGAAAAATGGCTAAACCGATTTTTTTCTTCTTCCTGTTTTTACATTCGCTATGTAAATATATTTTATATATCTTTACATGTGTATAAGCTTTCTCTTACCAGAAAATTTTAGATGTCTAATTTGTTAGGTCTGTTTTATGTCTTCTGATTATATTATTCAAAAAATGCATGTAATACATGTAATGGAAGTAAGTAATGGAAGTCGTGTAGTTGCTTCACACCAGATTTTTTTTATTATTATCATAGTTATTGATGTATGAGTCATAAATTTTTCAAGATTCCATTTTTAATTTTTGAATGAAAATAATTTAAATTAATGCACACTGTCCCGAATTTTAACCCTGTCCAACCCTGAAAAATGTATATACATACATGGTTCATACACTCACAAACGTATATACACATATACATCGGTGCGACCCACCTAAATAAAATAGATTTCCAATGCAGCCTATGAAGTGTTTTGGGTTGGACAGGCCTGGTTTAGACTAACAAAATAATAGAAAAATATATTGAACCTTTTAAAGTTAGGTTGTAATCCATTGGCTAAATTCTGCTTTAATAAATATAGGATTATACAAATAGAAATGATAAAAAATGATTATTAGCGGACTATGTACACTGTAAAAAATTTTGTGTAATATTACACAATAATATTGAGGCAACTTACCATGTAAAGAAATACCAGAACTGTGGTGTATGTCATCACTGTGCTCCTTATTTAATCAATTAGTGTTCTGGTAAGTGACGTCACACAAATATACAGGTATCTGTGAACTGTATCGTCCAATAAAATTATCTGTTTTATTTCCTTTATTTGTGTTAACGTTAAAACAGACCAGTCTTCAAAATGTAATCGTCTGTATCCCTTTCTGACCCGAAACATTCCCCCTTAAAACATTACATTATTCTGTTTTTGCAAACTGAAAGAAAAATATGGACTAGGGTAGGTGCTCCAGTGATTGACATGCTCCCCGAAATAATTAATAAATAAGAAAAATAATAAAAGCATTTATTTTTCATATAAGAATGTTAACATTTTAGATCAAACACTGGAGCATAGGGTGCTAATAACTGGTAAAATGAGTAACTAGTAGTGTCAAACATTGGAACATGGGTGCCAATCACTGATAAAATGAAAAACTGACAGTGTCAATTACTGGAACATTGAGTGAGTGTCAAATAAAAATTCATAAAAAAGAAAATTGTTATCATATGTATATATTTTAACATATGTGGTTCTGAATGTCTTTCATGCCATACGTATTAACTTAAGATTTCTAAAAATATTTTCTGATGACTAGAACATTAAAAACATCAGAGATTGCTCTAAAAGTGTCAATCACTGGAGCACTTACCCTATAACCAACATTTGTTGACTGAAAATTGTACTTTGCATTTTCTGCTAAATAGCTCGATCGTTCATTTCCTGATTTTATTACGTACGACTGTTCCACGTGCAAAAATGTAAGTGGATGTCGTGGATGTCTAACCCGCATGATCGTACGGCCTGGGTCGGAAAGGGTTAAAATAGATGTATGTTAGCTTTAATTGCTCTTCATGTTTCGTTAAATTGCGTGTAAGAAATTAGAAGTATGACTCGTCATGAGTTATGGCCTTATTATAAATCTTCCATCTGCTAATTACAGTACAACACCATGGAGAGAAATATTTCCAGCTGTATTTGTGTAACCGTAGTATAACGTGTAACGTTACACAATTATAGCTGGTATCATTTCTCTGCATAGTTGGGGCAAGTAGGCTGCCTCAATTTCGTTCTGTAGTACAGCAAAAAAAATTTACCGAGTACGCGTACAAATTGCTGTATGAAAATTAACCTACTTTCCTAGTTCCATGTAGAGCTCCTTCAATACAGGCTGGCTCATCCGGCATTTTGTTTCCGACTCAGCGATTGTTGCCCACGCGGTCCGAATTTCAAGTGTTATCAAATCACATAAAAATGGAGGTTTTGCAGCCGAAAATTGCTTAAATCATACCAAAACTGCTTTTAGAACGTTTAGATTTCCAATAGATGAAGAAAAGCGAAAGAAATGGGCTATTAATTGTCCAAAAGAAAATTGTACGCTTAGCTTTCAATCACAAATATAAAGTGTAATTATGATATGTTTTCTTGCATTTTTTGTATCAATTATTTGTTTTTATTGCTGTTTGATTATCTAAATGTTGTATTTTACAACCTACACTACTTTTCAACGCGTATAAATATTTAAAATTAACTAATTTAACAGCAACAGTGATGGCTACCTTATAAGAAAAAATCGCCAAATATTACCGCCAAACTTATCAAGTACAAACAATAATTCGCTCTTCTGTTTAGGCAAACTCACCATTTTAGGCGATAAAGTCGTCGAGTAATATGTCTGCAACTGAACGTCGCCAAGCTATATTTCCGCTGAAAAACAATGATCAGCTGTGAGTCAGCTGGTATTATAGGAGTCTTAGTTCCATGTATTACGTGTTTATATTATACAGTGCCACGAATTATCTACGAATTTTCTTCCTATACTACTCTGAAAATATCAAGAAGTTTCTTAGACCAAGTATTTGTCTCCAGTAACAGCGGATAGCACTAAATTATTAAATTTCAACGCAGACACGATGAAAAATTTCTTTTAGAAAATGAGAAAAAAGAAAAAAAAAATCCGTTGAGAAAAAAATTAGAAATTTTAAAATGAAGAATTCACATTTTTTTTTTTTTTTTTTTTTTTTAATAAGCATAGGAATTATAATAGGTATTATATAGAAAATAATTGCTGTAGGAATAATAAAAACTTAGGAAAGTTCACTAAATCGTATTTTCTATTTCCATGTGATATTAGATTTTTTGCAGGACCACTAAAGAAAGGAATTGTGTCGTCTAGCTGCAAACTCGGTCATCTGCAAAAAAATAAAATTTTTGGGAAAAGCTGATTTCTTCACACATTAACCAAAATAAGATTGTACCCAAAACTCTTTAGTTTTATAGTCATTAGGGCTCTATGTTTGAAACCTCAAAATAAGGTGGAAACAGCATGTGAAGAGAAGAGTTATATAAGTTTTTATTTTAAAGTTGGCTAGTTTTTACAACAAATCAGAACTTAATTTTCGCTAAATTTAATGAAAATATCAAATCTTTAGGGTTTGCAAATACACAAAATGTTTCATTCAAGTAAATTTTATTTAAAAACAACTAATTTCTGTTATCTGATTAAAAGATAAATAAAACTACTGATAAAAAAAAATCTGGTAAAAAATAATTGAAATCCATCTGTAGAAAATTATGAAAATGGATCTAAATTCATTAATTACTTTAATACAGTTGTAAACCACACGAGTTGTAAAAACATTGAATAAACATGATACTATAACCTGCTGATTCATCATAGAGTTTTAATAAATTAATAACACATGATTAAGTAATCATAATATGCTAACTATGCTGCTGTTATGTTACCAATTTATATTATTATAAAGTGATAGACCTTAGTACTTTGACTTTGTTTCTTAGCTACGTCTTAGGGTCACTTTTTCTTTTCCTTGATTGATTATAAAATACTTTTACTACAAAATTCTCCATAATAGAGGAAAATGTTAAATTCAGTTATTAATAACCATCTACGCACCGAGAAAAAACAATCACAGGCGCAGGCGAGGGAAAACACAATAACACAACTTAATTAAGAAGTGTGCTGCTGTAGTCAAGTGGAGCAGAACTGCGATCTCACGGTCATGGAGTTGTCTGGTTATGAAACTTATCAGCCTTAGGATTTGACCAGTTTTGCATCAGTTTGTAATTTTCAAACGTACGCACATGGAGGGACCAGCTTTGGGCATGAATTCTTGTTTCCAGATGGTGGAAACGTTTACTTAGATCTTAAAAATCTGGAAAAAGGCATTTTTCGACTTTAAGGAGTTGGTCGGTTTTGCAGCTAGACGACAAAAGACTGCAAATCAAATGAGATTTTTTTTATTTATTTTTTATTTATTTATTTTTTTTTTAAAAGGGGGATTTTTATTTGCAGATCGTAAGGTTCTTTTCCTTAAAAATAGCATGAAAATCACTTCCGGTATACGCTGCCGCGATTTATAAGCAGGAAATTAGAGTACACTGCAGTTGGAAAATAGAAGTATGCAATTACAATTGTTTCGCTTAAATGCGTTTTTCTGATTGCCAAATCTCTATAAAAAATTACTCTTATTTTTACAGTAGAATGTTTAGTCAAAGATGTGAGCTTAAAACATTCCACTGGAAACTGAAAA
This sequence comes from Salticus scenicus, assembly GCA_963930645.1. Lineage (NCBI taxonomy): Eukaryota > Metazoa > Arthropoda > Arachnida > Araneae > Salticidae > Salticus > Salticus scenicus. The sequence goes on along the minus strand of OZ005658.1, from coordinate 190,638,557 downwards.
ATTTCCATCATTAACTTCTGTAAAAAGAATCTTTCTTTCAGCTGTAAATTGTTCTATTTAATGCATAATGACTTCGTACCTATTTTTACCAGCACATTCTGCTGAAACTAGAGAACTTTTGCAGCTTAAACTTTTCTAAAAAGAATATCTTTTTATAGCTGTTTCAACTCTGTAAATTATTCTATTAATAACACATGAGCTGGTGATAATTTTTGTCAGAACATTCTGCATCAAACTGGAAACATTGTAGCCTAAACTTTTGTGAAAAGAATGTCTCTTTACATCTGTTTCGGCTGTAAATTATTCTATTTACAGCATGATGATCAGGCGCTTTGCCATCACATTCGGTTGCGAACTAAAAAAAGTTGTAGAATCAATTTCTGTAAAAGGAATCTCTTTTTATAGTTGTTTTTGACTGTAAATTTTGACATTTATTGCAGAATGCCCACTTTAGTCAGCACATTCTGTAATTTAGGCTTTCTTTTTTAATAATAAATAAAATTTCCCAATGTGTATGAGGATGCTCGTGTTCAGGAAACCCCAAAACGCACAAGTAATGCAAAAATTCAGTTTCAAATATTTAAACTCAAAACATTACTTTCTGTACCATTGTACCATATAAGGGCTGACAAGTCAGCATTTTGATATTTATTCCGGTGTACTGATAGTAACCGCCAATTTCTTGCACCCCCTTTTTGTTGAAGGATATTTTTAATCATATTTAGTCATAATCACATACAGTGGGTTATGAAATCTCGCGGATGTTTTATTCAATAACACAGGTCGACATGTAAAATTTTTATCTTATAATTTCGGCTGAACTTTATGTTTTTTTTTTTTTGGGGTGTGCTGCAACCGAAAATGAAACCAGTTTTTCTCTATCACGTATAGAGTTTTGTCAATACAGGGTGCCTACCTATACAATTTCTCCCATTACTCTTCCACCAATATAATTATATGGTAAGTTTTATAGAATGTTTCCATGATTAATTAATCATGGATACCTATTGTTGTAATTGCGAAGCACTAATGCGACATAAAACCATACCAGCCAACCAACCAACGTATTGTTTTTGATGGTATATGTAACAAACTGTGTCGGTAAACACCCTGTATTGACAAATATCTGTACGTGATAGAGAAAAATGAGCTGCATTTTCGGTTTCAGCGCATCAAAAAACATAAAGATCAGCTGAAATCATTAAATCAAATTTTGTCAACTTCATTTTTGTAGGCCTGTGTAATCACTGATAATTTTTAATTGTGACGTTTGCGTAATCACTTCGAAGCTTGGTAGTCTATTGCGTGTAGAAAATTTCACTTCTCAGAATTATTAGTGATTATTGAATAAAAAATCCGCCAGATCTGGCAACACTTATTACACATTGTAGAAAGTTTCTCTGCAAATAAAATGGCGTGAAAAAGTGGAGGGTAGTAAGAGTGCGCCCGAATAAATTAAATTGTTGGCATGTCTCTATGGGCAAGAGAAAGTAAAAATAGCTGAGAAAGAGATAAACGTTAAAGAAAATACTAGCTTAAGATCCGGGGTTCTTACAAAGTAAAATTTTGATTCCACAATTTTTCTGGAGAATTTTTTAATAGATATCCCAGCTTAAAAAAAAAAAAAAAAAAAAAAAAAAAAAAACTACAGATAATCTGAAGATAGATATTAGGAATAATAAAAAGTTTGAGGTGGAGTGGGGTTACTTTCTTTAAAACTGCAATTTTTTTTTTTTTTTTTTTTTACTGTAGTTATTCTGGAGATTTTATGATTTTTGTTCAAAATTCCTTCAAATTATCTGCAGATTTTTTTTTTAGCTGAGATCTTTGGATGTAAGTATTTATTTAAGTTTGAAATTACTACATAAAAATATTGGTACCCAAATTTCCCTTTGTGAGTACACTAATAAGAACACGTGATTTTAACTAGTGAAAGAAATTCTAATCAAATATTTATGGTATTATCAAATGGTATGGTATTATCAAATATTTATGGTACCTTTATTTTAAATAAAATATCATATGTACATTTCGATTCAAATTTCTGAAGATAAATACAAAGTTTATTACAGCTCCTGAATTCATACCAATGACTTCAATATTCACTATTATTTAAATGTAGAAATATAATATAAATAAAAATATTTTCCCCCTACTCTAATAAGCAAAAATATATAAAAAAAAAAGAAAGTAATTAAATTGAATAAAAAATGGCTGAGGTAATAAACATTGTAAGATTAGCATAAATATGCGTTAATCCATGTGTTAGAAATAAAGATAAAGGACAGTTTTATTATTCAACTATTTTTTGCATAAATTTATCATAAAATCTTTTCCATAAAATTTATATAACTTCAATATAAAAAATTATATGACTCAAATATAAATATTTCTCTACCTTAAATATTTGAAAATTATCCGATGAATGAATTTCGAGGTAATATAAAATATATATTTTATGCTTATACAAAAAATTGAAGTGCGTTAAAATAAAAGTGGTTAAAAAATTAAAAGGAAAATGGTTTGGATACAAATAAATAATTACATAATAAAGTGAGACATAACAATTATGATTGACGAAATTGAAAAAGTTTGCGCAAGAGAAAAAAAAAAAAAAAAAAAAAGTAATAAAAATAAATATTTGGTGAACGCCGGAGAAATAGCAATGAGACATTTGAACAAACAAATCTTAATGTGGGGGAAAAAAAATTGAAATAACCATTTTTATTTGCTCTGGAAATGAATAAAAAGGATAGTTAAGTGCACAGTTAAAAAGTACTGCAATAAAACGACTGTAAATTACTTATTCTGCCTCTTATGTAAACTACTACGAATTGTATTTTAATATTTATTTTTTATTATTTTTTTTATTTTTACATAAACTATACTGATGATTGTTGTTTGGTTGTGTGTCTTAAAGCCAACTATCTACACTAGGATCATAGGCCTACTCTATGTGAAAGGACTCGCGTAAAATCGGTCCAGGACCACTTAGAAAGGTGGAAGTCTTACTAAGGGGGGGGTCTTTCTTTTCCCCCACCTTTCTAAAGAGTATTTCTAGGTAAAGGACTCGCGTAAAAATGGACTAGGACCCTTAGAAAGGTTGTGGGTCTTTCTAATGTGGAGGGGGGTTCTTTTTTTCCCCATACTTTATTAAAGGTTCTTTCTAACAAGGAACATCACCTAAGAATCCGGCTGCGATTTTAATGAAATTTTAATTTCTGATAGAGGGCATGTACCAAATATTTTTTATCATAGAAATTTTTGCTATCGTCCATGTTTTCTATATTTATTGAATTTTTAAAATGTTAAAAACCACATCAGCCACGTATCAACAGTAAGCTCCGCCTTTGGGCGTGACTTAAAAATGATTTAGCAAAATGATTTTGCGCTTTCATGTTTAAGTTACAAATAAAATTTATAGTACTGAAAATTATTTCAACTGAATTATTCATTAGAGTATTCATTTGGTGTATAAATACAAATTTTTCGCATATTTTTGAGTAAAATTTGATAGCATATCAAATATGAAAGAAACGCCTAAATTTCATTGAAATCCGAGCTGGACACTTGGGTGATGTTTCTTGGAAATAAAAGGACTCGCTTAAAAATGGGCTAGGGCCCCCCCTTAGAATATTGTGGATGTCTTTCTAAGGGGTTCTAGTCCACTTTTAGGCGAGTTTCGGAGAAAAACTCGAAAAACTCCGAATGGCTGTTTGAATGAGGGCGACCTGGGATAGAAAAAGTACTTCCTATCTATTCCTTTGTAAAATACAGATAAAGTTGATTAAAATGTTAAAAAATCTATTTTATATATAATTTTATTTTATATATAATTTCAATTGCACATATTATTTTGTTAATAAGTTATTGTCATTGGTGTAATAAGTTATCTCTCTTTTTGAATATTTTATGAGTGTAAAACTTTTAATAATATATTTCCATTATACTTTTATATTTTTGGTTAATTTAATTGCTAAATATAAGTTAACATATAATTAAACTTAATATTATATATTTAAAAAATAATAATAATAAAATAAATAAAGCTAATAAAATTATGTAAGTTAATATGATGAAAATTCAAAACTTTTATTGTATCTCATTGAAAAAACTCAATATTCTTGAATATAAAATTTTTATAAATGCATTTCGCTAAAAATTTTCATAAGTATGAAATATTTCTTCTACCGTGAATATCTTTCAAGATTAAATATCTAATTCCTTAAAGAATAAACAGCGATTGAAAAGCTAAAATATTTAAGAAGCAGAAAGAATTTTATTTTATGCATCACCAAAAATGTAGAATTATACGAAGAAAAAAAAGGAAAGAGGATGATAAAAGGAAAAGATTAGCATAAAGATTAATAATTGCAGTGCAGTTGAAGAATAGCAATTAGGACAATTGTGAGAACAAATCTTCCTAAGGAAAGAAAAAGTGTTAAGCCATCATTCCTTTTATGCATTTGGAAACTAAATAAAGTTGATTTATTTGTCGAAAAACGGTTTAAAAATACAAGATGAGTAAATTTTGTTACTGTATTGTGGAATTAAATGAGAAGAACCTCTTAAAATATTTTTAATTTGTATTTTGAAAAATGTTTAAAAAACTATATGCAGTATTTACTTAAAAATTTTTAAATAATTTTATTTTCAATAGTATGTTTTCATAAATTTCTAGTATGGAAAATATTATGCTAAGAGAAATGAATTTGACCATTCGCTCGACACAGTGACAGAATGAAATCTTCACCTAATAGGCTACCCATCGTTTAATTTGATATACACCCTGCGACAAAAAGATAGGTACAAAGGGTTTTTTCTTTGATTTTTCATAAAATAACTTTATGTAAATTGTGCTTATCATTTATTATTATCATAAAATAACACTATTCCCGGACTATTTTTTTTTTTTTTTTAAGGTTAATTTAGAAAAGTTTTAAGACTAAAATTTTTCTAATTTAAGACGACACTCCGCGACAAAAAGATAGGAACAAAGTTTTTTTTTTTTTAATTTTTCATAAAATAACATTATCTAAATTGTGCTGATCATTTATTATCATAACAAAAACATATTAAATGTTTGAATCATATTCAAAATAATCATATTAAAAAAAAAAAAAAAAAAAAAAAAAAGTTTGTTCCTATCTTTTTGTCGCGGTATGTAGTCTTAAATTAGAAAATTTTTAGTCTTAAAATTTTTCTAAATTAGGCTTAAGACAAAAATTAGTCCGGGAATAGTGTTATTTTATGATAACAATAAATGATAAGCACACATTAGATAATGTTATTTTATGAAAAATCAAAGAAAAAACCCTTTGTACCTATCTTTTTGTCGCGGGGTGTATTTACTATATTCTAATCTATTAATTTATTTTAGTGGAGTCAGTTTCATAGTTAATTTTCATGCAATTCTACACTATTTCTAATGCAACATTCCCCAAAATGCAAATTTATATGGAATATCGTCCAGTTTTGCTACGTTCATAAAATCTTAAGTTTCGAATAACTTACGAAAGAAAGGCATGGATATTATATATATATATATATATATATATATATTTGGTAACAATATATTTACTAGCAAATTAGCTTAAATTTTCATCATCAAGTGTTGCTTTAACTGTAAAATTATTTTTTACAGTGGCTCAATATAATCAACAATATAATTAGAGCTGTAAATGTTCAATGTGACGGCCGTCATTTAGGAGAATGGCTGTTAGATTTTGCGCATTAAAATTTTCCTAAAAAAAATCTTTTGTATTCGCAAAATGACGTCATTTGATAAGGCCATGGATAAAACACTGGTGCAGAACTCATACAGCTATCAATGTAAAAAAAAATTCTACTTCTTAAATCAACGATACTGCAGGTAGAAAAATTTCTTAAACAAATACCGGTATGAGTTCTGAGCCAGTGCTTCATCCCTGTAAGGCGTATTTGCCCAAAATGTGAGAGGATACAGTGAATGCAGCGCGATATATTGGTGAAAAATGTAACTAACATTCATTCTTAGATATAGATATACACCGTGACCAATAAGTTCTCATACACTTTCAAATTTTTATTACAAGAACACAAAATAAATCATACAAAAACTTTTTGTATCAAATTAAAGTAACAATCATTAAGTATCTTTACAATAAATCCTTTGGAATAATTCCGACTTTTAGTTTCTTAACGAGCTTAAGTCTTTTTTGAAATCGATCACATGCGGCACGCACGGCTTCCATTGACATTTCCTACTATATCTTTTGAATTACATTTTTAAATTTGCTCAAATCAGTGATTTTATAGTTATTCAGTTAGGAGAGCAAATATGACCACGCAAAATAATGAAGGGGGTTGATATCGGGGGAGTTGGGGAGCCATTCATTCTTTGGCAAAAAGTCAGCTAAATTTTGACTGCACCACTCCTGAACCACACGTGCGGTATGAGAAGGGGTACCATCTTGTTTGAAGCAGAAATATTCGACCCATACATTCTCTGGACATTTGGGAGTAAAACGTTTTCCAAAACCTCAGTTTTATAATATTAGGCATTGATTTTTAACCCCTTATCAACGAAGACTAACGGGAGTTTTCCTCTTTTGGAAATAGCGGTCCAAACCATCACAGACGAAGCATTTTGATTACGCGGAACGTAATGTTGGTTCTCAGGGATGTTATCAATAGAAACTGATCATACTCTGTCATTTTCGGGGTTGAGACTTTGCTGTAAACTGAATAGTTTCTCGTCTGAAAAGACAAATTCATCCCCAGCGTGCCAAGCAAGAATTTCTTCCACCTTTTGCTTCCATTTCATCTTAGCAGACTCTAAAACTCCGTGAATTTTAAGTTTTCTATAAACCTTGCACCCAAGGTCCTTTTTCAGAATGTTTAGCATTGACTCATTCGATATTTTGAGCTCTCGTGCTAATCTTCTAGCAGATCTTTATCCGTTTCGTCGTATCCTTTCCCTGACCCTTTTCGCAGCCTCTTTTGTCCGAACGGACCTCGGCCTGCCAGATCTTTTTCTGTCATCGACATAGAACGTCTTATTATACCTTCTGATAGTTCTGTAAATGAAATCTCTCTTCACCCCCAGGGCTTTGAAGTCTCTGAAAATTTCACCGGCTGCTCTTCTTTGACGAATTTATTTATCACAATTTCTCTCAATTTCTTCATTCTACCTAATTAAAGAAAAATTATAATTACTACGTCATATACACTTGGAATAGCTTTATAACTTACACTAAATTGCCTGCAAAATATTTGGGACTACAGCAAGACATATGTATAACTTTTTAACGTGCTTCAAAAGTTGTATGAGAACTTATTGGTCACGGTGTATATATACAGTGTTCGTACGGGCCTTATTTTTTCCCTGAGTCTTATACCAGTAATTTTGTAGAATGATTTTCGTTATAAAATAAGTCTATAGGATTAAGCTGAATTTTATCGCTTCAGAATACTGGTGTGAGACTCAGGGAAAAAATAAGGCCCGTACGAACCTTCATATATATATAAATAATCCCATACTTTTCTGTACATTTCAGTGAAAACCTCATAGAGCTACAGTAAGTACTTTTGATTAACATATTTTTTATTTTTTCTGTGACTTTTGTATCCCTGGTATACATATATCAGGGGTCGTACTCTCCGCCCTTTTTTCAGGACACTCTCAAGGAGGAAAATTTTTTAATTTTATTCTACCACTATTTTTTATATAATAACGTCTATCCTGTACAGTCACCCCCCAAAAAAACGCCACCCCCCACCTAATTTTGCCGTAAATTATCGTAGAAACATGCGACTGGTACCAATCAGTGTGTAATAACGTCTAGTTTAAATAATGTTATAGTTAGATTTTACTTAGGGGTCGTCTACATATTAAAACTGACATCAACTTCATTTTTTTCAATGGTAACCCCCATTTTTTATAATTTATTTGAATTCTTTGGATCAAATCATCACGGAAAATGATATAGTTTATATATTTCGCTCAATTTTTCAAAGAGTTATAAGCTGTCAAAGTTTGGGGATGCTAATGTTAAATGAATGTGACAAACATTAAATCATATCTTCCGAAATAATTATGATATTTAAATTCTGTTTTTTTTATTCGTTAGAATGAAGTGACCCAAACATATTCCATGCAAAGTTTTGCTAAAAAAACATTTTTTGAATTATGAAAATTATTAATAAATTCATATTTGAAAAAATTATGAATTATGACCTATGTTAATTTTTGCACGAATAGAATGGGCATCATCAAAAACATGGGTTTCCAAATTTACAGCTCGTTCCTAACATTATTTTTTGAGTTACAGTGATATTTCACTTTTTATTCCTGTTAGGGGGCCGTCATTTGTTATAATCTGTATCCTCTATAGGTAAATGTTTGTATATAATTTGACAGAAAACTATTTTAATTTACCTTTATGTTATTTTTTATTTTTATTTTTTTTTTGTTTCCTAAGCAATATTTCGATGTTTATTATACAAATTGGCATATTTTTGTAAAGTTATCACAATGTAGGTGAGGGATTGTGAAAGAATTTCAAAAGAAAAGAAGCCCCGACTCTGATTCGCTGAAACACTGTTTTAAAAAAAAGACTAATTTGCATATTCCTATTTGACTCTATATGTGACGCTGGTATGCATAAATCACAATGGTATTTACTACATCGATTATTGAAGACAAAACTTAAATGATTTAATTACAAATATGCAAAATTATTTTGTTTTATATTATAAAGTTTTAGAAAAATTGTGAAAAGGCGTGGCTTACGGTACAAGAGAGGAATATATCCGATCCTAATATGTTAAGTCTTTCTTCATAAGTATTAAATATCTTTTTCTAGTTTTTCGTTGCTAAAATTCTATTTTAACCCTGTAACACTTTTTTCGCATTTCAATATTCAAGAGTACGTACATCTCTAGTTAAATATCATGTTTTAGAAAACACGGTACAGCGAAACTGATTGCATGAAACAGCAATTATGCATTCGACAACCGTTTTATTATTATTATTATGAATATTTAATAATTTTAAAAAGATTTTTTACCATAAATTTTCTGTTTAAATTTTGTTGTGACATATTTGCATTTGGTTACTGTACCGTTTGTAAGCTTTGTGTTATTTAAAATTTATCCCATAATGTAACATAATAAAACATCAAATTTCTATTAAAAGTTTTTTAATACAGAATCAAATAGTGAAAAATTGGTTTATTATTTATATTTTTTTTAAAGTTTATAAGATCTATTATTGGAACATAGCTCAACAGTATTTATTTTCAATTTCCTAATCACGAAATCAAAGTCACAGTTATTATGGAATAAAAATTTAAAACAAAGGAATTGTCTTATTACTTTCAAATATATAGATATTGATCTTAAAGAATCCTGAAATTTCATTTAAAAGACTTTAAACGTCTAAATTTAAAAATTCAAAATAAAATAAATTAATCTAAATGCTTTTAAAGTTGAAACGGGAAGATTTCAAAATATATGAAAATTGGCATTTGTGTTTTGAACATTTTGGTGCGGTAGATATTAAAAAAAATATTTTAATGATGAGCTGAACCTGAGCTTAAGAGAGGGCGGATCCAACTATTTAGCACGAGTGATATCACCTGACAAAAACCAGAATAAACAACATTTTAATTTATTCCGGGGTATTTTTAGCCCACTGTTATTCTTTTTTTTTTTTTTTTTCAAACTTCAACACTAGCTACAGTACGCTTACGTCCTATTTACATTAAGCTTTGATATGGAAGCTATGTTGCTGTTTTTCGATGCTGCGAAATTTACAAAATATATTTGTGTTAATATACTATACAGATAGAAGAATAATTATATAATATCAACAAAACTTCTTTAATCAATATGTTTATATACATTACTGTATGGAAATGTTTGTATATGAATATTGTATTTATTTTTAATGAGACATATAAACACAAAATACTAAAAAAAAGAAGAAAATATAATTCAAGCAAAATATATATGCATACTTGCCAACCTAACCCGTAACATTGTTAGTTCCCGCCCCTGTGTGTACACAATTTAATTTTTAGAGTAATTAACTTCAAATAAATTTACGATTAACTCATTGAGCGCCACGCGAATTCTTATGGAAATCTCATTCAGGCCGCACGTGCTGCTTAGAAGCGTGTTATGTTTATCGAGTTTCAATAAACCCCATTAGGCCTTAACGATAGAATCCTATAAAAATCCTATTAAAAAAAAAAAAAAAAAAAAACATGAAGTAAATTTTAAATAAAGTGTCAGTAATTACTTAAAACTATGTAAGTTCTGTAGTTTTATATCATATTTTACACTGCCGGCTGACTTGGCCTAAATGGAAAGATTAGTGTCAGCCACCGATGGCTGACATGGCGCTAAAAAGAATGATGTGAAAAAAATGTACGGAAAGGGGCGGGACCAGTAATCTTCCAGGTTAGGTTGACAAGAATGTATATACATAGAGCAATGCCAGAAAATGTTCTTTATTTTTCATGAACCAGATGAATGGTACTTTTTTTCTGAATAGTCTATGTTAAACATAATGCTGCTTTAAATACCCTTTAAATGAAAAGTTTTATTACATAAAGTAATTTTCTGGCACTCTACAGCTCCCAAATGACACACAATACGAAACCCCGCCCTTTTCCAGTGTTTAAAGGGTATTAACGTTTAATATGCTTTCTATTCGTTTTGATCTTTCCTCCTCCTCCTTATCTACTTTTTTCCTTAAGAAAAAAGAGTTATGTAACATTTTGACCTTTTAAGTGAAGATTTAGATTAACCCTCTCAGCGTTTGAACCGTAATTTTGTAACACGAACAAACTCCCTCGAAACGGTTTGAGACTGATTCTTGTAATGTAAGAAATCTCTCTCTAAATCGTGCGAACCTGATTCTTGTAACTCTAAATAACTACTCCAAAATCGTTAGAGACGGAAACTTGTAACTGACCCTTCCCCCTTTTACCAACACAGATTGACAAGGGGCGGACAATGACGATAAGGTAAGCTGACAGTTGATATGCTTCTTTGTTGAAAGAGAGGGTTGATAACAAAAGAATAGAATAGTGAAAAATGTTCAAGAAGAGCTGTTGATAATTTGTAAAATCAGTTAAAATACTGCTTGGCTAAACAGAACTTCGCATAAAAACATTTTATTTTTTCAATTTAAATTATATCTTTTCGATGACGATTTTTTTTCATAGGAATCTTAAAATTAATAATAAAAGACATTATTGTTAAAATAAAATAATGACAATTATTTTTTAAATCAGCAGCTTTATTATTATTGTTATTATTCTTATTATTTATGAACTAACTGAATATTCTGCATAAAACACTGTTTTAATTAAATATTAATGTAAAGCATTTTAATATCCTGAAACAGGTAATAAAAAAAAAAAAAAAAAAAGAAGAAGAAGAAGAAGAAGAAGAAGAAAGAAAGGAACGAAAGACGAAAGAAAATTCTGTCAAAAGGGAAAAGAAAAGAAACTTATTTTTGCATGAGAGGCTTTTCTTTTATTGCATGTGGCCTGGCCGAAGGTCTGTTTTATTCAAGTTAGTCTACAGAAAAAAATTACGACTAGAGAGTAGCAGAAAATAAAGTGGGATTTTGTTTTAATTAATGAAATCTTACATTTTTATGAAATTTTACATTTTTTTTGTTACATATGTGCTTGTCAAGTAGTGTGCATTTTCCTCAACAATTGAAATGGGATAAAGCACATTGTTCCACTTCGATAAAATGAAGGGGGGGGGGGGGGGGTAGAAAACAAAAGAGCGCTAAATCTTGACAGATTTTGCAATAACTAGAAAGTAAACCAAATGTCGTTGCTGTGATATCGTGCACAAATAGGATTAAACAAAGAAATAGTGCCAATTTACTTAGCTATAACACTGTCAAAATGGATTAGAGGTATTATATTAGTTAAAAAGATGGCAAACATATTGAATATTGTGCTTGAAATGTAGAGACAAGCAATTGAAAAAGTTTTTTGTGAAATCTGAATAAAATATCTGAATATCTGAAAAATCAGAGTAACATAATACTTGTTTAAACAGACTTGTTTAAACAGACTAAAGACATTTCAGTACTTTAAAAGTATTGAATAGAAAGGTAACTAACAATCAGGATACTGTGAATGACTGGTATAAGAATCAGAAGCTTAAATTTTAATCACATAAACTATTTTGGTGTGGTGCATAATCCATCTCATTCTATGACAGTAAATACTAATATGTTAAGAATAGTTGAATAATATTAGTGGGTAACAGATGTCAAAAATAAATGCAAACAATTTCTTGGAAAAAGCAATGAAAGACGTTGCATTCTAGTTCAGACTCCAGTTAAATTTTGTTGTATATTTTCATTTCCTTACTTTTCAGTTTGGCTTTCCTTACAGCGATTTTAGTTTATGGTATTTATCTTTTAAAGCATATAAATATTCATTATTCTTATAGTATAGCCCATTTTGCGTTGTAATTGCAATATCTAATAAAAAGTCCTATGTAAAAAAGCACACTTCATACGGTTTTGTTAAATAAAACCTTATCGAATCATGTTCTTACACTGACTAAGAACAGGATTCGACAAGGATGTATTTAACAAAACCGTATGAAGTGTGCTTTTTTTACATAGGAATTTTCACTAGTGTACGGACACTTTTGTTACCGACTGTACAAGTTATTACTTTTTGCATAACAATATATATATATATATATATATATATATATATATAATAGACGTAATAAAATTTAATCTTAAAATTTAGCAGTTAATAGAACTAAAACAATAACAACCAATAACAACACACAAAAATATAGAACTGAATTTAACATAGAGGAAAGACTGACACAAAAATTGCGATATATATATATATATATATATATATATATATATAATAATTAATAAATAAATATAAAAGGTTTTGGAGAAAACCTGTATGAATTACATATATTTTTAATAGTTTATAAAAGTGTAAAGATTGTAAAAGAGAGTGAGTTCACTGAAATCTGAAAGCGGGTATCATCAAAATAAAAAGAATTGTTAAATTAAAAAAAAGAAAGAAAGAAAGAAAGAAAGAAAAAGAAAACTGAAATGAAAGGAAGAAAGAAACTTTGAACTTGAAAATTTTTAAATATGTGTTTTAGCCAACTGCAAATTTTAAATTTATTTATTTATTTATTTATTTTTAAGGAAAAAAAAAAAAAAAAAAGAAAGAAAAGTGGACTGACAATAAATAACCATTTTAGCAGGCAGTTGGTTACTTTTCATGCTGTAAAACTTGTTTAAAAGGAAAAAAAAAAAAAAAAATCTGTAAAAATAGTTTGATTTTGAGAAATCTGCATTCAGGAAGTGTTTTTTATAGTTCAAAAATATGTTATTATTTATATTGTTCCTTAAGGTTCTGAAAAATATCTTTTCTTCACTCAACAAAGTAAAAAACATTCATGGAGATATTTTTGGACGAAAAAGCAGGAAATTTGCATCTACTAAGAGAATGAAAATTCGGATGTTGGTTTTCTCCAAATCGGTTAGTTTTCGAATTGAATAAAATTCCTACAGATATATATGGGATAATTAGACATCGAATCCGCTTAATATACGCATAATATCAAAACTGGCTATCCCTCCCCCCCCCCCCTAATTTTATTGAAAAAAGAAAGCACTATTACTTTTTCTAAATTAAAAATGTCGAAGCATAAGTAGCACGAATTTTAGCCAGACGTAAAAGTATGCACGAGTGCAGAATTAAAGCACCGACGTATTCATTAAGATGAAAATACAAGAAGTGTAACAAATTTTTATATTAATTTTAAGCCTGGTAAAGTGTGATACTAAATTATTTCGATTCGAAATAAATGTTGGATTCGTTTTCATGCATAGTTCTTATTCATCATCATTAAAAACCCAGTTTATATATTATTTTGAAACACTCTGTATATATATATATATATATATTGTTCCTTTCAAATATATATAACACCAAAAATATTATTTGTAAGTCAGTAAGTAATAGTTACGCAAAGTTTAGCTAAAATCTGCAAAAAATAAAAAGAAAGAAAGAAAGAAAATATTTATTTCTGTCTTCTGTCCAAACCCCCCTTTTCACAGTAGAATCCCAACTATTTCTATTTTTGAACGTTTATTATTTTTTAGTAGGGAAGATTATTATCTACGGATTTTTACAATACCAGTTTTACGATAGTTGGACATTTATCGAAATCGAAAATTTATCGAAAATATAATTGAACAAGAAATCTCTAAATCAAGAACATTACAAAATTCATTTTAAAATACATGATATATGAAATATTGTGAGCCTTTTAACATTATTATGATTTGAAGATAAAAATAATAATTTATTTATTTATTTATTACTGGTGTTGGTGTTGCGGAATAAGGCCGATTAACTACTCTTGGGTCCTAGGCCAGAGGGGAAATGCATTTAATGTAGGTCTTTCTAAGGGATCCTAGCCCGTACTTACACTAGTTATGGAGAAAACCACGGAAAACTCCGAACTGCTGGGCCGATGAGCGCGACCTGGGATCGAACCCGGCACCTCACGTCTATCAGCTTTGAGCGTAGAACCGCTTTGTCGTTGGTGTATTTTTTACTGGTTAAGTCATTCAACAACAATTACCCCACCCCCACCCCCGAAAAAAAAAAAATATATATATATATATATATATATATATATATATATATATATATATAGAGAGAGAGAGAGAGAGAGATTGATAAAGTAATAACATTATTCATTTTCTGATTGTTTCAAGAATAATGTTCACATTATTATAAGTTATTTATAAACTGACTTTTTTTTCAGTATTTATTAATAACTAACTTGCACAAATTGTTTAAATTATTCAGGCTATTGAAAAGTATTTTCAAAGTAAATTTGCCAGATATATCGTCCAAATGACATCTGTGAAAAATAAAATAAAATAGAATAAAATAATTATAATGATAATAATACGTATTTTGTAAATGTGAAATAAATAAATAAATAAAGTTTCATCAATTTACAATGCAATAGTTGGCAATTTCAGTGATCAGTAGAGAAAAAAAATCTTGTATGAAACAATCACACGATTTCTATTAACCACTATTACACGTATTATATAGTACATTTTTTAGAAATAATGTGATCAGAAGACATAAAATTGACCTAACGAAGTAGACACCTTTTAAATTTTCTATAAGAGAAAGCTGATATAAATATAAAGACATGTAAAACAGAGTTTACATTGCGAGTTAAAAAATAATAATAAAATTAGAAATTCTAACTTCTAAACTTTTAAATTATTATTTTAATTTATAATTGTTACAAAAAAAATTTACGAGTTAATTTATTTTTCGACGTGTAGAAAAATACATTTTCACGCGAATAATAATACAAAAATAAATAAATAAATAAATAAAGTTTTTGGAAAAAAAAAAATACTTTTCCGATACTGTTTATTTCGAAAGTGCCCGTTATTTCTTTTCTTTTCCTTTCTAACAAAAGAAAGAACGATTGTGATGAAATTCTGTCAAAAGCAGAATTTAGTGTAGTACGGAGAACTGTTTTTTTTTTTTTTTTTTTTTTTTTTTTTTACGTGAATCTCAAGGGGGATAAAAAATTTGTTCATGTTATCAGTATTTCATGCTATCAGTAACTAATCTTCATATAACTAAACAAATCTTCATTTTGACGGGATGGTGGACACATTTCATGTTAAAAGTAATTCACGTTAACAGTGTTCATGTTAACGATGTTCGACTGTATAAAATTATATTTTCGATAAATTTTCAATTTCGATGAATGTCCAACTACCGTAAAACTGGTATCGTAAAAGTCCGTAGATTGGGATTAACAGTCTTCTGTTCTAATAATTTGAAAGCGATATTAAAATTTGAAAAAATAAATAAATTAAATTAAATTTAAAAATTATAATTCTCCGTACTAAACTAAATTCTGCTTTTGCCAAAATTTCATGAAAATCATTTTTCTTTTTTTTCTTTTTAATGAAAAAGAAAAGAAAATTAATGATAATCAGCATCGAAATAGAATAGTTGAATAGACCATATTCCGTGTAACTGTTTCTCAGAATATGTTCTAACTGTGAACTTACTGACATTTAGTAAAGCGCTAAAACAGTTTTACAAATTTCAGAATTATTTATTTATTTTTTTTTTTTTTTTTCATTTAAAATTTATATAATATATGAAAAGTACAATAAAATAAAATAAAATAAAAAATACTAGGGAAAAAAATTAATTAAAAACACATTTCAGTATCTACAAATCATAATACATTTGCTATAAATAATTCAAGGGTGTTTAAAAATAGTTTCAAAAAAAAAAAAAAAAAAAAGAAAGAAAGAAAATCATATTACAAAAATTTGCACAAAGTGATCTTTTTAATTTCTTTTTCTAAAAAGACCTATGCTATTATTTAAAAAATATATCGAAAAGCGTTATTTGGTTTTCTAGAATATTATGAAATCTTCAAATTTCACACGTGAAAGAATAAAGATACTTTGACTAAAGGGTCAAAAATAGCTCGTTGGATTCTATAAACATTCTTCATAAAAACTTCTTATTAATCATGTGTATTTCCTACTAATATAAAAAAAAAATATATTTTTTTTTAATATTTCATTATTTACATTTCTATTATAGCTTTTATGGGGATTTTAATTAAAAATCTCAGATTTTAAACTAAAATTTATTTTATCAAAATTAAATATAGCCTATAACAATCAGGGATAGTGTAGCTTTTGGTCAGTGAAAGACGTTTTTAAATCGGTTCAGTAGTTTCAGAGATTACCCTCCATAATAAATATAGACATGAATTTACCAAACCGCTATAAGCGTTTTCTGTATACTCTAAAAACTGTCAAACAATAAGTAAGTTTTATAAAAAGGAAGACGAATTTCAAATGGAGTTGTGCAGAAATATAGTCTAATGCTTTTCTAAACAGCTGCATTTTCTATGTTAAACTTTCTAATGATTAGTACTCACCAGTTCTGTTCATTTTCTTATAATTTTAAAATATTCGGTGCAATTTTTTTGTTCAGATATAAGATAATAAATATTTAAAGATCATTTTAATTTGATGATTTTTTTTTTCCACTTTAGATTTTTATTTGAGGTAGTCATGTTTCTATTTATAATGAGGTAATTTTTAACCATTTCTTTAATATTACTTTTAGGATATCTGAACTTTTGAGGGCACTTTTTTCTGTATCTAAATAAGTATTTTGTTGTGTTATCACCGTTAAGAAATATTTCATATACATGGAGAAAAATATATATATACTGTATTCATCTAGAATGAATAAGTAGTCATATTCTGAATCCCCAAACTTGAAATATAGATTTCCAAGTTATAACGTATAAGGTAAACAAAAAAAACCTGAACAGACGAAATAGTCGAGAATTTCTGGTCTATACTTTTCGAGATGGCGAAACAGTATTATAAATCCTTTGCATTGCAAGAAATTCTTACTTGATTTACTAGAATTGGGCCATAAACCAAGATTATAGTTACTAAGACATGCCTCTTGTGTTTGCATTTATTTGAAAAGATTTTTAAATGAGTTTAACTAAAGCAATACAGGAAAACGCTCTAGAATTCTAATAGAAATTCTTAGAAATCAATACCAAAGGGAATAAGAACTTATAAGGATGACATGGAAATATATTTACTAGAACCACAATTTAGTTTCTAGATGTCAGTCACAACATATTTTTCTGGGTGTAATGCAACCATATTTCTTTGTAAATATATAAATAAATATATAAATAAAATACAATAATAATAATAATAATAATAATAATAATAATAAAAGATTCTTTTTATTTAATAATTTTGTTAATTTTATTGTACTTAACTATCTATACATTAATTGGTTAACCAGATTAAGCTCTCATTGAAGCTGGTTAATTAGAAAAGAATTATAGTATTATTATAGATTATTGTTTATGAACCGAAATCCTCTGTTGCTCGATTCATTTCATTATATTATTATTATTGTTGTTGTTGTTTCTGCTGTTCAAATTTCACAGTTAGTCTTATTGCCCTCAACTTAACGGCCCTCTTCACTTACCGTCGCCGGAAACCCGAGCCAATGTTATTCTATGGGGAAATTTTCTTTACAAATAACTTATTAACTAATACATATTTTTAAATTCTGTTTCCACATTCAGAAAATTCCCAACTGTTAAACTGACGGACCTTTTTTAAAAATGTACTTTTTTAATTTTTAATATTTTATTTTGAAATTGCAAAATGAAAAAATTTCACATAAATAAAAATCGTATTTTGCAGCTTCAAAATAAAATATAAAAAATTAAAAAAAATAATTTTTTAAAGAAGGTCCGTCAATTTAACAGCTGGGAATTTTCTGAATGTGGAAACAGAATTTAAAAATATGTATTAGTTAATAAGTTATTTGTAAAGAAAAAATTCCCATAGAATTACATTAGCTTCGGCTCCCGGCGGCGGTGAGTGAAGAAGGCCCTTAAGTTACTTTATTTCTATATAAAAATTTCTATATATATATATATATATATATATATGTATGCGGATGCACGAAGTTGGTACGGATTGTCCTTAACCCTGACACCATAATTTTTAAAAAGTTCTGTTTTCTTAAAATATTTCTTTTTATTATAAATCTAAAAGAAAAAGCGCAAGGAATTGTAAAATAGCATACAAATTAATTTATTCATTGAGAAAGAACTATTTCTAAATATTTCAGAATTACTATTTATTTATTTATTTATTATATTTTTATAAATAAGAAATGTTTACGATTTTTTTTAGTAAGATTTTATTTTTAAATAGCTATAAAAAAAAATTATAATTACTTAAAAATGTTAATAGTTTGTGCTTCATATAATATGTTAATCTTACACCATTTCTGATAATAAAACTAGTGGAAATTAAAATTTATGAATTTGAAATAAATTAAAAAAAGTATTTTGTGCTGCATTTTTTTTTTTTTCTTCTTCTTCTTAGTTGCAGCTTTAATTTTTTGAATTCATTCTTCTTACACAGAAACGATAAACTTCTATACTGATGTGCTTTCTAAAAGTATTTGAAATTTCAGTAAAGTCTCAACCCCACTTTGGAATGACCTTCAAACACAAAGGCGTTTAGAACTGAGTTGTTCGGAGTTTTGAATTGACACACCGACACACCTCCAATTCAAAAGCTGATAGATTAAAGAATGGGGGAAAATCAGGTTCGAATTTTTTTTAGAGCATTTCAGTGAAACTGGTAACGAATTATTCGGGTAGTTTTCTTTTCTCGGTAAGAATATTTTTGAAGTAGATAGGCCATCTGGGGTCACACGCTGAGAGGGTTAAGGGTAGTCAGCCTTTCTACACCCACCGTCCACTTCGGTATCTGTGTTAAAGAGTAGAATTTTAGAACATCCCATTAAGTAGTAGGATATATTATTTTGCATATTAATTTGTTACACATTATAAAATATAAAAGCAAAAGAATATCGTGGAGATTTATGTAAAAGTTTTTAATAATGTCATGAAAAAAAAAATAAATAATTAAAAAAAAAAAATAAATAAAAATAAAAAAATCTGTTTTAATATTTTTAAAAAGTCAATTAAATTAAAGAAAATGAAAGTACTGCAGTATCAGAACAAACTCCCATTGTCACTGTGAAACTGCCGTGGGAACCAGGTTGAGTGCCGCCGTTTCAGACAATTATACGGCAGCTTGAGTTAAAATAATTTTGAATTTTCAAACAAATTTAAAACCATTCACCTTTTTTTTTCTCTTTTGATAGATATTTTAATATCTATTCAAGCTATTTAATTTTCTTCGTATGAAGTGAACTACCCGATGTTTAATCAATGGAAACCAATAAAAATCTTTTAATTCATAAACTAACTCAGAAAGTTTTGTAAATTAGTCATTTTTTTCTTATTTTATAATTAACATTTCTTAAATTTTTTCCGGTGTGAAACTTAATAAATAATGTATAATGGGTAGTAGATCATGATTTATATATTCTAAATGTATAGACGGACCCCTAATACATTTTCACGTGTAACTCTATTTAAAATTGATTTAAATCTGAATATGAAGTCAAAAATAGGGGGTTGCTATTGAAAAAAATGAAGTTAATGCCAGTTTTAATATGTAGACGACCCCATAGGCAAAATGTAACTATACCGTTATAAACTAGATGTTATTACAAATCGATCGGTACCAGTCAAATGTTTCTACGATAATTTACGGCGAAATAAGGTGGGGGGTGCCTTTTTTTTTTTGGGGTGACTGTACAATCATGACACCTTATTATAAGTATATCAAAAGTATCTCAACATGAAATTAGTTTCGGCAAAAAAGGCGGTAATTTCTTACCACTAAGAGTGTCCTGAAAAAGGAGCGGAGAATACGACTGTGATATATATATATATATATATATATATATATATATATATATATTAGGTGTACCGGAGAGTTATGTCGTTTTGAATTCATAAAATGAAACCGGAAATTTTTGTTTAACAGTATTTACATGGTACTTTACAAATAACCATCTTATAAGTTACCTAAAAATATCTTAAATTTTATCCAGGATAAATTTTCGATGTCAGTATTTTAATTCAAAACGACAGAACTTTCCGGTACACCTAATATATATATGTGTGTGTATAAAACTATAAATTATTATAATTAAGTAAATAAAATAAAGGCTAAAATCCGTGCATTAATTTCATCTAAAAACAAAAACATCCATGTTCTTGACTATAAAAATTTTATCAAACCCATTTTCTTAAATTTTTATTTAGATGGCAATAAGGGGACAAAATAAAAATTTCCTACAACTATGAATATATTTCAAGATTAAATATCTAATTCTTTAAAAAGCGACTGAAAAGCAAAAAATATTTAAAAAGCACATAAACTATTTCTTCCTGTGCATCACGAAGAATGAAGAATATTATAAATATAAAAGGAATGATTAAAGGAATGATTAAAGGAAAATATTAGCATAAAAATAAATAAGTGCGACGCAGCTGAAGTGTAGCAATTAAGACAATTGTGTAAATAAATCTTCATCTTAAAAGAAAAAATACTGTGTCATCATTTTTTTTTTTCTCATTTGAAAGCTAGCTAAAGAAGGTATATTTGTCGCTAAATGGTTTAAAAGTATAATTAGATATGTAATTTCAGTTAGCGTATTGTAAAATTGCACGAAAAGAACCCCTTTAAAAAGCTTTTGATTTGCATTTTGCAAAATGCTTGGAGTTTCACGCAAAATGTACTCGATGTGTAATAATGGTGCCGAGAATTTTATTTTCAATAATATTTTTTACAAACGAATTTGAAGCGTTAAACAAAATACAATAATCTTTAATTGCATATATTTGTGGGTGTTTCAAATGTTTATTTTTTAGAAAAGAGGAGACTGCCTAGACCTGTTAATATCTATTAAAGTTTTTCAGGAAATCATTAGATATACTTCACCCGAACAATGTATAAAAAAACTAGTATGTTGTGGCCACCACATGGCATTCTTCTATATTTTCCTATACGAATTCACTCAGTGAAAATAATTTATTAAAATTATTATTTAAAAAAAATACCTTCCATGATAATGCAGAAGATTTCCATATTCGAAAAGTAGTATAACACTAAATATCCAAAAAAAGTCAATTTTATTCTCAATATTACATAATATATTTTTATTTTTATTATTAATTTTTTTTTTTTTTAGTGAAAACAGTCGATAACTTTATTTTAAATTATCTTAGATCGATGGTGCAGCCATTCGTTTTGAAGGTATTGGAGAGCTCTTTTGAAAGATACCCATCATGAAAATTTACTCCCCTCGAGGGGGGACTTTCCCCCAAGGGGGGAGGCGAGGCTCCTACATACACATTTTTTTCCCAGTTGACTATCTCTAGTACAAATAATTATTTTAAATTTTATATTGATCATTAAAAAATAATTCTCTTTATGCCCATTTATGCAAAATTTTGTCATATACCACCAAGTTAAAAATTTAGAAAAAGCGGGATGGCAACGCAAGCTGCTGGGCAATTTTTACAAAAAGTTGATAGGCACTAATTTATGTCAATGTGTAACTACATACCGATTTGTATGAAATTCTGTGCAGTAGTACCTGAGATACAGTCGCCATAAAATTTTGTCACAGACAGACAGACATTTTCTAAAAATGGTCAAATCGTGTTCTACAGCTTTCAAAACGTGTAAATGCATCAAAACCCTGAGTTCAAAAATTTTTACAAATTCAATACTTTCTTCTATTGAATATAGAAGAAAGTAAGTAGGCTTTAAATGTATATAGTCAAAATGTTTAAATATATATATAGATAGAGTGTACAGGGTGCGGCAGCTATTTGAGAACAAAGTATCGTCCGTAGAAAAAGGGAGCAAACACTATAGATATATCATTTAATGAACATGGAACGGGGTGTACACAAGAAGTCGGACCTAATGCACGACACCATTCAATAAATGCAACATCAGCTACAATAATAACCTCAACACGCTGTTAAAACCGTCCGCAGGCAGAAATGAGGTGGACCCTGGGAATATTTGTCATGGCATCCACAATAGCTGTCTGGAGACACCAACGGTGTTATGTGGGTACTTACTAGAGATCCTTTCAACAACGCCCCAAGCGTAATAGTCCAAAGAGTTAACATCAGGTGAGCTAGGGGGCCACATGCGTGGAGTGATGTGATCATGAAAATTGTTTACCATCCACTCTTGTGTTGAATGGACCGTATCGGCTGGTGAAAAGTCCTGCTGAAAAACATATGGTATGCCACGTGCTAGAGCAATAATCCAGCGCTTCACAACCGTGTTCAACACATCGGTATAAGTAACTGCGTTGATTCTGGCACGTTGTAAAAAGAAATGTGGAGGCATGACGTCACCTTCATTCCTCACGGTCCCTAAGACCATAACAGACGCAGGAAATTTAGTGTGCATGACAGTGGGAATTTCCTCTTGTCTTTTACACAGCCAAAGATCAATTATCCGGTTGATTTTCTGGTCCTGGACGAATTTTTTCTTGTCCGAAAAAAACCAGAGCGTTCCTGTCTGTTCCTGATGTTTCAGCTTCTTTAAGAGGCGCTTTGCTCTGATTACTCTATTCTCTCTGGTTTTCTCGGACATGAACTGACCTCTCCGCATTACATACGACTTGTAACAGAGGTCTTCATTAACCACACTTGGAATTGTGACTTCGCTAACCCGCAGATTTCAGCTGAGTACCCCTATGGACTTTCCACGGTCCTCTTCGATGGCAGCTTGAACAGAATTGATGAATTCAGGTGTCCTGGTAATGTCCGAGACCTGGCAATCATGTTTCCTGTGCAAAACAGTTGTCACATTAACATTGGCAACCCTCAGTACTCTCTGAACTCTGAAAACGAATGATCGGGCGACTTTCAGAAATGCAGCTATTTCAGAAACGGAGTATCCTGCAGCCAAGGAGACGTTTACAGCGTGCTTTTTCCTTTCCTGGGTTAGAATTAGTTCTGCTATGGTTATCTGTAACAAAAATGGTTCTTTAAAGATGATATACAGGGCATTGTATCACTTATAACGTGTGTTCTCAAATAGCTGCCACACCCTGTATGGTAATCATATTTCTTCAAATACAGTTTTCAGGTAAAAGTATGTTAAATAGTTTCATAGCTGCACCTAATCAGGAGTACCGTTAATACCCACACATTTTTCCACAACACTTAATTTTGATAATAATTCTCTTTAAATGTATTTACGACGAAATGAGAAGAAAAGTACTCTAAAAAGAAAAAGAACTGATGTGAAGAAAAAGGTGCACTGTAAAAATATAACTATTACCAACTGCAAGAAATTATCTGTGAAAATAATTATTTTCTCCAATCACAGAGAGTTTCTTGCAGCTGGTAATAGTTATTTTTTTACAGTGTGGGTACTAACAATCCTCCGGATTATTAATTATGACAGTGATTCTCAACTTTTGTGCCGCGGTACTTTTGTGTGCAGCCAAATTCTTAAAGTGTGCCGCCAAATTTTAGAAATGTGTATAGTAAAAATTATAATGCTTTTTTTTATTACGAGTAAAGTTTGTTTAAATTAAAGAAAAGTACATTGTAAAAGAAAACTGTTGTTTTTACAGTTAAATACAATATTTTTTATTGTTTTTATCTTCGATAACTGTGACCTTTCATAAAGTGAAATATTTGCTCCTTGTGAAATGTGTGCCGCCAAATTTTAAAATCGTGAAAAGTGTGCCGCGACAAAAAAAAAAAAAAAGGGTTGAGAATTACCGAATTAGGATGATGGCATCTCTGAAGTTTAAACAGGGTTCGTGCGGGCCATATTTTTTTTCTCCTAGGTCTTATACCAATAATTTTTTATAACGATTTTTAGTTATAAAATAAGTCTATAAATTTAAGATGATTTCTATTGTTTTAGAATACTGATGTTAGCATAGATGCCAATATTTTGATTTATTCCGGAGTATTTTTAGCCACGCCTTTATTTCCCACCACTTTATTTGCAGAAAATTTTTCTCCGAAATATAACATCGATAAAATACGAAAATTTTTTTAGTTAAAAAATAAGTGGTAGGTTAAAAAATGCAGGGCTAAAAACACCCCGGAATAAATTAAAATGTTGGCATCAAGGAATAAAAGCAGGTCCGTACGAATCTTTGAGAAATGATATAAAAGCAGGGTTGCCAACATTTTAATTTATTCCGGAGCATTTTTATCTCCGCCTTTAAATAAAGGTGGGGCTAAAAATGCTCCGGAATAAATTAAAATGTTGGCAACCCTGAAAGCGGAGATGACATGTCCGGAAAAACATGAATCCAAAATCATACCCGCGGAAGTTATTAAGTAACACAGTTACATAAGAAATTCTGCATTGTTATTGTGAAATTATGCAATATGGATCATCCGAGAAAAAAATTCACTGTTACTATAGGTCTTAGAGGTGCATTACATTCATATTTTTGAATTAATTTCCTTCGATTTATTGTACACTGAAGATATTCACAGATTACTTTTGGGTTGCATTAATCCAGGTTTTATTTTATTTTATTTTCGATGCTTGCATTTCCTAAGCAAATGCATCTATTCACTGCGGTGTTAGCACAAAAACTGCGTACTGTCAAAATCAGAGCTGCTAAGTTTATAAACTTTTAAATCCGAACTGACACCAGTATTTTTAAATGGAAAGTGTTATATATATTTTCAACGACTAATATTACCGAAAACAACTATAAATTTTTCCGGTTTGAAATCTCCCACCAAAAAAAACAGAAAAA
The DNA here is from genome assembly GCA_963930645.1 of Salticus scenicus. Classification (NCBI taxonomy): domain Eukaryota; kingdom Metazoa; phylum Arthropoda; class Arachnida; order Araneae; family Salticidae; genus Salticus; species Salticus scenicus. Next base: position 190,613,226 of record OZ005658.1, on the reverse strand, counting down.
AAAACAGCAGTGTTGGGGATAATTGATTAAAAAGTAATTAAATTACAATTAAAATTATTTTACTGTCAATCGATTCCAAATAAATTGAATTATTACAAATAAATTGAATAAGTAATTCAGTTTATTTGTAATCAATTACTTGTTAATTGATTGACAGTAAAATAATTATAATTGTAATTCAATTACTATTTAATCAATTATGCCCAGCACTGAAAAATAGTAGACTTGGCAAAATACAACTTTGACCATACTTATATTCACCGCGTTTGCTTTCTGTTGAAAAATTTGTTGAGATGCCCATGACCAGAGAGTGCCCATAGCAGGAGACATTACCCTATATAAAGCCTTGATTAATTGATGATATTAATATTGTTATTATACCACTTTATCTATTATTTGTATTACAAACAAAATTTGTGACAACTCAAATTCCCTTTTTAAACAAGATTTCGTTCTTTACTTATATGCTTAGAAGTGGGGCACTTTCTGAACCGAAGCTTGACATCTAATATTTAGTTACAAAACATATAAAAAATCGTTTCATCTTTAAATAACTATTGCATTTACCGAGACGTTTCTTTCAACCTAGAAACAATTGCTGAAACCTATCCTCATTTACTCGAACTTCTTAATATAATGATACAAAATGTTATAATTTAAAAAAAGAAAGATCTAAAAATTGGATTTTTTATTAAATTTTCTTTGGGCAACCACACTTCTTAAACATACTGACCTGAAATACAATATGATTTTATTTTATTTTTTATTTATTTATTTATTTTACATTTACATAAAGTATTTTCTTTCTTGGAACTCTACCATATGCATATTTATAAAAAGTATATCCCCCATACTTCATAATTTATTAAGGTCAACATTTATCTTAACCGCTTGACTGCTAAGCAGCGCGATAGCGCTGCAATGTTCAGTCTCGAAAACTGCGAGAGGTACAATTCAGATATCACCGGAATTTTTATTTAATTTTTTTACGTAAATAAAATGAACCATTCAGAATCAAAACACAGTTTGTAAACATTATCTTTTCGTTATTCTCTTTTACAAGAAGTATATATATATATACCGAGCTGCTACCCGAATCTGGCAAATTGTTAGTACCGCCCATTTTTCTACACCACTTAAATAGAGTATTTTTCTTCAAATATATTTACGATGATTAAGAAAGCAAATACTCTAAAAATTAAGTGGTGTAGAAAAATGGGCGGTACTAACAATTAACCGGATTAGTTTGCCATCTCTGTATATATATATATTTGTTTATTTATTTTATAAAGTTCTTTTCTTTCATTATTTATTTGTAAAACGAAAAGAATTAATAAATTAACTGACAATTGTATGAGTGAGTATTATTATTATTATTATTATTATTTTAATGCTTAAAAAATATTACCAGAAAACAACGTCAATCCTCTAATCACTGAAATCAATTAAACGTATTTCTTTCGTAAGAGAACCATCTAACATGATTTTTGAAGCATACAATATTACGACGCTCGTTTCATCATTTTTAAAATATATATAATTATATTTGTGAAATAAGTTGGAAAAAAAATAAGAATGGGCGGAGTCTCGATAAAATTTTATCAAAATACGCCCTTCACTACTCTGAATTGCGTATTTGGAAAACAAAATTGGATTCTTTCGCTGATCCTAAATTTTCGTAAAACATTGTGTGTGAACAATTATTAATGGTAAAACACGTTTTTTGTTTTTATTCATCCTTTAATGATACTTAAATTGGCCTTTTACAAACGTTACAGTAAGGCGTGGTTTTCATTAATTAAGTGTGTTTTTATAGATCATTAGAAAATTTCATATTTTATTTCTGTACAAAGAGCTATCGAGGGTAAATAATTTAGGCATAAAAATACACATTTATACATTTCTTTTCGCTTTCTGCTTGCTTGGATTTTTTAAAATTTTTACTTCAAGGCGTGCTTTTCCGGTTGGCATGATCGGGTTTCGAATTATTTATAAAACTAAAATTAACTATTCACACCGGAAAAAATTTTATTGAGGCCTGAAATAGCGATAGCAATTTAAGGATGTATTTCAGAAAATGCTTCAGCATTCAAACGGTTAAACTAAAATTCTGGCAATAATGCATTTAATTTAACTACGCAGTTTTTAATATGCAGCTTTTTTCTCTCTGTAAGTCGGTCATCTGTGTGATATAGTAAACTCAGTCCTGGAAAAATGCTGAAAACATGAAACACTGCATGGGTAGTCGCGGTTAGTGTCGGTAACTAACGCTATCTGCTGTTTCGGGTCTTTTTCGTGCTCCTCCCCCTCGGAAACTTGCAGTAAAGAAACCAAATCCAGGACATGGCATTTACCACCCTGTGTTTTCTTTTGATTACAGGGATGGAACACGGGCGCAGAATTCATACCGGAATCTGTTTAAGAAATTTCTATACCTATAATATCATTGTTTTAAGAGGTAGAATTTTTTCTTACATTCATAGTGGTATGAATCCTGCGCCCGTGTTCCATCTCTGTGATTAGAAATCAATTGGTCATTAAATGTATTTAAAAAACTGAATGTTGTTTAAAATCGAATAGCAATTTTTAAAAAAGTGGGGGTTCTTCAAAATGACTAAAGAAAAGGCCAGTGAAAAGACAACATGCCAGATATTAGTTTTTCTAGCCAAACAAGCTCAAAGAAGCTAGAAAATGTAAGATTTGGCTTAAAAAAACCAATCTGGCAACCAAGGTATGAATTGATCCCAAAATGAAATCACGGCATGCGATAGCGGACGATCAAGCTAATCTTTTCGAATTCAGTCACGTGTCCTGCAGATATATGATTTAAAATTCAGTATCTCCATGTTCTGATTAAAAATTAAATAAATCCTACTTTTCAGAGGTGGACTACTTTATGAACACTGCACATGCTCATCTTTGGCTCACCTACCTTATGCATTTTAATTATGTTAAACATTCTCAAGCAAAATTAAACTAACATATGTTATTGAAATTTACTTTTGCATATTCCCATGAACAGGTTTTATAGCTTACTCGACGATATATAAAAGAATTTATATATATACTAGCAAACCCTTGCGAAGTTTTCACACTTATTTTCTTTTCTTATTTACCTTTAAAATTTGAAACTCTCAAATATTATACCAATTTCACCACCTAATTAAAATTTTACTTTACCAGAAGCCAAATTATTTTAAGAACCAAATTAATATTGTACAATAGTGAAACCAAAATCATTCAAAGAAAGGTTTCAAAATAAAATTCATAGTTCACGACCCACTTTTTTCAAACACAGACAGTACAGTTTTAGCACAGGACTTCCACTACGCCTTTTAAAATTTTCACGCCAAGCTGATTAATTCTGGGATAATTTTTTGTTTTAAAAAAACTAATTCCTATTTTGAATATATTTTTTATTATTGCATTTTTTAGTCAATTTATGATAATAATTCGTATTCTACATATATCTTTAAAGTATTGCTAGGTTTTAAATAACGCTTGCAAAGATTCTGAAAAAACAACTTTTAAAGATACATTTTTCCGTAAAATAATATCATCAGACAAATGGCGTCATTTTTTCTTATTAGTTCATTGAGCGGAGTCCGCGTGCTTAAATATTGTTCATTTAAAAATATTATTTTTTATCCTCGTGTATTTTATTAATTACACCACTATCGTATCGTTTCGATAAAAATTAATTGTAATTGGTCCACGTTAGAGAAATATTATATAGACAGTCCATGGGTAGTAATTATAATAAGGATTTTTGATTTTGCAAATTTCCTCAGTGCATTCCAATCAAAATATTTGAAAATAAAAAATAATTAGATAAAATATGTAAAGCTGGCCAGCATAAATATCTTCCAGACTTTGTGGAAATCCATGTCAATTGATAAATGAAAATGTTCTAGAGTGGGTTTTTTCATTAACGTGCTAAATAAAAGATATTGTCAAGCGCTACGTTGACATGAGTATTAAATAAATCATTGCTAAGATTTTCAGGAAATGAAAAAAATCTGGAGTGACTCCACTCGACCTTTCGAACATTGAGTAACTAACAGTTTTGTAGATAAAATAAAGAAAGAGGAATTGCTAAACAAACAAAAGAGAGAAAACCATAATAGAGTGTTTTTTTCTCCATATATCACACGAGGTTTTATTTAACGCTACTGAACTTTGAGCCCTTAGATCATAATGATAAAGAATTTTTCGTTTTGTCCCTGTAAAAATCTATAGATGCTAGATTCACCAAAATGCTTATAGTTAGTGCAACAGTGATTTATAATATTCATACAAATTTTCAGCTCAATTGAATAAGGCGTTTAGATGCTATCGCACTTTTAAAAATTTGGTCTCATAGGCCATAATGATAAAGAATTTTTCTTTGTGTCCCTGTAAAAAAACTGTAGTGCTAGATTCACCAAAATCTATACAGTTGGTGCAAATGCGACCTATAACATGTGTACAATTTTTTTGCTCAGATTAATAAGGCGTTTAGACGCTATCACACTTTTAAAAATTTGGCCCCATTGGCCTTAATGATAAAGAATTTTTCTTTGTGTCCCTGTAAAAAAACTATAAGTGCTAGATTCTCCAAAATCTATACAGATTGAGTATCTGTGACCTATAATATGGGTATAAAATTTTTGCTCAATTGAATAAGGCGTTTAGATGCTATCGCACTTTTAAGATTTTGGTCCCATAGGCCATAATGATAAAGAATTTTTCTTTGTGTCCCTGTAAAAAAACTATAAGTGCTAGATTCACCAAAATCTATAGGGTTCGTACTATGGTGACTTACAATATACGTACCAACTTTCAGGTTAATCGAACAAAGCCTTTAGACGCTAGCGTGTTCACAAACATACACACATACACACATACACACATACACACATACATACATACATCATCGTAAAAATAGTGAAAACGGACTCAGGGGACCTCAAAACGTATAGAAACATCAAAATCTCGAATTCGGATTTTTGACATGATTACAATACTTTCCTCACTATAGTGTTCGGAAAGTAAAAAATTATTAACACAAATGATAAATTTAATGTAAAAAATAAAATGTAAATCGATAAATAAGGCTAAATATATTAAATGTATTTCAATAAATTGAATATATTGTTTAATAATATATATATATATATTTCAGAATGAAGCTTTATTGGTGTACAATTTACCAATTATTTAAATCTTTTTTTTTTTGTTAGATGCAAACTTTTTTGCATAAACCACACACATTTCTTCCTTCATTGTTTATTCATCTGAACCTTCGCAAAAATAATTTTTTTTTTATTTTTAGCGTCACAATTTATTTATGCAACAAATCCCTAAACTGAAATTTCAGAAAAAAAAGATCAGAGATTATGCAAAACAAATAATAAATAAATAACTGTAAATTTGATATTTAACTGTAAATTTGATAGTTTCTTCAAATCTACGTTATTAAATTGAAAAGCAAAAACGTTTAAACTGTTTACAGCTTTTTTTTTTTTTTTTTTTTTTTTACTTTTCACATTCTAGCTAGGGAAAAAAACAACGCAAAAAAATAAAAGATTAACAAAACAAAAAATCAAATGACTTTGCGTTGTTGACAATTAGCAATTAAAGTGATTGCTTCAACAAATCTTCAAGTGGAAAGAAAACATTTAATCATTTTTCATGCATTAGAAAACTAGATAAAGAGGAGCCGAATGTTTCTGGTAATTAAAATAGAACAGCAGTTTCAGTTAAACATTGTACATATTTAGTAATAAAAGTATAATCAGAATTTAGTACTTATACTTTAGTACTTAGTACTTATACTTTAGTACTTAGTACTCATACTTTAGTACTTTATACTTAGTACTTATTTTAGCACGGTTACTCTAAATTTATTATTTCTGAATTGTTTCAGTTTTTTGAATCTTTACTAAAAGCAACGTAACGAAAACAAAATTAGATATTAAAAAATGTATTAAATACTTGAAATGAGCAAACATATGCTGAAAAATTTTATTGACAATTTTTTTAATGCTTGTCAAATTCTAATATGAATGTCAATTTTGTAGTATAGTTAAAATATGATGTTAAGGGTTGTCATAGGTTATTTTAAAATAAAAAAAATTTGTGTAACTTTCTTATTCTTTTCGTATTCTTTTTTTAATTTAATTATAACCCAAATAAGATAACTAATCTGATGTGTCACCCACACGACTTTCTCTTACCTTGCATTTTAAAACTATAATGATAGATTGCAAATGAAGTCTTAAGGTCAATAGCGTAAGATAATAAAGTTCAACGTACTTTTAAAATAATCTAAAATAGGTTTAGAAATAGTTTTATTTGGTATATAATTCTGTGTGTGGGTGGTCAACTTCCCAAGGCTGTTCATAATTTGTCTTTAAACTTAACAATTTTGATCAATCTTTTAAGTGGTAAACTAATACGAAGTTTAAAATACAAGATATGAGTTTCCTGCAGTTATTTGTTTTTAAGTTATACTGATGACAGATATAAATACAGATCAGCTGGTAAAAGTTGGACTGTCATAACCAGAGCACCTTAAAACGCGTTATAATACAAAAATACAAAAAATTAGTGTTAAAAAGGGAACTACAAAATATAATTTGTTTACAGTATTAGTATGAAAAATTAATTTTCCTTTCTGAGCACTGTTTGTCGACATTGTAAAATGTAGCAAAGCAATTCCGTCAATTACATTCAATAGAAAAGAACGTTTGGCTCAATTTTGGATAGCCCTGTATATTGCATATAAACACTATGCACTTTAAAAAATATTGTGTTCTGAATAATAGTCTTACATGAAAAAATAAATAAATAAGAGAGAGAGAGAGAGAGAGACAGACAGAGATTAACCGCTAAAAACATGATTTTCGGATTCAAAAGACCTTAAAATGTGCAAATATAACAAAAAAATTTCACCCAGAAACAATATTTTCTCTACCATAGATATGGGTAAGAGAAAGTAAAAAGTTTAGAGTTTATGGACGTTAAAAATTTCACGTGTATTTTAATAATATTAAACTGTCTCAAATAGAGTCTAATTTATGAGTATTATTGAATTTTATTTTTGCATATTTTTATAAACAGAATTTATAGTCCAGATGGGGAGACACAAAATAATTCTAATATTTACGAACTATGAGTAGTAGTAATAGTTTATAAATTATATTATTATATAATTTTTATTAATGCATTGTACAATGTATTGCAATCGAAATTTATCTCACAGAAAAATAATGTAATAAATAAAGCTTATTCTAGCACAAAAATCTATCAGTTAATTAATTGATTTTTTCCAGAAGTATAGTATGAAAGCGAAACATTTAAAATGATTAAAGCTAACTTTTTTTTTTTTTTTTTTTTTTCCGACTTTTTCTTACCTATATAAAATAGAGAATGTATTGTATTCGGATCAATATTTCAAAATTGCGTTTTTGTTATATTTATATGTTTCCAGGTTCCCTGAACTCGAAAATCATGTTTTTAGCGGTTGGTCTGTGAGTCTATTTGTGTTAATTTATTAGCAGCACAATTCAAAACTAACATTACCTAAATCCAAATCCGTAATTCAAAAACTAAAATTACCAAGCCCAAATCCGATATTCTCAATTTGAACCATATGTGGATCCTACTTGAAATTTTTCATTGAGATCGGAAAAATAGCTATTATAAAAGGACGTATAAAAGTAATCAAATACATCACGCCTATAGGCATAATTTCTCTTTAGTATAGTTTAACATCATTAGACTACATTAAATAACATGTATTTGAGATATATATGTTTTATGCATAACAGTATGTTTCATATGTAGCATGGTATATATAAAAAAAAATAGTTTTAGTTTGCACACTAAGAAAAAATTCTGTAACTGACATCTAGAATATAAATTGTGGCTCTAGAAAAAATAATTCTATGTCATCCTTATAAATTCTAGTCCCCTTGGAAAGCAAGTCCTATAAGCCCCTATTAGAATTCTAGAGCGTTTGCCTATATTCTCGAGGGCATAGTTATTTAAAAATCTCTGCAAATAAATGAGGCGACAAGAGGCGAGTTTCTGCAACTATAATCTTGGTTTATTACCAAATTCTAGAAAATAAAGCGAGAATTTCTCGCAATATAAATGATTCAGAATATTTAGAGTATTGAGAATATTGTTTCACCATCTATAAATGTGTACACTAGAAATTCTCGATCATTTCGTCTATTCAGTTTATTGGCGTGCCTTATGTGCATAACTCGGAAATCTATATTTCTAGTTAAGGGATTTAGAAAATGGCCACTTATTCATTCTAGAGAAAAGCGGTATATTTTTTTTCTCATTGCATGTCCACACTAAAGAATTTTGATATGTTAGTGCTATGGTTGAATGAGTCAAAATGCACTTCAAGTCGTATTATACATTTTTTTTTTTTTTTTTTATAAATTAATATACACTGTTACATTCCTAAATATTTTATAACTATTATACAGGGCTACTCAAAATTAATGAAATAAATTTAAAATCTTATAACATATTTAAATACTTTACGAGTTATCTATAATATTCAAACAGTTGTTGAATGACCAGTAGTTTCCTTCACACAAAATAGCTGATAGTCTGCTGTCGAACCTCTAGACCGGAGGTGTTGGTTTTGATTCCAAGTCACCGTTTGATATCACCGACTATAACAGGAGCTGCTTTTTGCAGCGCACTGTCGTTTTTTTTTTTTTTTTTTTTTTTTTTTTGAACGATGTGTGACTCTATCCTTTTACAAAAACCAACATCCTCAAGTTTATATTTAAATTCTTATATTCGCATCGTATTATTCTTAAAATTTTTTACGTTACTCCACAATATCTTATTGAAAAGAATAAATTCAAATCAACTTCAACCGAGCGTTGGAACCAATGTCTGACAGTATCCATCGCCCGAGTTATCAGTTTTGTAACAAAGAAATGATTCTCCAATTTTGAGTATCGTCCTTGACTCATCTCTGTTTTTCAAAGAAAGATCTTTATTTTAACGCACTTTTATTAGCTTCACCTGTATGTATGTTTGTATGTATGTTTGTAACCGCTCTGGGAGCAAACAAAAATCTATATTGTAAAAAAAGACTTTCCCTGCGTGAACGTTGTGGCTGTGAGGTAAAGCTCCGGGCTACGAACCTAAAGGTCTAACGTTCGAGCCCAGTCAGGGGAGATTTTTTAAAAATGGTTTTTGTTTAATTCTAAATTATTTATTTCTCATTCCTTCATTACGTTATTTATTCAATTAATATCACTTAATTTGTAGACTTTTTAAAACGTTTTTATACATTTGACATGATATGACTATTAATGTATGTAACGGAATCTTGGAAATCAATTTTCGGTTACTTCTGGTCGTCCGATTGACCTGAAATTTTGCACATGACTTCATTATCGATGACAATACTATATACAAGTGTTTTCGAGCGCCTATCCTTTCAGGGGCAGGTTCCAGGGGCAAAGTATTAAGTAAAAACCCCATTTTTAAAACTTTGAATTTATTTATTAAGTTATGCTAATAACAGATATACAACAAATCGATCGTTAAGCTTTTCAGTTCCCATTTCAATAAAAGCGTGTTTTTTAGTTTTTTAAAAATAGTATAATTATTATTATTAAGTTTGATTTCGATGATCGTCATCTCGTAGCGGACTTCGTCAGAACCTGACTTTAAATTCCTAATCTTACAGAGTTTGTGATGTGGAGACTAACCCAATTTCGCTTAATATTTTTTACTCTATCACCAGTTATGTTATAATAACTTTCACCTAAATATTGACTATACACCCAATTCAAAACACTTATCCCATTTACGATGTTCTGGACCATACTCTTCTAGTAACTGTCAATGTTCTCTCATGTGATTTTAAGTTTTTATTGGTTCAAACTAACATTTATATGCTCTATATGATTCTATTTCAAATAAATTCAATAGTTTAGATAAATTAGATAACTTGAACTGTTGCTTCTTTTATGTGCATAGATATGCAATGTTTTCTGTCTCCAATTACATAATGAAAATAACAAAATCAACTCAATTACACAACGGGACATTCTCTCCTGTCGGTGACACTTTGGTGAACTTAGAGAGAAAATCCTTATTATAGATACATCAATTACTGAAGCTATAAATTGAATATTTCACGAAATAGCCAGAAAATTCTTGAAGCATAAATACTATAAGTACTATAAAAGCTCGAATACTATATATAGGGTTACATTTCGGATAACCTAAGTTCAATTGAAGCAAAGTGCTTGAAGTGTTAGGATCTCTCTTACATAGCTTCTGTTACAGAATACAGCTTAATCTTTATGCCATGCTTATGATACACTCTATACTGGTGATGTTTATGTTGTCAGCTACTACTTAAACAACTGATGTACATCTGAAGCTGGTACATGGTAAATAGATTTTCAATCTTTTGGAATATTCTGTTGAAAAGTACTAAATCTCTTCAAGATCTCTTATTTATTCACGGACAATACAGGGACTCTGAATATGTAATAATAGGAATGTTAGTTTATAGAAAGTAGTTTGAGTGCCGTACCAAATTAGTGTTTTAAGTTATTTGACATTTTAACTTTTACATCATTTCGAATATACATATTATAAATATTCAATCTCATAAATTAATTCAATCTATGTAAATTCAATCTTATTGTTATAATTGTTATTTTTAATTATTATATTTTTTCTTTATAAAACCATAAATATGTTCAATCAAAATTTAAAGAGACGGAAACACTTTTAGCATGTATATCTTACTGAATAAATATCTAACACTCCAGTGCATCCTACGATACATAAAACTAAAAATATTTTTAAAATATGTAACATTTTTCTTACAATCAAAAAGAAAAAAAAAAGGTAGTCGTGTAAAAAATAAAATTTTTAGCATAAAAGTAAATAACTGTTTCTTAGAAAAGGGTGTAACAATTAAAATGGTTCTGGGAAAGAGTTTCAAAAATTGTAAGGTCATAGTTTTTTGAATTCCGGTTAAAGAAAAAAAAAAAAAATCTGGAGTGACTCCACTCGACTTTCCGAACATTGAGTAATCAACAGTTTTGTAGATAAAGTAAAGAAAGAGTAGTTGTTAAACAAACAAAAGAGAGAAAACCATAATAGAGTGTTTGAGTATTTTTCTCCATCTATTACACGTTGTTTTATTTAACGCTACTGAACTTTGAGCCCATAGATCATAATGATAAAGAAATTTTCGTCGTGTCCCTGTAAAAACCTATAAATGCTAGATTCACCAAAATGCTTATAGTTAGTGCAACAGTGATTTATAATACTCATTTAAATTTTCAGCTGAATTCAATAAGGCGTTTAGATGCTATCGTACTTTTAAAAATTTAGTCCCATAGGCCATAATGATAAAGAATTTTTCTTTGTGTCCCTGTAAAAAAACTGTAAGTGCTAGATTCACCAAAATCTATACAGTTAGTTCAACTGTGATCTATAACATGTGTACAAATTTTTTGCTCGGATTAATAAGGCGTTTAGACGCTATCACATTTTTAAAAATTTGGCCCCATAGGCATAATGATAAAGAATTTTTCTTTGTGTCCCTGTAAAAAAACAGTAAGTGCTAGATTCTCCAAAATCTATACAGATTGAGTATTTGTGATCTATAATATGTGTATAAAATTTTTGCTCAATTGAATAAGGCGTTTAGATGCTATCGCACTTTTAAGATTTTGCTCCCATAGGCCATAATGATAAAGAATTTTTCTTTGTGTCCCTGTAAAAAACTATAAGTGCTAGATTCACCAAAATCTATAGGGTTTGTACTATGGGGACTTACAATATGCGTACCAACTTTCAGAATAATCGAACAAAGCGTTTAGACGCTAGCGTGTTCACTCACATACACACATACACACATACACACACACATACATACATCATCGTAAAAATAGTGAAAACGGACTCAGGGGACCTCAAAACGTATAGAAACATCAAAATCTCGAATTCGGATTTTTGACATGATTACAATACTTTCCTCACTATAGTGTTCGGAAAGTAAAAAGAAGAAGAAGAAATAAGCGTGTTTCTAACTAGGAATTCCAAAACAAATGTTTTTTTATAAATGTTTTTACTTTTTTGTATGTGTTTTTGTAATTTACTTAAGAAAACATGAAAGAAAAAACTGATAAATAATTTGAAATATTTGTTTAAATTCCATTGAAATTTGAGTAATTGTTGATAAAACTATTTAATATATAATAGTTTTATAGTTTTATTAATGTCCTGATTATTATTGAAAAAAACTTATTGTAATTTTGTTAAAGTAGGTAATATTTACATATTATATCTTTATAATTGTGCTCAATAGATGGCGGTATTGTAGTCTTTTTAGTAACCCTAGATTATAGTTATTTTTCTACGAATATACAGTGGGTGATTTAATCATATATATATATATATATATATATATATTTATTTATTCGATTTTTTAAAAAAGCATTGGAGGAAATGGCCTTGAACATCAAATATGCGAAGAACTCCCATTTTCCACTATTGATTTAGTCCAGAGAGTAATTAGGGGACCAACGACGTATTAAAGAAGAGCAGAAAAACTTTGGACCACCCTGTACACTAAAAATCTGCAAATTACTTTTAACTTTTACACATTGTTGCACGTATTATAAAAATATTTGTATGGTTTTTTCTGGGAATTGCGCTGTTATTTAAGCATATATATATATACATATATTGATAACTAATTTTTCTTAGCAAGTCTTTTGCTTATAACAAGAATAAATTTCCATGAAATTTTACACAACTTGCAGAAAAAGTGACAAAATATTAGAGAAAGATTGTTCTGAATCATAAATTTAACTGTTTAATATTCGTCGAAATATAAGCATATATAGTATTTTTTTTTTTTTTTTTTTTACAGCGCATGCGCGAAAGATGCAAAAATTCTTATTGCATAGATTGAAAGCTAGATATATTGGGCAACTTAAGTCATAAGTTTATTTGAAGAGAATGAAAATTAAGCACATTGTCGGTAAAAGAACGAGGTAAATTTCTTATATTTTTCACAGTAGAAATTTCATAAGATGTTTTCCACATGCCACGCATTTAATTTGAAGATCTAATTATTTCAACCATGTTGAAAAAGTTCTTTTTTGTGAAAAACTCCTTATTAGCTTGTAACTCTAACATATTTTCATTTATTTCCCAAGATTTATGAGTTAATGAAGGTTTTTTAAGCAGGGAAAAAAAAAAAAAAAAAAAGGTGAAGAAGAAGAAATTAAAACGAGTCATGGCATATGAAAAATCCCTTACGAAATTTCAACTCTGAAAACTATTAAAAAAAAGAAAAAAACAGCTCGTTCATTTGCCTACTATTTGCTTACTTTTCACTCTATTCAAATAAGCTTTGATATAAGCTGGTCAATGTATGTAGCTTTCGATCTATGTAATAAAAATATTTCTATTTTTCGCGCATGCGCAATGAAAAAATACTTATTTTAAATGCTCATATCTCAGCGAATATTACACGTGTGAATTTTATGTTTGAGAATAATCTTTCTCTAATATTTTGTCCATTTTTCTGGAAGTTTTAAAAATTTTTTATGAAAATTCTTTCTTGTTATAAGCCAAGAAAAAAAAAAAAAAAAGAACTTGCCAAAACAAATAAATAAATATATAGATAATAAATAAAAGTTAAAGCTGCCCAAATAATGGTGCAATTTTATCACAAAAAAAAGTATTATACATAGTATGTGTTTCAATATGTCAAAGTTACACGCCTTTGGTAGCCTTTTATGTACAGGGGAATCCAAAATATTTTTTTTTCTTGAATTTGTGGTTGTTTCCCTAAGTGCACTCTCGACTAAATGTATAGTGGAAAAAGCGAGATTTTAAATGTTCTTTGAATATCTGAAGTTCAAGCCCATTTCCTCTAGCATCTATTTTAGAAAAAAAACGAGAAAGAAAAATCATGCAGTACGCATTGATTAGTAACACTTTCCAACTGTACGCAATTGTTGTATCGATTAACTATTAATATTCTTTACCTACGTTATCGCGCAACAGACAGGACTGAAAAACATACATTTTAAAATTACTCTTAGGCATTTTGAAAAGTGTTAAATAGGCTTAACGCAAAAGAAAATGCAGCCGTTAAATTATAATTACAGCTTTTAAACTCTCTGAATATTTTACTGTAGCCCTGTAAATCTGAAAGTTAATCATATCGTATTCTATACAAAACAATATTTTAGAATATTAATAATACATGTTAATGTTTTCAAGATTTTTGTAGTAGAAAGTTTTTTAAATATAACTTTTAAAAAATTCTTTCTTAAAACGTAATACATTGGCTTTTTTGTTATTCTTGTTGTTGTTGTCCCTGTAAACAAACTAGTTGTACAGGACCTATTAATGGCATTTAAAATAGGGAACATTCCATAGGGAACTTGAGTGTATCATTTTAAAAAAACTTTCAAAATATTCACAGATGATAGCAGCCGGAGAGAAACAGACAGAAAAGTAGACAACCGGACAGACAGATGCACAAATTGAAATCATATTCCCACTAAAATTATAAGAAAGTGTTAAAACGCTCATGTAAACAAAAGTGCAATTCCAGCAAATTTTTATTAATACTTCTTAATGTAACTGATTATTTTTGTGTGGCCCTGTAAATCTAATGCTAACCATACTATATTACATAGAAGGCACACTCTTTTGTGCATACGAATAATATATTTCAATTGCATTAAGCTTTGTGGAAAATAAAATTATTAAAATTTGGTTTATAAAAATAACTCTCATACAACAGAATGCTTTGGAGTACTTTCAAGTGCCCCTGTACACAAACCAGTTAGAAATGTACTCTATTTTACATAGGAAACATCCGATAGGGAATTGAAGAACATATTAAAATTTCATTAAAGTTTCTATACATTAAAGGTATTAAAATATGATTAATAAAAACTCCTCTCATAGAACACAATGCTTTCGAATACTTTTGGGCATCCCTGTACACAAACCAGAAGAGGTATCCATTCCATTTTCAATAGGGAGCATCCGACAGTGAACTTCAATAAAATATATCGGTTTAAAGAAATTCCATAAATATTTACGGGAATTAGAGCGCAGAAAAACAGACAGAGAGACAGAAAAACAGACAGAAGAACAGTCAGACATATACACAAATCGAAATTATATTCACACTAAAAAAACAATAGAAAATGTCAAAAACGCTTAATGTAAACGAAAGTACAATTCTAGAATTTTTTATTAATAGCTCTTAATATAACTGAATATTTTTGTGTCACCCTGTAAATCTAATGGTAACCATGCTATATTCTATGCAAAGCATTCTTTTGTGCATATAAATAACATATTTCAATTTCCTAAAACTTCGTGGAAAGTAAAATTATTAAAATTTGATTTATAGAAATAGCTCACAAAGAACGCAATGCTTTGGGGTACTTTTGAGTGTCCCTGTACATAAACTAGTGGTGGTATGTAATCTATTTTATATAGGAAACATCCAATAGTGAACTTGAATAACATATTTCAATTTCATGAAGATATTTTACAATAAAGGTATGAAAATATGGTTTAGAGAAATACGTCACATAGAACACAATTCTTTCAAATACTTTCGGGTATCACTGTACACAAACCAGTAGAGGTATAAACTCCATTTTCAATAGGGAACGTCCGATAGTGAACATGAATAACATATATCAGTTTCAAAAAAATTCCATAAATATTTACGGGAGTTAGAGCGCGGGCAGACAGACAGACGGACAGACGGACAGATACACAAATTGATATCATATTCACACTTAAAAAAATGTTAGGAAGTGTTAAAAACTCTTAATGTAAACGAAAGTAGATTTCTAGCAAATTTTTAATAATAGCTCCTAATATAACAGAATATTTTTGTGTCACCCTGTAAATCTAATACTAATCATGCTATATTCTATGTGAAGCATTCTTTTGTGCATATAAATAACATAATTCAATTTATTAAAACTTCGTGGAAAGTAAAGTTATTAAAATTTCATTTATAAAAATATATCTCATAGCGCAATGTTTTAGAATACTTTTGAGAGTTTTTGTATATAAAACTTTAATATTTTGTAGACAGGAGAAGATTTATAAGCCATAACTAGGATATTACGAGGCGTTTCATTTTAAACACACAAAATTTAATAGATGACTATGACAATTACACATGAAAAATACAAGTAACATGAACGACTACATTTTTAAGACTGCGATCTGTTCTAGCAGAGATAAAAGTAAAAAGGAATGAACAGATCATTGATTGGACGTGACGTCACTTACCAACAGTCCAATAGATTTGATCAGGAATACAATGACGAAATACACCACATTTCTCCTCCCCTTAATTCTGTATACCATACCTGATGGGAGGTTTTCTTACTCTAGATGATCGTCTTACAACCTGTTCAGAAAAAGACAAATTAGTGTTTTTAAGTTTTGAATGTTCACATTTTAGTTCATTTTTATTTAGAGTACTGTTGATATTTTTATCACAGTCAATTTCTCCAGGCTTTGTAGACACAGATCTACTGTCGGTTGGTACTGGATGTGATGTAGTGGAAGGATTGGTTGGCAATGGATCTGGTGTACTGACAGGATCGGTTGGCGCTGGATCTGGTATCATGGCAGGCCTCCTACCAGACTTAGATTCTCCATTGCTTTGTAGGTGTGGACTATTGCTATCGGGAACCATGGAAATATTTCCATCAAGAGTGTTTTTTTTAATTTCACCAGGATTTGTAGTTTCCTCCAGTTGTACTCTGGAACCTACACTTTTTAGTTGATCAACGTGTCTTTTCCATACACATGAACCTACTTGAATTTTATAATGTAGTTTACCTAGTCTGGCAATTACTTTACCTATTTCCCATTTGTCTCCTGATGTATAATTGCGTACTGCAACTTTTTCATTTATTTGGAATTCTCTTATCTTTTTCTTGTTAAAAACATTTTTATGTTGTTTGCTTTCAACATAATTTTTAACATTTGGTACAAGCAAATCTAATTTTGATCTGATATTTCTTTTCAGAAATAATGATGCGGGACTCTCCCCTGTTGTAATATGAGGCATTATTCGGTATTGGAATAAAAATTCGTTTAACTTAAATTGGAGATTTCCGGGTTCTGAACTTAAGGATTTCAATCCTTTTTTTATTATTTGGACATATCTTTCGGCTTGACCATTTGTAGAGGGATGATATGGTGCAGTTAAACTATGTTTTATGCCTTTACTTTGTAGAAAATGTTCGAATTTTTCTGAAATGAATTGTAGCCCATTATCAGACACAAGGGACACAGGATAGCCATATCTGGCAAAAAGCGAAGAAAGACTGTTTATAGTGTTCTCAGCCGTAGTATTAGGAACAATGAACACTTCTGTCCATTTACTGTGGGCATCTACTACGATTAAAAACATTTTCCCCATCATTGGACCAAAAAAGTCTACATGTATTCTGTTCCAAGGTGTTGTAGGCCATTCCCAGTGATGATTTTCCATTTTAGGAGGATTATGTTTTAATTTAATACAAACAGAACAGTTATTTGCTAAATTCTCAATGTCTTTATCAATACCTGGCCACCATACAAAACTACGTGCCAGTGCTTTCATTTTTACTATGCCAAAATGGCCAAAATGCAAATCTTCCAACACTTTTTTTCTATGAACAGTAGGAATTACAACACGATTCCCTTGTAGTATGCAATTATTTAGTATAGAAAAATTCTGTTGTTTATGTCCAAAAAGTAAGTAATTTGGCATCTGTGTGCCTGATATTAAATGTCGGTACATTTCTTTCAATGTTGGATCTCGCTTAGAACTTGCACATAATATCTTTGTAGTTAAGGGTAACGAAGTTATTTGATGAATAAATAAACAATCGGTTTCATCAGGGTTGCCAAATAAATTTGGCGACAAAGTTGGTGACACTTTTTCTGGTTGTAGCGAATCGGACGACGGCAGCAGTAAGTCTTCACTACGTAATGGAAGACGTGATAGAGCATCGGCATTTCCGTGCTCTGCAGATTTTTTATATTTAATATCATAATTAAATGTCTGTAAGTATAATGCGTATCTTTGCATTCTAGCTGCCGAAAGTACCGGAATATATTTACGGGTGAAAATATGGAAACTAGGGGTTTACTATCTGTATACAGAGTAAATCTCCTACCATATAAAAATTGAAAAAATTTCTTTACACCAAAAATTATTGATAACGCTTCTTTATCTACCTGACTATACCGCTTTTCTGCAGAAGATAAAGTTCTAGAAGCAAAAGCTATGGGTTTTTCGGAGTTATCTGGCATTGTATGCGAAAGTACTGCCGAAATTCCATAAGGAGAAGCATCAGTGGCTAAAATTAAGGGTAATTTAGGATTAAAGTGGGTGAGAATCCTTTCGGAAGTAATTTCCTGTTTAATTGCATTAAATGAATTTTCACATTTTTTAGTCCACTGAAAATTTACATTTTTACGTAATAATTCATTTAGAGGATAAGCAATCGTAGATAATTTAGGAACAAATCTAGAATAGTAAGATACTAAGCCTAGGAACGCTTTTACTTGAGTTACGTTTTGAGGTATTGGAGCATTTAAAATAGCAGAAATTTTTTCTTGTGTTTTGTGTATGCCATTTTTATCAATTTTGTAACCGCAGTATGTAATTTCATCATTCATGAAAAAAGATTTTTCTTTATTTATTTTAAGATTATATTCACGTAACCTTTCTAGCACTTGTTTTAATCGCTCTAAATGTATTTCATCAGTTTCCCCTGAGATACATATATCGTCAATAAAAACTGAAATACCCTCTATACCTTTTAAAATTTGTTCTATAGTTCTCTGCCATATTGCTGGCGAACTGGCAATTCCGTATGGTAATCGCGTAAATTTAAATAAGCCTTTAGGAGTGTTAATCGTAAGTAATTCTTGTGAATTTTCCTCTACCGGTAAATGCAAGTATGCTTGGTTTAAATCAATTTTTGTAAAATGTAATCCACCCCCTAAAGTTGCTAATATATCCTCAATTTTTGGTAGCGGGTATTTGTCAACCTTTAAAAATTTATTTACCGTGACTTTAAAATCGCCGCATAAACGAATTTTCCCATTAGGTTTTACCACCGGAACAATAGGTGTTGCCCATTTACTAGTACTAACAGCTTTTATTATCCCTTCATTTTCTAATCTTTCCAATTCTTCATTTACCGCATTCCTTAATGCATACGTAACTGTTCGCGATTTACAAAATATTGGTGATGAGTCTTTCTCTAAATGTAATTCAGCTTTAACATTTTTAATTTCACCTACGTTATTTGTAAATAAATCCGTAAATTCATTTAGTAAATTATTTAAATTATCCGAGATTTGTACTTTGTTTACCGGAACAGTCTGTAAATTGTTTGGGAATATATTAAATGTAGTTATCCAATCCCTACCTAGCAATAAAGGAAAATTGTCTTTTTTAACTAAATATAACTTAACATTCCTAGTTTTGTTTTCGTAAGTTACATTTACTCTAACAAATCCCTCGGGCTGGAAAATTTCTCCCGTGGCTGTCTTTAATTGTACATCAGCAGGAAACATTTTATGTTCTGGAAATAATCTCCGAAAACGATTTATCGGTACGGCGGAAATCGCCGATCCCGTATCAAGTTCCATTTCTGCTTTAGCACTATTTTCTATCAAAACCCAAATTTTTATAGGTTTAGTGCCTTCAGATTGTAATGACAAAATGTCTACAGTATCAAGAACATTTACATTTTTCTTTTGAGTAACATTGTTTTTTGCGTTCCGACACACCTTACTCAAATGACCACGTTTTTTACAAAAATTGCAAACTGCATTAATAAATTTACAAACATTTGCTAAATGAGAACTATTACCACAACGATAACAATAAGTTTTACTTTTATTTGCACTCGCAGTTTTGTTCACATTTTGTTTACTTAAGTTATTTTGAGAATAATTTTGTTTTGGTTTCCTAACACTAACAGAAACTTTATTCAAATTCAAATTTTTATTTTGTAATTCTATCATGTCGTTTTCAGTACTTTGCATAGTTACGGCTTGTTCTACTGCTTTTTCAAATGTTAAATCTTCAACCTGAGACATTAATTTGCTTTGGATTGTTTCATTTTTTAATCCGCGTAAAAATTGTTCTAACAAATTTTCTGACAGCGATTCGCCTGTAAACGCGCAATGTGTTGTAAGCTTCTTTAATCGAACACTAAAATCCTGCACAGATTCGTTATCTCCTTGACAACATTTTCTAAATTTAATCCGTTCACTGATTTTGTTTGGAATTTTACATAGATGTTTTGTTAAGACATTTACTAATTCAGTGTAAGTTTTTGATTCAGGGAGATCTGGGAACAGTAAATTTGTAAGTAAATTATATAATTTCGGTCCGATAAGAGTTATTAAGGCACTAACTTTTTTTTCATCCTTAATATCAAACAAAATAAAGTTCTGTTCCAGTCTCCTTACATAAATCTCAAACGATTCAATCGAATCATTGAATTCTTTAAAATTTTGAAACATTTTTAATGAAAATATACTAGTTCTAAGAATAAAAACATGCAATCTAATAAAAGAACAGAAAGAAAAAAAAAATAAAATAAATGTGTAAATACCTTTCTTTTTCTCTTTCCCGAAAAATAAAAAGTCGCAGATTATCGCAGACGATAATTACACTCACTGGCGCCTAAATCGTACCTGCCCGCCACCAGACAATGCTATTAACTGCTGCTGTCTCCAACCGCATAATGATTCATTTCAATAAATAGTTTTCTTTATGAAATAAGTAGATTTTGAATAAACACATGTATAGAAGATATTCCGTTCTTTTTTTATGAACTGCAGATTTCATTTTTAATCATCTTGAAGTGGATATTATTAAAATGTTGAAGAGCAAAACTTCTTTTTGCTTTTTTCTTTTTCATTTCGTCGCCATTTTAATATTTTGTAGACAGGAGAAGATTTATAAGCCATAACTAGGATATTACGAGGCGTTTCATTTTAAACACACAAAATTTAATAGATGACTATGACAATTACACATGAAAAATACAAGTAACATGAACGACTACATTTTTAAGACTGCGATCTGTTCTAGCAGAGATAAAAGTAAAAAGGAATGAACAGATCATTGATTGGACGTGACGTCACTTACCAACAGTCCAATAGATTTGATCAGGAATACAATGACGAAATACACCACAAAAACAGAGTTGGTATTTAATCCATTTTATACAGGAAAAATCCAATAGTGAACTTCAATAACATATTTCAATTTCATTAAGATATGTGTACCGTAAAGGTATGAAAATATGATTTATAGAAATACCTCTCATAGAACACAATTCTTTGAAATACTTTCGGGTGCCCCTGTACACAAACCAGTAGAGGCATAAACTTCATTTTCAACAAAGAACTTTCGATAGTGAACTGGAATAACATATTTCAATTTCATTAAGATATGTGTACAGTAGAGGTATGAAAATACGATTTATAGAAATACCTCTCATAGAACAGAATGCTTTGAACTACTTTCGGATGTCCCTGTATACAAACCACTAAAGGTATAAACTCCATTTTCGATAGGAAATATCCGATAGTGAATTTAAATAACATATATCAGTTTCAAGAAATTCCACAAATATTTACGGGAATTAAAGCGCGGAGAGACAGACAGACGGACAGACAGGCAGACAAACCGAAGTCATTAACACTTTTCAACCTTGTTGGGAAGTGTTAAAAATGTTAGAAAGTGTTAAAACGCTTAACGTAAACGAAAGTACACTTTTAGCAAATATTTATTAATAGCTCTTTATATATCTGAATATTTTTGTGTCACCCTGTAAATCTAATGCTAATCATGCTTTATTCTATGCAAAGCATTTTCTTTTGTGCTTATAAATAACACATTTCAATTTCATAAATCTTCGTGCAAAGTAAAGTTATTAAAATTTAGTTCGATAGAAATATCTAATTTAATAGAAATATCTCTCATAAAACGCAATGCCTTGGAATACTTTTGTGTGTCCCTATACACAAATCAGTGGTGGTATTTGGTCCATTTTATATAGGAAACATCCGATAGTGAACTTGAATAACATATTTCAATTTCATTAAGATTTGTGTACAGTAAGGGTATGGAAATATGGTTTATAGAAATGCCTCTCATAGAACACAATGCTTTGAAATTCTTTTGTATGTCCCTGTACACAAATCAGTGGTGGTATTTACTCCATTTTATACAGGAAACATCCGATAGTGAACTTGAATAACATATTTCAATTTCATTAAGATTTGTGTACAGTAAAGGTATGGAAATATGGTTTATAGAAATGCCTCTCATAGAACACAATGCTTTGAAATAATTTAGGGGGTCCCTGTACACAAACTAGTAGAGGTACAAAACTCCATTTTCAACAGGGAGCATCTGATAGTGAACTTGTATAACATACTTCAATTTCATTAAGATTTTTGTACAATAAGGGTATGAAAATGTGGTTTATAGAAATGCCTCTCATAGAACACAATGCTTTGAAATATTTTCGAGTGTCCCTGTACCCAAACCAGTAGAGGTATAAACTCCATTTTCAACAGGGAACATCCGATAGTGAACTTGTATAACGTATTTTAATTTCATTAAGATTTTTTGTACAGTGAGGGTATGAAAATATGGTTTATAGAAATGCCTCTCATAGAACACAATGCTTTGAAATATTTTCGGGGGTCCCTGTACACCAACCTTTAGAGGTATAAACTTAATTTTCAATAGGGAGCATCCGATAGTGAACTTGAATAACATATATCAGTTTTAAGAAATTCCATAAATATTTACGGGAGTTAGAGCGCGGACAGACAGACAGACAAACCCAAGTCATAAACACTTTTCAGCCTTGTTGGAAAGTGTTAAAAATTAAAAATTAAAAAAAAATCCAGTAATCTGATCACCCATTGTAAAATCAGTAATTTTGAAATAGACTAGTTTTTAAGTAAATGGTCATTACTATTTAATAAATATTCATCATGTTAAAAAACATTCCTTAAGCTGAATAATACTTAGTTAAGTATTTGTAATATAGTTTAATCAAAGTTTTTAAAGTAAGTTAAAATAATCCTGTTAGTTTCTAGATTTATTTGAAAAAATCAACTCAACTTCGTGTTTGCTGAAATATTTACTTGACTTACGTGTAGCGATGTAATCCACATATGCTTGATGATTTTTATTTCTAGTGAAGCTCCGCTATTTCTAATTGCATGCTTTTATTTTACCTTTATTTTATTTTATTTATTTATTTATTTATAAAAATTATTTAATTTAGAAGAAAATAATAGTAATAATAATCAAGCAAGACTTAAGATTTAGAAATATGCGATTTCAGCCTTTTTTTTTTTTTTTTTTTTTTTTTTGAGGAACTAGTCGAAATATACAATACATAAGTTTCGACTGCCATACGTCAAAGCTGGTAGACGTGAGGTGCTGGGTTCGATCCCAAGTCGCGCTCGTCAGCCTAGCCGTTCGGAGTTTCACGTGGTTTTCTCTGAAACTTGTGTAAATACGGGCTATGTTCCCTTAGAAAGACCTCCACGGAAGGCACTCCCCCTCAGGCCTAGGAACCTACAGTTGTCAATCGGCCGTATTCCCAAAACACCAAACACTTATTGACATACATTCAATCGGATTTTTAAAATGCTTAAATATCCAACAGCAATTAATTAAATGAGAAAAAATATCGAATATTATTTTTAAAATAATAATAATAATAATATATTTAGCGTTAAGTTGTAAGAAATGAGCATTATTAATTAAAATGGAAAGTTATTTTATCGTCACTCATTAAAAAAAAAAAAAAAAAGTTAAAATGAAGAAAAGTCTATCAAAACAATTAATGGTTTCCATTCAAAATTTTCACATGACAATGAAGGTAAATTTATGAAAATTTTGTTTCGAAATTACAAAATAAAATCCACATTTAATCCATTAGTCATCCGATTAATATGCTATTTTAAGCAAAATTCTTCAAGTATTAAAAATATTTAAGTGCAAGTTATGGTTGCATTATCCTCTCGTTGATTAAAACGTAATTTCTCATTAAATAGAATTAGTTATCAGATTAGAAATTTCCAGATTTAGACTTGTAGGCGGTGGTAAAGTTAATTCTGTACTGATAAGTATAAAGGTTTTAAGTCCAAAAATGTCGATTTTGAGTTAAGTGCATATTCAGACTCAGAAAAACATTCTCTATCGATTGGTATAAAGGATTTAAATCCATGCCATTTAGTCTTTGAGAAAATCCATTGGTAAAAAAAGATTCATGTCAGAAATTTAGCATTAATCTGGGGTATAAAATATTTAATTCAATTTTTCCCCTTCATTAAATGAAGGTTGACAATCACTGAATGGTATAAAGCATATAAATCAACATAATCCCTTTTTCCTAATCGATTCTTCTGATTAGTTTTTAGTTAGTTTAACTTAACTTTTCATCTCCTGAAAAATCAAGAATATGGACTTAAATCCCTTATGTTTATCAGTACAGAATTGTTACTTCGAATTTATCTTCTTGAAACTTAAGAATTATTATTGAATTTATTTTTAATAAATAGTTTATTTATTTATTTTTATTTAATTTAATATTTTAATTGAAATATTAATTAAGAATGATTAGAAAAATGTAGAATTCAATGGTTATAAATTAGACAGAATAATGCGAATTTATACATTGCACTGTATATTATGAAAGCACTTTACAAAAGGTTTCTGGGAGTAAATTTATATCCGAACAATTGTTCAATTTCTTTATAGATTCAACTGATGCTTGGTAAAAAATGCTGATGCATGCTTTTCTGAAGTACAAGAATTTCTGCACATTGATTGTGATATCAATTTCCTTTTGTAATAAAATTAAAAATTTGAAGCATTATTTGAAAAGGTTTTCAACCAAGATATTTATTTCATTATATAAATATCAGGAAATACATCTAAATACTTCATAAAAATTAATAAAACGAAAAAAATATCTAACATTACTTTAAAATCTTTCAATAAAATAATTATTTTTAAAGTAAAAAAAATGAACGTTAAGTTAAAATATAAAAAATTCTTCATTGCCATTCATCAAAGACAAAAACTAAATGTTATGAAAAGTCTATCAAAGTCATTGATTATTTCGATTAAAAATTTACTCATGGGAATTAACACAAAATTTATAAAGTTATATCATGGTGATATAACAAAAAAGAACCAGATATAATTTATTAAAGTCTCCTAATTAATATTTTATTTTAATCAAAATTCTTCAAGAATGAAAATATTTAAGTAAATGTCTCGGCTATATTATTCGTTCATTCATTAAAATGTAATTTCTCATTAACATTTATTAAACTGAATGAGTTGTAATATTAAAACTCTTTGGATTCGAATTTGTATGCTCTGGGAAAGTTAATTGATGTTTTTGTTTTATTTTATTTTGTTCATTTATTTTTGTAACTTATTAATTGCTACTGATTTCAGAAATGTTTTTAAAGTAAAAATTTATCTTCTCTTTAGTATTAAAACTGAAACATTAATTAATTAATTAATTAATTATTAGTATGAAAATGTGAAATCAGTTCGTAAAGGATTAGCAACAGGTAACCTGTTTCACTTGTTTTGACTGTTTATTATAATAAAAGTATTTCAGAAAATGATTGTGGTTGCAAATTTACTTTCGAACAGCATTTCAATTTCGTGATCGAACCAACTAATGCCTTTTACTTACAGTGTAAGAATTCTCATAATTTGAATATTACATTTAAGTTCAACTGCGGTAAAATTAAAATTATGACATAATTTTCGTTTTTTAACCTATGGCTTTATACATATTTTAAAATTAACTATCTGGTAATTTTACAATTTCTAAATTATGTTAAATAAAATTTGCGAGCGGACAATGTTCCAACTTCTAAATCATGTTAGATTAAAAGTTAAATGATTTTTATTTATTTTATTTATTTATTTATTTTAATATTAATTCCTTTTTTAAAAAAATTGCAAATTTTAAACAGATTTTGAAAAAGTTCAAAATTAGATATAAATAGGGATTAGAAGTTCACAATCTAAAAACCTCTAAATTCAGTTTAAAATTAGAGATTTTATAGAGGTTTTTTAAAAAATGAAATAAAATATGATTTTTTAAATGGGAAACTTGCATTGATATTTTAAAATTTGCACGCTGTCAATCTTCTGACATCCATTGCATGCTCGAGGATTTATTATTATTATTATTATTATTATTATTATTATTATTGTTGTTGTTGTTGTTGTTAGGGTATAAAATTTTTTTTTAACAAATCGTGAATTTTCAACCAATTTTGACAAGTATTAAAAATTAAAGCTAAAAATAGTTTCTATAAATTTAAAGTCCAAAAATCTCTAAACCCACTTAAAATTAAGATATTTTAAAGAAAAATAATAAATTAAATTTAGTCCATAAAAGTTTTATAATTTGTGAGATGGCATTCTTCGAACTGAAAATTACCAATTTTATAGAAAAATAAAATTTAAAAATATTTACTGTTGGAGAGAGACTTATAAAAGCTAATTTTACACTGTGTATGCTAAAAATACAACCGTTAAATTCTGTCCACCTTTTACAAATTCCAAATTAAGGGGTTAGTGTACGTTGAAATCGTTCTTTGAAATTACTGCCTTAGACTTGTTAAAATTCGCATACATATGCTTTGAATTGTATCAATGTTAAATATATTAAAATTTCTCGTATACTATTGCACTAAAAATAAATAAATTCGAAATTAAAATTTTCTTTTGAAATTTTTTAAAATTCTTCATTTGGTTGATTTATTATTATTATTAATTTTTATTCAGTGTATTCTAAACATATTTGTACATTAATTTATGCATTCAGTGATAAGTTAATTTTTAAAAATAAATTTTATGTTTGAATGTAAAAAATTCTATGAAATATATCATTGCATTCAAAATAAAACTATGTTTTAAAACTTAACTTATTAATAAATCCACAAATGAATGAACAAATGTATTAAAGGTATATTGATAAAATATAATAATCTAAAACCAATCGAAAATTTAAAAATCTCAATCGCATTTTAAAATTTAAAAATTGAATTTTATTTTTATTATTTTTTTTTTAATTTCAATAGATTTCAATAAATACTGATGTACACCAACTTTAATAACTTTAAAGCAGTAAAATTCAAAATAATTTTTAAAAGCTTTTTAAAAAGAAATTTATGGCTTAATGAATAATTATACAAAAAACTAATAACTAAGAATATTAGTCTCAAATGCTTTTTTTTTTTTTTTTTTTTTTTTTTTTCTAATATTCTGAATATTTAAAAATATTCCTCTCTTGCAGAAGGGATGAATAGTTTTAAATGAAGGGATCTATATTTTTCTCTAAAATTTCTTTAGTGTTAAAAATTTCATTTCTTTATAGAATATCTTTGCCACAAGGAATTTTTATTTTATGTATTTTTAGGCCTCACAATAAAAATCTTCTATTTTAATTTTTTTTTTTTTTTTACTTAAATATTTATTTTACATATTATGATAAAAGGAAATGGGTATAAAGCGTCTTTTACAAAGTATAAAAGGAAAAAGATATAAGACGCATAGTTTATATCAACTATGTGTCTTATATCCATTCTTGAAATTAGTTTAGCAACGGTTTTGTAGTGAATGAACGAAAAAAGCTTAAAAGTGCGTATGTTTTAATTGATACTTCATAATCACTTAACAATGAAAATAAACATTTATGATATAAATATATATTTCAAAAACATCTAATCATTACTTTAATTTATTAATACCAAACATTTTTCAGCAATAAATACTATTTCTTAAATATACCAAACAAAAAACTAAAACTTATTATAATAATTAACCAATTTTTTTAAAGTTTTAAAAGCATTTTTTAGATTTTCACATTTAAATTTGGATTCCAAAAAAAAAAAAAAAAAAAAGTTTCATATGTAAAACTGACAGCTATTCTACAATGATTTCTAGAAAAAAAAAAAAAAATTATTTTTGAAATATACTGAATTCTCATCACTCTGTTTAAATATAAAATATATTGAAATCTGAACGATTTCTTTATTTAAAGCTGATCGAAGTACTTTAAAATATTATTTATTTATATTTTCAATGACTGTAACAAATAAATTCTCAAAAAAAAAAAAAAATACTTGACAGCATTCAACGACGTTTGGAATGTATCTTTTGACATAAAATTGGGTATGTGTAGATATATAAGAAAATATTTCACAAAAGGCATTTTATTTGTCGAAATACAAGAAACTAAAACTTAAAAGTCGGATTTAAAATATTTCAGAAGTATCAGATATACATTGAATTTTATCCATAAATGTATTACGTATATTTTGCATTAACAGTTTCTTAATTTGATAACACTGAAAAAAAAATAGAGCCCTGATACTATTTTTGCTGATTCTTATGTAGAATGACCTTCTTAACCGGAATATGACCTCCCATTTTGCCCAATCACCCACCGTTTTCTCGGGACTCCACCCCTCCCCAAATTTTTATCACTGTTCGGTAAATTTAAGGCCATGAATTTGATTTGGAGAATGGAAAATTATTACTTTAACACTTAAAAACACAAAATTATAATGTTTAATAAATAATAATGAGTATTGATTAAAAATATATAATAAATGTAATAACTAATTTCAGTGGCAACTCCCTCCCCCTAAATTTTTCTCTTGCAGCAAATGTTGATGTTTTAGAATTTTTCAACTCTGTAGCCCCTCAGAAGACATTTAACAGTTAAAATACCCCCCCCCCTCCCCTGTACAAATCAGATTTAGAGTCATAAAATTACCGAAAAGTGATAAAAATAAAGGGGCGTCCATAAAAAACGGTAGGTGATAGGGCAAAATAGGCGTCATATTTCGATTCAGGAAGTCATTTTACATCAGAATTTGCAAAAAATGGTGTTGCAGTCAATTTTCATGCAAGAGCAGTGTAATTTTAACATTTTCCAACAAAGGTAAAGAGTGTTTAAGATTTTAGTTCGACTGTCTGACCGTGCTCTAACTCATGTAAATATTCACGGGTTTTCCTGAAACGTATTTGTTATTCATATTCATTATAGGAAGTTGCCTATTGAAAATGGAGTACATATACCTCTATTGATTTGTGTACTGGGCCACTCAAAAAGATTCCAAAGCATTGTGCTGTATGTGCAACATTTCTGTAAACTATATTTTTTAATTACCGTTATTATGAACATAATCAAAGTGATCATGATTATCAATACAACTGCACACACACACAAAAATTTCTGTAGAACATTGTACGATTAGCATTAAGATTTACAGGGGTATACAAAATATTCTGATGCATTAAGTAATGTAACTGGAAACAGCTGAAATTGCATTCTCGTTTTATAAAGCATTTTTAACACTTTCGAACAACGTTTAAGAATGATTAAAATTTTAATAATATCTGTGTATCTTTCTATTTATCTTTTTATCTGTCAAAATAGTACATGTTTTCTGAGTTCACTATTGCATATTTCTTACTGTATACGACATAAATAGAACAGCTGGTGTGCATACAGGGACCAGTGTTACCAGACTTCGCGACTTTTTTATTCAATAGTCACCAATAATTGAGAAGTGATATTTGATATACATAATCGACAATTCTTCGATTCGATTCGCCTTTTATGTATATAGAATACCACTTCTAAAAAATATTGGTGGCTGTTGAATAAAAATGACACGCAATCTGGCAACACTGACAGGGACACGTAAAAGAACTTCATTACGTTGCATCTTATAAAAGGCGTATCTATAAACACTTTTGCGACCGCATGTTTTTGTCTTTCTGACAGTAAGGTCCACCTGTGGGCGTTATTCTTCCAAGTTACAATATTTCAGAACAAAATTTTCTGTATTCAGATTCATATTACAAATGAATATACATTATAATTATACTCTTTCTAATCAAAGTATTTATATCCATAGTACATTGCTTGTACAAATATTATTATTGTGTACATTTAAAAAAAATAAATGACATACAAATTGCAAAGGAAACGCCCACTGGCGGAGTTACAGATTTTCAAATGACGTGAATCTACGTCAACGGTCGCTAAAGTGTTAAATTACTTTGTACTGCACAAATCACAATGAAATTTGTATTTATTATTCGTATTTTTAAAAAAATATTTTTTATTGAATATGGTATTTTTAGCATTAAGATTTATAGGGCTATATTAAAGTAATCAGATACATTAAAAGCTGCAATTGGAAATTGTTGAAATTGCATTTCTATTTGTGTTAAAACATTTTCAACACTTTACAAGAACGTTTAAGTGTGACTATGAATTCAACTACTCTATCTCTGTGACATTATATATTTGTCCGTAGGGATCATCACTTAGACAAAGTACGTTAAAGGTTAAACGGTGAAAAAGATTTTTACAGATGAAATGTGTTATTAATCTATGCAAACAGAAGGTTTTTCGTTCTTGTTACTATTATCAGTTATTCTATTGAAAGTAGAAAGAAGATTAAAAAAAAAAATCGCGTGACGCATATAGATTGTGAACGCATTGCCACTTCAAGAAATTATTTATAAGAAATCTTTGTACTAATATAACATTTCTAAACATGATGCAAGAAATAACAGCCCAAACCGATCAATATTGTTACAATTTCTTAACATCCATGTTGTTTTATATCCATTACTCAATATACCAAAATTTAGTTTTACTAGAATTACAACAAACGATTATTGTGTAATCTCTCATAAAATATATATGACCAAATTAGCTTACTCAAAAACGAACGAAATATTTTTAGCCATAATTTGAGAGGAATTTCTAAGGATAAAATAAATCAAATTTGAGTAAAGTCAGTCTTTTCTGATCAAAAATCTTTTCAGTCAAATTGATCGCTCCTGTTTGAGCGAATTTCAATCACTTTTCATTTGTTGAACAAAATTGCGTAATGATGGTGCCATCTATTGATCATATTTTAAATGACACATGAAAAACATTTTTTTTTAGATATATCTAATTAATTAATTTATAGATTGTTTTAAAACAATGTTGAGGACTTTCGATTATTAGAAAAGTAAACTATCAAAGATTTTTTTTTTTTTTTTAAGTATAACAAAGTTTTTATATACAACATTCAAAAAATAGTGGAGTTACTAAATAACGATTGTTAGTCATAAAAAACTAAAAATGAGCAGTGAATGCCTTTTTAAAAACTGTTTCTTAAAGAAATGTACGAAGTATAAAAAAAAAAGAACAATGTATTTATACAATGTAAAAATTTATTTATGTCTAAAGTTATTTAATATATTTATTATAGTCATTGAAACTAATTTATTAAAATGCATGTAAACCATTCAAAAAATGTGTTACAATGTTTTAATTATAATTAAACTCAACATCGGGAATAATATGTATAAACAAACTAGTACATTCTGGTTTGTCAACTCATACTTATTCAAAAAATTCTGCAACATTGCATAGAAGAATTAATTTTTCTAAATGAGCTAAATTATACAGAATTAATTTGCAATCTTCTACAGAGTTTCGGTTTTGAAGAATTTTTCCTCAATTTTAGATCAATAGTGCTATTTTAAGGAAGTTTATTGGGTTTCCCATAGCTTTATGTTACGTATAAAACATGTAAAAATTGATAAATAATATTTTCTCCCTTTGAGAATTAATTATTTGGAGACGTGTATAAGTGATTAATAGTACTTTTACTGAAACAAAAATATTCAAGTTTATTGAGAAATAAGACAATTAAAAATTAAGAATTGAGAATAAAAATTTAGAATCACTATTATTTAAATCTAATCTCTAATGGAACACAATTGCAATTTTATATATACATTTCAGCATATTTGAAAAAAATATTACAGTGTGCTTTAACAATCATACATGTTTATACAATCAAAACAACTAACATTTAAAAACAGTATTACACATTTACATACGCATAGCAATAAAATAAAGAAGCACAGTTGTTTCTATAAGTACGATTTTTATATTCCACTTCTTATAGATTTTTCTATATTCAGGAGCACCAACTGTCTGGACTGTTTCTTACCAAAAGAAATTTTTAATGGAAATATTTTTTTTATTATTATTTATTTATTTATTTATCATCGAAAATTAACACACAAAATTAAATTTGTACGAGTTTTTATTAATGTAGTTAAAAAAAAAAAAAAATAGTTAGTACATTATATCTGTACTGATAAATATAAAGGATTTAAGTCCAAAAATGTCGATTTTGAGTTAATAAGTACTTAGTCAGACTCAGAAAAAAAAAATCTCTATGAATTGATATAAAGGATTTAAATCCATGTCATTTAGTCTCAGAGAAAATCCATTGGTGAAAAAGATTAAAGTCAGAAATTTGGCATTAATCTTTGGTATAAAATATTTAATTCAAAATTTTCCCTTTATTAAATGAAGGATGACAATCACTGAATGGTATAAAGGGTATAAACCAACATAATCCCTTTTTACTGATCGATTCTTCTGATTAGTTTTTACTGAGTTTAACTTAATTTTTCGTTTCCTGAAAAATCAAGAATATGGACTTAAATCCTTTATACTTATCAGTAGAGATATACATAGTATAGAAAGGGTAATATAATAATAGAAAAACTTTATTTTCATAAAGTTTTTTCTGTTATATAAAATTTCTGGTGCAATTTGATTTATTTGATTTACGGCTTACATGCAGGTAATTACAGTCGGTAACAAAAATCTCCGAAACTAGCAAAAATTCCTATGTAAAAAAAGTACACTTAATACAGTTTTGTTAAATAAATCCTAGTCGAATCATGTTCTTAATCAGTCTAAAAACAGGATTCGACAAGGATTTATTTAACAAAATTGTATTAAATGTACTTTTATTATATAGGAATTTTTGCTAGTGTTCGGAGGCTTTTGTTACCGACTGTACGTTACTTTCATTCATGAACATAAAAAAAAAATTAAAAAATATTACTGGAGATGATTTCCTGCTATATACAACTGTGAATAATAAATAAGTAAATAAATAAAGTTGACAGAAGAAAATTCTCTGCAAACTATTTATTAAAAAAATACTAATCAATTTAGAACATTACATAATAGATATCAGGATAATTTAAATATCTTAATTTTTAAAATATATACTACAAAATATTTTAAATATTAAACTTTTTTTATTTTAAATTTAATTCTTAAAAAATAATAATAATAATTAATTCAATAAAAAAATAAAAAAATAAAAATAAAAACCAGTCAATGAATTGCCACAAGTTAAAAAGTAAAACTCTCCTACACATTAGTTCTAATGTAAATCATCACATACAAGCGATACAAATTGAAAATGGAATCTTCTGCTAATTGACAGAACCAGTAAATTTTTGCATCCGTCCCTATAATAAAATGTCAACCATCCTTAAGTGTTTTAATACCAACCCTCAATCTTTCCAAAATATTTTTACATTTTATTTGTTTATTTATGGGTAAATAAAAACTTTTCTCCTAAATGTTGTTTTGTCCAAAATTTTCACAGTAGAAACCTTGCAAACTAAAACTAAAAATAAATAAATAATAATAAATGCTTATTTATTTTACTTTATTTTATTTTATTTTATTTTATTTATTTAATTTTAATTTTTAATTTTATTTAATTAATTAATTAATTTATTTGTCAACATTACATCGAATAACTGTCATATTATATGGAAATTTTGTTTGTACAGTCGGTAACAAAAGTGTCCGAACACTAGCAAAAATTCCTATGTAAAAAACGTACACTTCATATGGTTTTGTGAAATAAATCCTTATTGAATCATGTTCTTAGTCTGACTAAGAACAGGATTCGACAAGGATTTATTTAGCAAAATCGTATGAAGTGTACGTTTTTTACATAGGAATTTTTGCTAGTTTTCGGACACTTTTGTTACCGACTATATCCGCTTAAAAAACAAAGAATAACGATTAACTTTTAAAAAAAGATTTTTTTTTAAATGTAAAATAGAAATTAAAACGCAGAAAAGTAAAATTATAAATTACAAATCACTAAAATTATTTTGGATTGAGTTTATGTAGCATGCGTACATACATTTAGAAGCTTTTTACTGGAACTGGATTTTGTCATCGTGTCTTCGTATCATATTAATAAAGAAGTCGCTTCCATTTTAAAGTAACTGTAAGCAATTCATTGCATCGCGCGTTGGCTCAATTGGTTAGAGCGCCATGTTGATAACATGATGGTCAGGAGTTCGATTCTCTAAAGGTCCAATGTGTCAAATTTTGCAGTTTATTAATAGAAAAGATGTCAAATTATAAATGAAATTTTTCATTATATACTCAGTATTCTAAGAATGTTTTAAGAATTTTTTTTAGTTAATAAAAAGCGCAAAATAAAAATTTAATAATAATAATAAATATAAATTTATATATACACTGGAAGTTTTTTATTGTGGAATCTTAGAAATCATAAAATAAATTTTTTTTTCTTGCAGAAACATGCTGTAAAAGAATAAAAGTTTCAGCAATAAGAAAATTTTAAAGAAAAATTAGATATTGCACTTTTGCAAGATAAGAAAAAATTTAAATATTCAAAAATTTTTGTATATGTATTTGTTAGACATTTCTATGACTTTTCTTGATTGTTCTTTGACAGAATGTTATATAGATAACACGATGGTCGTGGATTTGATACTTCAAAGCCTGATGAGTTAATTTTTGCAGATAATTAACAGGAAAAGTGTTAATTGATAAAAGTAAATTTTTCAATATATACGAAGAATCCTAAGAATTTTTGAATTTTTAGTTAGATTTTTTAATTTTTTTTTTTTTTTTTTTTTTTTTTTTTTTGGGGGGGGGGGGGTAACAAAAATATAAAAAAATAAAAATTTATATAAAAAAGCATTTTTTAACAACAGAAGCTTTTTATTGTGAAGCCCTAAAAAACACAATTTAAAAATTTATTTTTGCAAAGACATGCTATAAAGAAATGTAAGTTTCACCACTAAGAAAATTCTAGGGGAAAATATAGCTATTTCCCTTTTTCAAGAGATGAAAGTTTTTAAACGTTCAAAATCTTTTAAAGAACTTCCAAGACCATTCAAATTTATGGCTTAACGAATATTTAGAAAAAACTAATAACTAATTTGGTTTCGGACGATTATTAAAATATTTTGACTTGTTAAAAATTTTCATGTCTTGCAGAAATGAATTGTATATGTTTTCTTCTAGAATTTTCTTAATATTGAAACATTCATATTTTTATAGCATGTCTTTGCAAGTATAAATTTTTATATTATGTTTTTTAGCGCTCCACAATAAAAAGCTTTACTGTTAAAAAAAATATTTTTTACATAAATTTTTATTATTTATTTATTTTCTCTAAATAAATTTTTATTATTTATCTCTAGCATTATATGAGTTTAATGAGTTATAAAACTTTATTAATAAAATTAAAATTAACTGATTTCAATAGTAAAAAGGAATGAAATTAGCTCTTTATAAAATAGGAACTAATCTCGTAGTAACTTAGAAGGAAATTATATTTATCAAGCAAAATATTTTTAAAAATATTTTATTGCATGAATTAGTAATTATTATTATTATTATTTATTTGGTATACAGGGTAAGTGCACAAGTGATTGACACTTTTAGAGCAATCTCTGATGTTTTTAATGTTCTAGGCATCAGAAAATATTTTTAATAACCTTAAGTTAGTACATATGGTATGAAAGACATTCAGAACCACATATTTGTTAAAATATATACATTTGATAACAATTTTTCTTCTGTTATGAATTTTTATTTGACATCCACTCAATGTTCCAGTAACTGACACTGAGAGTTTTTAATTTTATCAGTAATTGGCCTCCTATATTTCAGTGTTTGACACTGCTAGTTATTCATTTTACCAGTTATTAGCACCCTATGCTCCAGTGCTTGACATAAAATGTTAAAATTCTTATATGTAAAATATATTATTTGATTATTTTTCTTATTTTTTAATTATTTCGGGATACATGTCATTTACTGGAGCATGCCAATCACTGGAGCACCTACCCTATTTTCTAAAATTTTCTCAACTTCAGAAAAAGATCAAAGTAACCTATAACATAATTTCCAACTTTTAAATTTTTTAGATATCGCTATTTTAAAATAGTTTTCTTTTCTTTTATTTAATTGAAAATATTTAGTCAAATAATGCTAAACTTTTTCTAGTAAAATAGTGGTACGCAAAAAACGTGTAACAGTTGGCAGCTATGGTATAGTATCTAAATAAAATTGTTTAGGTAACATTCTAATTTTAGTATTAAAAATCTCTTAAAAAGCTGTTCAATTTGTAACAGTGGAACGCTGAAAACTTTGCAAAATTTCCATTCCATTTAAAGGAATTAATAAGTTACATTTGTTCGTAAACTTTTATAAGATATGTCAAAAATTAAATGTTCTGTACTCAGAAAATTGATTTTTTGTATTATATAATCGAATAAACAGATATAACTAACTTTGATAGAATCACATAAATGGACAGTTTGAAAACAGAGTATCAATTTTCCGTTCTACTATTTTTATAAAAGAAGCTTATAAGAAGATTTTTTTTAAAAAACGTAATCTTTTGATAATATCGTAACAAAAAAAAAAATAAAATAAAATAAAATATAATAAAATAAAATAAATCATTATTTAAAGTCTATAATTTATCTGCTGTATAACATGTTAAATGAAGCAAAATTACTGGTAAAATATAAAGCGAGAAAACACTTTCTATTACCTTAAAAAATATATTCAACTGCCTATAAATATTCCATTTTACAAAATATGGATGATTCATTATTAAATATTGATAATTTTTCGTTATGTAAAACATAAAAATAAATTAAAAATAAATCAAAATCTATAAATTTGAGGTGCGACTAAAATCTCAACTATTCTTACAGAGATGTCAAGTTATTACGGATTTTCCGTAACTTTTACACAGGAAATCTTTAGTGGTATTTGATTATGATATTTATCATTAGTCTAATAAATTTTACTCTTATTAAAGGTATGAAAGTGTTATTTATTTATTTATTTATTATTAATTTATCATTATTTTATTTATTTATTTATTATTAATTTATCATTATTTTATTTATTTATTTATTATTAATTTATCATTATTTTATTTATTTATTTATTCTGGTAGTAAAGAGGTACCTGTTTTCTTAATAGTATTCATTTTTTGTAGTGTAAAAATTACAACATATATTTAAAAAAATGTTAAAAATTATTACAGTAATTTGATTTTTTGCATATAAAGAGCAGGTCAAGAAAAATTAATTCTACTCAGGAAATTTTAATTAAACAACGAAGTTATATTTCTACGAAATAATTCTTAGAGGAATTGAGCTCAGATCACAAAACAATTGAACTTCGTATTATACCGTAATTTCTGGCATATAGTCCGCAAGTAAAAGGAGTCATTTCTCCACCAGAAGTTATATTTAATAGAAAAACCTTTATTTCATCGAAGAAACAGTTAGAACAAATATAAATTTATCTCTCTAATAAAATTTCTGGTGCAGAACTGACTTTTCTAACCTGCAGACTATGCTCCAGAAATTACGGTAATTCGTATTCTCCCCAAAGTTATATTGCGTAAAAATTGTACAATTTCCTATTGTTGAAAATTTCTAGTGTTAAACTGTGTTATCTGACCTTCGATTATGCACAAGAAATTACGGCAGTACATTTAGTTTTACAATTGAATAATTAGTGACAAGATATTCAGAAAATTGATAACTGAAATATCAGCGAATGGTACGGTTACTTGTTTGAATAGTACTTTAAAAAAAAAGTTTAGTTCTTGTTTGCAATAGCTATCTTCAATTGAAGATAACAATTGCGAACGATGCTTAGATTACTTTATAAAAATAATGGTTTTGGAAAAGTGACCGCGCCGATCCTTGTATATGTTTATTTATTATTATTAATTTAACATAATTTAAAGTATATTTGCATTTAAAAGGTGTTTTCCAATGAAAATAAAGCATACATTGTATTCATTTTTTTTTTTTTCATCATTTGCCAATTTATATTTATTTACCTCAATTATTGTAAATGTTTTTCATTATTAAATTGATAATCCAAAATTCTCATACATATTTTTCATAAAGTTTTTATAAATATATATATATATATATGTTCTTATTTTTAAATTTAAAACTAAAATTCCTTTTAAGATATAATGTTTTTTACGAGTACCTACGTTTTGAAATACAAAAATGCATTTATAATGCATGTATTATATATGCTAGAAATGATAATCTAACGATTTCGTTATTGTATTTTTTCACTCAAAAGATTGCGTCTTGATACATAAAATTTTAAACCTCTTTGTATGTACAGTTTAATGTAAGTTTATAAAAAGCCTTTATAAATATTTTATTTGCCACCCAGTAATACGATCATTAAGTCCTTCATAAAGATTATATAACTTTCCTTTTGCTAAAAGTATTTAATTATATGAAATACTGTTTATTTTGTTTTTGCCATTGCCTTTATTAGTCTAAATACAGTACCTGCCGCTTATTAAAATCACATTCGTTCTATAGTAAAATGATTTTATTAAGCGGCTGATTTTTATATCCGGCGAAGGTTCTTGCACTCAATAAAAAAGCATTACTTCCTTGAATTTGAAAAAAAAATTTAAAAGTTAACGATTGATGAGAGTAATAAACAGTATTATTTAATTTTCGACCGACAATTAATTGATTGTTTATAAAGAGTAAGTAAATGAAACACATACTCTGTGTAAAATTAATGAACACGTAGTGCATACAAAATTAGTTAATATTTATACATTAATTAAATATTAGACATTTTCAAAAGTTATTTTGCTTCTTAGTTATTTCAGAATGAGAACTGAGAATTATCTTTTAATAATTAAAAATGAAAGAAAAAAATCACTAGTGAATCAAAGCCGTAACTTATTATTTCGATTTTTAGAATACATTTATGGAATTTATTACTACGAAAAGTGACGAAGCCAGTTTATTTTGTTATTATGCTGCAGGTGTAAAATTTTCAACAAAAAGAGATAACGAGGGAGACTGTTCTGCTTTATTTCATTTTTATTGAAAAAAAAAAAAAAAAACTGTAAATATATATATATATGTAAGTACATAAATACACATTTTTGCTGACGAAGAGTTTTATTTTTTTTTTTTATTAACCGGCGATGCTGATTTTATTAAACGGCGGTTTTAAAAGTTCTTTATATTGATATAATTCCGGTCCTGACAATTTGATCAGATTAAGCGGCTGATTTTATTAACCAGTGAATTTATTAAGCTGCGGGAACTGTATTATAAAGAACAAGAGAAAAAATTTGTAAAGTACCAAAAAATAATTCAGTTTAAATCAGGTATTATTTTCCATATTTTTCTGCTATATCATTTCGCCCTAAAAAAAAAAGGTGAGGTCGTTCTGTTTTTATGGTATGTCGCATAAAAACTCGTCAGAGTTTTTATTTATTTATTTTAATGATTCGATTTCAAATCTCGTTGGCATAATAATTCGTTCATTTATTTATTTATTTTAATCTGTTTGATAAATCGTAAAAAAAAAAAACCACATCTAAAATTAAAACTTCTTTGACAACTGTTGGTTCGAATGCCAAACTTTGTCTTATGCGCACAAATTTCAAAATTACGCACAAAACTAACTTACCTTATAGTCACAGTCACAAATTTTGGCAAAGGAATGTAGTAATAGACTTATGTCCCACAATACCACTTTTCACATGTTTGTGTCCAACACATGTTTAAATTACAAATACCAAAACCACTGTTAAAAAGAAAAAATAAAGAAGAAAAAATTCCCATTGAAAACACGCCAAGACAGCGGAATTTCTTCTACATTTTACTTGTCAGTTCTGCGCGCCACTGGGAACTATTTCGCGTTGTCCCGCCACTGGCTAGGGATCGTTGGGGAATGTTTTCACTCTGGGGGGTAGGGGCGTGGTTAAGGAATTTCGTTTCCAGGGAAACCAGGAATTTCGCTCCCCTGACGTAAATCTCCGTAAGAGGGAGCCACTGTTCGGGATTTCTAGGAGGGTGATGATATATTTTTTTTATTACTTCACAGCACTTATATATTCTGTTTGAGCTTTGTTTTTATATTTGTTTGCAAAATAAGTGTTTTCTCCAAGATACGCATGACCTGTTTTGGCGAAGCAAATTTTTTTAGATTTAGAGTTACAGATGTGGAAACACAGGCGTGAACGGGGATAATTTGATATAAATTCTAATTAAATAGCCAGTTTAGAAAAGTTTTCTATCTTCGCCGATAATGCAAAACGGCGAAGGAGGGTTTTTTTTTAGGCGGTACGCATTGTAATAAGTTCTCCTTTAAAAGACTGATCTTGCTCTTTAATATTTCTTTTTTCGTTTTGCGAGATGATTTTAATTAAGTTTAAATTAGGAGAGCTCGATCAAGTAGCTTACGAATATTTCTAGAAGCCTTCCGGAACGGAAAAGTATCGATTTTTTTTTTTTTTCCGCCGAACATTGAAAGATACAATAGGAGAAAAATGAACTGTTTAAAAAAATAATGCGGTTTTATAAAAGTTTGCGTTTGAGCTTAATGTAAAAACAATGTTGCGCATTAGAAGTTTTCTGTTTCCTTTTAAGAAAATTAATTTACTTAAAAGGAAAATTACATCAAGTAATGAAGTTTCGTCATGACGTATAATGACTACCTTGTGGGAAAATTTTATTGATTTATTTATTTATTTTTAAATAACATGTTGAAAGTTTTAACTTTTTCAGTCGCTATTGTTCATACGCTGTTTCTTTAATTTATTATTATTTTTCATTTCATTAAAATGTCATTAGCATTTATTTACCGTTTTTGTAAAATTATGTGATAAACAGAAACCATGCATAAATAATTAGATCAGAATTAATTTGATTGATCAATAATAATCAGTGAAATAAAATTTAAACTAGTATGTTGTGGCCAACACAAGACTTTCTTCTATATTTTCCTATACAAATTCATTCAGTAACAATATTTTAAAAAAGAATACGATTTTTTTTTTTTTTTCAAAGTTTTTTTTTCGTTAAAAGTAAAAAAAAATCGATAACTTTGTTTTAAATTATCACATATTTATAGTTCAAGGGGGGGGGGGAGCGCTTCCCCCACATACACAATTTTTTTCCTAATTAACTACTACTATTTTTAATAATTCATATTAATTTTACAATCACAGGTTAAGAATAACTCTCATTATGTACATTTATACGAAATTTGTGCTATACTGCCATGTTAAAATTTTAGAAAAAATACGATCACAGCGCCACCTGTTGAGCGATTGATCCCCAAATCTAATCAGTACAAGTTTATGTCAGGGGCCAACTAAATATTAAGTTTGGTTAAGTTTCGTAAAAAAAGAAAGAAAAAATTACGATTTTTTTTTCTAAGTTTTTTTTTTTCGTTAAAAGTAAAAAAATCGATAAATTTGTTTTAAATTATCACAGATTTATAGTTTAACCATTCATTTTAAAGGTATTGACGAGACCTTTCGAAAGATACCCATATTAAAAATTTACTCCCCCCGAGGGAGGACTTCCCCCCCAGGGGGGATGGCGAGGCTCCTACACATACAAAAAAAAAAAAAAAAAAAATTCCCAGTTGACTATCTCTATTATAAATAATTCTTGTAAATTTCATAATGATTACTAAAAAATAATTCTCTTTATGCACATTTATACAAAATTTTGTCCTATATCACCATGTTAAAAATTTAGAAAAAGCGGGATGGCAACGCAACCTGTGAAACAATTTTTACAGTGCAAACATTATGCTTTATTTAAATTTTTATTATTTTCCTTTCTATTAAAAGTTTGATCAGATAATTTTCCCATTTGTTTATTGTTATAGTCCTGGTTACCACTTTTCCCTTTCTTCTCGAGAAACTTCATACTAGAAATTTTCTTTAACAATTGTTACTTTATTTCATCGTAGAAAATTAATCTGACATATACTAGCAGGTGACTTGGTGCCAGATAAATAAACACAGAGAAGTCTTCAACATACAGAACACGAAGAATAATCAAAGAATAATCAAACCGTAGACAGCTGTTTCAATAGCATTCAGCATACCATCATCAACGCTTAAGGAAAAAAGGAAAAAATGCCCCTATATATGGGAGAAGATAGTTGGATTCTGCGACAGTTTATCAATGACTAGAAATAAGCTGAATGTTGGGGAGTAGCCAATAGTATAATTATCAAATTTTACGCTTTTCAGATATCAGAAAAATTTAATAGAAAATTGGTTTTTATGTAATAAGTTAAAGTTGTAACTGAAATTTCTATTAAAACTTTTGTCTAATCAAAAAGCGTAAAAGTTAGTAGTTATACAACAGGAAATTCTGAAATGATACTTGTATAAAAAATTAAGAAAGAGTAGATCGAATCTAATAATATGACAAATGTCTCTTTTTAAAATAATAGTGATAAATTCGATTTAAAAATTCAGAATGTTGGATCTATGTTATAGTAATACTCAAACAGAGTTAATAACTCAGATCTTTCACTATTTCTTATTTACTTCTTAGTTTCATCAGTATCCTCTCATTTTTTTTCCTGCCACTTTTTTCTTGATAAGGTTAATTTCTCCAGCATATAATTATGATTCGATAAAAAGAAAAATACTTTTTAAAAATGTAAAAATAAGGTGTAGAAAAAAGCGTGTGTTAAAAACGCTATAAAATAATTTACAAATGTCGGCAGATTTGATAATTTTCTATATAAATTCGAATTTATTGCTTTCTTTGGTATCTTTCAATTTCATCGCTTTCTTATTAATGATATTATTGTACAAGAGTTACATTTCTTTAAAGATGAAATAATGGTAATAAAAAATATTTGGTTGAGCGTTGGTCATATCATCAATGTCAATGCCCTACCTACTCTATACTTAGAATTAAGTTTGGAAGTTTTGTCTGTGTTGTCTCTTTAGGGTAATTTTATGCACACTACGACTAGTTACTCCGGATCTATTACTTAAAGCAGATTCCAAACAGCTACCAAAAACCAATCCTTAACTGCACTCAAACGCAGGATTTGTGAATTTATTGCTAGAGCGCTAATCATTTAACTACCAGATGAGAGAGATGTAAGTAGAAAAGAATCTGGTTTTCTGAATATCAGAATTTAAAAAAAAAAAAAAAAAAAAAAAAAAAAAAAAGTACAATTAGGGTAAGTGCACCAGTGATTGACACTTTTAGAGAAATCTCTGATGTTTTTAATGTTCTAGTCATCAGAAAATATTTTTAGAAATCTTAAGTTAGTACATATGGTGTGAAAGACATCCAGAACCACATATATGTTAAAATATATACATTTGATAACAATTTTTTTTTTTTTTATAAATTTTTATTTTACACCCACTCAATGTTCCAGTAATTGACACTGTCAGTTTTTATTTTATCAGCAATTGGCCCCTATGTTCTAGTGTTTGTCACTGCTAGTTATTCATTTTACCAGTTATTAGCACCCTATGCTCCAGTGATTGACATAAAATGTTAAAATTCTTATATGTAAAATGTATGATTTTATTATTTTTCTTATATATTAATTATTTCGGGATAGATGTCAATTACTAGAGAATGCCAATCACTGGAGCACCTATACCCTATCTGTTCTAAAAATTAATAAAAAACGTTTAATTATCTTTCATTTTAACATTTGGTACAGTCAACTAATCGGTTAAGCTAAGCTTCCATTATAAATCGATTGTCAATCAACATTGTTTATGGTTCGTACTTTCAAGGATTTTCCCGATCTCGACTAATTTGCGGAAGGGCCTAGATTTTGCAACGTTTGGCCCTTGTCAATGTACAGATTACCATCAGATACGACACTAACGTATGCTGAATGGTAATCAAAGGATGATATCTGTGATCTTATATGAGCAGTGGTTGCCAGCTTCTCGATCTTTCTGGCTGTGTTAATTGCTCGTCTTATTTTCATTGAATCTATCTTTTCCTTTGACATCAATTGAAACTTCTCATTGTTTGACATTCTTGATTGTAAAGAACAATTAATAAAATGAGTACCAGATATTACATCTATACGTTTTGAAAGTACATATCATCAATATTTCAATTTATGATTCTTGTATAAGAATTTAAACCAAGAAATGACAAATATTTAATGAAGAATTACAATTTTAAATCCTTGTTTGTGTTACAAGAATGTGCTAGGAAAATATGTTTTTAGGATTTATTAAATAAATTTGATTTCTAAAGAGAATAGAGCAGTGAATCATTTCAGTATGCTTTTAGGATAAGAAAAAATTTAGAATGAGTATTAAAATAGAACAACTT
Source organism: Salticus scenicus (assembly GCA_963930645.1). NCBI lineage: Eukaryota > Metazoa > Arthropoda > Arachnida > Araneae > Salticidae > Salticus > Salticus scenicus. The sequence continues at coordinate 190,568,732 of OZ005658.1, read as the reverse complement.
CGCCGAATAATTTACTATCGCTCGTAAAATATAAAGACCCTTTTTCTGTATCAAAGGTGATTTACATATAGAATATAGATACTAATGAAACATGTATATATAATTAGTTTCCCTACGTTGGACCTGGGGATGCTACTATCATTCCAGGTTTTAGCCTTAGTGTCCTATCTGTATAATTATCTATGTGTTAATCTTGCGACACCATGAATTATCTCTCTAAAAATGGAAAAGCAAAATTCTTTCAAATTGGTCCATTTTTCACGCTACTGTAATTGAGCCAACTGTAAGAAGTTATTTTTGAGAGAAATCGGGCCAAATTCGAGTAAACCTGTTTGATGCTGAAAAAAAAAAAAAAAAAAAAAAAAAAAAAAAAAAATCCCTCCGCCGGAATCGAATGCGCTACCACTACGCTACAATTTCATGCAAAAAAATGGTCGTATAACTGTTCTCAATAATTCTCAAAGGGAGAAAATATTAGTTATCAATTTTTACTTGTTATATACATAACATGAAGCTATGGGAAACCCAATAAACTTCCTTGAAATAGCACTATTGATTTAAAATTGAGGAAAAATTCTTGAAAACAAGAAACTCTGTAGAAGCTAGCAAATTAATTCTGTATAATTTAGTTCGTTTAGAAAAATAAATTCTTCTACGCAATGTTGCAGATTTTTTTGAATAACTATGAGTTGAAAAAACAGAATGTACTAGTTTGTTTATACATATTATTCCCGATGTTGAGTTTAATTATAATTAAAACATTGTAACACATTTTTTGAATGATTTACATGCATTTTAATAAATTAGTTTCAATGACTATAATAAAAATATTAAATAACTTTAGACATAAATAAATTTCTACATTCTATAAATACATTGTTCTTTATTTTTTTTTATACTTCGTATATTCCTGTAAGAAACAGTTTTTAAAAGGCATTCACGGCTCATTTTTGTTTTTTATGACTAACACTCGTTGTTTGATAACTCCACTATTTTTTGTCAGTTGTATATAAAACATTTGTTATATTTATATAAAAAAAATAAAATAAATAAAGTAAAATAAAATATGTTTGATAGTTTACTTTTGAAATTATCGAGAGTCCTCAACATACTTTTAAAACAATATATAAATTAATTAATTATATACATCATAAAAAATATTTTTCATGTGTCATTTAAAATATGGCCGATAGATGGCACCATCATTACGTATTTTTTTTTTTTTTTTTAATTAAAGGAAAAGTGATCGAAATTCGTTCAGAAAGGAGCTGATAGTTTAACGATCAATTTGACTAAAAAGATTTTTGATCATAAAAGACTTATTTTACTCAAATTTGATTTTTCCTACAAATTCCTCTCAAATTATGGCTAAAAATATTTCGTTCGTTTTTGAGTAACCAAATTCAGTTACACATTTTCAGAGAGTACTAGACTTCTCTCAATGACTGACGAAATACCAACCATTAATGAAGTTAATGTTACTTTACTTGCAAAATATCTAAATTGCGACAGAATGTCGCCAGACCATCCTTAAGTGTGATTCCCAGATAACCACTGTACAGTTTAAGTGTAACCATACCAACTAACTAACCCAATATACTAATGACTTAACAAAAAAAATTTGTGATAAAATGCATAAATATCTTTTGTACAGTCGGTAACAAAAGTATCCGAACACTAGCAAAAATTCCTATACAAAAAAAAAAAAAAAAAAAAAAAAAAAAAATCACTTAATACTGTTTTGTTAAATAGATTCTTGTCGAATCCTGTTCTTATTCAGTCTAAGAACAGGATTCGACAAGGATTTATTTAGAAAAACTGTATTAAGCGTACTTTTTTTACATAGGAATTTTTGCTAGTGTTCGGACACTTTTGTTACCGACTGTATATATGAAGTTAAAATACGTTTGCAAAATTTCAGTATAAACTGACAGTATTTAAATTTAAATCTTCTGTTTTAACAGAAGCACATCGTGGAAAAAATGTTATGATATCATTTCTAAAAATTAAAGTGTTGGCCGTATATGAGAGTTGGTTGCACGTATTGCAGTGCTTTCATACTTGAACATATCCAGCCCACTAATATAAATGGAAAAGAGGCTCGTCACACCAGGAAACGTGTTCCTAGGCATCAACAGTCCAACGACTGTGTTAGCGGGCCTAGGCGAGGCGCAAAGCTTTGCTTCGTGCAGTCAAAAACTGTACACAACTGGGTTTTCGGCTCCGAAAGCCCATATCAATAATGGTCCACTGAATATATCGCACGCTTCATAGCCCCAGCATTCAAATCTGCAGAAATTTGAGGAAGTGTTGCACGTTTGTCATGTTTAATGATTCTCGTCAGTCGCCAATGGTCCAGTTTCTTCACGACCATTTCCGGCCACACTGACTTCGGAGGTTTGATGTTTTACCGGATTCCCGACATTCACAGTATACTCGTGAAATGGTCATACTTTAACATTCAAATTTCATCGCTACCTCGGAGAAACTATAAACCCTTTTTGTGCGCCGTTTGTAACGTCATGTTCAAAGTTGCTTAACTCTTGATAAACTGCCATTATAGCAGCAATATAATCGATCTAACAGCTTTGACAGGCACCTGTTATCATATGTAATGACTGCCGACTGTATCGGGTTACTCTGATTGCTTTTATATCTCTGTTATTTACCAATGCACGCCTGTATGAGTTTTTTTTTTTTCCCTGGGGGGGAGGGGTGGGGGGCTTTTCAGTGTATAAAGAAAGACGCTAAGAATTCGCATTATACTTTATATGAAATCATTTTCTCTTTGACATACAAGAACACAGGTTTTGATTCGTCCGAAAAAGTATTACTTAATTTGGGTCAGTTCTATGTATTTGCGTTACTGCTATGTTAAATCATTAATAATTTTTATAAAAGTTTACAAATTTATTTATTCTACATGTCTACTATTTTTTAGAGTTTATTTTATTTTATTTTATTTATTTATTTTTTTAAATAAACCACCTACTCTTGTTAAAGAGGTGCTTCATGTGAGGGTACATAAAGAGGTACTAATGTGAGCAATCTAACCGAAATGTTATTCTATGGACAAATTTGCTTTCAATATTATGCATTACGTAATAATGCATTACGCAATGTATATTTTTTAAAATCCATTTTCACATGTAGAAAATTCCCAACCACTAAAATTATTTTTCTTTTCTGAATAATCATTTTTAATTTTTAATTTTTATTTAATATTTCATTTTGAAGATGAAGAGTTCAAAAAAATGGTCTTCGATAATATTTCGCACTTTAGAGCTTTAAAGAGAAATATCAAAAATTTTTAAAAATAATTTTTGAAAAACGGGAATAATTTAAATGATTGTAAATTTTCCAAATGTAAAACAATAATAATAATAATAATAATACATTACGTGATGAGGAATTTTGAAAAAAAATTCTTCTTACATGTTGTTAGAATGTTGTTCACGTAAGTGAAGTATCCCCTTAAGTGAAATCATATGCTATTGCATAGATACCAACATTTTAATTTATTCCGGAGTATTTTTAGCCCTGCCTTTATTTTATACCACTTATTTTTTAAGAATAAATATTTCCTATTTTATCGAAGTTATATATTGGAGAATTTTTTTCTATAAATAAAAAGGCGCGAAATGAAGGCGGGCTAGAAATACTCCGGATGAAATTAAAATGTTGGCATCTATGCTATTGACATAATAATGTTGCTAAATCTTTCTCATTGCCCTGCCTATAAAAATGAAAAAACAGCTCTTTGCAAGTTCCACTCGAGAAAATCGAAAGTGGCACATGGCACATGTAAAGGGATAACGACCTCAACTCATTATTGTATGTCAAACAATTAAAATACGGTTTGTGTTTTAAATAAAAAATAATAATTAGCTCCTTCAAAGAATTTTTAACATAGCTGCCAGTTTTTTTAATTTATTCAGGAATGTTGTTACACCCGCCACTTTTTTCCACCGTAATATTTTTAGAGTATTTTTTTTTTCTTCTTTTTCTTATTTGATCGTAACTATATCTTGAAGAAAATTTTTCAGCAAAGATAACGGTGTGAAAAAAGGGCGGGACTAACAACATTTCGGAATAAATTAAAAAATTGGCAGCTATGGATTATTACTTACGAATATGAAATTTAAATTATAACTAGTCTGTGTATCAGTTTGTACCCATTGCTTGTGCATAACATGTTATACTTTCTATTATTTAATTTGGAGGTTTTAGAAAACTTTTAGAGAAATTAAGAAATATTGTGATCGAAATTCAACTGATTATTTAACTGCTAATAATTAAAATACTTACAATCCCGTAGCTAATTTAAAAGCAATGTAATTAATATATGAATAATACACCACCTATCAATACAAAATATTAACTAAAAAAAAATTTCTCATTGAAAGAATAGAAGATACGTTTCCATTGCCGTTTTCATCAGAAAACTTAACAAGTTAATCGATATCTGTGACCAAACATATTTTAAGCAAACAATTATCAGAAAATATAGATTAGACAAGAAATAATTATTATCTTCTTCGATGATTACAACAATCGTTTAAATACACACATAAATGAAAATGATTAGTGGATGCAGTAAGGTACGATAAAATTAAGGTTATTAAACCACATCATTTATAGTATAAATGGTTGAGAGTCTTTTTAGACGGATATGAATGTCCAATTTATGAATGAAGAAATCATAAAGTAAGAACCAAATAACAAATTATTTGCAAAATATAATATATTTACACAAAATACACTCAAACAAGTTCTTATTATATAAATAAATATATTCAGAATTTAAATTATGCATTCTATAAAATATACAAATGGGCCGTGGTAACTCGGTCGGTAGAGTGCCGAGATCTTAAATGGTAGATTGCGGGTTGGATAGTCGAGCCGGCCAAAGACGTCGTGTACACTAATGGTGGCTGGTGCACGTAAAATCTGTCGTGGGCACAATATCCTCCATGTTCCATACAAATGACATTTCTGTGGGCCACCGTAGCTAGAGCCCCTTAAATATATAGGCCGACGCATCGCCGCCATTTTTTTGCCTCAGAAGAGGACATCATTCCCGCTTGGCATCCTTATCGCTTTCTTATGATGCTAAGAAATCTTGATCTGAAGCTACGATCGGACAACAAAAACAATAAGCAACAATAATATTCCTAACAACACATTTTTTTCACATTACATTATCAGGATATCCTGTGGATGTACTGGAAATAAGATGTGTTATTAGGCTGTTTCTGTTTCTTATACAAAATGTCGCCAAAACTCAAATACACAGAAAGAAAATGTCTTCTTCAGTCGATTTATCAATATTAATATGAATAATATGATTAAAGTGGCATTTTTCTGTATTTTTACATAACATATGTCAGAAATACAAACGAAAATATAAGTAATATTGTTTTATTCTTCTCAAATTATCTTACGGATATCGGAACGTTTTACGTTCTTTTCTTGGATGATTATAGCAGTTTATCGTTAAACAAATCTCATATTGTACTTTATTTAAATAACACAATGTAATATAGTAAAATGAGTGCTCTAAAGTTACACAAGACGATAAAAGTAATGACTGCCGTTTATTTAACAATGAAACGCGCTGGGTACTTGTGGCAACCCTAAGGCAACAAAATGCCTGATGCGCCAGCTCGTATATATAGGAGCCTTAACCGTAGCGGGGGCGCCATTCCCCTCCGTGGAGGATCAAGACTGTAATGACATATCTCTGGACCATTTTTAGGGATGCGTTCCAAACTGTCACCAATTACCAACAGCGCAGTACTAGTGCGAACTTACAAAATATACAATAAAATACAGCGTATGTTTTTGGGTCCTTCAAACGAGTTCTTATTATATAAATAAATAGATTAAGATCTTAAATTATGTGTTCTATAAAATGCAAAAATTACAGCATATGTTTTGAATATAAAAAGCAATTGGGTCCTTCGACAAATGTTCAAAATCTCACAATATGACTTGTTAACATAATATATACCTTGTTATTTTCCAGTTGTTCATACAAACACATAGCTGCCAATAATTTAATTTATTCTGGAGCACTTTTAGCGCTGCTTTCATTACATACCATATATTTCTTAAGAGTAGTTTTTTCTTATTTTATCGAAGTTTTATATTGGAGAAAATTTTTCGATAAATAAAATGGTGCGATATGAAGACAGGGCTAAAAATACTCCAAAATAATTTAAAATGTTGGTAGCTGTGCTAACCAACAATTTTTTATTATTTATTTGTGATCATCTGACAGCTCAATGGTTAGCACTCTGGTCTTCTTGTTTCCAGGTGCCGGGTTCGAATCCTGGTTTAAACATTGATGTTCGTGGTGGTTCAGAAAGAAAAAAGAACCTTTAAGTTTGCCGGTATAATAATCTTTTATATTCAAAAGATGATCGCGAAGTGCAACCCAAACACTATTCTTTCTTTCTGAGGTCTCACAATTTTCTTAAAACAATAGAAAGAATTTGAGACATAAACTCAAATGAATAGTTTTGTTCTAATATTTAAATATCTTAGTATCTTTTTTTTTTCCCAGTTAAAAATAATTTTGTAAATAAAAGAATTTCTCATTGCCATTCTTATTGGAAATAGTTCAACAGGTTAATCGATATCTGAGATCAGATGGCTTTTAAGTGAACGGTTATCGGGATATATTGATTGGAACGAAAAGAAATAATCCATTTACGATGTGGTAAAATAATTACTTCTAATCATAATCATTTAAAATACACTCATACTTGGAAAGGTTTATTTGAAGTCATAAGGCTGGGTTGAAGTCATATGATTATTCAAAAGCATCATTTATGAATGGCTTAGGGTTATGGAGATAGCCATGAATGTTTACTGCACAAAAGAAAAACTAATAAATAGTAATAAATTAACTAATGTGGCAAAATAATTTTATAATGCACTGATTAAAAATACACTAAATAAAATTCTTAATATATAAATAATTATATGGGGAATTTAAATTATACGTTAATTAAATGCAATCGAAAATTGTTAAAATGAATTTTTTAAATAAATAAAAATAAATAAATAAACAATATTCCCCTTGTTCTTCTTCAAATTATAAAAACTCAGGCTTTATTTTCTTGTAAACGAGACATATCAGATATTGTTATCCGTTCGTGTCAGACTGTACCAGTTTTTCGAGCTAGAAGACAATTTTCTACAATTTTAAAATTTTCATAAAATATTAGAAAGAATCCAAAACAGACATTCAAATGTACATTTAAATGGGATTAATTAATGTACTTGTAATTTTATGACGTATTCTAGAAATTTATGTAGTTTATATATGAAATATGCATTGTTTATATATGAAAAAAAAATTAAATATTAAAAAAAAAAAAAAAAAAAAAAAAAAAAAAAACTAGCCCTACAAAATAACCATTACGGAAACTACTCAATGAAAAAAATGCATTTTCTATAGTTGTCCTCACCGGGAAAACTCAACAGGTTAATCGATATCTGAGATCAAATGTACGTTTAGTGAACAATTATCAAAATGCATTGATTCGAAAGGAGAAATTTACTGTCGTCTACGATGATTACTTATAATTATCTATAATTGAAAATGTTAGTTGATTCCGTGTAATAGGAGGAGAATTATTGAAACAGATATGAATGTTCAAGTTCATTGAGGAAAAAATAATATCGACTCAAGCGGGCACTCAGTTTTATGTTTACTATACATTTCAGATTTATTACATTTGTATTTTGGTTGTTAAAAAATTAAAACAAATAACGAATTACTTTCGAATAAAAGGGTAGATAAATTAACACAAAAAAGGAAATCAATGTTTTTATTTATTTATTTATTTATTTATTTTTTTATTTTAATCTGAATATAATTTTATAATTTCTATTTATAGTATGTTATCGATAGATTTTTATAAGCCATTTATTATCTATTGTTTATCTTTATAATGAACCTTATATGCCGACATATTTGCGTATAAGTCAACCCCCTAATTCGACAGGAAAACTTGTTTGCACCAGTATTTTAAACTTGTTTTCTTCACCTTGTATGATCACAGAATTAATCGTGTTAAAATAAGGAAAAGAAAATTAGTCTAAAATACTGGTATTACCCAAGTTTTTCCTTCAAATTTATGGGTCAACATATACGCGACTTGCCAATCTAACCCGAAAGACTGTTAGTCTCGTCTCTTTACGCTTATTTTTTTTATACCAATCTTTTTTTTTTTTTTTTTTTTTTTTTAATATTGTTTTTTCTTATTCAATCGTAAATATATTTGAAGAGAATTACTCGAAAAATTAAGTAGTGTACAAAAAGGGGCCGGAACTAATAATATTACGGGTTAGGTTGGCATACTGAAATTAGTTTTAACAGAGACATGAGAGACATGACAGCAGAATGTGAAAAAAATATATAAATTAAGGCCAAAATTAAATAATGAAAAGCTTTCTTTACAGGCTTTCCACAGGCAATTTTCAGTTTCTATTATTTTCCTACCACTATTTCCATAACATAAAAATTATAATAAATTTATGCAGTCAAAATGCAGATTTACTTGCGAATTTTTGTCGCTTGTAACAGTCTTGTTTTATGTTCCTGTGTATTCAACATATAATGAAAGCAACCAATTAAATTCAAGAAAATTATCGGAATAGACAAAATAATACATGAAAAAATAAAAACTTTGAATTCCATATCGATATAACTATATTTTTTATACATATTAAACATATTATTAAATAGTATTTACAAAGAATTAAGCAAAATTATTTTTAATGAGCAATGTAACAAACTCCAACTCTTTTAATAGAAAGTTCTTTTTACAAAATTACAAAAGAATGAAAATCTATTCATCGAGTCAGAACATCTCTCAAAAGAAATATCTATTCAAAATAGACATTAAAGTAAAATATTTTCAAGAAATATACTTTATTTATGCAACGATTTAATTTTCTGAAATGTACTCATATTTGAGATGAATTTTAATTGCGTTAATCATTTGTAATCTTTCAAAAGTTAAACATTTAGTTTCTTTAAAATTAAAGCATATAAATATTACAATAAATAGTGAGAATAATTCATTTATGTTGTTACAATGCGTTTCATTTATTTAACACTAGTTAATGTTACTCACTACAGAATGCATATCAAATAGACATAATTTACTTAATGGTAACATTTACATTACTTAAACTTGCGCATACATCTCTGCAAGTGTGTGTGCAGGTTACAGATGTTGTATCATCATTAACATTTGCTGAAAATTTTATTGTTTGCTGAGTATTTATATGCTGTTTATATGTTCAGTCCTTCAATATCGGCTCGTTTTCACATAAACGGATGCAAGCAAGTTAAAAAAAAAAAAAAAAAAAAAAAAAAAGACAGAAAGTAAGGAATGAAAAGAAAGAAAGAATTAAGTTATATAGAGATTTAAAGTTTGTCGGTGCTCAAATTTTATTTTGAAATTTTAAAAATGAAACATTAATAATCTTCAAGAATATTATTTTAGTATATATATTGCCTAGTGGCACAACTCCGTAAAAGGATAAAATGATTAAACATAAATACCGCAAATTTATTATTATTTTCATTACTCTACCACCGTAGGTAATGGAAGTATTGTATTCGGTCAAAAAATTCAATATCGAGTTATCAACTGATTTATATGTTTTAAGGTCTCTTGAGTCCAAAAAATTGATTTTTGGAAAATGGTCAGTGTGTGTGTATGTATGTGTGTGGGGATTCTTCTGACTATCATATCTCCAAAACTAATGAAGGTAGAACGAAAAAACTTCGGAATTGAATTAGTTCTGGTGTACAAAAGAATTTTTTAACTTTTGGCGAAAATTAGAAAACCGAAGTGGGACAAATGAAGCCGGAAGTAGGACCGTACTTCCGTATCTAACTATTTTCTTCAAAGTTGGTATTAAACACCCTATTAGATGTCCTTTCCTATGTAATAGTCGGTTAGTTCATGAAAATTGATAGGCGCCTTGTATAAATAACTCAATTTGAGGTCTCGCAATTGCATTCCTTTAAAAACGGCTGAATAGATTTTTTTTTAAACTCGGCATGTTAACTCTCTATTAGATATCCTTTCGTATGTAATGGCTGTTTTCCGGTCAACAACTCAATTTGCCAAGTTTTGGTAAAAGTCAGTGTCTCAAAAACGGCTTTTAGGATTTCTTGAAAATTGCTACGTAATCCCCTTTTTACACATCCTTTCGCATGAATTGTGTGAAAATTAACGGTCATCTTGAATAGGTAGGCCAATTTTGCATTTTGCAAATGAGTATTTAAACAAAAAAGGCTCTGCCTTTTTATTAAACTCAGTATGTAAACTCTATTTACACATGAATTAGTTTTCTCTCACGAGAAAATTGTTAGATGTCTAATTTGTTAGGTTAATTTTAAGTCTTTTGACCGTATTATCTTAAAAAAGTGCATATAATAGACGTAATAGTGTGGTTATTTTCTTTTTAGATACTTTCGTATGTGTTACACACCAGATATTTTTTGTCATGCCAGTTTAACTCATTTATCTTCGACTTTATCCCGAGAGTAGTCGCGTCATTTTTTATACCGCTAGTAGTCGCGTGTCGGTCTTTTTACCGCCGCTGTTTAGTGTTGGGGAAAAGCCGAAAGAAAGCCAGTAGAGAAAGATGAAGTGCCTTTAATTCACGCGAAGTTTTTCCCGCAAAACTCTAATAGATGGTTTCCACTGGGGTTGAAACTTCGAGGCTCTAAAAACCATTAATCACGCTCCCGACACAAAGAGCCAAATGTCTTGTCATCGGTTGTAACCTTTTTTTTTTCAGATTGCGCAGTTACTTCAAAGGAAAGCATGCAAAATTGACAAAGATATCTGCCTCTGGTCCCTCAATTATCTCAGCTGCGGGTTAGTAAAATGTTTTTAACTGTTCAAAAAATAGCAGGGATGCCTTTAAAACATACTGTGTTAAAGGACATCCACCCAAGGTCAGGTACACAGAGTTTCCCCACTTTATTTTTAAGGGGTGATCTGCTGGAGGAATTTATAAGCGATGGGCGGGAAAAAGACCGATATGCGACTACTAACGGGGTATATGACATTATCTTTTTCATTGTAACACCTGTATCATAATGCTAAGTTGAGATATGCTTGGCCTTATAAATGATAGGTTCATTTTAATATTCTTTCATTATTATTTTCAATATTATTTTTTACTTTTTTTTTTCCTCAGTACATTGCTGTTGTTGAGACATCATATTTTCTGTTAAATTAAATTTTTATTTTCAAAATATTTAATCACTTCTACAAATCGATAAAATTTTATTTTCTTTATTTCACTGCATTGCGTTTATCAGCTGTACCATCAATTTCGATCGTTACCCTCGTGAAACATAGTATTTTATTAAGAAAATAACGATAATATTGTTGATTGATAGAAAGTAATGTGAGCTAGATTCTTTTGTCTCAGCGCGTACTTTTTACATTTGCTGAAAAGAACTTTATCTCAATACGCTCTAAATTTTAACGCATTCCTTATAAAACGTACAAAATTTTATAAAAAATATCTATAATGATATTCTGTGAAATATGTAGCTGTTTCCTTTTAATTTTTGAAATATAATGACTTAAAATACTTTATACACACACATTCTTTTGCCATAAAAACAAATACAGTTATAAAAACAATCTAACACAGTTTCAATTTGATCAAAAAATTGCGCAGTTAAATACCTTCTTTTAAAAAGTAGTGGATAACATAAAAATTATGCGATGTCAGTATTAGTGGATATAATGCATAAAACTAACAAGTAAAAAAACTTTATATTTCAATTTCAACGTTTAATAGTTGAAAGGGAAATATCCATTTGTATTAACTGTAAAAGTAAACATCATCCAACTGTAACTGTGAAAGAGAATGTAAAAGAAAATATTATTCTTAGATTATCCGAAAGGAAAACATTTTGAAGAAAGAAAATTTCTGAGAAATAAAAAGAACTGTGAGATTCAAAATATCATTTTAGTTAAAACTAGGTGCTAAATGCTAACATTTTCGATTTCCAAAAAATTTTACTAGGAATATTTTTTTTTTCAAAACAACTTTTTAAATAAATTATAAAATTCGACAGTATTTGTATGTGTATGTGTGTTTAAGTGTGTTGAGAGTTGAGTGAATGCAAACATAAAATATACATGACTCTTTATAGATGTCCCAGATTTTAAACATATTTTTCCGTCTGAAATGAACTGGTTGTTATAATAACCGTTTATAAATTTTATTATAGTTAAATAAAAATAAATTTGTTATTTGTCTGCAATTTATTTTTCAATTTTCCGAAAAATAGGCCAATCAACGCGATATTTAAATAAGTTGTTACACTACGCTGGACTATTTTACTAATTAAAAGTAATCATGTACCATGGATATAATTCTACTAGAATAAATAAAACCAAGAACGAAAAATCAAGCGGTATGCATTAATTATTAGCATTTTTCATTAGTAAGTACTCATTGTATTTTATAACCTTCAATGTTCTTTTTCTGCGTTATCTCAGAACTGACAGACAGAAGGACAGAAAGACAGACATAAAGACTAACTAAATTTATAATCACTCTTAAATATTCTAGGAAAGTGTTAAAAATGCTTAACCCAAACAGAAATGCAGCACTTTGATTCCAATTGCAGCCTTCAATGTATCTGAATATTTTGAAGTAGCCCTGTAAATCTAAAGGTTTAACATTTTATATTCTATACAAAACGATATTTTAGCATATTAACTATAAATAACACTTCTTTTTTGATTTTTTGCAGAAGAAACTTATGTAAATGGGATTTATAGAAATGTCTCCACTGAAACGCAATGCATTAACATTTGTTGGGTGCCCTGTACACAAATCAGCTGTACAGAACCTATTAATACCATTTAAAATAAGGAACATTTCATAGTGAACTTGAATGACATATATCATTTTAAAAAAAATCTGAAAATATATACGAATGCTGGAGGCGACGGACAGATAGATGTATGGACATCGGGAAAACAAATACACTAATTAAAATCATATTCACACTTAAAATGTGTTAAAAATCCTAACGTAAATGGAATTGAAATTCCAGCAAATTTATAATAATAGTCCATAAGGTAACTGAATATTTTTGTGGTCCTGTAAATCCTAATGCTAATCACACTATATTCTATAGAAAACATTCTTTTGTGCGTATGAATATCTTCTTTCATTTTCATGAAGATTTGTGTAAATTAAAGTCTTAGAACGCAATGCTTTGGAATACTTTCAGGTGTCCCCGTACACAAAAAAGGTGTAGTATTTACTTCATTTTAGATAGGGAGTATTCGATAATGAACTCCAATAACATATACCAATTTCAAAAAATTTCATGAATATTTACGGTTAGAGCTTAGACAGACAAACAAACGGAACACTTTTCCTGCTTGTTGGAAAATGTTAAAAAATTAAATGCATTATCTTATTTTGTATCAGTAGAAATTATAATCTGATGTTTAGGTACACAATTAATTTAACATTTTATAAATATTAATCGATTTGCTTGTATTTATTTACTATGTAACATTAAATTTAATCACAAAAAATTGACAAATCACAAAAAGAATTTCATCATCAAAAATCACAAAAAGTATTTCATCATCTACTATTTCTATGAGATGTTTCGATTATTCATGGAATTACATGCAGGATGTTTCTAGGGATAGGGACATAGGGAAGCAACGTAATAACATAGCACGTAATAACATAGGGAAACAACGATCGAAATGCCACCTTTAAGTGATAAAGGGACACAAAGACAAAGCAAACACACATTCCCACAATTATGAGCTTTAATATGCAATAAATAAATAAATTAATTAATAATAATACAATACAATAGTTAGAAACAATCCCAAAAAGGGTTCAAAATACCGCCTTTAGGCATTCTTACACGATTGACACCTACGCTGCATGGATTTGTGAACATTTTCAAAAATGCCGAATGTTTCGCGGATCGTAACACAGCAGCAACGGTGGTTCGTGAAACAAGGTCCATTTCAAAATGTACTGGACTTTCGTAGACAATAACTTTAATAGTACCCTACAAATAAAAATCAAGTGCAATAAATCTGGTGATCTTGGGGGCCATGTGACGGTCATGAGGACCATTCAATCGCCGTCGGCTACAATGAGCAACCTGCGTGTGTTCAATTTGAGAGCTCGATTGTAGCGCCATTATACATTTCGATGCCTGCTTTTCTATGTTATTCTGATTCCTATTGATATTTTCTACCTCCCTCTAAATTTGTATTTGGAGTTTAGAAACATTCTGTAAATGAATTCAATAAAAAACATTTTTTTTTTCTTTTTTTAAATATTAATTATTATTATTTTTTTTAATATATTTTTACTACACCAATGTATCAAAAAATTTAATTATACAGTGAAACTTGAATAATTCGAACTTGTTTAATTCGAAATTCTGGCTAGTTCGAATTTTTTACTCGGTCCCTTAAATTTTGCATTAAAATAATGTTAAAAAATCATGGCTAATTCGAATTCTATTTTGGATAATTCGAATTTTTTTATACGATTACCTTTAAAATATTACAGTAAAACTTGTTCTCGGAATTTTTCTCAGCTAAAGTGCATTATTTTTTTTAACAGTCTTTCAAAAGAAGGATAACGAAATACAAGAGAAGCTCCTACCTAGTGCATCAGAAGATATGGTTCATATACATGAACTTCGAGGTTTTTTTTAATTGAAAGTCATGTCTAATGTAGAAGATTCTATTTTCGTATTAATTGATAGGTTGAAGTCGTATGCTAATGACACAAAGATTGTAGTACTTAAAGAAGCGATAAAAAATATCTGACTATTTTTTTTTTAAATGTGTTGAATAATGCAGTTCGTAAAAAATATTCATTTAATTGCGGGGGGGGGGGGGATGTAGCAGTATTCTTAGGTATAAAGTTTATGCGTTAAATCTTTGATCATAGTTTCAATTTTTTAATTTATCTTTTCTTTTTGACAAAATACAGGGGTACTACTCTCGGGTATACTCTCCGCCCCTTTTTCAGGACACACTTAAGAATAAGAAATTTTCTCCTATTTTGCCACCAGTAATTTCATGCAGAAATTTTTATGGTACTTTTTATAGAAATGTCTCCAGATTAATCTGGTGAGAGATCATCGTAAAAAAATAGTGGTAGGAACAGAGGCGGAAATTTGTCATATTTGAGAGTGTCCTGAAAAAAGGGCGGAGAATACGACCCCTGCAAAATAGTATATGTAATTCGAATTTTTGTATATTCCGAATTTTTCTCTGTTCCCTTCAACTTCGAATTATCCAAGTTCTACTGTATTTACAAGTTCTACTGTAAAATACACTCGTCTTTTAACAACAATTTTTTAAATAATAGTCTAGCTTTAAGAACTTCAAAAGGGATATATATATTTAATGTATTTTTAGCAAAATAATAAAAGTTATAGATTTCTTTTTTTTTTTTTTTTTTTTTTTTTCAGAAATTATCTTGAAGATACATTTTCAATTTAACAAAGTAAAGAAGGTTAAAAAGTTTAAGACGCATAGTGAAACACTTACTATCAATTTCTTAGTTTCATCAAATACATCTTCAGCTTTTAAAATTACTACTTCTTCTCGAATCTAAATATAAATAAAGAGTACCTTTGAAAATGTCTAGGGAGATCGTAACTCACTACAAAAATAGTCCTTTGCCTGTTTAATTCTCTTCTTACGTTAGGGAAATTCCCACTATTTACATTTACAAAAGTCACTTTGTGATGTAAAACTTTAAATGTCAAATGAGAAATCTTACCGCGTATGATGTAAAATACAATAAAAAGTCCTTACATAGCAGACTTGTAGTCGATTACAGAATCCTTAAAAGATTACAATTACGATTATTTTTAATCTTCAAATGCCGATTACGAATACGTTTAGATTACGATTACAGTTTTGATTACGCTTTGATTAGACACTAGAATACGATTACATTCAGATTACGATTACAGTTTTGATTACGTTTTGATTATACTCTAGAATACGATTACATTCAGATTACGATTACAGTTTTGATTACGTTTTGCTTATACTCTAGAATACGATTACATTCAGATTACGATTACAGTTTTGATTACGTTTTGATTAGACTCTAGAATACGATTACATTCAGATTACGATTACATGAAAAATCGATTACAATTACACTTCAATTATACAGATTTCTCAATCTCGATGTGATGAATATAGCTTGTATATAATCTTTCTTAGATATTTCTTCACATATATCCTTAAATATATCTTGTATATATCCTCTCCTTATATTCTATATATATTCTTTATCTTGAATGCTTTCAGATTAAGCTTTTAATATCACAGCATATTAAAACATAACTTCACATATATCCTTAAATATCTTGTATATATCCTCTCCTTATATTCTATATATATTCTTTATCTTGAATGCTTTCAGATTAAGCTTTTAATATCACAGCAAGCAGTTTAAAATTATCATATCAAGTAATTTATCATCTAAAGCGAGAGAAATTTTATATTTTTACAAAACTCTATATTTTGACCATCAAAGAAATGTAATCATTAAAATATTGAAAGAAGTTTTAAGTATGAGTCAGAAATTAAAATACTATCTCAAATATCTGTCACAAATTTCACTTCTTTATCCAAAATTTATTTTCAAATGTCAGTTCCGAAGCAGGAAATTCGTTTTATAATACTTTTGCATTTTCAGTAGAAAAGAAAGATGAAAAAAAAATAATATATATATATATATGTATATATTATTCAGTAAAACATAAAAAGGAAAGAAGTAGAAGCTATGTAAATTTGGAGAACCCCTTAAATTATATCATGTGTAAGTATGTACACACATTGAATTACATTGGTAGCAACTAGCAATGTGTAAATGTATAAGTAAGAAGTCTAAATGAAAATGCAATCAATTTAATTAAAAAAGAAGTTTCAAACATTCGCATTTGATTTAAATAAAACTGTCAGTTAAAAATGATTTTTTTTTTTTTTTACAAAGGAAAAATATCATATTGATATAAATTTAAAATTAGATGTACAATTCTGTTGCCTATAATAAATAATGAGTTTAGTTATCTTTATACCTTCATAGATTATGATGACACCTGTATTAATTAAATGATTTTATTAATTGGTCTAGATAATATATTTATGTTTCTCAAATGAATATTAATAAACAAATATTTCTCGTCTGTAAAATTTAGCACAACCCCCCCCCCCTCCCAATAAATAAATAAAATCAATTAATAATCCAAAAAATTTTATTTTTTCTTACTTCTGAATATTGAACTTCATACATATACAAATAGAATGTAGGAGAGATTTAAAGTTCTTTAAAACATTTTTATTTAATTTAACAAAATGAAATTTTTTATTAGTTTCCCGCTTTTAGTAGAGTGCGGGAACTCGTATAGAATTTTCCAGCGACACTGAATAATTTCTTTACGGGTGCTAAAGATGCACAGATAGAGAGATATTTTGAACTAATTTTTGGATATCTTTTGTCATTTTCCTTCCAAAAATTTAGAGGGCAAATATCTTCTCCTTTCAATGGCTCTTTTAAATACTCCGTTATTTCCGATTTTGCTATATAATTCTTGGCAAGTTTGCTTGATCTTTTCCCGTTCAAAAACGCAAACAGTTTGATCTTTTTTTTCTTTTTTTTTTTTTTCTTTAAGGTTCAGTTGCGGCTTTTTCTTCTGATTCTGTTATTTCTTCGACAAGAAAGTGATTCTTCATTTCTTTAATTATTATTTCACACACTTGCTCATTCGTCAAGTCTAGGCAACTATTCTTGAATCGTGGATCCAAAATTGTTGATATAATAAATGGTGTACTTTCCACATATTTTTTCATCCTTTTTTCTAAGGAAAATTTCAAAGCTTAGATGAGAAATCTTTCTTATAGATTTTAAATTATTTTACAACAATAAAATACAATAAATACAAATATATAAAAAATATTTTTTTAAGCCCCATAAATAACGGTAATCATTACAGAAATATGTTTGAAAAGAGAAATACACCTATTTCGCAATATTTCGGCAATCAGAATGTTTTACTTAAATTTACTAGAGCATACGCAAATAGATAAATGAACGGAGAGACAGAAGAGGAAAAGACAATCAAAAATTAAATTTAAAATATTTCAAGAAATTAAATTAAAATTTCGTAAGTTCAAAAAATTATGAAATCATTAAAGCATATCTAAACTTTAAAGTTGCTTTTCAGTGGCCAACGTAGTGAGTAACAATCATATTTCGGAGATTTCTTTTACTTTTTAATGGCAAAGCATCTTATTAAGTGGATTGTTAACATGTTTAATTTTGTGATTAAGCAAAACTCTTTATTCTCATAAAAATATTTTCGATTTGTTTGTTAACTTTTATTTATTTATTTATTTATTTTTTTCAATAAAGCGTTCTACTAAATATTCTTTGTAAATAAAATCCCTTTAAAAAGTTTATAAAAAAAAAAAAAATACACCAATAAGTTCATATAAATTTGTAGATATAGAAAATGAAACAATCATTCTAAACAATAATCACTCTATAACGTTGCTAGGAAGTATTAAAAATGATAAAGGCAAACGAAAATGCAATTCCAGCAATTTTCAATTATAACCGTTAATGAAAGTGAAAATTTTTGTGTTGCTCTCTAAATCTTATTGCTAATGACATTATATTCTGCAGGAACCATTTCCTTGCGCATGTGTATTGTTAATGTCGACTGCATTATGTTTTGTGCGAAATAAAAGTTAAAATATGTTCTATAGAAATACATTTGATAGGTCGCAATGCTTTGAAATTCTTTCAAATTTCCATGTAGACAAACCAGTGGAAATATTTACCATATTTTTAAAAGGGAACAATTCCATAATGAACTTGAAGAACATAACATATATTAGTTTCAAAAAATTCCATAAATATTTAAGGGAATTAGAGTGCGCGCGAAGAGACGAACCGAAGTCTTAAGCATAATGATAAAGAACTTTTCGTTGAGTCCCTGTAAAAACCCACAAATGCTAGATTCACCAAAATGCTTGTATTTAGTGCAACAGTGATTTATAATATTCATATAAATCTTCAGCTCAATTGAATAAAGCGTTTAATGCTATCGCACTTTTAAAAATTTGGTCCCATAGGCCATAATGATAAAGAATTTCTCTTTGTGTCCCTGTAAAAAAACTGTAAGTGCTAAATTAACCGAAATCTATACAACTGGTGCAACTGTGACCTATAACATGTGTACAAATTTTTTGCTCAGATTAATAAGGCGTTTAGACGCTATCACACTTTTAAAAATTTGGCCCCATAGGCATAATGATAAAGAATTTTTCCTGGTGTCCCTGCAAAAAAACTGTAAGTGCTAAATTCACCAAAATCTATACAGTTCGTGCAACTCTTACCTATAACATGTATACAAATTTTTTCCTCAGAGTAATAAAGCGTTTAGACGCTATCGCACTTTTAAAAATTTGGTCCCATAGGCCATAATGATAAAGAATTTTTCCTCGTGTCCCTGTAAAAAAACTATGAGTGCTAGATTCACCAAAATCTATAGGGTTCGTATTATGGTGACTTACAATATACGTACCAACTTTCAGCTTATTCGAACAAAGCATTTAGACGCTAGCGTGTTCACTCTCAGACATACATACACACATACATACATCATCGTAAAAATAGTGGAAACGGACTCAGGGGACCTCGAAACGTATAGAAACATCAAAATCTCACATTCGGATTTTTGACATGATTACAATACTTTCCTCACTATAGTGTTCCGAAAGTAAAAAATAAAAATAATAAACACACACTATTTTTACTTTCCGAACACTATAGTGAGGAAAGTATTGTAATCATGTCAAAAATCCGAATGTGAGATTTTGATGTTTCTATAAGTTTCGAGGTCCCCTGAGTCCGTTTTCACTATTTTTACGATGATGTATGTATGTGTGTGTGTATGTGTGTATGTATGTGTGTATGTCTGTGAGTGAACACGCTAGCGTCTAAACGCTTTGTTCGAATAAGCTGAAAGTTGGTAAGTATATTGTAAGTCACCATAGTACGAACCCTATAGATTTTGGTGAATCTAGCACTTATAGTTTTTTTACAGGGACACAAAGAAAAATTCTTTATCATTATGGCCTATGGGGCCAAATTTTTAAAAGTGCGATAGCATCTAAACGCCTTATTCAATTGAGCAAACAATTTATACACATATTATAGGTCACATATACGCAATCTGTATAAATTTTGGAGAATCTACCACTTATAGTTTTTTTACAGGGACACAAAGAAAAATTCTTTATCATTATGGCCTACGGGGCCAATTTTTTAAAAGTGTGATAGCGTCTAAACGCTTTATTAATCTGAGCAAACAATTTGTACACATATTATAGGTCAGAGTTGCACCAACTATATAGATTTTGGGGAATCTAGCAGTTACAGTTTTTTTACAGGGACACAAAGAAAAATTCTTTATCATTGTGGCCAATGGGACCAAATTTTTAAAAGTGCGATAGCATCTAAATGCCTTATTCAATTGAGCTGAAAGTTTATATGAATATTATAAATCACTGTTGCACTAACTATAAGCCTTTTGGTAAATCTAGCATGTATAGGTTTTTACAGGGACACAACGAAAAATTCTTTATCATTTTGATCTATGGGCTCAAAGTTCAGTAGCGTTAAATAAAACATCGTGTAATATAGGGAGAAAAATACTCAAACACTCTATTATGGTTTTCTCTCTTTTGTTTGTTTAACAACTGCTCTTTATCTACAAAACTGTTAATTAATCAATGTTCGGAAAGTCGAGTGGGGTCACTCCAGATTTTTTTGGTCTATAGCATTTTTATATTACAATACGTTACAGGAAAACAAGATTTTCCGAAATGAAAGGTGGCCCCGAAATGATGCTGAGCTTCCCTTAGCTTCAAAGCTTAATCGGGCATTGAAAACATGACCTCTGAAATCTTCCAGGGCGAGTAGGTAAGTTCAAAAATTAGCTTGAAGCTAGAAATTTTTGAAAAAAGGGATAACAAAAAATATAAATAGAGTAAAAATGGCAGCAAAGAAAAGAAAAATATAGTGCAATCTTATTTTAGAGATAGATTACGTTTACATTGCTTCACGATACAGATTATTCTCTAGAAAAATATAATGAGATTACGATTAGATTACGATCAGATTGCGATTAGATTACGATTATAATTTAAATATTTTTTTTTTGATTACGATTAGATTACGATTACAATTTAAATATTTTTTTTTTGATTACGATTAGATTACGATTACAATTTAAATATTTTTTTTGATTACGATTAGATTACGATTACAATTTAAATATTTTTTTTGATTACGATTAGATTACGATTACAATTTAAATATTTTTTTTGATTACGATTAGATTACGATTATAATTTAAATATTTTATTTTGATTACGATTAATCAGCGATTACGTTGCTTTTGTAATCGATTACAATCGATTACGATTACGCGATTAAGATTACTACAAGTCTGTTACATAGCTGCCAATATTTTAATTTATTCCGGAGTACTTTTAGCTCCGCCTTTATTTCGCACCAGTTTATTTATAGAAAACATTTTTTCAATATACGATAAAATAAAATAAACTCCGATCAACTCCGATAAAATAAAATAAAAATTACTTTGAAAAAATAAGTGGTACGAATTAGAGGCGGGGCTAAAATTACTCCGGAATAAATTAAAATATTGGCAGCTATGTCCTTATATTCTACTGAGATATTGTAGATAATCCAATATTTGTGAAATATTAGTTTGAGTTCCACATATTATACAGAAATGTTATTTCTTTCTTTTACACTTATGCAGCAGAAAAAATATTGTTTTACAGTAAAATTTTCAAAATTTTGGTGTATATACTCAGTATGACTTGCCCTGAAATTTAAAATGTGGATTTTATTGGTTCGTATGTGTGTCTGTCAGTAAGTCTGTTTTCAGTATAACTTAAAAAGAAATATCAGAAGGAAGTCCAATCTTGGTATAATAAATTTGTATTATAGAGCGATGCTACTTAAAACTAAACAACTGGTTCATGTACAGGAGCGTTGATTTTTTTTGTTATTGTTGTTGTTGTTTAAATATTACATCTATGAGCGAAATTTATGGTATCGTTTAACAAATTTAGACTACATAAACGAAATTTATATTCATTCTTTATAGGCCCAAAAGCATGTTTAACATAGAATAAGGTAAGGACAGTATCTTTCTTTTATAGGGACATATTAAATATTTCCCACATAAGTATTAGTGGCTATACCTGGAATTGACAAAGTACATTTCAAGTTGTGTGATGCTTTATTATCACAATTATTTGTGCTGTGTTAAGATGCCTGCCTACTGTCGGAGTGATTTTTGTTTTTTTAATAATTGAAGAATTGCGTATTTATGTGCATTATATGATAGAATATAGTAAAAAAAACAGTGAACAGCCTGAAAAAACAATACGCAAGTTCTAAAATAATTTCATATTTAGATTCAAAATATGCATGAAATTTGCGAAAAAAAAAAGTACTTTTACAAAACATTATAAGTCGAATTTAAATAAAGATATTTTTATTCTGTAAAGTTTGTTAGGTTATTGAAAGGTCCTTAAGGAAGTGAACTACTCTTAAATATATAACCATGTTATTCAATATTTTAGAGAAGACAAGATTTTTACATGCTGAAAAAATCATGAATATACATGACAGTTTTCATAACTTCTATCGACAAAATAAAAATAATAATCATAATAATCATAATAATAATTTAGCTAGATTCTAGTTCAATCCCTAAAACAACTCTTCTAGAGTAGTTTGTCAAAGTTTCATAACGTTTCAATTATAACATTTGGAGTTATGATGTTTTGGGATAAAGCAAAATGTTAAAAATCTCATTTTGAGAAAAACCAGAAAACATATTTAAAAACCAGATTTTACCTATTAAAAAAAAATCTGGAGTGACTCCACTCGACTTTCCGAACATTGAGTAATTAACAGTTTTGTAGATAAAGTAAAGAAAGAGGAGTTGTTAAACAAACAAAAGAGAGAAAACCATAATAGAGTGTTTGAGTATTTTTCTCCATCTATTACACGATGTTTTATTTAACGCTACTGAACTTTGAGCCCATAGATCATAATGATAAAGAATTTTTCGTTGTGTCCCTGTAAAAACCTATAAATGCTAGATTCACCAAAATGCTTATAGTTAGTGCAACAGTGATTTATAATACTCATATAAATTTTCAGCTCAATTCAATAAGGCGTTTAGATGCTATCGTACTTTTAAAAATTTAGTCCCTTAGGCCATAATGATAAAGAATTTTTCTTTGTGTCCCTGTAAAAAAACTATAAGTGCTAGATTCACCAAAATCTATACAGTTAGTTCAACTGTGATCTATAACATGTGTACAATTTTTTTGCTCAGATTAATAAGGCGTTTAGACGCTATCACACTTTTAAAAATTTGGCCCCATAGGCATAATGATAAAGAATTTTTCTTTGTGTCCCTGTAAAAAAACTATAAGTGCTAGATTCTCCAAAATCTATACAGATTGAGTATTTGTGACCTATAATATGTGTATAAATTTTTTGCTCAATTGAATAAGACGTTTAGATGCTATTGCACATTTAAGATTTTGCTCCCATAGGCCATAATGATAAAGAATTTTTCTTTGTGTCCCTGTAAAAAAACTATAAGTGCTAGATTCACCAAAATCTATAAGGTTCGTACTATGGTGACTTACAATATGCGTACCAACTTTCAGGTTAATCGAATAAAGCGTTTAGACGCTAGCGTGTTCACTCACAGACATACACACATACACACATACACACACACACATACATACATCATCGTAAAAATAGTGAAAACGGACTCAGGGGACCTCAAAACGTATAGAAACATCAAAATCTCGAATTCGGATTTTTTACATGATTACAATACTTTCCTCACTATAGTGTTCGGAAAGTAAAAATAATTTTAATAAGTTCCTGATTTATTTTAAAGTTTTTTATTTTCTTTTTTAAATTCATTTTATATTCAGTAACAAATTTTGATGCTTATATTGAGTAAAACATTTATGTAAACAAACATTTATGGGTCATTTCCGGTCACTTCTGGTCTCAAAAACTAGTGAGTGACTAATATTAAAATGCCTGTAACTCAAGTTCTAAGCAAGATAGAAACAAAATTCAAACTGATTTATAAAGCTAAAATGTCAGGCTTTAAAACTAATACAAAAATAGAAAATTGGAATTTTGACCGAAAATTGCATTTTAAAGGTAGGCAGACACTTTTTTTTTTTTTTTTTTTTTTTTTTCCCGTATGTATACAATCTATACACTAAACGACAAGAAAGAAAAAAAAAGAAAAAAAAAAAGGCCGCCACCAGGAAGTTTTCCTTATTCCTTTCAGCAACCACCATTTAAAATTGGCCACCAATCACACCAGTTTTATCATAGTGATTTTATTGGATATCACATATCTTTATACGTAAGATAAAAGAACTCAAGACATCCGAAATCTTGCAAAATTCTCTGAGTTTCATCCCTGTTTTTAAATGATAAAATTGACAGTTGCTGAAAGGAAAAATAAAAGTATTAAAGTGCGCCTTTTTCCTTTTATTATTCCCCCCCCCCTTTAGTCTATGTGATACGTAGTCTATTCAAAACTAGTGCATTAAGTTTCAGAGAACGATGTGGGTGGAAATTATCTGTACAATTTAAAATGAATTTTAAAATATAGTAATATATTTAAAAATTTTATTAATGTAGCAACAATACTGAATGGGTTTCCCACACCAGTGTTGCCAGATTGGGAACTTTTTTTATTCAATACCCACCATTAAATTTTAATTGTAACGGTTGGCTAATCACTTCGAAGCATAGTAATCTATTACGTATATCAAATGTCACTTCTCAAAATTATTGGTGAGAGTTGAATAAAAAATGTCCCCAATCAGGCAACACTCCCAATCACCACACCCACATATACATTTTTTTTTTTTTTTTTTTTAAGTAAACTCTGAAACTGTTTTGAGCATTGCTGAAGTGCACTAGAAATGTTGACACTTAGTACTCCATAAGTTAAATCTTAAACTCTAATGATTTGCGCATAATACTGAAGCGTGAAAGAAGGCGGTGATCATTATTTTTAATATTAAATATGAACTAACTGGCCTTCACCGGCCTGGCGCTCTAAATTTCCAAATAAACCTATTTCAAAATTCAGGGCTTGCATATTATCCCCCAAATAAGATAGAGACTAAATGTGATAAATAATAATAATAATAATAATAATAATAATAATAATAATAAAGATTGCTTAAAATTTAATTGTGTGTCTGCGTGTGGATGGATGGATGGTTAAGTTTTACTTCGCACTAGTGCTGCGCAGATGGACAATTGGCGACGGTCTGGGACACACCCCTAGAAGTGGTCCGGAGACATGCCATCACAATTTTGATCCTCCACGGAAGAGATGGCTCTCCCACTTCGGTGACCCACACAGGCATAATTTTTCAGGGGAACATGGAGGACATTGCGTCCACGACATGTGTGTGCGAGTGTCTTTAATAAAAATATGGAATTCGAGCAATGAAATGTAATATAAATTTAATTTTTAATGAAAATATAGTTCAGGACGTATTTATCAAAGACGTTGCTAGTTTATTTGTCGAAGGGATAATGCCTAAATATCCAAAATTTGTTATTTTCCTCCCTCATTCCAGTTTAACCTCTTAACTGCTTCGGGCGTATATACACGTCTTTCCAAAATACGATCCTTTGTATTTTACTGCTACCATTGAAGCTACTTACACGGTTTGACAATGCAATAAAATAACCTTGAATGTAATCTCGACAGCGTTTTCGAAAGTTATATTCATTTCAGGGTTGAAAGAGAGCTGTCGCCCTTATCCCTTTGCGGCGCAAGACAATTCGTATCATTTAAATTATACTGCCACCGGAATTCATGAACTAAATTAAACTAAAAGAAATTTTAAATTTTAAGGTTGAAAAAACTGGCCTTTTCTGATATGTTTTAAACGTAAATTTTTGCTAAAAAATTTCCGGGATGAATTTTTGCAGCTGGATCTTAAATTTTGCGTCCTCACAGCGAGGACGCCGCGCGTTAAGGGGTTAAAGCGAATCTCGAAAATTTTCATTGGCAGGTAAGGGATTAAATCGCTTAAGAGGCCTCTCCACTTATTGTCCCCAGAAACCAGAGCCAATGTTATTCTATGGAGAATTTCGCCCCATTATAACGTATTAACTAATATATATATTTAAAATTTGTTTTCACATTCAGAAACTTCACAATTATTAAACAATTTATCGCTTTCTAAAAATTATTTTTTATAATTTTTAATATTTTATTTTGAGGTTGCAAAATGCAAATTTTCACAAAGTGAATTTTTTTTATTTTTTAGCTTAAAAATGAAATCTTAAAAATGAAAAAAAAAAAAATCAATTTTTAGAAAGCGATAAATTGTTTAACAGTTGTAAATTTTCGGAAAGTGAAAGCGGAATTTAAAAATATGCATTAGTTAATGAATTATAATGGGGCAAAATTTCCCATAGAACAACATTGGCTTCGGCTTTCGTTGAGTGTCCCCTTAACATTGATTTAAATGAATTTTTTTAAATAATTACATTGTCTTTTACATCATAAATCTATATCACAATGCTAAACCTAAATCTACTTAGCTCTACATGATACAAACATTACGTTATTATTATTATTATTATTATTGTTGTTGTTGTTGTTGTTTCATTATTATTATTAATGTTGTTGTTGTATCCCATTTTTCTATGTATATTGTTACAGTTGTAGAGTCATATTTTCTGTTAAATTAAACTTTTTTACATGTTATTTTATCGTTTCAGAATATGGATACATTTTTTTTTTCTTTATTTCAATGCATTATTCTATTGCAGTTTTTGCAGTTTTTCATTATTAAGATTATTATTGTTATTATTTTAATATATTCTATTAACTTCTATAAAATGCATAAATGTCAATAAAGGATACATTTCGAGACTTGGAATAAAATTAATGGTTACTGGTTACTGCAGAGAATTTTACTTAATACTTTTGTAAATGTAATTTCACATCTAACTACAGAAATGGAATTGCATTCTTAAAATTCTTTTCTTTACATTAGATAAGTCACAAGCATTTCCATTTGAGAAAATGACTTTATAGAATAAATCTCTTAAGGCTAAATGATCTTTCTTATCCTTTGAGATGAGAACGACAAAGAAAGACTTTGATATTAATTTGTATATATTTCTAATATATTTCTATTTAATGTTATTAATAACAATGATATAATATTGTTTAATAAATTTAAGGCTCCTGCCTACTGTCGGAGGTGTACACTTTTTTTTTTTTTTTTTTTTTTTTTTTATAATTGAAAAATTGCCTTTTTATGTGCATTGCATAATATAATATAGTTAAAAACAGTGAATAACATGAAAAATATGCAAATTTGAAATATTTTGATATTTAGGCTCAAAATTTGCAAAAAAAAAAAAAAAAAAAAAAAAAAGAGCACTTTTTCAAAACATTATAAGTCAAATTTAAATAAAGGTATTTTTATTCTGTAAATTTTATTTTGCTAATTGAACGGTCCTTAAGGGAGTGAACTATTCTCAAAACTATAACCATGTTATTTAATATTTTAGAGAAGATAACATTTTACATGCTGAAAAAAATCATGACAGTTCATAACTTCCATCGACAAAAAAAAAAAAGAAAATAATAATAATTTAGCTAGGTTCATTGTAGTAGTTCAATCCCTAAAACAACTCTTCTAGAGTATTTTGTCAAAGTTTCATAAGGTTTCAATTATAACTTTTGGGATTATGATGTTTTGCGATAAAGCAAAATGTTAAAAATCTCATTCTGAGAAAAAGCAGAAAACGTAATTAAAAACCAGATTTTACATATTAAATAAAAAATAATTTTAATAACGTTCCTAGTTTATTCCAAAGTTTTCATTTATTTATTTATTTATTTTTAATTCGTTTTATATGCAATAACAACTTTTGATACTTATATTGAGTAAAGCATTTATGTAAACAAACATTTACGGTCACTTCTGGTTACTTCGAGTTTCAAAAAGTTGCGAGTGACTAACTTAAAATGCCTGCAACTCAAGTTCTAAGCAACATAGAAACAAAATTCAAACTGATTTAGAAAGCTAAACTATAAGGTTTTGATACTAAACCAGAAACAGAAAATCGGAGTTTTGACCGAAAATTGCATTTTAAAAGTAGCCAGGTACCTTAATGAGCGGTTGCTTATGTACAGATTTTCGGTGGAATTATTTTGAATAAAGTTCGGCTTTAATCTATTTAAAATATTTGTCCTGAACATAGAACGAATTTATTTATCTGGTTACACCACACCAAAAAGTTGTTTTTAAAATAAAAAACAAAAACAAAAAACCTCTTCGGCTATATATGGAATAAAGTAAAACTGAACAACATTTTTACGATAGTGGACTTAACTAATAATAATAATAAACATTGTTAAATATGTATTACTTCAAACACAATTTTTATTCAAAATATTTGCATCAAAAATCTACATAGAAGCTACATAATTTATAAATCAATATAATATTTATAATAAAAAGTCTGCATATTCTAAAAGGCATAATGAATATGAATGTCTTTCTTAGTTATTTTCGTTTCGAATGAAAAGATTGCTCATTAACCCTTTGCCGGGCCAAGCGCTCTAAACAGTGTCGCCAAATTTAGGGACTTTTTTATTCATCTATCACCTTTTGAAGAGTGATATTTGATATACGTAATGAACGACTAATCGCGAAGGTTCTGAATAATTATGAGGGTTAATTGTTTATTTAAAGTTAACTAAATTCTTAAATTACACTACGCAGCAATTTTTTTTTTCAAGCCCTGATACCATTCTTCCTGATTCTTATGTAAAACGACCTCCTGAATTCAAATATTACTACCATTTTGCCCAGTCACCCACCGTTTTCTCGGAACGCCAGCCCCTGCCCCAATTTTTGTCACTTTTCGGTAATTTTATGGTCATGAATTTGATTTGGAGAATGGAAAAGAATTATTTTAACATTTAAAAATAAAAAATATATAATGTATAATAAATAATAAATAATAATAATAATAATTGATTAATAAAATATAATAAATATAATAAATGTAATGTATAATTTCAGTGGCAAATCCCCTCCCCCCTAAATCTTCCTCTTTCTGCAATTGTTCATATTTTAGAATTTTTCAACTCTGTAGCCCCTCAGAAGATGTTTAACAGTTAAAATAATCTTTTCTCCCTACAAATCAAATTTATAGCCATAAAATTACCGAAAAGTGATAAAAATAGAAGAGCATCCCTAAAAAACTATTGGTAATAGAGCAGAATGGGCGTCGTATTCGAATTCAGGAGGTCATTTTACATAATATTTTGCAAAGATGGTGTTGGGGCCGATTTTCATGCATAGCAGTGTTATCTAACTATGATTTATACTTTGAGCAAAATAAATATTCCTAAAAATACTCAAGATATTATTCTTGTTGTCAAATTTAGGAAATATTTTATACAACTCTCACCAATAATTTTGAGGAGTGATATTTGATAACTTTCGAAGGGATTAGGAAACAATTACTGCTAAAATATGGTGGTGGATATTGAATAAAA
The DNA here is from genome assembly GCA_963930645.1 of Salticus scenicus. Taxonomy (NCBI): domain Eukaryota; kingdom Metazoa; phylum Arthropoda; class Arachnida; order Araneae; family Salticidae; genus Salticus; species Salticus scenicus. The sequence goes on along the minus strand of OZ005658.1, from coordinate 190,538,926 downwards.
GAGTCCCAAAATTTGGCAACATTGACCAGAGGAGTGCAATTAAATAGGACTGTATTCAATAAAAGAACTGGTGCAGAGTCAATATTCAAAATAAAAACTTCTTCACGCATCACAAAACTAATGGAAACTCTACCGTTTTCGAAAAGCCACTCAGGTGCAAACAGGTGTTTGCATCTGAAGAAGAAAGGCACATTCCTTCAAAACCGGTAGTGTTTCCATTAGTTTTATGGTGTCTGAAGAAGTTTTTATTTTGAATAAATAGGACTGGCAAATGGCGATATTTGTTCGGTGATATACGTTGGGTAAGGGTGTATATAAAGAAGCTATATAAACATACGTTCATTATACGTTCATTACGTATATCAAATATCCTTAAAGCAAAAATAGACTTTCAAAATTTCGAAGTTGGACTAAGCACCCAGTGTTTCAATTTTACTAAAATATGAAACTGCATAACAGCAATAACATGTATCAAAAATAAATTCTCAATTCCCAAAATTCTGTACTGAGTTATAAGCGAGACGTATTAAAGCCACCGCACTTTAGAATGCAAAAAAAAAAGAAGAAAAAGGATAAAAATCCTTAGAAAAAAGCATGGGATAAAAACGAAAAAAAAACCCTCACAATGTTATGTGTGTAAAAAAAAAAAAAAAAAAAGACTGACACCGGAAGAAACAAGAGGACAAAATTGACTAGAAAAAGTCATCGAAGAGCGGGAAGTAAAATGGGTTGGGGCCCCCGAAACTATCCTCGAAGGTTTAGTACGTCTCACTTATTAAACAATATAGAATCTGTTGTAAAATGAAAACTTTAAACATCCTCTTCTCAAAAGTAATTGTCATGTAGCAAGTTTAAAATATCCCATACGTTTTCCAAAAATAAATTAAAAAACTGGCGTACAGACAATAGCAAGAAATTAAAACTTCTTCACACACCATAAATTTTAAATCAGCACAACCGGTTTCGAAAGGACGTAGCCTTTCTTCATCAGGTGCAAACACGTGCAACTGCCTTGGAGGCAAAAGCAAGACTTACAAAAGCCCATACATTTTATTTTTTATTGAACCTTCATGAACCTTCATATGGTATTTTATATGCCTTAGCACAAAACTTTCTTACAATTATCCACTTTTCTATATTTCAAAATTTTAAATTTTTGATAAAAAGTAAGGATTTTTTTTTCACGTAATTATGTTTGTAAATAAAAAATATTAATTAATTTCCATTAAAAACATCTAAAGCAACCTGTAAAAAAAAAAAAAAAAAAAAAAAAATTGTGATGTGTAAGTCAAAAATTATTTTGTAAAGAGCTTTTTGAAATTTAACAGATAATTAAAAATTTTAATTAATATCTTTTATATCTCAATTAACTATAATATGAATATTAATTTTAATATGGCATTTCTCATTTACGAATAAGGCTATATGAAAATGTAACTTTTTGCTGTAATAAATTTATAATTGTAGTTATTAGTGGAAATGTTTAAAATGTTTAGAATCTTAACCCTTAAATGCCGAGTATTGTCTTTCAGCAACATACCCAGTTTTGTCTTCTAAAGTATTATTAGAATAATATTGAAGCTCTAATGCCTCGTGATTGCTGATTATCAACAAATTGCTTTTTAGCCGTAAACCACAGTTAAAATAAAGTATGATTTTTTTAAAGTATTTTTCCCGTTATTTATTTAGGACACGAAACAATAAAATATTTTTAAAATGATTTAAAAAATAATCAGTCATTTAAGGGATAATTTTTCCTGGAAGCTACTGTGATCCGTACAATCAGAATATTCGGATGGTCTATGGATCGAAGATGTGATACCTGTGTTGAACACTGTGAACGAAATTTAAATACCTTCAATGATCCGAGTTATTTTTATTCATGTACATTTATTGCTAAAAAGAATGATAAATGTATTTTTAATTCTGATGTTACGCCAGGAGAGTATTTTCGACTTTATACTGCAATATCAATCTAAGTCCTGGGGACGTACCCAATTTTTCCCAGACATTCTGAAGTGTGGTATTAAAACAACTCGCATTGTTAAAATATAATGTGCATTTTTAATTTAAATATATCTCTATATATTACCAGCATTCATACATTATAGACATTATTTATTTTATACATATTATATTATGATAAGTACAAAACATTGAGTGAAAACAAGTAAACGTAAAAATTGTTTCGTGTCGAAAGAAAATACCACCCTTCGTCAGGCAAGCAAAGTACGCGCGAGTGCTGCGAACAAAAAAGAAATAGTAATAATAATAATTATTATTATTATTTTGTGGCTCTTATTATAAAATACTAATATAAATAAAAATAAAAATAAATAATATATATATGAGATACATTTATTTTTATAAATTTATATATATAATAAATATAAAAATAAATATGAAATATATTTATTTTTATGTTTTAGTATATTTTTAAATTTTATATACATATATGTATATAAATATGAAAATAAATAAGTAAATGTATAATAAATATGAAAATAAATAAGATAATTATATAAAAATAAATATGAAATATATTTATATTTTTATTTTTATATATTTTTTTTAATTTATACACACACACGCAAACATATATATAAATATAATAAATGTATAAAAACAAATATGAAATATATTTATTTTTATATTTTTATACATTTTTTTAATTTATATATATATATATAATATCCTATTATGCTTTAAGTATCGTATTTTACACAATATTATATTCAAGATTCAAAACATTATTTCAAAAATTCTATAAATTATTTCCGTTAACAGCCCGTTTCTTTTCTAAATCAAAAACTAAACGATATTTTCTTTATAAAATGTAAACAGTAATTACTATTTAAAAGTTAAATGCTGGGATTTGCGCTTTTATAATGAAATACCCTTTTTTTGGTCCAAATGTGCTCAAAATCACTAAATGTACCATTTAAATTCAACTGAATATATTATTCAATTACAATCTGAATACCTTATGCGGAAAAGAAAACCAAACTTGTTCTCTTTCATGAAAAATCTGCTATATTTAATGCAACTGTGCAGGGAAGTTTAGGATATTTTTCAAACTCAGCTAAACTTTATCAGTGTGTTATGCCGTGCCATCTATTGCCCTGTAATAAAAATATGAATGTTCATAAATTGATTTCAACATCTGAATTTAATATGAAGGTTTTCGAATTTTCAATTTGTTAAACTTGGAAAGATGTTTTTTTAATTCACTTCGTTTAAAATTTGAAAACGCGTGATATTATGAAATTATGCTTTTCTATAAGTATTTTCTTTTGTAAACGGTGATGAATTCTGCTATCTGTAAAAACGTTTTTTAACATGACTCGCTTATAAAGAATAACTTAAGAAATTACTGCATATTAATGCACTTCAAGTGTTATTATCTTATTAATATTTATAATATTCGATAATTATTTCAGTTAGAAATAAACACCTCTCACTTTTAGGTTGATTTCTTTAGAAATCGACCTATTGCAATCACTTCGTTTATCTATCTATCTATCTATCTATCTATCTATCTATATATATATATATATATATATATATAATGAAAATTTTGTCATCACGATAACTCCCGAAATAATACTCGAAATCGAACCAAATTTGGACAGTGAACTAATCTTATAAATATCTTGGATGAGTTCGTTAACCAAGTTGCTCCGACTTTTTGTTTTCAAGTGGCAGGCACTTGAAAATTTCAAACCGACTTTGTAAAAAGCATATTTAAAGCAAGATTTCCTTGAACTTTGATGTAAATACAGGCCACATAAGGGTCTCAATGAAGTTTATTAATGAAGTTTATCCGCCATTTTTAATAAAGTGGCAGATATTTTAAGTTAAGCGGGACCACTTGAAATCAGGCTACCACTTGGAAATTTAAAATCACTATAACTTCCGAAATAATACTCCAAATCGAACCAAATTTAGACAGTGTCTTAACTTATCTTATAAATATCTTAGATGAGTTTATTAATCAAGTTGCTCTGCCATTTTGTTTTCAAGTGGAGACCACTTGAAAATTTCAAATTCAAATTGTAAAAAGCTTATTCCGAATTTCTTTGAAATTTGATGTAAATACAGACCACATAAGGGTCTCAATGATGTTTATTAATGAAATTTATCCGTCATTTTTAATAAATTGGTAGATAACTTAAGTTAAGCGGGGCCACTTGAAATCATGCTACCACTTGAAAATTTAAAATCACAATAACTTCTGAAATAATACTCCAAATCGAGCCAAATTTGCACAGTGTCTTAACTTATCTTATAAATAACTTAGATGAATTTGTTAACCAAGTTGCTCCGCCATTTTGTCTTCAAGTGGAGACCACTTGAAATTTTCAAATTCAAATTGTAAAAAGCGTATTCCTATTTTTTTTTTTTTTTTTTTTTTTTGATGTGTACATAGATTACACAAGTGTCTCAAATAACTTTATTAATGAACTTTATCCGCCATTTTTGATAAAGTGGCGCATATCTTAAGTTAAGCGGGCCCACTTGAAATCAGGCCACCACTTGAAAATTTAAAACCATGATAACTTCCGAAATAATACTCCAAATGGAACCAAATTTGAACAGTGTCTTAACTTATCTTATAAATATCTCAGATGAGTTTGTTAACCAAGTTGCTCCGCCATTTTATTTTCAAGTGCAGACCACTTGAAAATTTCAAATTTAAATTTTGAAAAGCGTATTCCGAAATTGTTTGAATTTTGATGTAAATTCAGACCACATAAGGATCTTAGTGAAGTTTATTGATAAACTATATCCGCCATTTTTAATAAAGTGGCAGATATCTTAATTTAAGCGGGGCCACTTGAAATCAGGCTCCCACTTGAAATTTTAAAATCACGATAACTTCTGAAAAAATACACCAAATCGAACCAAATTTGGACAGTGATATTATCATATAATTATCTTGAAGGTTTTCACTGGGCAACTTGTCCCGACATCTTGTTTCTAAGTTCCAGACACTTGAAATCATACTGCCACTTGAAAGTATGCCATCACGATAACTTTTAAAATACTATACTGATTCAAATAAAAGTTGGATAGTGAACTTATGGTTCAAACATCTAGGATAAGTTCACTTGGTGACTTGATCCGCAATTTTATTTCTAAGTGGCGGCCACTCGAAAATTTGTTATTATGGTAACTTTAGTAATACAGAATCAATTCGCATCAAATTTGGGTAGTGGATTTATCATTAAAATATCTCAGATAAGTTCGCTGGGCATCTCACTCCACTTTTTTTACAAGTGGTGCTACCTGAAAATTTCTTATGACGATAATTTTTGAAATACTGATTTAATTTAAACTAGAACGGGACAATGAACTTATCGTACAAATATACTGGATGATCTCGATGGGCAAGTTGTTTTCCTATTTTGTTTCCAAGTCGCAGCCGCTTAGACTGCCACTTGAAAATATGCCATAAGAATAACTTTTGAAACACGGCACTGATTTAAACCACAGTTGGACAGTGAACCTATGCTTCAAATATCTTGGATGTGTTTGCTTGGCAACTTGTTCCACTCTATTGTTTCCAAGTGGCGGCCATTTGAAAATTTGTTATCACGGTAACTTTAGAAATACTTAATCAATGCAAATCAAAGTTGAAAAATGGATTTATCATTCAAACAACAACAATTTAGAAAATTCACGTAACTCGTGAACCAATCACGTTATTGCGTCGAACTTTGGTATATCGATAAAAAGTATTTTCTCGCCAAAAGTCGCCAAAAAAAGTCGCCATAGGGGAAAAGTCGTTAAATTTGGCGCCAAATCCATTATCTGCGTTACTGGATCTTTTTAATCCGTTTTTAAGGAAAAATTAGGCTATTTTAATGCTAAAACAAACTAGAAATGCAGAAAACTAACATTTTAGCAGCTTACTAAGCCTCTTTGAAAGAATTTCTCCAAAAAAAAAAAAATATTTTCAAATTTGCAACGATATCTTAGATGAGAAACTTTCTCTGCCATTTTGGTCAAAGTGGCAGCTACTTAATTTTTCAACACGATGACTTTTGAGATTTTGAATTAATTCGAACTATATATGTACAGTAGACTTATCTCACAAATACATTGCATATATTTGTCAACTTAACCCAACATTTTGTTTCCAAGCACCGGCCACTTGAAAATTTTAAATCCACATAAAAATGTATTTATGAACCGATTTGCTTAAAACTCCATATGTGCATAGCCTACATCAATATTTCTACCAAGTGCATTAATAATTTGTAGCCGCCATTTTGAAACAAAATGATGGCTACTTGATAAGGAAAAAGAAATCAACCTACCCTTCCAAAAAAGCCGGAAGGTCTTTTTCTTTATTTTCTATTAACCATATAACCATATATAGTAGAAAAGAATAGTTTTTAAAGTTGAATTTTCGAAACTACGATTTTGTTATAATTTCGCATTTTGAAGTATCTTCAATATGAATATCCCATTTTTAACAGAATTTATGTTTTTGTATAACTCTCTTCCTCATAAATCAAGAACACGTATTAGTAGAAAGTCCAAATTTGGTTAAAAATTACTTGGATGCATTTTAAGTTGTGTTAAGCGTTTTATATCATTGTGCTAAATTTAAATACACTATAAAGCGTGCATTATTTAAAAGAAATTTACATAAATCGTTTGCGTGCAAAAGAATTTAAATACAATATATCTATGGGCGAATTTTCTTGTTTGAGCCTTTTAATATTACACTGTAAAAAATATGTTCTTAAAAATAAGTATATATTTTTTCTCAAAACAGCCCCGAAACAATATATACTTAAATTTGAAAACCCATGTACTCATTTTTGAGTACATTGACATGTCAAACATGGGGATTACGGGATTCTTATTGGTCAACCCCATTTTGAGTGTGTCAGTATACTCAAACATGAATACATGGGTTTTCAAATTTAAGTATATATTGTTTCGGTGCTATTTTGAGACAATATATACTTATTTTTAAGAACCTATTTTTTTCAGTGTAACAATGAAATTAGCATACATTCTTATATTTAAACAGAAGCGTGTTCCATGTAGCAGATTTGCCAATTTTTTTAATTTATTCCAGAGCAATGTTAGTCCCGCCATTTTTTCGTACCACTCATTTTAAGTGTTATTTTTGTCTTATTTTATCGTAGTTGTATGTAAGAGAAAAATATTCTACAAATAAAGTTGTATAAAATAAAAGTTGGGCTTAAAATGCAGCGTAATAAATTATAAAATTTGTTAACTCTGATACAGTGTATGATTTAATAAACGTTCAGCTTTTGTGTACAGGACTACTACTTCAAAAAAAAAAAATCACGTATATTAGGGCTATAGTTAAAAATTGTTTTTTTTTATAATGTCTTATAATGTTTTCTTGTCTCATGTTGTGTTTTATTGTCTTATTTCGAATTATGTTCTTTTTTATTATGCTATAATTTAAGCGTGTATACAATTTAAAGTCAATGTACATAAAATAACCAAACAAGTTCATTCCTACGAAATTGGTCTACGAAATTGATCAATTAGTCGAAAACGTTTCAAAGATTTGCCTAAAGGGAAAATTTTCTGAATCTTTCAAGAAAAGATTTTAATTTTATAACAAACCTAAATATTTTTGAACGACGGTTTAGAATTCAAATAGGGGTTTGAAAGAGCGTGTTACCAGTACAAACCAATATAAGTGTAATAAAACTGTTTTTAAAACAATTTTCAGCTATTTTAAAGTACAGGATGATTGTAATTAAAGTTACGATTTCAAAACGCTCTAACTTTGAAACTACCGATCATAGTAAGTTTATATTTCACCAGAACAATCGTGAATCAATGGGACGTTATTTGGCGAAAAGAAAAAAAAAATCCACAATGGCTCTTTTCATCCGTAAGGTGATTTTTTTCATAAAGTTCTTTTTCTTTTCTTTTTGTCACTACACCGTTTTCGCTAATAAATTTGTCGTAAACCATTGGCGCTAAACGAAATTCCATTGTTTCGTGTCTGTTTTGGTAAAATATGAAGTCAGTCTGACCGATAGTTTTAAAATTAGAGCGTTTTGAAATCGTAACTTGTAACGTGCTTGGTTCAAACACCTACGAATACGTTAAATAGTGTAATTACTATTGAACCATCTTCCCTACTTTTAAAATAATACAGGGGCGCTGTCGCCAATCTTGGCATAATATCTAATGATATTTTGTCAATCCAAAAACTTAAGTTAAATCATTTTATTTTTCAGAAGTCAGTCAGTAGTTGTAACGTTGTCGCTACAACGTGTAGCAGCGGCCTGCAAGAAGAAAACTGTTGTGAATCTTAAATGTATACTCTGTTTTTTACTGCGCGAAATGTAAATATGTGTATAAGGAATTATACATATACTAGCAGGCAACGCCCGCTTCGCTGGTCCCTATTTTTAAATGAATCACTATAATGAATTCTCAAAATTGCATTAATTTTTATCACATGAAAAAAAAGAGAAACAAAATCTGAGTAGGAAAAATGTCGCACCGGGTTCTCACTGCCTTCGGAAAAAATTCCCAAAATGCTCTAGCTCTTATTTCTATTATTTTCCCACTTCGCCCCCCCCCCTCCTGTCTATCCTAATAATTTTACAAATTTGAAAATATCCGCAATCGATTTGTAAGTATCAAAAACCTCTATGCACCAGTTTTGAACGATATATCTCTATTTTTATTTTTTTACCGCTCTACTCCCCCCCCCCTCCCAATAATTTTAAAAATTCGAAAATATCCGCAATCGATTTGTAGGTATGGGAAACCTCTATGTACCAATTTTGAATGATCTAACTCTATTTTCTTTTTTTTTGCCCCTCTGCCCCCCCTTCCCGGCCCTCCTAATAACTTTACACTTTCGAAAAAATCCCCATTCGACTTGCAGGCCTCTAAAATCTATCTGTACCGATTTTGAACGGCCTAACTGTATTTCTATTTGTTTTTGACCATAGCCCCCCCTTCCCGCCCCACCTAATAATTTTAAAAATTCGAAAGTATCCGCAATCGATTTGTAAGTATCGAAAACATCTATATACCAATTTTGAACGATCTAACTCTATTTTCATTTTTTTGCCCCCCCTCTCCCCTCCCCCTTTCCCGGCCCTCCTAATAACTTTACACTTTCGAAAATATCCCCATTCGACTTGCAGGCATCTAAAACCTAACTGTACCAATTTTGAACGGCCTAACTGTATTTCTATTTGTTTTTGCCCCATAGCCCCCCCCTTGCCGCCCCCCTTCCCGCCCCTCCTAATAATTTTACAAATTCGAAAATATCCGAAATCGATTTGAAGGTATCGAAAACCTCTATATACCAATTTTGAACGATCTAACTCTCTTTTTATTTTTTGCCCCCCCTCTCCCCCCCCTGCTGCCCCACCTGGGGGCTGAATTTCTAAAATTCCAGAAATTGGTTTTTAGATATTTGCATCAGCTATATTTTAGAGCAAAAACTTCACGCATATCTATTTTTTTGTTTGAGATATATAGGATTATGTGAAATCACGTTTTGCCCCCCCGCCCCCCTTGGGGACCGAATTTTGAAAATTCCAGAAATTGGTTTTTTGACATTTGTATTAGCTATATTTTAAAGCAAAAATTTTACGGATATCTGTTTTTTTGTTTGAGATATGAAGGATTTTGTGAAATCACGTTTTGCCCCCCCCTCCCCCCCTTGGGGGCGAATTTTGTAAAATCGCTTCTTAGTGGACGCCTACGTCATATCCGAAATCGATTTGTAGGTATCGAAAACCTCTATATACCAATTTTGAACGATCTAACTCTCTTTTTATTTTTTGCCCCCCCCTCTCCCCCCCCCTGCTGCCCCACCTGGGGGCTGAATTTCTAAAATTCCAGAAATTGGTTTTTAGATATTTGCATCAGCTATATTTTAGAGCAAAAACTTCACGCATATCTATTTTTTTGTTTGAGATATATAGGATTATGCGAAATCACGTTTTTACGCATGTGAAATCACGTTTTGCCCCCCCCGCCCCCCTTGGGGACCGAATTTTGAAAATTCCAGAAATTGGTTTTTTGACATTTGTATTAGCTATATTTTAAAGCAAAAATTTTACGGATATCTGTTTTTTTGTTTGAGATATGAAGGATTTTGTGAAATCACGTTTTGCCCCCCCTCCCCCCCTTGGGGGGCGAATTTTGTAAAATCGCTTCTTAGTGGATGCCTACGTCATAGAAAGAACATTGTCACAAAATTTCATGCTTCTAGGTCCAGGGGTTTGGTCTGGGCGTTGATAGATCACCCCCTCACTCACTAACTCACTCAGGAAGTGTTCTTTTATATATATAGATTGTGTTTGTCCTTTAATTTAATTAAAGTATTAAATAATAGGATTCCGGAGTTCATTCTTCATAGTTCTATTGTGGAGTTCTATTATAAGCTTTAATTATAATCCCACTGTACTTTAAAAATGTTCATATACAGTACCCTTATTTTACGTCTTAAATTTTAATAATCATTCTTCGTTGTAATGCAGCATAGGACTATGAGTGAGACACAATAGATTAGTTTTGTATGTAAAAATATATTTTTTACTTCTTTTTTACTAATAGAAATTTTAAATTGTCTTACAGCAGTTAAACTGTTTTTTGCTTCTTTTACTACCACTGTAACAAATATCCATGTAAATTATTGAAGAATTTGGATGTAGTAAAAAATTGTCATTTATTTTCCAATCACATCTTTCTGTAAATATCTAACTCGAATAATAGCATCTACACATTTCTGATTGATTACTCAGAGAAACTATCAATAAGAACTCCTTACTTATATCTTATTAAAATTTTGTAACTGACATTAAAAAATTGTTAAAACGATTAGTGGATAAAACAGCACCAATGGACTTTATCCGCGATACGTAATAAACCCCTAACACGTGACTATTACAGGGGAAAATGCAGATTATAATGTTTACATTTATGCTTTATGGGGAAATGTTTGCATTGTGTAGGGAAATATTTGTATCTAGAGGGAAATTCATAGGGAAATCGAGAAGCAGAAGTTACATGTTGGGTATGGTTTAGCCTCGAACCCAAGTAAACGGATATTGTCTATTCAGAGATAACTAATATGTTTATTTAAAATATTCATAAATATTAAGTAATATTATTTCATTTTTAAAAAATATAATTCTCTTTAATATACTTCTCAATGTTATTACATCATTTTTTTAAGGATATTTATAGCATGGTATTATTTAAAACCGAAGCGATCCATAGCATAAATATGAAGCATTTATGTTTCTGAAAATAAAATATATTACTTGACAAATATTCTAATAGAGTTTAAGGTATTAACTCGGAAACTACTTCTCAAAATCTTATTTAAAAAATTATACCGCGGTTAAATTGCGTAGGCGTTTAGTTGAGCTCTTGTATTTGATTCAGTAAAGATTAATATATTAGCTGGTACAAATTGGAACTACCAATAAGGTTATTAATATTTCTAGTTACTCGAAGGAGAGCGAAACAGTTACTATTTTCTTTTCCATCACATTTTATTCCGCTCAGCTTACACCATACGAAAATATTTATATCTATTTCACATTTTTGAATATGCTAAAATGTTAAGCTTCTGCTCAAGAATTTGTATCTATGACAATACTTTTAATAAGCAACCGCAGATGCAGAAATTATAACAAACACCTCATAGCTTTCATTTCATTTTCACACATTTATTTACCAAGACTGTTGTTTCGAATGATCTTCACACAAGAGGATAGTAACACAAATATTGGACTTTGAAATAGAATTTTCGCGCATTTAATGAGTTTTACTCGTATTTTTAAAAAAGAAGTATAAGAAAGAGAAGAGAAATAAAGATCATTCTACCAACAAATTGAGCTATTTCAAAAACAGTTTTCTTTTCTTTCTTTCTTTTTTTTTTTTTTTTTTTTTTTTTTTTATTTATTTATACATGCAAAACAGTACAAAATAATTACAAAATAAAAAGAACTTTTTATATACCATGTTTTTAAATTTTCTGTTGAAATGTATAAACGCTACCGAAGGCAGCGGGGACCCGATATAATTGGCTAAAGGTATTAAAAAATTGCATTGTCATCTTGTTCTGAGCTATTATGAAAGTTTCAAATGTCTAGCTAGTCGGGAAGTTATATAATTGTTGAATCATATAAACGCTACCGAAAGCAACGAGGACCCGAATCAATTGACTAAAAGTATTTAAAAAAATCCATTGTTATCATGTTCTGAGCTATTCTAAACGTTTTAAATGTCTAGTTGGTCGGGTAGTAAGTTAAATAAATTTTCTGTTGAATCATATAAACACTACTAAAGGCAACGGGGACCCAAAACAGTTGGCTAAAAGTATTTTAAAAAAATGCATTATTACCGTGTTTTCAGTTATTCTGAAAGTTTCAAATATCTAGCTAGTCGGGAAGTTAGTTACAAATCGATTGCAAGATTTGTACTGGACACACAAACAAACAAACAAACAAAAATTGAAGTTAATAAAAGCATGGTAAAAATCCAGAAGAATACAAAATTAACACAAAATTTTAATCTTTCAGAGATAAATATTTGTTTTTATATAATGCTGAGAAGTAACATCAGGAAACATTTTTCTTTATTGTATTATTATTATTACAGTTATTAATATAATTATAATTAATGTTGTTTTTTGAAGAAATTTTTATTTTTCTTCTTATGTTCTTTGTATAAAAATAATATTTTTAAAATCATAAGAGGCACAAAAATCTTTTGATATAAAAATAGCTAACAATCAAACTACCTTAACTGCCTGACTATAATCCGCGACAAAGTATAATCTGCTGGTGGAAATTGTATGCTATTTTTTACCGTATACTTCTCAAGTGAAAACTGTCTCTGAAAAAAAAAAAAAAAAAAAAAATCATCCCGCAAAACCTTTTGAGTACAATCTCTTTCTCTTGTCGGTTATGTAAAAATATATTATAATATGTTTATGTAAAAAAAAAAATGATATACATAAGAAAATGATTATATTTTAATAATTTCTAAATAATAATATCAATAATTATACCTGTAATAATTTTCACGATTTTCTGTTAAAAAGTATGCATATAAAATGTTGAAAAAATTATACTAAAGCATTTTATCACACAATAATACGAATACATACTTAACTTATTTTAAATTAAGAATACAATAAACTCAATAAGCATTAAAAAATAAATAAATAAATAAATAAAGGTTTTAATGATTTTATTAAAACTTATATTTAACCCTTTGCGGCGCAAGACAATTTGTATCATTTATATTATACTGCCACCGGAATTCATGAACTAAATTACACTAAAAAAAAAATTTCAATTTTACGTTAAAACAAAATTGGCCTTTTCTGCTATTTTATAAACGTAAATTTTTGCTAAAAATTTTCCGGGATGAATTTTTGCAGCTGGATCTTAAATTTTGCGTCCTCGCAGCGAGGACAGCGCGCGTTAAGGGGTTAAGAAAAGCATATTAAAATTCATAATCTTTAAAATTACAGTTTTTTTTTCTTCGTGTTAATATGGTTTGGCTACCATGTGCGCTACCAAGCTTTTGTCTAAAATGCGGCATCGTATTCCAGGTTATATAAGTAAGCAGAGACTCCAATATACTAATTAATATTCCGTAGTATTGTTAGCTCCGCCTTTTTTTTTTTCACACCAGTATCATTTTAGAGTATTTTTCTTCTTATTTAATCGTAATTGAATTTAGAGACTATTACTCTAAAAATTTACTGGTGTGTAAAAAAGGGCGTGACTAACAATACTACGGAATATTAATTAGGATGTTGGAGTCTCTGTAAGTAAGTACTGTATTTCTTTATAAAAGCAGCGTTGTTTTCACTTATAAAACTTATTATTGAAATTTTCAAGGTGGTGAGGAAAATAGTTCACATACGTGGCGCTGTATAATCCACTTTACAAGAAAAATAAAGTTTTTGAACGAATAATACTCGGATTACAGGCCGGAAATTAGGGTATTATATTCTCTATGCATAAATTATTAAATTTCAACAATGTTTTCGTTTCACTTCACAAACACTGAGGAAAATGTACCTCTTTCATCTAGAACGAATAAGTGTTCATTTTCTAAATCCATTTACTAGAAATATAGATTTTCGAGCTATACGTATAAGGCACGTCAATAAGCTGAATAGACGAAATGATCAAGAATTTCTAGTCTATACATTTCTAGATGATGAAACAATATTCTAACTATTAGGAATATTATGAATCCTTTGTGTTTCGAGAAATTCTCGCTTGATTTTCTAGAATTGAGTCATAAACCAAAATTATAATTGCTAGAACTTGCCTTGTAGAACTCTTATATTCGCATTTATTTCCAGAGATTTTTAAATAAGTTTGACCTTGATAATCTAGGCAAACGCTCTAGAATTCTAATAATGGTTTCTAGAATTCGCTTTGAAAAGGGACTAGAATTTATAAAGATGACAAGGGACTACTTTTAGTAGAGCCAAAATTTAGATTCTAGATGTCAGTTACAGATTTTTTTCTCGTTGAATGGCTTTTGTCTGTAAAACTTACATTTGATTTGCTACATACTTTGCAGCGAACAATCTGATACATTATACACATATTTGGATAGTTGCCAATATTTTAATTTATTCAGGAGTATTTTCAGTCCCGCCCTTAATCCGCACCACTTAATTTATAGAATATTTTTCTCGAATATATTACTTCAATAAAATGAGAAAAAAATACTCTTAAGAAAAGAGTGGTATGAAATTAAGGTGGGGCTAAAAATTTTCCGGAATAAATTAAAATGTTGGCATCTCTGATATTTGGTATAACAGCTTGCAAACTTCCTCAGTCTAAACATATAAATTAAAACAAATATTTTATCTCTATTGATATTTATCTAGAAGCCTTAGTTGTAAGACTGAATATAATTATACACTGTTTCCCAAAAGTTAAACAAAGATTTTTTTATTTTTATTTTTATTTTTTTATTTTTTTGCACATAACTTTTAAACTGGAGATCATATAAGCATAAATTTTGAATGACACTTTTTTTTAATCAATTAATTAATCGAAATATAGATTATTTTAACACAAGATATAATTTTAAATCTGAAATTAAGTCAAATCTTAAACGTAAATTATATATATATATATATATATGCAAATTTTAACTGATTTTAAAAAGAAAATTAAAGAATGAAGGATGTTAAGGTGGCATTACTGTTGGTGAAAATACGCAAAATTTTATAAATTAATTTTTTTTTCCATTAATCTACAATCCAAATAAAGTTTTAATTTCTACAGAAATAAAATATTTTCAATAAAATGTTGAGTAATGATATCGGAAAGCATTTTCCTTTATTATGTTATTGATATACTTATTATTTCTACAATTATTATTACTATAATTATTACTGATACTATTTTTTAAATTAATGTGTATTTCTTTATTTATATTCCTTATTTTATGTTATTGGTATATTTATTATTTCTACAATTATTATTCCTATAATTATTACTAATATTATTTTTTTTAAATTAATTTGTATTTCTTTATTTATATTCCTTCTTTTATGATAACATTTTTAAAACATTTAGTTCGCAAAAAGCTTGTTATAAAATAATTTAGAATTGACTGCTTATATTCTTTATACTTAATTTATTAAACTTGAACAATGGATTTGTTTCACCATCACAGAAATTTTATGTCTGGAGAACTTACATTTGCTTTGCTTCATAATTTTGCTACGAACAATTTGTTACATTATACACATATTCCGTGAAACAGCTTGGAAGTTTCCGCTATCTAAAGATATTAGCAAAGAATGAATATTTTATCTAAAGTAAACTGCATGTAGAAATTTTATTTATTAGAATAAACATAGTATTACACCAGTTTATAAAAGTTAAACAACGATGGTTTATTTAGTCATTTATTTATTATTTATAATTAATAATAGTATTATTATTGTTTTTATTACTATTGGGTTCGTAAGAAAATTTTGCTTCCAGTAAATTTATTTACTGTATTTTCTGGCGTATAACGCGCGCGCAGAGTTCCCAACTTTTGTGATTTATTCACGAGCATTTTTAGCCCCGCCTTCTTTTCTCATCAGGAATTTTGTAGATTATTTCTCTTTAATATGTGACAGTGATAACAGCGATTTAGAAAAATCGTTTTTTCTAAATTTCCGGTATGATAAAGAGGCGGGGCTAAAAATTATCGTGAATAAATTATAAAAGTTGGGAACGCTGCGCGCAGGTTTGTTAAATCAGTTATACACAGGAAATTTAAATTTACAGTTAAAGCTAGACCTGCTTACTATGCTAGTTTATTCGTAATGGTATTAAGCCCCGCATTTTTTTTTTTCACACCAGATTAATAGTAGAGCAAGAGTCTTCTTATTTCATCATGAGAACATATTGCTGAATATTACTCTATAGCTACTCTGGTGTGAAAAAAAGGCGGGGCCTAATACCATTACGGATAAACTTGCATAGTTAGCAGATCAGTTAAAGCTATCTTTTAACAAGGTTTTGTCTCTTACAAATAAAACTTTATTTGTAAATTAAATTTTCTGGTGTGTAACTCATTTATGTTAACTGCGCATTATACGCCGGAAAATACGATAATTTAAGATTTCCTGAACACCATTTCCCCATTCTTAAAATTTATATATGTCTGGATGTGTGTGGCAATACTTTAAGGCAGTTCATTATCGAAGCAATAGTAAGTGTATAATGGAAGAATAATCTGCTTGTAATTTAATAATTTATGGATCTTTCCAAATAATTACACAACGCGTTAACAATACTATCTTTTATTTAGTTTCCTTTTCTAAAATCATTTTTTATTGTCTTCCTTCCTTCACAGGCGGATTTATAAGACATTTAGAGTCGAAGAGCTAATATCAGTTTAAAAAATATTCCTAATTTAAAGCTCTATAATGATCGATTAGTTATTTAATAATGAATATATCGTTCAAATTTCTTGATCAAGCGTTTGTTTGTTTCAAAATCATAAAAAAGTGAAGTAAATAAGAAAATGGGTAGTTGCTTAACAGTTATACATGAGTACAATTGCATTATAATTGGATGCTAGGTTCATAGAAAAAATCATAACGTTGTATGAAGGAAAAATCATCTAGATTAATAACAATAAATGTTTACTTTGTAGCGACCAAACCTTCTACGGATGAAGTGGGGAAAAAGTAGCGCGGTATCTCCAATTTCAAAAAAAGAAATGGGAACAACAGTAATACTTAAAAAAAGTGCACTGTCATCAACTTTAAATTATAAATTGTGACAAACGCTTTATTTAGAAAATAAAAAGCTTATGCAGGGAATAAAAAAAAAAAAAATGCTAAAGGTTTAGTTGCCTTAGCTTACTCTGAACATGTTATTTTAAATTAGCTGCCAAGTTTTTAAACTTATTCCGGAATGTTGCTAGTCCCGCCCTTTATTCCCACCGTAATTTTTGTAGAAAAATTTCTTCAATACATAGTTAAATATAGTTGTTTAGATGGTTCGATGGGTTTTAGCATCGCACTAGTGCTGCACAATGGTTAATTTATAATTAAACAGGTGAATACAATCAAAATTTTTTGCTGGTTCTTCCACCAGTATATTTATATAATAATTTTTTACTTAATTCATCGTCGAAACTTACGACTAAAAATTTCGAAAGAAAAATGCTGGTGGAATAATCAGGGAAAAAATTTCGACTGTCGACACCCTCTTAAATATGAAAAAAATACGAAGAAAAAAATATGATTAAATAAAAAAAAAAAAAAAATCTATTAAATATGAAAATGTATGATTAAATGTACGATTAAATATGAAAAAAGAAAATACTCTAAAATGTTTACGGGTCTATACAACATTCCTGGATGAATTTAAAAAAATAAGAAGCCGTGTTCTTCTAATATTGAAAGTTATTTGTATGTAAAAAACTTTCCTATACTTTGTTAAGATGAATAACAAAAAAGTTGATTCAACTTGAATTAAATTTTTGACTCATTTCTGTAAAATAAACGGACCCACTCATCTTAAATTAAGATTAGTCAATTGAATTAATTAAAATAATATATTCGATTTTAGTTATCTCAGTTATTACGGCCATGTTGTAGAAATGAACCATAAACTGAAAAAGGAAGTATTGTAATTTTTACACCTGAAGTCTTTGTAACGAGGAAATGAAGAATGTATTATAATGTGAGTACAGTCGAACCTCGTTAACGTGAACCTCAAGAGGGAAAAAATTTTGTTCATGTTATCAGTAGTTCATGCTATCAGTAACTAATCTTCATATGACTAAACTAGTTTCATTTTGACAAGGATTGTGGAAGAAGTTCATGCTAAAAGTAATTCCCTTTAACCCTTTCAGTCGCAGTGTTCCCGCTGATGGAACACGTAATTTTAATTCTCAAGTGCGAAAACTCATCCGAGAAATTTTTTAGTAAAATTTTACATTTATAACAAAGCAGAAAATGCCTTTTTTTAATTTTTATTTTTTCTTTTCAACCTGAAAATTTAAAATTTCTTATATTTTTATTTTGTTCGTAAATTCCGGTGGCAGTGTAATTTAAATGCTCCGAAATACCCTGCGCCGCAAAAGGTTAACAGAGTTCACGTTAACGAGGTTCGATTGTAATATAATGTGATGTAGTTATTTGCTATTAAAAAAAAAGTTCTGAGATGATCACACAGTCATTTATTGTCGTTCCCAGAATTTGAACTAGGGTTTTCTGGTTTACTGAGAAGAGTTCTTCTGCCATTCCATGGTTTCAAATCTCAAATTTTTTAAACAATATAACTTTTATTATCAGGTTTTACTTCATTTAACTACAAAATAAAATTATGGGTGTCAAACAAAATTTCTTAAAATATCAAAATTATTTTAAAATCAGAAAAGATATTTCAAAACAGATGCCTCTGACACACAAAAATTTAACTGCATTATAGTTCCATACAAAATAATTCCATACAAGATGTTATCTTTAGATATAACAGAATTTCATACAATATATTACGCTTAGAAAAACAGTTACAATTTTCACGCAAAAATGTGAGACATTTGCATTCATTTGGAAAACCAGCATGCGGATAGCCTGCTAATAAGTGAGAATGCTGCTATTTAATTCATTTATTATTAAAACACTTTAGGTACATTTTTAAACTTTTATATATATTAGTTTTTAATACTTGAAATTAAAATATAAAACACCAATAGGCATTAATTAATAACACTGCTCAGCATGAAAATTGCCCCAACACCATTTTTGCAAATTCTTATGTAAAATGACCGTCTGAATCCGAATATGACGGCTATTTTGCCTTATCACCCACCATTTTTGGGGGACGCCCCCCCTATTTTTACCACTTTTCGGTAATTTTATGGCTATACATTTGATTTATAGTGAAGAAAAGAAATATTTTAACTGTTAAATATCTTCTGAGGGCCTAAAGAGGTGAAAAATTTTATAGCCTGAACATTTGCGCAAGGGGAAAATTTAGGGGGGATTCTGAAATTATAAGTTATATTTATTATATTTTATTAATCAATTATTATTATCACTTATTAGACATTATGTATATATATATATATATATATATATATATATATTCTAAGAGTTAAAATAATTATTTTATATTCTTTAAATCAAATTCATGGCCACAAAATTACCGAAGAGTGCTAAAAATTGAGGGAGGAGGTGACGTCCGAGAAAACGGGGGGGGGGGTAATGGGGCAAAATGGGGGTCATATTCGGATTTAGAAGGTCATTTTACATAAGAATCAGCAAGAATGGTATCAGATCTCGATTTTTTTTTTTTTTTTTTGAGCGTAGATACAATTTTACCAATAGATGTAATATTACACTGTAAAAAATAGGTTCTTAAAAATAAGTATATATTGTCTCAAAAAAGCTCCGAAACAATATATACTTAAATTTGAAAACCCATTTACTCATTTTTGAGTACATTGACATGTCAAACATGGGGATATTGAGATTCTTATCGGTCAACCCCATTTTTGAGCATGCCAATATACTCAAAAATGAGTACATGGGTTTTCAAATTTAAGTTTCTATTGTTTCGGGGCTATTTTAAGACAATATATACTTATTTTAAAGAACCTATTTTTTACAGTGTAGTTACTTTTTATTTTATATGTTTATTAACAAAATTATTTTCAATTATTATTTATTTATTTATTTATTTTTATTTTTTAGATATCATCAAAAATTTTGATATTTCTAAACATATATGTCTGTTGAATCTAAAATGTAAATTCTATTTATCAAAATAGTTTTAAATTTTGATAGTTGGTTTTCTGTCCATTAAAAACCTTAAAAAATTTTTAACACATTACATAAAATTTACGTCTGTGATACATAAAAACATATTTGAAGATATTCAAGATATTCAACACAAAACATCTTTTATCTACCAGTAAATCATAAACGTTAAGCATTAATAACTTATGTTCGAGTAACTATTTGACTCAAACAAAACTCGATTATCTTACTTCAAAGGCTCAAGTGGAGTTTGTAAACAAACATGTTTTAGAAAGTGAATAAATTAGTTCTTTTTAAAGATTTATATTACAGTATTTTCGTTAATAATAAGTAAATGAGAAAAAATAATCTTTAGGTGACTTCAGCATGTTTTATGCATTTAAGAAGATATAAAATTCGTGTACATGAAACCAAGTCTCTCTGTATTTTTTCAAAAACATTAAAATTCCTTTGACTATTTAGGCATAATTATGTATATAATAGGTGTAGTTGAACACTAAATTTGTTAAATGTCAACTAAATTTCATTTTATTATAAAAGAATGTTTATGTCGGGAAATTTTACACTTTCTAGTTACATAATCTTGTTGAGAACAATTTATTACATTACGCACATATTTGAGGACACTGCGAGAAAGTTTCCGCAATCTTAAGATATAAACAAAGAATAAAAATTTTGTCCTCAGTTAACGTCAGGCAACAAACAATTTTAAGTGTTGGATTAAATATTGTTAGGCGTACGCCAAAATTAGCCATATTTTGAGTGAAGATGGTGCTGTTACACTAATAAAAATTATGTATATTGAAAAAAAAAAAAAAATGCATACTTAAACTGAATATATTTAATTGGTTATAAATAGAAATCGTCGCTGCATAAAATTATACATGTATCAATTATTTATATAAATTACTAGCTGACCCGTCCGGCTTCGCACTGATGAACAAATTTTAGTTAAAGATGGATTGATATGTAAAAAATCAAGAAATATATCAGTTTATATGTTATAGTCAGGCAATATTATTAACTGGAAAGTCAAAATATAATTTTACAATTATATTTTTTAATTAGTTGTTGAATGTTGGCAATTTTTACTTAATGCTATTTATTTATTTATTTATTTATTTCATAAAAAGAAACATTTCTTTACTCATGAATAAAAAATATTGAAAAATAAACCTATGACATGAAAATGTTTTTGGTAAAATTGACGTCATAATAGCTTTAATTATTATTTGTTTGTTCATTTCGCAAATATATTTAATTATTTCCATAATTGATTATTATTTTAATAATGTATATTAAAGGAGAAATCAATAATATGAAACAATATTCGTACAATATATACTATTACAGAATCTGGTGTGAAACAACCACACGACTTCCATTACCCACTATTACACGTAATATATACAATTTTTTGGAGATATTACTTGCATTTTTTGAGATTTTCGAGTAAGAGAAACTTGATACACGTATAAAGACACATACAACAGAGTTTGCATAGCGAGTTAAAAAATAAGGGGAAAAAAATAGATAGTTATTTTTTTAAACACGAATTTCCGAGATCTAAAACTGAACTACCTAATCAGGATGACCGTTAATATTCCTGTAATAAGCACGTAATACTTGAGAAAGGTTATCTAAATTGGATTAAAGAAAAAATTTTCAAGAATACGTTAGAGCCGTTTTTGAGATACCAACTTTTACCAAAACTTAGCATACTCAATTATTGACCTAAAAACAATAATTACATACAAAAGGATATTTAATAGGAAGTTAACATGGCGAGTTTGAAAAAAATCCGTACAGGCGTTTTTAAAGGAACGCACTTGCGAAGTCTGAAATTGAGCTGTTTATAGAGGACGCCTATCAATTTTCCTGAACTAAGCAACTTTTCAATCGAAAGGGCATCTAATATATTATTTATACAGCAACTTTGAAGAAAATCATTAGAGGTGTTTTTGAATATGGGCTTACGGTCCCATTTCTGGTTTTCGATGACCCAATTCCGGCTTTTCAATTTTCACGAAAATTTGGAAAATTTATCTGTACACCAGACCTGAATCACTTGTGAAGTTTAGTAGTTCTATTTTTATTAGTTTTGGAGATATGACAGCCAGAAGATTACACACACACGTGCACATATACACACACACTGACCAATTGCCAAAACCTATACAATACTTCCACTACCTACGGTAGTAGGGTAATTGAAGTAAACACATACATCTCGTATTTACTACGATAATATACAGATTTTCGTATTACGTTTTCAATCGCCAAATACAAAAGTCGCCAATGACGATAGATATCAAATCTATGCTTTGTTTTCAATTAAAATATTGAAACTTTTAATTAAAAATTTATTTTACCAAAATTTATTATAGCTTCTAGCACTTAGAGAAAGACAGTGTAACTTTTGATTATTGAAAGAAAAAAAAAAAAAAAAAAGCAATCGGCTTTTTAGTTCTAGCGATCGTTCTCTACATATGCATATAAACCTTTCTTCTTTTTATATTAGTATAGCTATAGAGCATAGGTATATTAAATAGGTTTCCAATCAACATAATGTAACTCAAATAATTAAATGCTATTTACATTTCAGTAATGGCTGTATGCGCTATGTATATTGAGCTACTTGCCATAACTGTTAGTTGCTAAAAATAGTCGCCAAATAAATTTAAACATCTCAATACGCAAGCGAAGTGTGACATCACTGACCGCCCATGGATGCAAGAAAAAGATTTTCCATGTTAATCGCTCATTGGATTTTTTTTTTTTTTTTTTTTTTTTTTTTTTATTAAAATTCTAGAAGAATTATTTCCCGATTTTAATCCTCATATTTGGGTATAGATATGTATTAGTTATTGTATGCATGCGTTAGATTGAGTTATTTTGCTGTCAAATTGACAAAATTTTAATTTTAAATTTCAAAACTGTCACCCTTGGCGTTTTTTGTATTTGGCGATCAAAAAGTAATACGAAAATATACATGCCAGATGTATATTTTCGTAATATGTATTGTACGAAATATTGTTTCATATTATTCGTTACACTCTTAATGTAAGTTTTTAAAATAACCATGATTTTTGAAAGGAATTAAATTATATTCGCCAGATAATTTGGCGATATTTTTTTTTTTTTTTCTGCCAAGGATGACGGATATCAAATCTATTCCGCTGCAACATATTAGTATATTATATCAGATACTTTATTTAGACATTTGAAAACAAATTTGACTTCAAATTATGATAGAATATTTATCCTTTCCCTTTTAATTAGTTTATTAGTTGGATGTTTATTGTGTAAATATCATCCTTTGAAATGAAATGTTTATGTTTTCAATCGAATATGGAAATTTGCCATTTTTTTTTCTAGAGTTTTGAAATTTAAAATTCCAATTTTATCAATTTTACAACAAAAACAATTTAATCTAACGGATGCACATGATAACTAATACATATCTATATCCAAATATGGGGATTAAAATGGGGAAATAATTTTCCTCGATCTTTATTATTTTTTTACAAAAAATCCAGTTCACTTTTTATATTATTGTTCGCGTGAAAATATATTTTATTATATGACTAAAAATAAATTAATTCGTAAATCTTTTTGGCAACAATTATAAATTAAAATAAATAATATTATAAAATAGAATTTCTTATTTTATTTTATTTTATTTATTTATTTATTTTTAAATTCCAATTTCGTTTACACACATCAGTTTAAACCACGGAGTAATAAAGACTCCATGGTTTAAACATTGATGCTCAGATCATTATATTATATTATATCATATCATATCAAATTAAATTATTAGAAAAATAAACACTTTTAATTCTATAATGACGTCAGATTTAACGTGTAAGTTTAACAATTAAAAAAGCTTTATATGAATTTCAATTTAATGCACGTGCAAATATATTTCTTTTCTTTTCACGTCAAGATATTTTAAAACGAAATGAATATGTAAATGTTTCTTTTATGTTGGCAGCAGCTAATTTTTTTAATATTTCATTATTTCCATTTCTATTACGGCTTCTATGGGGATTTTAATTAAAATGCTCAGATTTTAAACTAAAATTTATTTTATCAAAATTAAATATAGCCTATAACAATATGGCATACTGTAGCTTTCGGTCAGTGAAAGAAGTTTTTAAATCGGTTCAGTAGTTTCAGAGATTACCCTCCACAAACAAACAATTTTTTGCGCTTTATATAATGATATAGATTTCCGATAATGTATTAGAAACTTTCGTGTGCGAGAATGTATTAAAAGTAATATATAAAATATGTGTATATAAAAATGTCAAGAAACATCAAAATCACTTCAATTTTTTATATAGTATAGTGTAAAGATTTTAAAAAAAATTACTTCATGCTTTATTTATTAAATTTTTGCAAAAATGTCATTGTATTATAGCTGAATATTTATGTGTGGAGAAATTTTACTTGATTTGTTGCATAATTTTCTTTCGAACAATTTGTTATTTTATACACATATTTGGTGAAGCAGCTCGAAAAGTTTCGCTGCCGAAAGATATAATCAAAAAATACATATTTTGTTTCCGATCACCATTATGGAGAAAATTCAGTTGTTAGATTAAAGATTGTGATTAAAAAAAAAAAAAATGCTATAAATATACTGCAATTGATGTTTCACTGAGGAAAAAATAATATAAATTGATAAAAAATGCCTACTTGTTTTATCACAGATAAAGCATTGTTGCAAAATCTTTTACATGAATATGTACAAGTCTGATTTCAAATACGATACTATGTGTATGTAAAATCTTTTTGTAAAAAAATAGAACCGACTCCAAAAAGCAACTACTATTCAAAAAAATAAAAAAAAATAAATAAATAAAAATTTTATGAAATGAAACTAAATTGCGCCTAAAAGTAATTTCCTTCGCCAAAACACCTATATATAACACTACAATTAATCATAACTTTTGAAGTCGGCGCAAAATTAAATAAAAATTGATACCTTTAATCAATACAAAAATCAAATCCTATTCAAAATACACATCTCACATTGTCACCTGCAAAACGCAGCCGAAAACTATTTTGATTCGAGAAAACAAATAAGATTTCGTAAGCAGCAAAAGTTGGAGAAGAAGCTGTTATCTGACGTCCTTGGTGAAAGAAAAATCGCAAAATTATCTGGCAAACATATTTAATTTCTTTGGGATATCATAATTAATTTGATAAGGTATATTAAGAGAGTAATCAATAATATGAAACAATACTTCGTACAAAATATATTATGAAAATATACATCTTGCATGTATATTTTTGCAATACGTTTTGAACGCCAAATCCAAAAGCCACCAAGGATGGTAGTTATCAAAGTTATATCAAATTTGCAAAGGAAACTCTAACATCGTAGAAACACAAATACCGCATTGTGAAGAATGTTCACTGTTCTGTGTAAATGCTACCAATGGACCAATTGTATACAGTGATAAAATAATAAAGGAAACATGAAAATGGTTCATTCGAGACGACAGCATTTGTTGCTACCGATCTAAAAACAAACCTTTAAAAACTAATTAAATTTTATTTAATTTTGCGCCGACTTAAAAAGTTATGATTAATTGTAGTGATATAGGTTGTTTGGCAAAGGAAATTATTTTATACTTTTAGGCGCAATTTAGTTTCATTTCATACTTTTTTTTTTTTTTTTTTTTTTTTAATAGTAGTTGCTTTTTGGAGTCGGTTCTGTTTTTTTACAAAAAGATTTTATTGTATTGAATAAAGGTATCAATTTTTAATTAATTTTGCGCCGCCTTCAAAAGTTATGATTAATTGTAGTGTTATAGGTTGTTTCGCGAAGGAAATTATTTTATACTTTTAGGCGCAATTTAAATTCATTTCATACAATTTTTTTTTTAATAGTAGTTGCTTTTTGGAGTCGGTTCTATTTTTTTACAAAAAGATTTTATTTTTCTCTTCTCAGTGAAAACTTATTCATATAGCAGAACATCAAAAGACGTTCGACGGCAGTTTCACAAATCACAACTTCCAAGAAAAGTGACATAACTCAAAAAGTGGTTTATGTCACTGAAAAATACATGAAATGCACCCAATGTGAAGAAAAAAGTTACTTCTCCATCTAGAAAGTTACCCACTCGAGAGGCAGTTGTGCCAGTTTTATTCTGGTCAAGTTGATTTTAAATTGATTTTTGTCAAATGCTACATTTTTAAGTTGTGTCACTTTTCTTGCCTTTAATCGGATATGAACAAAAAACTATCTATTGAATAAGCATACGGTAAGTTAAAAAGTCTTTAGAAATGTAAAGAACGGATACGCTGTATTCGTAACCAAAAATTCTGTTAGGCCTATATATATTGAACTTTACAGTGAATACGTGTCACTCATCGCGCTGAAAACTGAGCAGCGTAAAGGTCAAACAAAGAGCAAAATATGCATTGCAGCTGACGGACAGAAGTTTCACCATCGATACTCACATACTGCTGCATGCGTTCAGCAGTTACAGTGAGAACAGACTTTTGTGAGTATCCTGTAATTTTTTTTATATCTTAATGAAATCATAATGAAGCCTATTTCAGGCCAAGATCATTACGACAACAAAAAAAGTATTAAAATTAAATCATCTCTTACGAAGTTATAAGCTAACAAATTTCAACAACAACAACAATAATGAGAAACATGTTTTGTATCGAGAACCTCTTCCTTTATGAAGTCGGTTTAAAACGTCTATGCGTTAATCGATGTGACCGTTTACAATAACCATACTTTGAATTTTACATAGCATAAATGTCACCCGCTACGCTACAACACATGCAATGCGGTTCAAGTGGGCACAAAATAGGAGATCGTGAACAAACAAATGCACGTTTTAAGCGTTTTGTTTTTAGCATTAACGTCTAAACTACCTTTTCGTACTAAATCGGTGATGCTCTGCAATTCTATAATTCACTTTTTCCCCTTTCTTGAACTGTTTCCGAGATAGGAACGCTAACTTCACTGTTTCCCACCAGGTGGCGCTGTAGGCGGTTGAATAGCGCAGCACATATCCACTTTACTATACTTGCATACCACTTTTATGACAATAGCTGCAGCTGTTCAGTAGTTAAAAGAGTCGGGACTGAATTTTGGGCACCCTGTATTTTCTTTTGATCGTAAAGATATTGCAATGTGACCTATTTCAGAGCAAAACCTTTACAATAAACTAAAAAGTACCAAAATCGGATTATCTGTTCAGAAGTTATGAGCTAACAAACAACCTGGTTGTAGACAGCTACCATGCAGTGATTTGGCGATTTTTCGCTCCGGCGGACTAGCATCCAACCCGTAAAGTTTGGCCGTGCCCAGGCAGGCAGGGGCTGTCCAAAGGTTTCTGAGTCTGAGCTAACAAACAAAAATAGAAACAAAAAAAACATACGGTTTGAATTGAGAACCTCCTCCTTTTTGAAGACGGTTAATTAGAACATCTCTTACGAAGTTATAAGCTTACAAACACCAACTACAACACATAGCTCGAATTAAGAACACCCTCTTTTCTAAAGTTGGTTGAAAACGACTTTGCTCTAATCAATGTGACCGCTTACAGTAACAGTACTTTGAACCACATAGTATACATGTGATCCGCTACGCTGCAAAGTGTGCAACGTAGTTCAAGTGTGCACAGTGTAGGAAAGTGCGAAGAAACAACTGCACGTTTTAAGCGTTCTATTTTTATCAATAATGTCTAAAAACTGTCTTTTCGTAGTAAATCGATGATGCTCTACAACTTCGTAATTAACTTTTCTCCAATCTTGAACCGTTTTTGAGATAGAGGCGCTGATTCCGCTGTTTTTCACCAGATGGCGTTTTATTTTCTTTACATTGTAAAGATATTACAATGGGACCTACTTCAGATCCAGATCTTTACAACAAAACAAAAAGTATCAAGTAACTGTATTTTGAACTATATAACGTAAGTCTCACCAGCTACGCTACAACGTGTGCAATGTAGCTCAATGTGCATAGTGTAAGAAATTGCGAACAAACAAACGCACGTTTTTAGCATTGTATTTTTAGCATCAATGTCTAAAATATCTTTTCGTACTAAATCGATGATGCCCTGCAATTTTGTAATTCACTTTTCCCCCCTTGTCTTGAACCGTTTCTGAGATAGGAACGCTAGCATGAATGTCTAAGCTATCTTTTTGTACTAAATCGATGATACTTTTCAACTTTGTCATTCCCTTTTTTTTCTAGAACCGTTTTCGAGATAGTAACACTAACTCCGCTATTTTCCACCAGGTGGCACTGCAAGCGGTTTAACCTTGTACTGCGTGGCCATGTTGCTATACATACATACCATTTTTAACACTATAGCTGCAGCCGTTTAGCAGTTAAAAGAGTTGGGACTGATTTTTTTGGGCACCCTGTATTTTCTTTAGATTGTAAAGATATTACAATGGGACCTATTTCAGACCAAGACCTTTTCAACAAAAGAAAAAGTGTCAAAATCGGAGCATCCGTTCAGAAGTTATGAGCTAACAAACATAAAAAAAACATACGGTTTGATTGAGGACCTTCCTTCTTTTTTGAAGTCGGTTAATAATTAGTAACTACACTTGGGATAAACTTTTAGTTATTTCAGTATATAAGAACTACTAGGCTACGCCCGCTTTGCTGGTTACTATATTTAAATAAATTTTCAAAAGAATTGAATCACTATTTATTAACCGACTTCAAAAAAGGAGGAGGTTCTCAATTCAAAGCGTATGTTTTTTTTGTTTTTTTTTGTTAGCTCATAACTTCTGAACGGATAATCCGATTTTGATATTTTTTGTTTTATTGTAAATGTCTTGGCCTGAAATAGGTCCCATTGTAATATCTTTACAGTCAAAAGAAAATACAGGGTGCCCAAAAAAGTCAGTCCCGACACTTTTAACTGCTGAACAGCTGCAGCTATAGTTATGAAAATGGTATGTAAGTATAATAAAATGGACATGTGCTACGCGATTCAACCACCTACAGCGCCATCTGGTGGAAAAGAGCGGAGTTAGCGTTCCCATCGCGGAAACGATTCAAGATAATGGGAATAAGTGAATTATAAAATTGCAAAGCATCATCGATTTAGTACGAAAAGACAGTTTGTAGACATTAATGCTAAAAATAGAACACTTAAAACGTGCATTTGTTTGTTCACAATTTCCTATTTTGTGCACACTTGAACGACATTGCATACATTGTAGCGTAGCAGGTGACATTTATGCTACGTAAAATTCAAAGTATGGTTATTGTAAGCGGTCACATCGATTAACACATATACGTTATAAACCGGCTTCGAAAAGGAAGAGATTCTCAATACAAACCATGTTTCTTATTGTTGTTGTTGTTGAAATTTGTTAGCTTATAACTTCGTAAGAGGTGCTTCAAATTTAATACTTTTTTTTTCTTCTTTTGTCGTAAATATCTTGGCTTCAAATAGGTTTCATTATGATTTCTTTAAGATAAGAACTAATGACTAAATACTCACAAAAGTCCGTTCTCAGTCTAACTGCTGTACACGCTACACTGGTAAATTAGTATGCAAGTATCGTAATATGGCCATGCGCTATGAGATGCGATCGCTTATAGCGCCACCTGGTGGGAACAGAATGAAGTTCGCGTTTATATCTCAAAAATAGTACAAGGTACGAGAGTAAAAGTAAATTGCAAATAATTTAGTACGGAAGCAAACTTTAATGGCATAAATGTTAAAAACAAGATATTTAAATGTTCATCTATTTGTTTGCAGTTTTCTACATTGTAAACAAATCAAAAACCTTTATTTCGATGTTGAAACTTCTGTCAGCCAGCTGCAATGCATATTTTTCTCTTTGTTTGAACTTTACGCTGCGCACTTTCCAGCGTAGCAGGTGACACGTATTCACTATAAAGTTCATTATATGCCTATCAGAAATTTTTGTTACGAATACAGAGAATCCGTTCTTTGCATTTCTCAAGCCTGTTTAATTTAACGTGTGTTCAGGCAATAGATAGCTTTTTCTCATATCTGATAAAGGCAAGAAAGTGTCACAACTTAAAAATGCAGCATTTGAGAAAAACCAACTTAAAGGTAACTTGACTTTAATAAAACTGAACTGACACAACTGCCTTTCGGGTGAATAATTTTCTAGATGGAGATGTAACTTTTTTGTTCACATTGGGTGCATTTCATATATTTTTCAGTGACATAAACCATTTTTTGAGTTTTGTCACTTTTCTTCGGGGTTGTGATTTGTGAAACTGCCATCGAAGGTCTTTTGATGCTCTACTATATGAATAAATTTTCACTGAAAAGAAAAAAATTAAAATCTTTATGTAAAAAAATAGAACCGACTCCAAAAAGCAACTACTATTCAAACAACTTAAAAAAAAAAAAAAAATGTATAAAATGAAACTGTAAATTGCGCCTAAATGTATAAAATAATTTCCTTCGCCAAACAACCTATAAAACTCTAATGAATCATAACTTTTGAAGTCGGTGCAAAATTAAATAAAAAATGATATATTTATTCAATATAAAAATCAAATTCTATTCAAAATACACATCTCACATTGTCACCTGCAAAACACAGCAGAAAACTACTTTGATTCAACAAAACAAATAACCTTTCGTAAACTGCAAAAATTGGCGGAGCTGCTGGTATCTGGCGTCCTTGGTGAAAGGAAAATCACGAAATTATCTGGCAAATATATTTAATTTCGTTGAGAAATCAATGTTATTTTAATAAGGTATATTAAAGAGCAATCAAGAATAGGAAACAATATATATATAGTGACAATATATATATATATATATATAGTGCAATATATATATATATAGTGAAAATATACATCTTGCGTGTATATTTTTGCCATACGTTTTGATCGCCAAATCCCAAAGCCGCCAAGGATGATAGTTATCAGTTATACCAAGTTTGCAAAGGAAACTCTAACTTCGTAGAAACATAAATATCGAACTGCGAAGGATTTTTACTGTTCTGTGTAGATGTTACTAATGGAATCAGTCAATACATCGATAAAATAATATAGGAAAAGCGAAAATGGATATTTCGAGACAACAACATTTGTAGCTACCGATCTAAAAACAAATCTTTAAAAATGAATTTAATTTTATTTAATTTTGCGCCGACTTCAAAAGTTATGACTAATTGTAGCGTTATAGGTTGTTTGGTGAAGGAAATTAGTTTATACTTTTAGGCGCAATTTACAGTTTCATTTTATACCATTATTTCTTTATTTATTTTTTTTTTTTATTTTTTTTTAAGTTGTTTGAATTGTAGTTGCTTTTTGGAGTCGGTTCTATTTTTTTTACAAAAAGATTTTATTATTCATATCATATTATAAATAAAAACAAAAACAAAAAAATTACATTGAAATTGCTCTAAACCTCGGTTCGTGTACTCGCTGCCTATGGCAGCTCCTTTTTCGCCAGCTCTGTATCGGGTCAGCTCTGTATTTCTTCAGCTCTCCACTGCCTACAGAACGATCTTTCATGGGCAATTCAAACTGGGTATTTATCGAAGATAGGTGGATCTTCTATTATTTAAGAACTACGGTTTTAAAGATGACTGTATCTCAGCTTCTATTAAGTATTTTAGTTTTCGAAGCATGTATTTTATATCCCTCGCTATTTACACTATATTACTCCCACATATATAACAAAAAAAAAAAAAAAAGAAAGAAAGAAAATTAAGAATAGTGAGAAGAAAAAAAAAGTAGATTTTCTTTTAAAAGGAATTACATAAATAAAAAATAAATAATTTTTTATTAAAAGTAATCCCACTAAAAATAAATCTCAAGATTTTCTCTAAAAATATCTGCAGAATATCTTAAGTTATTTGGCTCATTCTTAAGAAAGTTTACAAAATTTCTTTATAATGTCTTCAAAATTTCTGCAGATATTTTTTAGAATATATTCTTTAGAAAATGGCATTTTCTAAAGACATTCATCAAATATTTTAAAACATTTTGAAGATTTACCTTTTTCCATAAAATATCTGCAGAAATTTTGAAGACATTATAAAGACATTTTGAAAACTTACTTTACAAGTGGACCAAAAAAAAAAAATGATATTCTGCAGATTTTCTTTAAAGAAAATCTTGAGATTATTTTTAGTGGAGTTAATTTAAGATATCTGCCATTTAGTTAAAAATGGCGGATAAGGCTCATTAATAAACTTACATGAGGCCCTTATGTGGTCTATATTTGCATCAAAATTCAAGCAAATCCGGCTTTAAATAATGCGCTTTGTATATGTGGATTTGAAATTTTCAAGTGGCCGTCACTTGAAAAAAAAAAAAAAAAAAAAAAAAAGGAGCATCTTTGTTAACGAACTCATCCAAGGTATTTATAAGATACGTTCGCTGTCCAAATCTGGTTCGATTTGAAGTATTATTTCGAGAGTTATCGTGATAACAATATTTTCATTACATATAGATAGGTAAACTAATTGATTGCAATAGGACGATTTCTAAAGAAATCAACCTAATAGGCAACCACAAACAAAGGCACCAAATAAATTACAATGTAGACACCTCTGTTCTATTATTACTTACAAACTTTGAATAAACACCATAAAATGCTTCTCTAAAATCATATTGGTGTGAAAAAAGGGCGGGACTAACAGTACTCCGGAAAAAAATTATAAATGTTACCAGGTATGTTAATCGTCAGTAATATATGTGACATATCCCTTTAAAAAAAATATTAGTGATAAATTTGATTCAAAAATTTAGAAAGTTTTGCAGTTATGTATATAACATATGTATATAAAAGTGTATATATATATAAAAGGAACATATGTATATAAAAATGTGTATATATTTGAATTAAAATATGCATCTATAATTAGTAAATATATATATATATATATATATATATATGAGTTACTTTCCAGTGACATTAGGTACATTTAAAATAATACCAATAATACATGTATGTAAAACTGGAACTATTTTGGTAATTTATAGCAATATATATATATATATATATTATAAAGCTAGGAATAATAAAAAAATAATTCCATGTTATATAATTTATTTATTAAATTCCAACAATTTCTTTTTATCATCACAAAACATTTACTTCTGTAGAACATACAGTTACTTGATTACATTTTTTTCTTCCGAATAATTTGTTGCATTGTACACATATTCAGTGAAACAGCCTGGAAAATTCTGCTATCTGTAATATAAATAAAGAACAGATATTATAGCTCCAGTAATTTTCACAGAGAAATCTTAGTTTTTAGATTAAATATTTGTAGTGTGGTATTTAGCCTAACTAGATTTTGTACTTACATTGAAATTAATGTTTTTCTTTTCTTCTTCTTTTTTTTTTTTTTTTTTTTTTTTTTTTAATATGCGGATTGATAAATATAAAAAGTTATATTAAACATATAAAAAAGTAAAAAAAAAAACGTGTCATCATCAAACATCAGTTCTTAAAAAAAAAAAAAAAAAAAAAAAAAAAAAAAAAAAAAACGAGTATTTTCTGTATTAAAAATATAAATGTTTATGTATTATAATAATTTCTAAATTATTTTGTAAAGAAAAGCTCGAATAATCTTTCAGCGTCATTAGTGAATGAGACTGCATCAAAATAGTATAACAATGTATATACAAAAAATTGGAAATCTTACTGTAATTTAAATATAAATATTTTAATTCATTTTATTTTTAAGGCAACGAATAATTAAAAAAATATCTGTACAATGTATTCTTTATTTATTAAATTTCCACAACAGTTTCTTTTTGTCACATCCAAACGGTGATTTCTAGAGAACTTACACTCGCTTTGTTCTTTTTTTTTTTTTTTTTTTTTTTTCTTTTCCCGAAACAATTTGTTACGTCACACAAATACTTACAAGTAAAGTATGAATCAGTAAAATTTCTATTAAAACCATGCCAAGCTTAAATTAAAGGGCTTGGTCGGACACATACAGTAAAATGTAAATTTTGTGGAACAATGCTATATGGGGTAAGATATGACCCCATAAGTTTTAGATGTTTCCATGAAAATCAATAGAACAGAGGCAGGGAACGAGAAAGCGTGGCGCAGTGTTAATGTATTGCATTGACAAGTGTTGCAAGTCCCGGCAACTACCCACACACACACACACACTTTTTTTTTTTTACTTGAAAAAAAAAAGTTTAATTTTTTAATAAATTAAATTATTAGTTTAAATGAGAATATTGTATAAAGATTTTTTTTTTCTTTTTAATGAGTGTACCAACTAACAGAATATTAGCCAGGAATTTTAAAATATGTTTGCTCAATTATAAAAAGGAAAATCCTGTATAAATTTACAAATTTAGTTCTAATTTATACTGCTAATAATTAAAAGTAGAAAATTAATGAAAGCATACGCATTTTACACAAGGAGCACAAAATATAAAATTGATAATAATTAATTGTATAACAAGCCTCTTTATCGTTAAGTGTTCTTATAATGAACCTTTTAGAAAATATTCGGCTTTTCGTTGAGATAACTAGATTTTTAAAATTCACTTTTGCTCAGCTTTCGAAATTTTTGAGATGAAAACTGATA
Organism: Salticus scenicus; assembly: GCA_963930645.1. Lineage (NCBI taxonomy): Eukaryota > Metazoa > Arthropoda > Arachnida > Araneae > Salticidae > Salticus > Salticus scenicus. The sequence continues at coordinate 190,504,053 of OZ005658.1, read as the reverse complement.
AGAAATTAATGAAACCATTTTGAGAAAATTTGCCTCAACCTTATTCTCAGTTTCTCCAGAAGTAGGAAATTTGACAGTTGTTTAAAATTTTTGAAAAAAAAAAAAAAAAAAAAAATTAAATGTAACGTCAAATGGTTGAACAACTGTTGTCCATTCAGGATTTTTCGTGCAAGAAGTTGAATGAATATTAAGTAATACAATTAAGAGCAGACGATTAAAACTTGCGGTTAGTGGCGTCGATGAGAAATACTAATTAAAATTTACATAAAACACTAGCACAAATAATTAACGAAATTACATCTAAATGTAATATAAAATTATTTCTCCTTAAATTATTCATTTATTTTAATTAAAAAAAAAAAAAACTAAAAGATATTTTTTCAATGTTAAATTAAAAAAATACTAATAATAATTCAAAGTTCGACCAAGGCAGGGATCGAACTCAAGACCTTCTTTACACTCTAGCCAAATCTTCTACATTACGCTACGCTTTTTTACTATCTGCATCTACTTCGTTGGTTTTGATAAAAAATGGCTACAATTTTTCATATTTTGCCTCATTGGGGGTTGTAGCACAAAATTTGCACTCTACCTTATGTTTTCGATTACGCTATCTAATTTAAGCTTAGTTTGGTTTCAAAATGAATATTACTGATTCATACTTCCCTTGTTAGTGATATTACTTTTGTTAGTGATATTACATTGATATTATTTTTATTTTTAGATATAAATAAATTTGCTAGCAGTTTTCAACACCAGAATTTTCAAGAACACTTAGATATTAGATTAAATATTATAATATCTTCACAGTAACAGTGAGATTGCTTATTCTGAAATACTTATGCTGAAATTTATAATAATTCCAAAAAAAAAGAAAAAAAAAACTACTTGGCACAAGAGTACTTTACTCAGTTCCTCTTCATACATTTATTATTATAAATTTCTATTATCGGGCATATTATGTTCACGTCTACATTTCTCCAATCGCTCAACACGTTCTCAGATTTCGATACAGTGACCTTAGCCTAATTTTATAAAATTCAGTTTCATAGTTTAGTTTTTATACAATTCTATACTAATCCCGATGCAATGAACCTCATAATACAAGTTTATGTGAAGTTTTGTTTTTTCTGCTATGTTATAAAAATCTTAAATTTTGAGTAAATTAAGGAGTTTTATATTAGTATATTTATAGTGAATGATGTTCTAACCAACATCATAAATATATTTTAAGGGTTATCTGGTATTTTTACGATGAAAATATTGCTTCTAATAAAGATTTATGCGAAATTTTGCTCAGTTCTGCCATGTTAAGAAAATCGTAAATTTATTTTATCTATGAATTTTTGATCAAAGAATTCATAAACATCACATTCACAAACATTCATATTCATCCTATCAACATAAATGATATTTTAAAAGGATCTCACATCTTTACAATGAAAATATTCCTTAAAATGGACGTTTATCCAGATATTTACCCTACTGCATAATTGCCAACCATCTCATTATGAACAGTACAATTTTTAGTACCCGCCTTTTTTTTTCACACCAATAATTTTGTAGAGTAAATTTTAATCTTATTTAATCGTAACAACATTTGGAGAGAATAACTCTAAAAATATAGTGGTGTGAGAAAAGGAGCGTTTTTTCAGGGGGCGTACGATTATTAATAAGATGGTTGGCAAGTATGCTACTGTTCCATGTTAAGGATCCGCGGTAGCCCAGTCAGTAGAGCACCGAGCTCTCAATTCGAAGATTGCAGTTACAGTATTTGAGCCAGCCAAAGGTCGTCGTGTACGCTAAGGGTGGCTGGTGCACATAAAATCTGTCGGGGCCGCAATGTTCTCCATATTCCCATCAAAATTATACCTCTGGGGAGCCATCCCTTCCGTGGAAGATCAAAATTGTGATGGTATGTCTCCGGACCACTTCTAGGAGTGAGTCCTAGACCGACGCAAATTGCCCAGTGCTCATCACTAGTGCGACGTAAAAGCCAACCAACCAGCCATGTTAAGAAAATCGTAATTTTAAAATAAAGTCCGGAGTTTTCAAAGTAGTATTTTCATGGTTAATAAATCTTAAGCCAAAATCTTATACGACAAATTACAAGTGATCTAATATCTTTACGATAAAAATGTCCCTGAAACTGGACATGCATGTTAAACTTTGCCATATTCTGCATGTTAAAAAATTTATAAAGTGTATAAAATTTCCGAAATTTACAGGATTGCATATTCATAATTAATTATGTTTATGCCAGCACCATAACTGATATTTAATGCTGATCTTACATATTTAAATAAAAACTATTCCGTTTGATGCACTTTAAAACTTTTTATCTTATTCTCCCTTGTAAGAAAAACGAAAAATTCGAATAACCTACCAAGTTTATAAATTAGAATGTTTAAAATTAATAGCGTTATTTTGAATGATATAAGTGATATTTTAAAACTGGTGCGACCATTTTACGGCTTTTTTTCTTGATATATCATGTATGCAGACTAACGAACTAACAACACACTAACACACTAACAAACCGACACCCTGCAGACAGATATCATATCAATATTGTTATTTTCGGACTCAACACTTTTCAAAACGTGCAGAAAAGTAAATAAAATCACGGTCGAAAATTTTCAGGAACATGTATGTTCCCTATACCTATTGTATGATGGGCCGAATGATAAATATATTTATTTACTTATAAATAAACATTACTTAGGTACTAAAATATGGAAGTATGTATCGTAAAACACTAGATAAATAATTTATAAAAAGCTCGAATAAGCTTTCATTAAGTTTAGCATTTGAGATTGCTTTTTTAAGTAATACCAATAATACACTACTGTATCTGCAGATCAGGAGTCTCAACGTCCTATTTGCATCACATATTATTCAACAGATCGTTTTTATTTATTCCTTACTATATAATATATATATATTGATTCGATTGATTTGCTACACTGTAAAAAATAGGTTCTTAAAAATAAGTATATATTGTCTCAAAATAGCTCCGAAACAATATATACTTAAATTTGAAAACCCGTGTACTCATTTTTGAATACATTGGCATGTCAAACATGGGGATATTGGGATTCTTATTGGTCAACCCCATTTTTGAGCATGTCAATATGCTCAAAAATGAGTACATGGGTTTTCAAATTTAAGTATATATTGTTGCGGAGCTATTTTGAGACAATGCATACTTATTTTTAATAACCTATGTTTTACAGTGTACATAAACAGAATCTTTTCTGAGGGGGCAGCCGCCCCGCTCAAACCCCTGCTGTATCTATCTTTCTATAACTATATGTATATATATATGTGTATTCCTAATAACTCATTGTCTTGTATTCATTCCCGGTAATTCATAAATACGTGTACCAAATTTCATGCGTAATGACTACATAACATATCGGAATTATTTTGCGTAACCCTGTCAATCAATTACCAATTCTATGCCCACACTTCTCCACTGAAAAATATTCTTTTAAAATTCTAATAAAATTTCATTATATTTAACGAGGTGTAACCATGTTAAAATACATTTTTTAGAAATACCGACTATAGACCGTAACAGTACGAATTATTTATGTATCCTAGAAAAAGAGCCACAGTAATTATATACACTAAAAAGAATGCACCTATTTAATTAATTATAACTCATTAGTATTTTAACCTAGTTTGGCGTCATTTGGATTTTTTCAGTATGTCATCGGAATTCATTTTTGAGGTCCCGCAAATAAATTATTTACGTCTATACATAGCCTTTTTCTAGAGTAAACATGCTTTTAACCCTTGCGGCGCAAGACAATTTGAAACATTTAAATTATACTGCCACCGGAATTCATGAACTAAATTAAACTAAAAGAAATTTTAAAATTTTAAGGTTTAAAAACCGGCCTTGTCTGATATGTTAAAAACGTGAATTTTTGCTAAGAAATTTCTGGGATGAATTTTTGCAGCAGGATCTTAAATTTTGCGTCCTCGCAGCGAGGACAGCGCGCGTTAAAGGGTTAAACATCTTTATAATGCATGTTAATTCCATTATGTTGAATGCAGCATAAACGCATTAAAGTGCGCTTGGAATACACACCTAAAACTATACAACTAATTATGTTGGGCTCGTGAATATGTGCGTCAAATTGCAACTCAGTAGCATGATTTTTGTGGTCGCTATTGTGGTACATACAAATTTTTCCCATAGGCCGTAATGACAAGAAAAACTTTGGCGTGTCCCTGTACAGGAACTACAAATTTCATGCACATCCAAAACTATACAGCTGATTGTGTGGGGCTCATGAACATGTGTACCAAATTTCAAGTCAATAGCGTGATTATTGCGGCCGCTATCGCACGAGAGACAGACAGAATGACAGACACACAGACGGAACCCAATATCCTTTTGAGTCTCAACGTTTCAGCAATTTTATAAAATTGCAAAACTCTATGTAATATATGGAAAAAAATATAAATTTCTTCGAAGCAGAACACTTTGGTCCCGCCATTTTGGTCCCGCCACTTTGGTCCCGCCATTTTGGTCCTGCCGTTTTGGTCCCGAGGAAATTTTGGTCCTTGGCCATTTTGGTCCCAAGACATTTTGGTCCCGCGAAATTTTTACTATCTTTTAAATATATATCAGTTTTTTAATGTGATAGCCTATTTGTTGATGCGGGAAAATTGAAGTGTTCTTAGAATATCTTTAATTGAGGAATATCTTAAAGGTATACATAAATTTTCGACATAACGATTGCTCTAAACTTTTTTTTAATGCAGTCGCACTTTCTTTTCTTTTCTTTTTTTTTTTTTTTTTTTTTTTTCGTTTTTAAATTGAGATTTTTTTTTCATTTGATTTCAATTTAACTTACTTTAATTGTAATTTGATTTTTAATTTACTATTAGTGACAAAATTTTGTGATTTTAAAAGTATTGTTAACAATAACAACAGTACCTTCTTATTAAAAAAGAATCCCCGTTTGAATATATTTATTGATAAATTCTGAATTAATTTAAAAATAATAAAATACAGAAAAATTTTGTTTAAAAGAAAAAAAAAAAGGGGGGGGGGAAAGAGAGAAAGAAAACCTTAGGATATTAAATATAATTTGCTTTTGGTGATAGAATGCTATTTCTTTCAAAGAACTAATTATTGACCTGCTCCCATCACAGACTCTTCTTCATAAGCATAAGCTTATTGTGATCATTTATGAAGGATTTGAATTTATATATATATATATTATGTGTGTGTGTGAGAGAGAGAGAGAGAGAGATACGTTTCATTCGATTTGATTGTGATTTAATTTTTATCATTAATCTAAGAGCAATTGATTTCAAAATCTACATTATATTAATAATAATAATAAAATGCATGTTTGTTTGTCCGTGATATTTAATTATGTTAACCATGTATATATGTATATGAATTACTTTTCTTTCAAAAAAATCTGTCTTAAAATTTTAGACATTTTTTCAGTTTTATGAGTTACTGCAACTTTCTGTTGCAAAATAATAATAATACTAATAATAATTTTGGCTTTTCCTAACCCCATGTTTTCAAGTCAAATGACAAGAATTCGAAATATGAAAAAATAATTTCGTTTTATTCTATAGTACTTTGATTATTCCTGATATCGGGACCAAAATGGCGGGACCAAAACGGCGGGACCAAAACGGCAGGACCAAAACGGCGGGACCAAAATTTCCTCGGGACCAAAGTGTCATGTACCCAAATTTCTTCTATTACTAAGGCAAACCACAGTTAAAGAATATATAAATTATATTATTTATTTATTATTAAATTTATGCAATAGATATTTTTTTGCCATCAAAGAAAGCTTATTTCTGAAGAACTTATAACTTACTTTCCTACATAATTTTGTTGAGAGAAATCTGTTGCATTATAAACATACCCGCTGAAACAGCTTGGAAGTTTTCACTATCTAAAGACATAAAATGTGAATATTTTGTCTTTAGTAAACTTTATGGAGAAATCCTAGTTATTGCATTTAATGTATGTAATAGGTGTGCCAAAAATGAACGCTATATTCATGATGTTCTTAAGAAACAAATAAGATACGTTGATTAACAAAAATTCATACCTTAAGACATTCGTTTAATAATTCGTAAAAATCATTGTAATATATAACTATGCATGTATATATCTGACATCGGAGGATCGCCGAACTGATGGCGATTCGGGAAGGAATACCCAATGGGTGGCCATCACTAGCCTTAACAAGGACAACACAACAATGCCTTGTCCGGGATTTGAACCCGGGCCTGCAATACCAATGTATTATAGTTTTAAAAAAATCGCTCATCAATATAAAATACAGTTACTCACGTATAAAATGTCTTTTTAGCAAGGATAAATCTGCAAAAAATTTAATTTTATTGTCACTTAAAACTTTTATGAGACAAAACAATTCGTCAATCTAAATGTCACATTAAAAAGCACGAAGATTTACTTTTTTTTTTTTTTTTCATAATTTGTTTAAATTGACCAAGGTAATATGGCATACAGCCAAAAGAAAGCAATTCACTATGGTTAATACTTTAATTAGAAGTATTTCGATTTTGAGACACTATGCATTTTAGGGTTAACTATGATGCATTATTCGTAAGAATGTCTTATTCTTTTATTGTCTCAGTGGTTTTAAAAATAGTTTATTTTAATCACTAACACATTGATTTTCTAGAATTAACTGTAATCTTAATTAAATAACTTATTAGTTACAATTTTATTGACTAATATTTATTAAATTAACTTTATTAATTTAAACTAGAAGCTTAAGTTTATTTTTTATAATCTTTTTCCTTATTTTCATTCATTATTTAAGTAATAATAATTATATTTATGTATTTTATTTACTTTTAAAATGTATTGGTTATGACGCAAAATATTATGTTAAATATACAATTTAGTCTTTTCAAATCTAAAAGTGTAATTAATTTGCGCAAAACAAAAAAATACCATTCTCAATGAGTTATGCGAAAAGTATACGCGTACATGAAACAATAAATTAGTCATATAATTATTAGATTATGTTTCATTTATTAAAATAATTAAGCAATAAAATCATGATTCTAAGGAAATTTAAGTCAGAAATAATTAGATTTGATAATAGTTAAAAAGTTTTGTTTTTCTTTTCTTCCATCTATTTTGTAATTCTCAAACTATAAACGAATTATGCATATGAATTGATTTAATATGAACTATATTAATTAAAATATAGTTATTATATTGCTTTGTTTTAATATAATGTTTAAATAATGAAAATAAATATGTTCTTAATAAATTAAGTGAAAATAATCTGGTGTGTCACTCACATGACTTTCTCTTACCCTGAAATTTAATACTATAAATACAGGTTAGAGATTAAGAGGTAAGATAACGAGTACTGTTATGTAAACCTAAGTTAAAAAATTACAATTAGGCTTCGGAAGAGTTTTATATGATAGTTAGTCCTGTGTGAGGGGGGGCTACCACCCCCCACCCCTCAATCCCCCGTTTCTTTAATGCACCTACATGTATATAGAATTTAAATCTGTTATTAGAATTAAAAGTTCACTTAAAATTAGTCAGACAGCTTTCACACGCAACATTCCTTGAAACTTATCAATCTTGATCAAACTTTTCCAGCAACAAACTTATATTAACTTCAAAATACAACATTTAGATCTCCTAAAATTATTCGTTTCTAAGTCACTCTAAGAGACACAGACAAAGATCAAAAGTTAAAAAACTTGACTACGGTAATCAGGAAATCTCAAGACGTGTAAGTATACAAAAACAAACAATGAATATTTAGCTTAAAAACATACATTATTTATCATATCTCTATGAGGAATTTTTTTCAATTCCCGAACAGCTTTCCTGGAAATGGTAAATATTTTTGTAAATCACATCCACTAACAACAAAAAAGAATGATATCGCTGAAATATTTGCAGCCCTGTATATCTTTCGAAGATTACATACATACCACATGGTGCACCTAAATATAATCCTATAGTAATAATACATGAACCAGCCTGAAATACACCTCCAACAATTTGTAACTATTGTCGCTCTTTTATCTAGTTCTTTTGTGTAGCCCTGTAAACGAACAGTGAATGATTTCCCTACCATATTCGACATGTTTTTACGCGTATAAAAAATATATTTGGTTCAGTGCAGTCTATAGATGTTAAACTCTACTTACCAGCACTTTCCCCCATAGACGTATTTTAATGTATTTTAATTCTCATAAGCGTCCTTGTACACGAACCGTTTGCTTCATTTCAGGAAAAGCTTAGTGTAGCATCCCTATATGATACACATTTAGAATACCAAGTTTGGACTTTCTGCTACTATTTGTTCTTGGGCTATGCTTATAAAACACACACAGACAGACACACAGACCATTCACTGAAAACATGATTTTTGGATTCAGGGGACCTCAAAACGTGTAAATATAACAGAAATTCACGTTCGAAAATTTGGCCCTAAAACAATACTCTCTCTACCTTATCGGTAAGAGAAAGTAAAAAAAATAAATTTAGTTAGATAATTATTAAATTTATTTTGCCTTGTTATTACACATTATCAAAGAAATATATATATTTAATTATTTTGCGTCAAGAAATTTTGATGATAATTAATTATCGGACTAAATTTTTTTAACCGTAACACGTAAGCAATAAAATATACGTTTATCAATACTTACTTTAAAAAATTGGTTATATTTAAAATACCAAAACAACTTTTATTTTTTTACAAAAACTAGACTTGAAAATGCTAGTTAGATCAGGTAATTATTAAATGTTAAAAAAAAAAAAAAAAAAAAAAAGAAATCAAAGCAGTCTTTGCGGACTGCCGATAGAAGTGAAAACTAAGTAACTTGTGAATTGTATCGTCGAGCTATTAGATTATTATTTTCGAATTATTTTTGCTTTGTAAAGAAGTGTTTATGATCTGTATTATATGATTCGGCATAGTATTTGTAGCTAAACAAATTAAATGAACTAAGCTTTATATTAGGTAAAAATATTGATTAATTATGAAATTATTTTAATTAGTAGCTGAGATACAAAAGAAAACCGATTCAGGACACCTCAAAACGTCTAAATCAGGTGAAATCTCGAATTCTACTTTCGATAATATACAAGAACTTTAAAATATCTTTCGAACGATGTATTAAAAATAATTTAATCATAATTAGAATTTTAAATATTGAAATTTTAAAATATTACAGCGCCATCTGGCGGTAGAATTTTCTGTAAGCTACTGTTCGATTCCAAATCAACAAAGCTTTCTAATGATGTATTACTTATGTAATTATTTTAATTAGTAGCTGAGATACAAAAGAAAACCCATTCAGGATACCTTAAAACGTGTAAATCAAGTGAAATCTCGAATTCCACTTTCGATAATATAAAAGAACTTTAAAATATCTTTCGAATGATGTATTAAAAATAATTTAATCATTATTAGAAATTGAAATACGGGTATTAGAATAAAATTTAATTTACAATTAAAATGTAAATTTTTTCCAAAATCGATGAAATTTGAACTGCAACTATCCCGTGTGATGTTAATGGCGCACAGTAAGTTTCAAAGAATTTAGAAGAAAATTGAAGCATTTTGAAATTTGCAATTTTTATTCCTAGTAGAAAACCACGTGATGTCAATTGTCAAAAAATATGTTTTTTCCCGATCAGATTCTCTGTGACTGGGTTGTCATGGTAACGAACACCTGCAGAATTTCATTTAAAGCGTTAGCTGACGAAGACGCGAGTTTCATGATTTTTGTTCACCCAAAAGTGCTCAACGCGCCTAAAGAAGTTTTCACTTCAAAAAAAAAAAAAAAAAAAAAAAAAAAAAACATTTAAACATATTAATATGTAAGCTATTATAAACCTTATTTTTTTTTAATAATATTCTTCTCTTATAAATTCTTTTGCTAAGAATTACGCACATGTTAAATTTAAAAATGATTTTGAATCAGAAAAATTAAGGTAGAAACGTATTTGTGGTGCCAGTACCACTGTATCAAAGGAAAGATACACATTTTTAAGTTTAATGTCTATTAATCTTTCTAAGTCATCCAAAGATTCATTTTGTGTTCAAGGTTGGTTTTAGGACCTTCTGCTACTAATGACAAAAACAATGACAATTTCAAGCCCTCAGTTCTAGAATGAGATTAATTTAGCTGAAACTATGAACAGTTTTTGTCATTTTATTTTTATTTTTTGTTGTCTAGAATGAAGCAAGCCAAATTTAGTTTCCTATGATCTTATTTTGAGTTGATTTTTTCTATATCTTATTTGTTAGTATGACTAAAATAAGTATGCAAAATTCATTGATTGTATTAAATTTTTAACTTTACAATACCACATAACATTTTATGGACATTTTTTTACTTATTCAATATTAGTTATAATATTCACCTCATCGTTGTCTGACAGTCCTCTCTACTACTGGATCATTTAATTTTGAGGTTGAGGACCAGTTGTGGACAAAGGATTATAGTTTTCTACAATCGGAATGCCTAGAAGAAATTTATTTTATTTCAATCCAAACGATATGTAAATATCACGATATATCCGTACGAAGTTATTATTTTTCAAATTTTCTTTTCTCAAATGGTACACCAGAAAATCACTCTGAAAGTGGGACAGGAAGAGGATGATTAAACTTTGACTTAAAAATTTAAACTTAATTTAAAAATAAAATATCTTTAGAGCTATAATGACGTCAATTTTACCCAGCAAGTTTAATTTTTCACAAAGATTTATACCAATTTTAATATTTACGCTTGAATTTCTTTTCATTTAGATATAATCTGGTGTGTCACTCACACGACTTTCTCTTACCCTGAAATTTAATACTATAAATACAGGTTGCAGATTAAAAGGTAAGATAACGAGTACTGTTATGTAAACCTGTGTTAAACAATTCATATTAGGCTTCTGAAGAGTTTTATATGATAATTAGTTCTGTGTGAGGAGGGCTACCGCCCCCCTCAACCCTCCGTTTCATTAATGCACCTACATTTATATAGAATTTCATTCGGTTATTAAAAAATAATTGTGTTTTTAAAAAATAATTTATTAAAATCATTCTTTAAAAAAATTACCTTTTATGATAATGCAGACGATTTCCATATTAGAGAAGTTGTATAACACCAAATATCCAAAAAAAAGTCCATTTTATTCTCAATATTTAAAAAAAAAAAAAAAAAAAATTATTTCGTTAAAAGTAAAAAAAAAATCGATAACTTTGTTTTAAATTATCGCAGATCGATGGTTCAACCATTCATTTTAAAGGTATTGGCAAGCTCTTTTAAAAAATACCCATCATGAATATTTACTCCCTTTGAGGGGGGACATCTCCCTACATACACAATTTTTTTTTCCCAGTTAACTATCTCTATTACAAAAAATATATATTCGTTTCATTTGGTTTAGTGCAGTGTATAGACGTTACTTACCTGCCATTTCCACCATAGACGTAATGTATTAGAATTCTCTGGATTGCCCCTGTACACGAACCATTTGCTTGATCTTAACGAAAAGCTTACTGTAGCATCCTTATATGATACACATTTAGAATACCAAGTTTGAACTTTCTGCCATAATTTGTTTTTGAGATATGCTGATAACAGAAAGACACACACAGAGACACGCACACAGACACACAGACACACACACAGACACACAGACATACACACAGACCATTTGCTAAAAACATGTTTTTCGTATTCAGGGGACCTCAGAACATGTAAATATAACAAAAACTCTCGTTCAAAAATTTGACCCAAAAACAATACTTTACCTTATGGGTAAGAGAAAGTAAATAATATGGTGTGTCACTCACACGACTTTCTCTTGCCATGAAATTTAATACTATAAATACATGTTGCAGATTAATAGGTAAGATAACGAGTACTATTATGTAAACCTATGTTAAACAATTCATATTAGGCTTCTGAAGAGTTTTATATGATAATTATTTCTGTGTGAGGGGGGCTATAGCCCCCCTCAACCCTCCGTTTCATTAATGCACCTACATTTATATAGAAATCAATTCGGTTATTAAAAAATAATTTATTAAAATTATTATTTTAAAAAATTGTCTTTTATGATAAGGCAGACGATTTCCATATTAGAGAAGTAGTATAACACCAAATATTCAAAAAAAAGTTCATTTTATTCTCAATATTTAAAAAAAAAAAAAAAAAAAAAAAAAAAAAAAGTGATTTTTTTTTTTTTTTTTTTTTTTTTTTTTTTTCGTTAAAAGTTCATAAAATCGATATCTTTGTTTTAAATTATCGCAGATCGATGGTTCAACCATTCATTTTAAAGGTATTGGCAAGCTCTTTTGAAAGATACCCATCATGAAAATTTACTCCCCTCGAGGGGGGACGTCCCCCCCAGGGGGGGAGGCGAGGCTCCTACATAACCAAAAAAAAATTTCCCAGTTAACTATCTGTATTACAAAAAAAATATATTCGTTTCATTTGGTTTAGTGCAGTCTATAGATGTTAAACTTTCCTGCAATTTCCCCCATAGACGTAATGCATTAGAATTCTCTTGATTGTCTGTGTACACGAACCATTTGCTTGATCTTAACGAAAATATTACTGTAGCATCCCTATATGATACACATTTAGAATACCAAGTTTGAACTTTCTGCCATAATTTGTTTTTGAGATATGCTGATAACAGACAGACACACAGACACACACACACACACACGCACAGACACACATACAGACACACACACACACACACACACACACACACACAGACATACACATAGACCATTTGCTAAAAACATGATTTTCGTATTCAGGGGACCTGAAAACGTGTAAATATAACAAAATCTCGCGTTTGAAAAGTTGACCCCAAAACAATACTTTCTCTACCTTATGGGTACGAGAAAGTAAAAATTAAAATCAACAACGTAAACTTTTTTGGCAACAATTAAAAATTAAAATAAATTATGTATTTTTGTCTGAAAGAGGGTTTCTTCAACTTTTTCGATACTGATTATTATTTTTTTCTTTTTCTTTTCTTTTTCTTTCAAAGAAAAAAAAAAAAAAAAAAAAAAAAGATTTTGATGAAATTCTGGCAAAAGCAGAATTCAGTATAGTACGGAGGACTAATAGTTTTTTTTTTTTTTCAAATTAAAGCATTACTTTCAAATTATTCAATTATATATTTTCGATAAATTTTCGATTTCGATAAATGTCTAACCATCGTAAAACTGGCGACAATGTTTTCTCCGTAGATTGAGACTAATATAGTCCTCCGTCATAAAAAATTGAAGCGGTGAAATTGAAGTCTGTCATTGAATCCAATAAATATTTCAGAGTTAACTTTTTTCACTCAATTATATAAATTTATATAGATATATATATATTAACGCATTAGTGCAGCAGAAAGTACTTTAGTTGATTTAATATTCTAGGTTATTTCTACGGCCATAGGAAAAACTTAAAGGGGATCGACAGCACCATAAGGATTAAGAATTGCATGGAAAACCATAAAGCCAAGTGTCATTTTAACCCTTTAAATACTGGATGTTTTAGAGTGTTTTTTAAAAGATAAAATTCAGATATGGGCGTGGCTTTTAAGTGTTATATTATTTAAGAAAGAGTTTTTATATGTTAATGACATAGCCTCCTAAACCAGATGCCTTCCGCGTGGCTCGGAAACTGGGCAACAGTTCAAGCGGTAGACAGCGCCACCTGGTACAGATTGCACAACTTTTTTATTCTTTTGTCACCAATAATTTTAAGAAGTGATATATGATATATATATTCGACGTTTCTTCTATTCTATTCACCTTTTATGTACTATATCAAATTCCACTTTAAAAAATTTTTGGTGGCTGTTGAATGAAAAATTCGCGCAATCTGTACCAGGTGGCTCTGTCTACCACCAAATTTCCGAGCCACGAGGATGTAGTTCAGGAGGCTATGTTAATGATTACATAAATGAATGTACTTAGTAGTAATTCTGTTTCTAATCAATGAATTTATCGTGAGATTAATACTTACATTTACCCTTTGTTTTTCTTTTAATGCATTATTAAAGAAAGGAAATATGTAGTTAGGAAGAAAGATAGAATAAATTTATACGATAAGAATTAATCTAAGTAATTATTACATTGATTTTCTGTTATTATAATACCTGAAACATATTTGAACAATGCGAAATTTTACGCTATGAGAGTTTATTCCCCTTACCGATATTATTCTCTAATAAATAATTTTCATAAGTATCTAACACACGTGCTTAAGGAACAGCTTGTATAACATTTGTTCATAAACTTTGTGAATACTTTTAGATCTTGAACAGCATTCTTCAGAAAATATTTCTAAAGTATCTAAGTTTATAAATTGTTTATAGTTATTGTTAAGGGACAAATATATTTATCTACTGGTATATGAAATGTGAATAAGCTATATATAATTATTTAAAAGACATTTTACAAAATTATCAGATATTTCTGACAAGAAATCAATTCTTGCTATAAAATAGACAACGTTTAGCGTCGTACCACATAAACTTTTTTTTTTTTTTTTTTTGACACCTAAACAAACATGACTTATTTAAGATTAGGGCAATAATTTAAAAATTTCCTCTTTCTTTTATTAGATTACAAATCTTGTCAACAATTTAGGAAACACTAGAAATGTGAATCGGAGCTTTAAAACTAAACATCTTAACAACAGTAAAATGGCATGAGTGTTGAAAACGGCAAAATTAACCGTTAAACTGCTAAGCAGCGCGATAGCGCTGCAATGTTCAGTCTCGAAAACTGCTAAGCAGCGCTATCGCACTGCGAGAGGTACAATTCAGATATCACCAGAATTTTAATTTAATTTTTTTAAGTAAATAAAATCAACCATTCAGACCCAAAACACAGTTGGTAAACATTATCTTTTCATTATTCTCTTTTACAAGAAGTAAATATATATATATATATATATATATATATATATATATATATATATAACGAGCTGCTACCCTAATCTGGCAAATTGTTAGTACCGCCCATTTTTCTACACCACTTAAATAGAGAATTTTCTTCAAATATATTTACGATGATTACGAAAACAAATACTCTAAAAATTAAGTGGTATAGAAAAATGGGCGGTACTAACAATTAACCGGATTAGGTTGGCAGCTCTGTATATATATATATATATAGATTTGTTTATTTATTTTATAAAGTTCTTTTCTTTCATTATTTATTTGTAAAACATAAAAAGAATTAATAAATTAACTGACAATTGTATGAGTGATTATGTTATATATGTATATATTTTTATTTTTATGATCAAAAAATATTACCAGAAAACAACACCAATACTCTAATCACTGAAATCAATTAAATGTATTTCTTTCGAAAGAGAACTATCTAACATGATTTTTGAAGCATACAATATTACGACGCTCAGTTTCATCATTTTTAAAATATATATAATTATATTTGGGAAATAAGTTGGAAAAAAATAAGAATGGGCGGAGTCTCGATAAAATTTTATCAAAATACCCATTTCACCACGCTGAATTGCATATTTGCAAAACAAAATTGGATTTCATGGTAAAACACGTTTTTTGTTTTTATTCATCCTTTAATGATACTTAAATTGGCCTTTTAAAAACGCTACAGTAAGGCGTGGTTTTCATTAATTAGGTGTGTTTTTATAGATCATTAGAAAATTTCATATTTTATTTTTGTAGAAAGAGCTATCGAGGGTAAATAATTTAGGCATAAAAATTCACATTTATACATTTCCTTTCACTTTCTGCTTACTGGGATTTTTTAAATTTTTTACTGGAAGGCGTGGTTTTCCAGTTGGCATGATCGGGTTTCGAATTATTTTCAAAACTAAAATTAAATATTCACACCGGAAAAACTATTATTGAGGCCTGAAATAGCGATAGCAATTTAAGGATGTATTTCAGAAAATGCTTCAGCAGTCAAACGGTTAAAATGTGCATACTGCCGTTGCCATCGGAAAGATAGCCTTCTGGCCGATGACGTCATTCTCAAGAGGCGATCAGTGAACATGCGCAAACGCATAAGAGAATGTTCATTACAGTTCCTGAAATTGCTTGCTGTGATTTGATTTCGAGTTTATAAAAAATTAAAGAAAATTGAAGGTGAATTTATTATTACTTCGGCTATTAGTATTACAGGATGGAACACGGGAGCAGAATTCATACCGGAATTTGCTTAAGAAATTTCTCTAAGTATAATATCGTTGATTTAACAAGTAGAAAAATTTCATATATTGATAGTGGTATGAATTCTGCGCCCGTGTTCCATCCCTGGTATTAGGATAATCTACATATAACATAAATTATGTAGCTATTGATTTAGTAAACAAACCAACATATGAAATCGAATGCACTATCGATTCTATTTTAGTAACTCCATGTTTGTTTATTTATACAAACAACGGATTACAATTTTAAATGTTTTCGATAATAATCGTATTCAATTAGAAATACTAAAAACAACTTTTAAGTAAAACTAAAAGAAATAGCTTGTAATATAAATAAAAAGCTAATTTATTTATAGAATGGAACATGTAATGTTTACATAGGCCAAATCGTACTTTCCGATGGCAACGATACTGCAGAAATATTTGCTGGATAATCTGCGTTAGAAATAATTTGCTTATATATTTAAGTGCATTAATACGGTCTTGTTATTCTACACTGATGACGATATGTTTAAAACTGTCAGATCTATAGTACTTTATTTATACTTTTTTTATTATTATTTACTTATTTTTTATTTTTTAGGACTGAGAACAAGTAGTTATATTTTGAAAACCTAAACTAGAAATATAGATTTACAAGCCATGCGTATAGGGTAAACAAATAACTTGAATAGACGAAATGATCAAAAACTTCTAGTCTATACTTTTTTAGAGTGAAAAAATATTATACTTGTTATGCAGATTACGAATCTTTTGTATTGCGATAAATTCTCGCTCATTTTCCATGAATTGGGTCATTAAACCCTGTTTATAGTTACTAAAACTCGCCTCTTGAATTTGTATTTATTTGTAGGGTTTTTTAAATAAGTTTGACCTCACGATAATATAGGAAAATAATCTAGAATTCCAATAGGGGTTTTTAGAACTCGCTAACAAAAGAAACTAGAATAAGACTAAAATTACTTTAAAAAATTTTTGGTGTAAAAAAAGGCGGGTATTAAAAATTGCACGGTTCATAATGAGATGGTTGGCAAGTATGTGCTAACTATGCTAGTTTATCCGTAATGGTATTAATCCTCTCCTTTTTTTCACACCGCCTTTATTTAATCATGAGAACAGATTGCTGAATATTGCTCTACAGCTATTCTGGTGTGAAAAAAAGGCGGGGCCTAATTCCATTACGGATAAATTAGCATAGTTAGAAGGTCTAAATGAGTGCATGTTCAGAGCTGCCAACCTAATCCGGCAAATTATTTGTACCACCCCTTTTCCTACACCACTTACATACTTGCCAACCATCGCATTAATAACCGTACAATTGTTAACGCCCCCTGAAAAAACGCCCCTTTTCTCACACCACTATATTTTTACAGTAATTCTCTCCAAATGTTGTTACGATTAAATAAGACTAAAATTACTCTAAAAAACTATTGGTGAGATAAAAAAGGCGGGTACTAAAAATTGTACGGTTCATAATGAGATGGTTGGCAAGTATGCACTTAATTTTTAGACTATTTGTTTTATTAATGCATCGTAAATATATTTGAAGAGAATTACTCCAAAAATTTAGTGGTGTACAAAAAGGGGCGGTAATAACAATTTGCCGGATTAGGTGTTTAAGTAATTATTTGTGGAGAAACACTAATGGCGAAATAACCCAAAGAACGTTAAGCATAAACTAGAGACTTTATTTTCAACTCAACTAAATATACTACATCGGTTTATATAACATTAATAAACTTTCTGGAAGAATTCGAAACCTCTAAAAATTGCACAATATTAATCAAATAAATAACTTAATTAAGATAATGAACAGATGAGAAGGAAACATAATTTAGATTTAAACAAAAACAATTTTTAAGCAACTTGACTTCGATCCCACACAAACTTTGGATTTGTAGCCCGATGCTTTACCTTGGAACCATGGTGTTCATGACAGAAAAATGTTTTGTTACAATATATTTTAAACTGCAAATTATATTTTCCCAGTAAATGAAAAAACTCGAAACAAGAGGCTAATTTTGGCATTGTAAAACGCAATCTAAAAAGAAAAAGGCAATTTTTTATGCTCAAAAACAAATTTAATTAATAAACTTTTAAAAAAAAAATCATTAAATAAATATAAGAGCGTGATAATTAATTACATTCCATGTGAATTTTTTTTTTATTGTCTAGTACATATAAACAAATATAAAAAATAATTAAATTAAATTTGAAATATAAAAAGTCATTTCACACGGACCGGAAAAAATTACCTAAAACATTTAAAGTAATTATTTCTGTCTGGAATCGTTTTTGCCGGACAAACTGTTTCTTATTCCTCCAGGCACAAAATGTTTAAGCATCATATTTTAAAATTAATTGATTTTTATTAATACTGACGAACCTAATTAAATTTTACTTTGTGCACCAAACCATTTTTGATTTTAGTGGTAATCTTCTATCCCAAAACTGTATTTTTAAAAAACATTTATATATGTATTACTGAACACTTTTTGTCGGCAATCGAATAGTTTCACATTCACTTTTTCTTTTCTTTCTATTTGACAGCAAATTTATGTTATATTTCCAATTTCATTGAAGTTCTAGAAATATATCTTGAGCTGTATATTGTGTATGTGTATAATATTTTTTAGGTTCAATGAAAAACAATTTTTTTGGAACAGAAAACTAATGACGGAATTATAAAACATCAATTACGGAAAAAGTATTTAAGTTACGGAAAAATATTTCTAATTTTTAAAAGTTTCATTCAAAAATAATTTGTTTTCTAATTATAAACAAATTTATTTTGTAGTAATAAAAATAATAATTTAAACTATAGATATTGTATTTTGGAAAATGAAATATTATATATATATATATATATATATATATATTAACAGGGCGGAAATTATGAAATTTAAAAAAATCAACTAATGATGAAAAGGATAATAATATCGTTTAAAAATCTCACATTAATGGGAAATTTTTATAAACTTTTTTAAAAATTCATAAATTAACTAATAATTAAAGGGTTTTTTTTTATTATTATTGTTATTATTTGCAATTTTACGTTATACAAAATATAAAGTTTAATTTAATTTATTAATATATTTTAAACTGCATATTGTAATTTTACTGTAAGAAAAAAATATGTAATTAAAGACTAATTATGGCATTAAAAAACATCAATACTAATGTTTTGTAACAATGAAAAACGCAAAATTTTAACTCTCAAAAATGGCTTTAATAAAACTTCTTTTTAATAATTGAACAAAAATATGCACAAGAGTGTGATAATAAATTATATTCCATATAACAAAGGCTTTTTTTTTTTTTTTTTTTTTTTTTTTTTTTTAGTGCATATAATTCGTGTATAAAAAATAGTAATTAAGTTAAACCTCAAATAGAAAAAAAAAAAGAAAAAGATTTGACATTGATGGTAAAGAATTTGCCTCAAGTATTTAAAAATTTATTTCTGCTTGCCACAATTTTTACAAGTTGTCTCTTATTCCTCCAAGCATTTAATAAAAAAAAAAAAAAAAAATACAGATATCATATTTTTAAATTCATTATATATATTAATTTTAATGAATTTAATTACAAATATTTTTGTGTCATTTTATTTAATTTTGTCATTTTTTATCTAAATGGCTGATTTTCGATACCAAAACTCGATTATTATTTTTATCATAATTATTTGTTAAAATAGTTACTCACATAGCTGCCAACATTTTAATTTATTCCATAGCATTTTTAGTCCGCCTTTATTACGCATCAGAAAAACGCGTTTATATTACGCACGTTATTTTCTCCAATATATAACTTCTATAAATTAAGAAAAAATTATTCTTAAGTGGTATGAAATAAAGATGGGGCTAAAAATGCTGCAGAATAAATTAAAATGTTGGCATCTCTGTGTTTATTACATAGTTGCCAACATTTTAATTTATTCCGGTTCATTTTTAGCCCCGCCCTTATTTCACACCACTTTATTTTTAGAATATCTTTCTCTAATATATTACTGCAATAAATTAGGAAAAAAATATTCTTTATAAAAAGTGGTTTGGCATGAAGGCGGGGCTAAAAATGCTCCAGAAAAATTAAAATGTTGGCAACTCTGCTTATTACAAGAAAGTCAATAGCTATTCATGATTCAAGATTGTTTTGTTTTGTAGCTGTTTGTGATAAAGCATTTTAAACTCTTAAATTACTAACGTAATTTAACATAAAAAATATTTTTCGGTGAACATGAAATAAATTTTCATTGATATGTTGAAATGAAAAACACATTGGCATTGTGTTGCATTAATCATTACTTAAATTCATACTATTTTCAAGATATAAAGAAACCAAAATACCGTATTTTGTGGTAAATAACCCGCAAGCAAGATGTGTCATTTCTCCACCAGAAATTTTGTTTAATAGAGAAATCTATATTTTTTTTCGAAGGAAGAGCCCGTACAAATATAAATTTATTTATAAATTGAAATTTCTTATGCAAAACTGGCTTATATAACCTGAAATATATATCTGGATTATATATCTACCAGAAATTATGGTACTTTATTTTTAAACAGGGTTCCCTCGGCCCGATTTTTTTCAAGGACTCTTCCACCAGAATAAACATAAGATAAATTTATTCTTAAATGTACTGTGTACATTTAAGAATAAATTTATTTTTAGATATACTGGTGGAAGAGTCCTTGAAAAACATTTTGCCGTGAGAACCCTGTTACATTACACATTTAGTTTAGAAGATTCATATAAATAATCATAAATATAATAAATGTTTGATATGGATAGAGAAAAAACATATATATTGTGTCAAAACATGTGTTTGTTAAAAATATAGATTTACTGAAAGTGATTAAAGAGGCAGCAAATAATTTTTAAAATAGATTTGCGTTACTCAATTCAATTAAAGTTCAGTATTGGGAATTGAAACAGGCATACAAATTAACGGATTTTTGCTTTAATTCTGCATTGTCCAAGCAGTCGCAATGGCTGCGGTATTAACACTTTCGCGACCGCTGACGTTTATTTACGTCATTTGAAAATCTCTAACTCCGCCAGTGGGCGTTTCTTTCGCAATTTGTATGATATTTAATTTTTAAAAATATATCCAATATTCATATTTGTAATATCAATATACTATGGATATAAATGATGTGATTAGAAAAGTTATAATTATAATGTATATCCATTTGTAATATAAATGTGAATACGGAGAATTTTGTTCTGAAATATTGTAACAAGGAAGAATAACACCCACAGGCGGAATTTACTGTGAAAAAGACAAAAATATGAGGTCAGGAAAATGTTAATGGTTCGGTACTTTTTGCGTTATGTCCATCAAAAATAAATAAATAAATAAATAAACATAAGCAGTATAAAATTGTTTTATTACACAATGGTATTATTATTTTAATTTAGAAATTACGCCTTGGCATTCACTCGAATAAATTAAAAAGCCTAATTAAGACCAAATACTGAACATTCACACATTTTGGTATTAGCATAGTTGCCACCATTTTGGATTTATTCCGGAGCATTTTTAACCCCCTCCCCCCTTTATTTCGCACCACTTTACTTTTCGAATGTTATTCTCCAATATATAACTACGATGATAAGAAAAATTTACTACTTAAAAAAAAAAAAAATTGGTATGGTATAACGGTGGGGTTAAAAATGCTCCAGAAAAAATTAAATGCTGACAACTTTGGTATTATGCCTAATACATACTTTTCCGAAAAACTTACTATATGAAAATAAGTTCTCTTATAATTTTACGTACAATTCTCTAATAATTTTATATTCATTAAAGCATATAATTTCTCTCTCTCTCTTTCTATATATATATATATATATATATACACACTCTCACACAGTTGCCAACATTTTTAATCCCGCCTTTATTCCAAGCCGCATTTTTTTCTTTATAAGTTTATTTGTTTTGTTAACCGTAGTTATATATAGGAAAAAAATATTCTAAAAATAAAGTGGTGTAGATATAAAATACAGGGATGAAAATGTTCAAGAATTAATTAAAATGTTGGCAACTGTGTATATATATTAATATTTACCACTATACTGCGAATGATGAACAGTGGAACTGAAAGTGTGTTTTTAGTTAAAATCTATATTTTTAGCTACTTTTAGTCCTTTGCCATAGCTGCCAACATGCTAATTGGTATTCAATAAAATTCTTAGAACCCGCTCTTTTTTCCAAACCACTTTATTTTTAGAATAATTTTCTCCAAATGGAATTACGATTAAATGATAAGTAAATACACTTAAAAAACTGGTGCAAAAAATAAGGTCAGTACTAACGGTTTTACAGAAAACTAATTAGAATGCTGGCAGGAAAGCCTTTGCTCTTGGCAGATTTTCCTAATTTGATCAGTAACCCCCCTTTTTTTTTTTTTTTTTTTTTTTTTTTTTGTTCATCTATAACGTTGCTATATTTGAAAAAATATTTGTAAGTATTTGTAGTTAAATATTAAAATCCTTTAAAGTTTATTCACAGCAATCCATACGGTAAATCCTTTGTCATATATATATAACAAGCATATGGCACTTAATGGGTTAGTAAAGAAAGCGCAAAATATTTCTTCTTCTTCTTTTCCTTTTTTTTTTTAACACATTGTTTTCGGGGTGTTTTCCTATTTTGAACAGTAAGTCCCGGCTTTTGACGTTCCTCAAAAACGTCATATTAGTTATTAAAGTGATTTTACAAATTCGTGATTTTCTTATTGAAATTTAATGCTTAGTAATTGGTTATGTAAATGTTATTGACATGTATATACACCAGCTTCATATAAAGTGTTAAACACGAACACTTTTTTTTTTTTTTTTAAGAAAAGTGTTTTTTTAGAAGAATGTCTGAAGGCGAGGCTTGTTTTTCATTTTAAAGAAATGTAATTTTACGTGACCCACAAGCAAAGTTTTAATAATGTAATGTTTTGCAGGAAAGCTGAACACTGGACTGCTTTCCTTTTGCTCCAGACACTCGTTAGCAAATAGTTAAATGCATGAAAACATTAGTTTTCATCTTAGACTATTTCTTAAAGCATAATATTAATCATATTTACTGCATATAATATATATATATATATATATATATATATATATATATATATATAGCATGTATTTCTTTGTATGTAAACAAAATCCTTATTGCTGATTTTATTAGCAATTATAATAGAAATTTAATGTTTCGGATATGATAGAAGTTTAATTTATTCCAGAGCATTATTACTACCCGCCTTTTTATCACACCACTTTATTTATAGTGAAATATTCTCTAATATTTAATTAAAATTAAATAAGAAGACCTGTATGAAAAGTTGTGTAAAAAGGGGTAGCAACTATGTACTGTAATAAATTAAAATGTTGGCATATCTGCTATTTTAGAATTTTTACAGGTCTAAAATGCATAATTGCTAACATTTTAATTTTTCTCTAAGCATTTTTAGCTCCGTCTTTATTTCGCACCAATTTCTTTATGGAATAATTTTCTCCAATGTATAGTTTCAATAAAATAAGAAAAAAATTACTCTTAAAAAATAAGTAGTATGAAATAGAGGCGGGGCTAAAAAATGCGCCAGTATAAATAAAAATGTTGGTAATTCTGCTAACATTTAATGCAAAACATTAAAAAAATCTCTAAAATACTATGTGAATACGTTCTATTATAAATTTACTGTAATTGCTAAAATTTTAATTTATTCCGGAGCATTTTTAGCCCCGCTTTTATTTCAAATCACGTTATTTTAGGAATATTTTTCTCCAATGTGTTTATATAACTACGATGACAAAGATGGAACACTAACATAGAACTCATACCACTATTAATGAAATAAAATTTTCTACCTCTTAAATCAATGATATTATAGCTAGAGACATTTCTTAAACAAATATAGGTAGGCGTTCTGCGCGAGTGTTTCAGTCCTGAGATAGATAAACTAAGAAAAATTCACTTTTTTTTTTTTTTAATTAAGAAAAAAATTGTTTGGAATAAAGGCGGGGCTAAAAATGCTACAAAATAAATTTAAATGCTGGCCTCTGTGATTTTACATACAATTCTCTAAACATTTTACATCTATTAAAACTTACAATTTATAATACATACATTACATTTCAAATTTCGAATTGATAGTTACCAACATACCGCGAATGATGAACTTTTTAAATTAAAAGTATTTTTATAGTTGGAATCAGCTTACAAATTTTTTTGCATTCATGCTTTTTAAACAAAATAACAATAACTTCCATATTAAACCATTTCTTAAAATACAATATTAATGTATTGACTATACTACATAACATGAATAAATGCTGTTTAATTTTGCAAATGTAATGTAAACTTAATTATTTTAGAATTTTTACACATTTGACATGCAATACAAAATATTAACAAAACGTTAAAAAGTCACACATAAAAATAAATAAATAATATTAATAATAATAATAATAATAATTTCGATTTTGTTGAAAAAGAAATATTATCATGCAATCAAAAATTAGTCTCGAAGCAGAAACTTTACGCTTGAAATTGCAATTATTAATTTCACTTACAAACAGTTATTCCTTTTACAAAACATAAACACACTCAAGTATAATATTTCATTTTAAAATTAATTAGTATAATTAATTTAGAATTCTAATTACGTTTAGGTATGTACGCTGAAATATTTCCAGGGAAAATTTTCATTTCGAAAACTTTGAAATTATATAATTGCAGACACGAAAAATAAATAGGAAGTTCAATTCTTTAATATGTTTCAAATATGTGCTTTTTAAAATATTTTAATTAAGTTATTAAGTTTAGTAATTTTTAAATCAATTTGCGTAGAATTATAATTAAAATATTTAAATTATTTTCACTGGTATAAGAGTAATATATATATATATATATATATATATATATATGTTTTTACTTTGAC
The DNA here is from genome assembly GCA_963930645.1 of Salticus scenicus. Classification (NCBI taxonomy): domain Eukaryota; kingdom Metazoa; phylum Arthropoda; class Arachnida; order Araneae; family Salticidae; genus Salticus; species Salticus scenicus. The sequence goes on along the minus strand of OZ005658.1, from coordinate 190,478,893 downwards.
AAAATCTATATATAAATTATTTTAACTATAATGTAAAAAAATACTTCGGTTATTGAGTTAGTTATTGTAAATTTTCCCATTGAATAAATTATATACGGCTAAGTTAAACTTAACCGTATATGTTTTCGGGGGGGGGGGGGGGGGTTAAAGCCCCACCTTCAGTTATCTCATGAATCTCTTATAGCGCTATTTGTTTTCAACCGATAATTAACAATACTTTGCTACTAAAAATTATTTTCACTTTCTTCTATTTATATGCATAAGGTGAAAGTACTGCGTCCGTAAAAAATTTTGAATTGTAGTTCGTGATGGAAATATACGGTTGAAGATGTCATGATCGTATTTTAAATATTTTATATTCTAGAATAAATCAAGTTTTTGTTAAACGATGTTTTCGGGAAAGGGGAGGGGAGGGGGGGAGTTACAACTCCACTTTCAGTCATCTCATGAATCTCTTATAGCCCTATTTGTTTTCGATCAATTATTAACAATACGTTGCTGCTAAAAATTATTTTTACTTTCTTCTGTATGCATAAGATGAAAGTATTGTGTTCGTAAAAATTTTTGAATTCTAGTTCTTGATGGAAATATACGGTGGAAGATGGCATGATCGTATTTTCTATATTTGTGTTTTTAAAGCATTTTATCTGTGTTTTACCAAAATTTCGTAAACGCTCAATTCATGAAACAGAGGAAGAAATTCGGAAAAAAACATTATATTTTGTGTGACCTTAATTCTATGCTGACTGCGTTTTAACCAATAGATAGCACTGTTGTTCTGCTCTTTCTTCAAACACAAGAATAAAACATATCATTTTTCATAATGTGCGCAAAACTTGATAAATGAGCTGAACACTGTGAAAAACCTATGCTGACCATATTTGGTTTCCAATAGGTCCCATATAGAGGTGAGTTCGGGCTCTATTTTGGCAATCCGAGCCCGAAACATTTTTGAACTGAGCTCGCCCGGGCCCGAAAAATTTTGTGTGATCAGAGCCCGAGCCCGCCCGAGCCCGATATTGAAAGTGGTACGCTATACAACGCATACACAATAGTAAAATTAAATACCGTTTTCATTTTCAAATTAATATTCTTATTACCAATCCTCAATTTAAATAACTATAAACGTTATTATAACAATTTATAATGTCTGTATCTTTGTATACATGTATATATTTGTATAATATATATTTATAGTGTAGGCCAATGTTTATAACGCGCCTATCGTGGGACAAAAAATTTATCCGAATGAGTGATATAATGAGGCCTAATATAACGAAGGAGGAACAATTACTGTATAACACTATGACATAATATGCATCCCGTTGAAAAAAAGTTCTATTTAGAAAAAGGAAAGTCAAAGCTACTAAGGTTTGCAAGATTATTTTGTAATTTATAACCTATCATGATTATTATGACATTACTAAAGGTGCTTTCAAAATAAATAATTTTTTTTCTTTCTTTATTTCTTTATTTCTTTATTTTATTTTATTTTATTTTTTTCTTTTTACATTTCCCAGTTAGTGAAGAATAAAATAAACGGAAATTTTAGCTTAAATCCGAGCCCGCCCGGAGCCCGAAGACTTGCGTAAGATTTGAGCCCGATCGGGCTCGGGCCCGGGCTCGGACTCGGGCTTTCGGGCTCGGGCTGAGCCCGTCTCATCTCTAGTCCCATACAGCCACTGGTATCCATTAGATATCTAAATTACATCCAAATGGTCCATAAAAGTTACAAAATATGTAAAAAATGTTCATTAAATGGGCTGAATAACCTGTACAAATTATAGATATCGATTAGATGTTTAAATTTAGACGAAATTTAGACGTGCATTTTTCGGTGTCTAATAGATGTAACACGTTAGATAACAAGATTTAGATATTTTCAATCTATATTAGATCTAACAAGTCAAATTATAGGATATTTGGGGATTTATCAGATGTGTAAAATAAATTAAATAAATATTTTTAACCTTCAATAATTCACTAAGGTTACGTTTCAAAATGTGAGATTTTTTTACAAATGTTTTTTTAAACATGAAACGTTATTTTACAACCTAGAAATTTTCGTTTATAGAATCAAATTAAAAAGTAATTTCTATACATATATCATACATATATACAGCACCTTATAAAATATATGACGTAAAAAATAGTGTAACATCATTAGAAAACTTTTCTAATTGCAGGAATAATGCTAATGTCATTTTTAAAGATCATTCACTGTTCACACAGTTCGAAATAATCGCTGTACTCTTTGACCACATTTCTTGCGACTGTAAGAACCTCTGCGCAATTACGGACTCAACGAGTACAGTGTTAAAATAGGGGTTATGATCCTTTAACCCCTTAACGCGCGGCGTCCTCGCTGCGAGGACGCAAAATTTAAGATACAGCTGCAAAATTTCATCCCGGAAAATTTTTAGCAAATATGTACGTTTATAACATATCAAAAAAGGCCGGTTTTTTTAACCTTAAATTTTAAAATTTCTTTTAGTTTAATTTAGTTCATGAATTCCGGTGGCAGTATAATTTAAATGATCTGAATTGTCTTGCGCCGCAAAGGGTTAAAAATAAGCCATAGAAAATAAGCCATTAGCAGGGATGGAACACGGGCGCAGAACTCATACCGGTATTTGTTTAACATATTTCTCTACCTATAATATCGTTGCTTTTAAAAGTAGAAAATTTTGTTACATTGATGGTGGTATGAGTTATGCGCCCGTGTTCCATCCCTGCATTAGGAAATAAGCCATAAGGGATGGATGGTTGGGTTTTACGTCGCACTAGTGCTGCGCAGATGGGCAATTGGCGACGGTCTGGGACACACCCTTAGAGGTGGTCCGGAGACATGCCATCACAATTTTGATCCTCCACGGAAGGGATGGCTCTCCCGCTTCGGTGACCCCCCCCCCAGAGGTATAATTTTTGATGGGAACATGGGGGAAATTGCGGCCACGACAGACTTTACGTGCACCAGCCACCATTAGTGTACACGATGGTATTTGGCCGTCTCGAGTACCGAACCCGCAATCTTAGGAGGCCGGCGCTCTACCGACTGGGCTACCGCGGCCCAGTGACAGACGTAATCATTTGTGCCATTATTCTGGCTTCCGATCAACATAAAATGCTATTACAAAATGCAATTATAACTTTTATTTGTTTATTTATTTTTAAGCAATGTGGACATATAAGATTGCAAGCTAAAAAATATTTTAGACAAATTATGGTATACGAGTATGAGTGGATTTTTAAAATGTCAGGAAAAATTTATTAAATAGAAAAACATTTATTTTATCTCCTAATATAATTGTCTGACAATAAAACAATACAGAAATTTGCTATAAAGATAGATGATAATTATTTACAACATTACAAATACAGTTACAATTATTAAATTTAAAGAAATTAAATGTTCAGCAAGTAGCAAAAGTATTTAAGCGTAATATTCCCCATTTAAATCGATTCTTTCATTCCAACTGCTACTTTTAATTATATTTAACAATATGAGCGAAAAAGATTTGATTGAGATAAAAATCTCCAACCAAATTCTTAAAATGATTTAATCGTTATGGTGGAAACTAATTAGAAAAATGAATTCTGCTTCAATTTTTCAAAAATATTTTGTTTTAAAAATTGTTTTAATTAATTTTCATTATTCAAAAAAATATCCTTTTACAAGCTATATTTGAATGCCATACTTCAAAATTCTGTTTTTATTGAAGCTTTGCTTGAGTTAAAGAAAAATATTCTTGAGTATTTAAAAGTAGTAGTATTTCAAAAGACTTAATGTTTATGCAATTTTTATAAAGAATTGTTTACTTTCATTATCTACTGTGGAATAGAATAGTTAAGATTTTAATTAAATTGAAGATTTTATTTTAGAATTTACATTTCAAACGGATTCTATTTGTTTATTATATTTATTGATTTGTTTATTTATTTTACAACAGAATTATTGCTTTTAGCCAGACATTTCAATTTGTCACTTTTTGCTGTTAAAATATTACAGCAAAAAGTGACAAAGTGAAATATCTGAATAAAAGCAATAATTCTGCAAGGTCTTTGTATAATTGACCTTGAATTTGTCAATTATATAAAGCTATACCGTTCACCCATTCGCTGCGATAATAAGTGCTTTCATTAATCAGGATGAAATTTACCTAAGGCTGTAATTTTTAGGTCAATCGGATAGTTGATTCAAAAAATATTAAGTATGAAAAAAAAAAAAAAAAAAACTAGTTGGCACAGGTGGACTCCGCTCAGTTCCCCATCATATTTATGTTTTCATAAATTTCTAGTACGAGACATTATAATCATGTTAAAAGAAATGAATTTGACCAAAGCTTGATACAGTGACAGAATGAAATCCCCGCCTAATAGGCTATCCACAGTTCACTTCCATATATTCATCTTATTCTAATCTATTAATTTATTTTGTCAGGGTCGATTCCGTTGTTTAGTTTTCATGCTACTATTTCCAATGCAATAATCCTCAAAATTCATATTTATATGAAAAATATGAATTTCGCTATGTTTATAAAATCGTAAATTACGAATAATTTACGAAATTTTTTTATTAGAATATTTGTATTCAATCATATTCAAACAAATATCATAAATGAAATTTTGAAGTTGTCTAATGTATTTACGATCCTCAAAATGGAAGTTTATGCTCAATTTTGCCTTATTCTGACATGTTAAGTAAATCGTAAATTCCAAATAACTTACGAATTTTTTTAATTGGAAAAATCATAGTCTATGATATTCATGCCAGTATCCTAAATAATATTTCGAAAGTGGTTTGACATCTTTACGATGAAAATATCCCTCAAGATTGATGTTTATGTGAAATTTTGTTCTATTCTGCCATGTTAAGAAATTCGTAAATTTCCAATAACTTACGAAATTTTTACATTAGAAAATTCATAATCATTAATATTCATGCCAGTGTCCTAAATAATATTTCAAAAGTAGTCTGACATCTTTACGATGAAAATATCGCTCAAAATTGACGTTTATGTAACATTTCGCCCTATACTGCCATGTTAAGAAGTTCGTTAATTTCCAATAACTTGCGAAATTTTCAAAGTAGCATTATTATAGTTACTGATGTTCATTCCGGCATCAAAACTGATATTTTAAAACTGGTCTGACATTTTTACAGTGAAAAGTTTCCATTTAATGCACGTTTAAGTAAAACTTTGTCCTATTCTCCCTTGTTAAGAAAATCGTAAATTTTTAATAACTTACGAAGTTTTTTTAGTCGAATGTTCCAAATGAATAGGGTGCTTGCCAGTATCGAAAGTAATATTTTAAAACTGATCTGACCTCCCTGCGATCTTTGTTCGTGAGATATCGTGTAAACAGACTAACAAACTAACGGGCTAACACACTAACACACTAACGGACTAACACACTAACGGACTAACCCACTAACGGACTAACACACTAACGGACTAACCCACTAACGAACTGACACACTAACGGACTAACACACTAACAGACACCCTACAGACAGACACCATACAAATTTTGTCATTTTCGGATTCCTCACACCTGAAAACATATAAAAAAGTCAAAAAACCGAGGTCGAAATTTTTCACGATTACCTAAGTTCCCCATATCTATAGTATGATGGGGAATTAATTTCACGATTACCTAAGTTCCCCTTACCTATAGTATGATGGGGAACTAATTAAGATATATGAGTGGATTTTAAAAATTTCTCGAAAAATCTATTACTTAAATAGAAACAAATCTATTTTAGCTCTTGATATATTTGTCTGACAATGAAATAATAATGAAATATGTTATATAGATAGATAATAATTATTTACAACATTACAAATACAGTTACAATTATTAAGTTTAAAGAAATTAAATGTTTAGCAAGTCTCAAAAGTATTTAAGTGTAATATTCCCCATTTAAATTATTGATTCTTTCATTCCAACTGCTACTTTTAATTATATACAATACTAGCTGACCCGTCCGGCTTCGCACTGATGAACAAATTTTAGTTAAAGATGGATTGATATGTAAAAAATCAAGAAATATATCAGTTTATATGTTATAGTCAGGCAATATTATTAACTGGAAAGTCAAAATATAATTTTACAATTATTTTTTTTAATTAGTTGTTAAATGTTGGCAATTTTTACTTAGTGCTATTTATTTATTTATTTATTTATTTCATAAAAAGAAACATTTCTTTATTCATGAATAAAAAATATTGAAAAATAAACCTATGACATGAAAATGTTTTTGATAAAATTGACGTCATAATAGCTTTAATTATTATTTATTTTTTCATTTCGCAAATATATTTAATTTTTTCCATAATTGATTATTATTTTAATAATGTATATTAAAGGAGAAATCAATAATATGAAACAATATTCGTACAATATATACTATTACAGAATCTGGTGTGAAACAACCACACGACTTCCATTACCCACTATTACACGTAATATATACAATTTTTTGGAGATATTACTTGCATTTTTTGAGATTTTCGAGTAAGAGAAACTTGATACACGTATAAAGACACATACAACAGAGTTTGCATAGCGAGTTAAAAAATAAGGGGAAAAAAATAGATAGTTATTTTTTTAAACACGAATTTCCGAGATCTAAAACTGAACTACCTAATCAGGATGACCGTTAATATTCCTGTAATAAGCACGTAATACTTGAGAAAGGTTATATAAATTGGATTAAAGAAAAAATTTTCATGAATACGTTAGAGCCGTTTTTGAGATACCAACTTTTACCAAAACTTAACATACTCAATTATTGACCTAAAAACAATAATTACATACAAAAGGATATTTAATAGAAAGTTAACATGGCGAGTTTGAAAAAAATCCGTACAGGCGTTTTTAAAGGAACGCACTTGCGAAGTCTGAAATTGAGCTGTTTATAGAGAACGCCTATCAATTTTCCTGAACTAAGCAACTTTTCAATCGAAAGGGCATCTAATATATTATTTATATAGCAACTTTGAAGAAAATCATTAGAGGTGTTTTTGAATATGGGCTTAGGGTCCCATTTCTGGTTTTCGATGACCCAATTCCGGTTTTTCAATTTTCACGAAAATTTGGAAAATTTATCTGTACACCAGACCTGAATCACTTGTGAAGTTTAGTAGTTCTATTTTTATTAGTTTTGGAGATATGACAGCCAGAAGATTACACACACACGTGCACATATACACACACACTGACCAATTTCAAAACCTATACAATACTTCCACTACCTACGGTAGTAGGGTAATTGAAGTAAACACATACATCTCGTATTTACTACGATAATATACAGATTTTCGTATTACGTTTTCGATCGCCAAATACAAAAATCGCCAATGACGATAGATATAAAATCTATGCTTTGTTTTCAATTAAAATATTGAAAATTTTAATTAAAAATTTATTTTACCAAAATTTATTAAAGCTTCTAGCACTTAGAGAGAGACAGTGTAACTTTTGATTATTGAAAGAAAAAAAAAAAAAAAAAATAGCAATCGGCTTTTTAGTTCTAGCGATCGTTCTCTACATATGCATATAAACCTTTCTTTTTTTTATATTAGTATAGCTATAGAGCATAGGTATATTAAATAGGTTTCCAGTCAACATAATGTAACTCAAATAATTAAATGCTATTTACATTTCAGTAATGGCTGTATGCGCTATGTATATTGAGCTACTTGCCATAACTGTTAGTTGCTAAAAATAGTCGCCAAATAAATTTAAACATCTCAATACGCAAGCGAAGTATGACATCACTGACCGCCCGTGGATGCAAGAAAAAGATTTTCCATGTTAATCGCTCATTGGATTTTTTTTTATTATTAAAATTCTAGAAGAATTATTTCCCGATTTTAATCCTCATATTTGGGTATAGATATGTATTAGTTATTGTATGCATGCGTTAGATTGAGTTATTTTGCTGTCAAATTGACAAAATTTTAATTTTAAGTTTCAAAACTGTCACCCTTGGCGTTTTTTGTATTTGGCGATCAAAAACGTAATACGAAAATATACATGACAGATGTATATTTTCGTAATATGTATTGTACGAAATATTGTTTCATATTATTCGTTACACTCTTAATGTAAGTTTTTAAAATAACCATGATTTTTGAAAGGAATTAAATTATATTCGCCAGATAATTTGGCGATATTTTTTTTTTCTGCCAAGGATGACGGTTATTAAATCTATTCCGCTGCAACATATTAGTATATTATATCAGATACTTTATTTAGACATTTGAAAACAAATTTGACTTCAAATTATGATAGAATATTTATCCTTTCCCTTTTAATTAGTTTATTAGTTGGATGTTTATTGTGTAAATATCATCCTTTGAAATGAAATGTTTATGTTTTCAATCGAATATGGAAATCTGTCATTTTTTTTTCTAGAGTTTTGAAATTTAAAATTCCAATTTTATCAATTTTACAACAAAAACAATTTAATCTAACGGATGCACATGATAACTAATACATATCTATATCCAAATATGGGGATTAAAATGGGGAAATAATTTTCCTCGATCTTTATTATTTTTTTACAAAAAATCCAGTTCACTTTTTATATTATTGTTCGCGTGAAAATATATTTTATTATATGTCTAAAAATAAATTAATTCGTAAATCTTTTTGACAACAATTATAAATTAAAATAAATAATATTATAAAATAGAATTTGTTATTTTATTTTATTTATTTATTTATTTTTAAATTCCAATTTCGTTTACACACATCAGTTTAAACCACGGAGTAATAAAGACTCCGTGGTTTAAACATTGATGCTTAGATATTATATCATATCATATCAAATTAAATTATTAGAAAAATAAACACTTTTAATTCTATAATGACGTCAGATTTAACGTGTAAGTTTAACAATTAAAAAAGCTTTATATGAATTTCAATTTAATGCACGTGCAAATATATTTCTTTTCTTTTCACGTCAAGATATTTTAAAAACGAAATGAATATGTAAATGTTTCTTTTATGTTGGCAGCAGCTAATTTTTTTAATATTTCATTCACGGAGTAAAAAGACAGGAGAAGAAGGTAATGCTGAAATTTTGTGATGCTGTTTTCTAATGTTTACAGATGGCGCCAGCGTGCAATCCTTCCTTCTCTCCAGCTTCCGCAATGTTATTCAATGGGGAAATGTCTCTTTTTAATTATTTTTTTAAAAATAATATCAAGCTGAAAAAATTTCGATTGAAAGCAAATTTCATTAAATAGAGTATTCTAACCAACATGTTTTTTTTAAGAGCAATTTTATACTAATTTTACTTTGAAAGAAAGCTTTTAAAAAATGACGATTCTTATGAACCGAAGCTAGCTAAAACAGATAATTGGGAGGAAGGAGAATGGATGAAATTTTGTAAAGAAAAAAAATAAACTTACTTTAGGTGCAGAAAACACGAACTCGGACTTTATTTTTCTCCTAGGGCATTTTTTTGTTTTTCTTATCACTATCATAGCCTGTTTTACAACTAGGAACGAAACATTTATTTGAAACATCTGAATTATGCAGTTTTAAGAACTTACAAAGAAATTAAATTGCTTAAAATAAAAAATTTTAAATGTACTTCAGCAAAATTCTATTGAAAACAACAGTATATCCGCGCCGAGGTAGGGAGGAATGACAAGTGGCGCCCTCAATATTTACCAAAAATTTAGATCACAGTTTCGTAGCTTTCTCCCATTGGACCTTCAACTCCTATTAATATTACTCCGTGATTTCATTATTTCCATTTCTATTACGGCTTCTATGGGGATTTTAATTAAAATGCTCAGATTTTAAACTAAAATTTATTTTATCAAAATTAAATATAGCCTATAACAATATGGCATACTGTAGCTTTCGGTCAGGGAAAGAAGTTTTTAAATCGGTTCAGTAGTTTCAGAGATTACCCTCCACAAACAAACAATTTTTTGCGCTTTATATAATGATATATATATATATGAGCGAAAAAGATTTGATTGAGATAAAAATTTCCAACCAAATTCTTGAAATGATTTAATCGTTATGGTGAGAACTAATTAGAAAAATGAATTCTGCTTCAATTTTTCAAAAATATTTTGTTTTAAAAATTGTTTTAATTAATTTTCAGTATTTAAAAAAATATCCTTTTACAACTTATATTTGAATGCCATACTTCAAAATTCTGTTTTCATTGTAGCTTTACTTGAGTCGTAGAAAAATATTCTTGAGTATTTAAAAGTAGTAGTATTTCAAAAGACTTAATGTTTACGCAATTTTTATAAAGAATTGTTTACTTTCATTATCTACTGTGGAATAGAAGAGTTTAGATTTTAATTAAATTGAAGAATTTTTTTTAGAATTTACATTGCAAACGAATTCTATCTATTTATTCTATTTATTGATTTGTTTATTTATTTTACAACAAGATTATTGCTTTTAGTCAGACATTTCAATTTGTCGCTTTTTGCTGTTAAAATACAGCAAAAAGTGACAAACTGAAATATCTGATTAAAAGCAATAACTCTGCAAGGTCTTTGTATAATTGACCTTGAATTTGCCAATTATACAAAGCTATACCGTACACCCAATCGCTGCGATAATAAGTGCTTTCATTAATCAGGATAAAATTTACCTAATGCTGTAAATTTTAGGTCAATCGGATAATTGATTCAAAGATATTAAATAATAATAAAAATAAAAAACAATTATAATTTAAAAATTATTAAAAATATAAAACAAGTTGGTAATAATACAAAATAAAATAAAATAATAAATATAATGTATTATACGCATTTTTTTTTTTCGCTATAAAAAGGAATAGATTTATTAGAACATGAATAATAAATAAATTTCTTTTTCTGTCGATTTAACGAAAGTCTCATATTTCTGAGAAAAAAAAATTCAAACATTTCTAATATTAGATTATAATATATACTGGGTGTCCCATAAGTGAGTGGACCTTTTAAAAATTCACAAAAATTGAAGTTATAGGTAGAATTGAACGTGGTTTGCAAAAAAAAAAAAAAAAAAAAAAAAAAATTATCGTAAAAGTTTTTTTTTTTTTTGATAAAGAAAAGAAAAATATTTATATTTTTTATTAATAGAGGGTGCTGCACGGATGCGTGACACGAAATATACATATCAGTGTTCTATAAAGTGCACGATTTTACGATTAACACAGCTTATTTATCATTTTGCCCCTACTTGCACATCCGTGAAGTTTAAATTGCTTTGCTGACTTGGTTAATAAAGCTTTATTGGTGAAGATGTTTTCCCTCAGGTAAGACCTGCCGTCTGAAGCTGCAGTTAGCGGTATTGAAGCTCGTTCGCAAACTGTAATTTGTGGTAATGGCGGACACATAGAATGGGATTTATATGCCTGTAAACATTTGCATGGAAATAAATGTAATTATTCCTAGAAATGTGTGATTTTTTTCACCTACAGCGCCCTCTATCGAATAAAATTTAAACTATTATTATTCCCTTTACCATAAAAAATCTCCCTTCACGAGAATAACTTTTTCGCAAACAGCGTTCAATTCTACTGATTCATTCAACTTTTATGATTTTTTAAAACCTCTACAGTATATACGTGTATACGGTATATATATATATACATGCATGTATATAGATAGATAAATAAAATAAAATATTCGACTTAGCCATTTTACTTACATACGTCATGAATGTTACTTCTGGCGTCATTTACATTAAATGAAATTTTTTGTAGACATTTGGATTCAATATCATGGAGTAAACTATTTTTCGCACGTTGTCACAGTTAAATATATAAAAATAAATAAATAAATAAATTTGAATTTAATTCATTTGGAGTATTTGTCGCACTGAGAAAAAATTCTGTAACTGACATGTAGAATCTAAATTGTGGCTCTAGAAAAAATAGTTCCATGTCATCCTTATAAATTCCAGTCCCCTTGGAAAGCGAGTTCTAGAAGTCCCTATTAGAATTCTAGAGCGTTTGCCTATATTCTCGAGGGCAAAGTTATTTAAAAATCTCTGTAAATAAATGAGACTACAAGAGGCGGGTTTCAGCAACTATAATCTTAGTATATTACCCAATTCTAGAAAATCAAGGGAGAATTTCTCGCAATATAAATGATTCAGAATATTTAGAGGATTCAGAATATTGTTTCACCATCTAGAAATATGTACACTGGAAATTCTAGATAATTTCGTGTATTTAGTTTATTGGCGTGCCTTATGCGCATAGCTCGGAAATCTATATTTCTAGTTAAGGGATTTAGAAAATGGTCACTTAGTGATTCTTGAGAAGGGTGGTATATTTTTTTTCTCAGTGTGGTAGTAGATTTTAATTAGAAAGGGGGAAAGAATGCATCTAAGGAATAAAAATTATGAACCTTGGTTTATGAAACACCACATGAAGAGAGGCCATATGACAAGTTGTAGCCCTTAATATATCTGGATGTTTTAGTGAATCCCTGTAAATATTAACGCATAAAAATGCCTCCCATAAAAAGAAATGCATTGAGATTATTTAGGGTGTTCCTGTATACAAAGCAGTTTCTCTACTTGTTCGATTTTTATATGAAACATGCCTTAGTAAAATTGAATATCGTATATCATTTTCAAGAACTTCTGCAAATATGTATGGACTCCAGCACAGACGGATAGATAAACGGCAGTCAGACAAATAGACAGATAGACACATAGATTAATTGAATTCATAATCACACTTAAATACTATTATAGAGTATTAAAAACGTTAATGTAAGTAAAAATGTAATTCCAATAATTTACAATTATAGCCCTTATTTAAAGTGAATATTTTTGTAACCCTGTAAATTTTAATGCTAATCATACTGTAAAGCATATTTTGGTAAATATGAATAATAAAAGTCAATATTACACATTAAAGTTTGTACAAAATAAAGTTATTAAAGTATGGCTTATCGAAATATCTCCAGAGCTGCCAATCTAATCCGGCAAATTGTTAGCACCGCCCCTTTTTCCGCGCCACTTCATTTTTAAAGTAATTCTCTTCAAATGTGTTTACGATGAATTAAGAAGAAAAGATCTCTAAAAAAAGGCTGGTGCAGTAAAAGGGGTGGTACTAACAATCCTCCGGGTTGGTTGGCAGCTTTGTATGTCTAATAGAACGCAACGTTTTCAGATATAGTTGCTATATTCAAAACTGTTGTGGTATTTACCTTATTTTCAATAGCATAATCCTATAGTGAACTTGAATAACATATATCAGTTTTGGGAAATTCACTGCATATTTTCGAATTTTAGAGCCCAGACAGACGGACAAACAGACGAAATGAAGTCATAAACCCTTTTTAAATTAAGTTGGAAACTGTTAAAAATAATGCATCAATTTATTGCATAGTACATTAAAGTCTATGTTTATAACATTCATTTTTTTCTTTTCATTAAACTTTAAAATTTAAAACTTTCTAAAAGTTAGCGTAAGAACTTTTTTAGGGAGGTTAGTGTTGACTAATTTTATTTTGTAAATAAATAAGTAAAATTTGATAAATATTTAATTTTTTTTTCTCGTTTCAGAATGATTGAGAATAGCTAACTAATCAGCTCATATGTGAATGAGTGGTGGTGTGATAGAATGCTCCATTGCCATGAAAGTGATCCAGGTTCGAAACACGGCAAAGAAAAAACTTTTGGTGTGTGAGGGAGTTCTGTTCAATTTTACGACATGACTGTAAAAACAGAAATAACATGGATCGGCATGAAAATTGTCCTGACACCATTTCAGCATATTATTATGTAAAATGACCTCCTCAATCCGAATATGACGCCCATTTTGCCCTATCACCCACCGTTTTTAAGGAATGGCCCCCTATTTTTATCATTTTTTTGGTGATTTCATGGCTATAAATTTGATTTTTAGGAGGGAGGATTATTTTAACCGTTAAATATCTTTTGAGGGGCTACAGAGATGGAATATTCTAAAACATGGACATTTGCGAAAACAGAAAAATTTGGAGGGGGGGGGATTTGCCACTTAAATTATGCATTACATATCTAATATTTTTTAATCTGTCATTAATGCTATTTTTTAAACTTATATATATATTTTTGTTTTTAGGCGTTAAACTATTTATTTTTCATTCTTCAAATCAAATTCATGGTTATAAAATTATCGAACAGGGAAAGAAATTGAGGTAGGGGGTGCTGTTTCTAGAAAACGGTGGGTGACTGGGAAAAATGAGAGTCATGTTCGGATTCAGGTAGTCATTTTGCATAAGAATCAGTAAGAATAGTATCAGACCTCATTTTTTTTTTTTTTTTTTTTTTCTGCAGAGCAGTGTAATTTAAGTTTGAGTGTGTTATTTTAAATCATTCATTTGAGTGATTACAAGTCAAGATGAGTGGTTTTCTTTCTTGAATGAGATTGAATTAAAATTTATTGGAAGTTCAGTTCATTATATTCTCTAATTTTAAGACTACAGACATCGGCTCTAAACATAATGAAAGCCTTATTTTACATCTATTAACAATATAATAATCTTTAAAAGCAGCGAGAAAATAAAGAAATGCTTTTAAATTCTCTTTAATCATTCCTTAAATAAAAGCTTTATAAAATTTCAACTAAAATTAGCACTTTAAATCAAGTCAGATTTTTATATATATTTTATTATGTTCGCGATCTCAGGGCATTGTTTCAATCTAGTATCGCGTTATTTTTTACGATGTTAAAATGGGGCATATAAGAAAACGCTTGCTTTCAAAATCCCATAAAAAGGCTTTAAAAATATTTTTAAATTTTCATATCTGTCAAGTTGAATTTATTTCTTCTGTTGCGAGCGAGTGGTGCGTTATAAAAGAAAAGTTGATTCAAAATCTGGTACATGCATATTTAATAAGTTTTCTTTGTAAAAGATATAAATAAACAATGCACCCATAAAGTTTACTAAGTTGTTTTTCTTTTTCCGAAGAAAACTATGTAACAAAAATACGCAGAAAAATGAAAGCTAGTGCAATAATTTTTTTTATTACCCTTGAAGAAATACAAATAAAAGCGTATCAGGATTTTTGTGCAGAAAAGAAAGAATTTATATTATTTAAAATTTTGTTTAATTTAAATAATAAACAAACGCATATTTTTCTGTATTAGCAAAACAATTTTCCCAGCTCAAAGCTAAAGCATCTTAGCTATAAAAGCTAAACTAAATTGAATTCAAAAGAAAGTCGAAAACAGCATCATAAAAAAATATATTTTAAAATTACCAAAATAGCAATATTAAACAAAATTAATATAATAAAAATTTTTAGACTGTTCTTATTAACACTTTAAAACAAGGATCGATTTGTCCGTCTGCCCGTCTGTCTGACTGTCTGCGTTGTAACTCCCATAAATATACAAGGAATTTCTTGAAACTGATATACGTTATTCAAGTTTTCTATCTGATGTTCCCTATTAAAAATGGGGAAAATGCTACTATTACTACTACAGGGACGTGCCATTACAAATCGTCAACACTTTTAGGGGTTAAATAAGAAAGCACCACAGAACTGGCGTTGCAAGTTAATACTTACAAAACTTTGAATAAACACCATAAAATGCAAAAAACTTGCAACAATTATTTCGGGTCGAAAGAGAATACGACCCTCCGTCAGACGAACAAAGTAGGCACTGAATGCTGTACTCGTGCCTACTTTGTTAGCCTGACGAAGGGCCTGAAGCGGAGGAACTTCAGACGAAGAGAATTCAAACGCAATTCTTTCGCGTGCAAAGTGATTTCTCATGATTTTTTTTTTATATATATATAATTAATTTATGAGATTTTAGCTTTCCAACCATGTATAAATCTAAATGCTAAAGTAAAAAGTACGATTACAATAAAAATATTAAAAAACCTAAAATTCGTTCCTACGGAAAAATAACCCAGTGATCATTCTTCGCTCTTCCCTTAGGTCCTTATCACGTGACAATTTTGCTGGGGAAGGTCGTTCATGTTGCGGCCAGATAATGAGGGGTGAGGGCTGGTCTATCTATATAAGGTCTATGGATTAAACCAAACCAGTGTCCCTAATTCCACCCCTTCACTGAATTTGACAGTGATTGATGTGATCCACACTTTCCTTGCAGCGATAAGCTTTTCGGAAAGAATCGCCAAAGCCAACTCGCCAAACCTCTAAAAGTATTGACGGTTTGTATTGGCGCAAGACACCCGGAAGTATTTCAAAGACTTGCGTTCGATGAGAAGTATTTCTATAAACCACATTTTATTACCTTTACTTTAATTTATTAGTCTTTTTTACATGATATATCAAGAAAAATGATTAGAGAGAGGTAGGAACAGTTTTAAAATGTCATTTATGGAACTGGTAAGAATCCTATTGGTTACAACATTTTAATATTAAAACTTCGTAAATTATTTGAAATTTACAATTTTCTTAACATGGGAGAATAGGTCAAATTTTCGAGTAAACGTGCATTAAAAGAAATATTTTTATTGTAAAGACGATAGACCAGATTTAAAATATCAGTTATGATGCTGACATGAATATGATTAACTATGAAAATTCAAATGCAGGGTAAGTCAAAATGATTATAGCGATTACAAACGGCAATAACTATTTAATGGAAAAGAATTTATCGATAAGATTAACACAGAATGTAGACGGAACTCCAAAATTTTGTATACATACTTCATAGATGTTCTATGTGACTTCTCTTGGTCACACGGACAACATTTAGACGGTTGTCAATTTCACGCCATATATTCTGAAGCATGTCTACAGTCACCGACGCAAGCGCATTACAAATAAGTACTTTGAGACCCTGCGATTTTTATCTATGGGTTTATGTGAAAGACAGAGTTATGTGCTTCCCATGCCCAAAACAATTGAAGAACTCAAAGTACGCATTTGTAATGTGCTTGCGTCGGTGACTGAACAAATGCTTCAGAATGTATGGTGTGAAATGGACTACCGCCCAGATGTTGTCCGTGTGACCAAGGGAAGTCACATAGAACATCTATGACGTACGTATACAAAATTTTGAAGTTCCATCTACATTCTGTGTTAATCTTATCGATAAATTATTTTCCATTAAATAGTTATAGCCACTATATTCATTTTGACTTAACCTGTATGAAAAACTAAGTAAGTTACTTTAAATTTAAGAATTTACTAAAATAGGAGAATAGAGCAAAATTTCGCATAATTAGTCTCTATAAATTTTCGCATAATAGTGTTTCTATCGAATTTCTATCGCAAAAGTTCCAGGTCACTTTTAAAACATCATTAAGTTTTTTTTTTTTTTTTTTTTTTTTTTTAATGCAAAACTATTTACACCCTCAATACGTGATTGTATAATCAATTAAACTTTTTAGATTGATAAATTTCAAAATACCAGTTAATTCGATATTAATAAGTAATAACTATCCCCGTTGAACGCTTACATCGATCAGTTTGTCAAAATCGATTCAATAAATCATAGGCGTATACAGTTTATTTTTATGATGTCGTAAACCTCCTATTTTATGACATGAATACTCATGTATTTCGATCATCAATAGCTGTATGTGACCATAAAATTACGAAAAGGACATCAAACAGACTGTTAATAAAATAAAGATGGCCTACAGTATCAACAAAGTAATTTGATGAAGGGATTACTCAATAAAATATACTTAAAACGTATTTATTACTTTAGGAGTAATTTGTGGCAAAATATCAGTGATGTATTTAAAAACAAATATTCTCAAAATGAGAAGTATATTTAATATTAAATATAATGCTTTTAGTAAAGTTACCGACTTTTTATGATTTATGAAATTTATTTATAATAAGCACCGTTAGTTTTGCAAGCACATTTGTGGCTAACTATTTTCCTTGAATCGCATATTATAATACTATACTATATTACTATTGAATCAATAAAGTTTTTCATTAAAAATATTAGTGTCACTTGCTTTTCTTAACCTTCCACAATGTTTTTTGCTTCCTCTGTAAAATTTCGTTTTTGGTGCTGCGTTCATTCCTTAAACATTATTTACATTATACAATTAAAAACTGCTATTATAGTCCTTATTCACCAACTTTGGACATTTCTAATTTTAAAAGTTTGTTATCTAATGTGAGTTTTTTTTTTTTTTTTTTTTTTTTTTTTTTTTTTATCGTTTGACATCTGTGGTTTGTTATTTTATATGGTGCTTTTATTACCGTTGGACAAAAAAAAAAAAAAAAAAAAAAAAACCTATTTTGTTTATTTATCTATTTATTTTTTAACATTTGCCAGTAAACCGTCAAATTGGAAATATTTACACAACTATTCAGATGAAAAGAAAGTACAGAGCCTGTCTGATAAAATTAAACTAACTTAAACTTAATTATATACATATATATATATGTAATGTATTACAAATAATATTAAAATGATGCAGTTCTGTGGTTACATGGGATGGTGCAACGATCCTCTTATCATAGTGAAATAGGCATCTTATATATAGATTAGAGCATCTTATAGATTAGAGAGTCCATTTGAGTCACGAATATGCTTTATTAAGTTCTAATGACAGTGACAATATATGATGATGCAGTCATGGGCCGGTACGAAGACATCCGGAGCGGTATATCCCGGTAAAAGGTGCCGATGGCCGGCACTTTCGGCGAACCCCGAACGGCCGCGCGAGTTTACTTCGTAAACTTTACATGATGGAATATTAGTTGACGTGAATTTACTAGACAAATGATGGTCTTAAAAAGCCACGAGTTTTCGCGTGCTCCCGTTTTTATACTGCATATTTCGGCGGGAACTGAAACTATTCTTATGAATGCTTATTGGGTAATTAGCTAATCTAAAATCCGCCTACCTTTTACGATTGGTTGACCCGGGCATCCAGGATTTATTATTTTGCAATTCTTTACCGTTTATTCCGACTATTGCATAATTTTGATTACGAAATTTCTTCTAATCGCGATTCCCGCGCTACGACGTGCTTTGCTGAAAAACTAACATTACTGGGGCGCTAAAAAAGAACTCTCACAAAGTTGTTCTTAAAATTAAGATTTATTCTAAGATATTAATATTAAGTTATCATTTAATATTAATTTAAATACTAATTTAGAATCTTGCTTATTTTATCCTTTCATATATATATATACATATTTATATAATTGATATGATATTTATTAAGCATACTTTTAAACATACAACAACTTTCATTTTCTTATAAAATACATAATAAAAGGTTTTGAAAACTTCAATATTGTTTTCGTAATTTCAATTACTCGTTGAAAAAAAATTCATCATGTGTAAATATAGTTATTTATTTTATTTATTTATATATTTATTTATTAAACTTCAAATCAAAATTAAAAAGTGTTTATAAATTCCGTTCTTTTCTCTCTTTGTTTTTCATAACTGTCGATAATTTGTTTATTTTAAAAGTGATTTATTTTATTCAGGTTCATGCTAGAGGAAAATGATAGAACTAAAAATGATATAAAAAGAACTAATGTTTGCATACATGCAGCTATAAAATAATTCAAATGATTTATATTCTATAAGAGGCATTTTCATAAGATTTATTTAAATATCATGAAACTGCACAAAGCATAATTAAATTACCAGACATTTTCAGATATACTAAAGCATGTTTCTATTAGAATATGGTATGAATAATGATTTGTATACAGTACTACGCAATATTTTTAGACATATTAAAGACTATGAGAGTAAATTGTTCTAGATACATTTTTAGTTGTGTTTCAAATTTTTAATACACGATATGGTATGCATGTAAATTTTATACCCTATGCAGAGCTATTCAAAAGCATTTATTTTATGCTTTCTCTTAAGCCTAAATATGACTACTGCGAGATTTCTTCCTCCATAATTATAAATATATATATTTAAAAGTGTCTCGTAGAAATAAAATGCATTGACAGTTTAAAAATAAAACGAATTTTGTTGTAAAGCGGGAAAGTGCTCTGTGATCTAAGAAAATTAGTTGATTTTTCTTTCGGTTTAGAAACAAACTAAACTTGATTTCATAATTCATACAGTGCAGTGCAAAAGTTTATGCACAAGCTATTTTTTTTTTATAAAATAAAAAATATACAGCGCAATGCTTCGAAAAGTTTACTGTATCTAAACAATCGAATTGCAATTTCATGTTTCGAATTCGGAAACAATTAATTGAAAGGAAAATAATAAATTATATAAAAATCAAAATCGTGATGTCTCAAATGTTTATGCCCAAAACCAAAACATTTACATTTCATAAAGCACAAAAGTCCTTTTCTAGTCACAACTATGATGGTTTAGTACTATGGTGTTTTCATTGCATCTGATGAGATCAAATATGCGAATTTTCAATGATAATACGAATTTTCGGAAGATTTCGGAATAGAATCTCTACCGGGCTTCTGCGATCTCCGATTTGAGCTCTTGCACTGAGTAATACTGCTTCCCATTCCTGTAGACTTCACGTGAGAGGATTCCTCAGATGTTCGCTATCGGATTGAGATCTGGGCTGAGTGCTGGCCAGTTCATCACGCTGATAGTTTGTGATCTAAGTCATTCTTTTGTACAACGGGAAAATGTGTATCGACGCTTTGTCCTGCTGAAATATTCAGTTGAGAACACTTAGGAGTTCACCAAACGGCAACAAATGCTCACTCGGAATTTTGTCTGCCATTTAGGAAGCAAAGACATGATTGTCAATTGTTTCCGAAAGCGCACCATACCATAATCAAGCCACCACCTTAATGCCTGCTGAACATGTTCTTCGGATCTTTCGTCAAGCCACACCAATAGAATGAGAACCCATTTGAACCTTAAGTATTATATAATTTTTTTTTCTTTTTTAACAAAGAAAGTAACACTAATCCATTCGTCAGTGTAATACATGTGCAGTTTTGACCATCGAGGTCTTGCTTGTTTGTGACACACTGTATCAAAAAAGGCTTATGAGCTAATTTTTTGTTTTTTGATGAATCCTGATTCGGTTATTTGTCTGCGTATTGTATCACGTGATATTTTTTATCCAAGTCGATTTTTTATCTGACTAAGAGACAAATTGTTAGTAAGAGCCATTCTTTTAATTTTTCTACCCTCACGAAATGTGATTTTTCTCGGTCTTCCAGAGCGATGCACAATTTTGAATTGTTCTCTACATTGCAAAGTACTATAACTATCCCGTTTGGACCAATTTGAAATACATGACATTTGTAAAACGGTTTTACCTTCCGCTTACAGCTTCCACACTTTCGCAACTTCTTCAGGTGAAAACTGCAGCGATTTCGGCGTTTTGATTATTTGTACAGCGGTGAATCTCATCTCCTACACTTTATAGTCCAGGATATTAAGACTCACCTGTCCTCCACCAACCACGTTTAAAGAGATGTTTGTATAAAACCTTAATTAAGCTTAAACTTTTGTGAGATCAGAATTTTGATTTATTTTTAATTTATTATTTTCTTTTCAATTAATTGTTTCCGAATTCGAAACATGAATTTGTAAACCAGTTGTCTAGATACAGTAAAACTTTCGAAGAATTCCGGCGTAGATTCTACTTTTATATATTAAAAAAAAAAAAAAAAAAAAAAAAAATTAGCCGGTGCATAAACTTTTGCGCCGTTCTGTATACGTCCGTTTGTAACCTACGATAAAAATTAGAGTTATAAAAAAATATATATACTTACTGGCTTATAGGAAAGTAAAGCAACAATTTAAGTAAATCTCATTTTTCTATTGAATACCTACTGTTACTGAAATATCTTCAAACGCATAAGACACAGAAAAGATTTCAAAACGGATAAACTTTATACAGTATAAAGGTATTATCTTTCTGGAAACCTCTAGCTTCTTCACATGCTTAGTCTCAAAACAATACAAATTTCGAAGCTATTTCTAAAGATATAGCATTTTTTATACGAGAACTTAAAAAGAGAAAGGTCTTAGCGATAGTTAAACTTTGAATTGGTCTAGAAAGAAAATGATAAATTAAGCTGTAAATTTTCCTGAAATTTTTAAAATTATTTAAATCTATGTATATAATGTTGAAAAATTTTAATTGTGTCTGTCTGGATTTTCAGTTTGCTATACAAAGCTACATCATTCAACCGATCACTAGAAAAATTGGTACACTTATTAATTAGAATAAAATCTAGCTAATGCCGTATTTTTTAGTTTAATTGGATGATTGGTACAAAAGATATGAAATAATAAAAAAAAAACTTATAATTTTAAAATTATAAAAAGAAAAAAGAAAATTGATGCTAAAAATGAATAAATTAATAATTAAATTACATATTCATTTTAAGAATAATAATTACATATTCATTTTAATAATAATAATTACATATTCATTTTAATACTAATAATTACATATTCATTTTAATAATTAAATTACATATTCATCGTAAAAATTAAAAAAGCAAATTAAATTTTTGTTATTGACATGGAAATAAATGTGTATCATTTATGTAAAAAAAAAAAAAAAAAGTAATAGGCAAAATTTTTTTTTTTTTTTTTTTTCAAGTAATTGTTTATTTATGATTTTATTCATTTAAGTTCTCACATTGCTACAATTAGGATCTCATAGTGCTACAATTAGGATTTTATTGGGATAATACACGTACTGCTTCATTTTACTGCTTTCTTTTTTATTCCATTAAATTTCTCTTTCAATTTTTCCTGTTTAAATAATTTTGATACTAAACTCAACGCTCATATAAATGACTTCTCTTTATTTGTATGTTTAGTATTTATATTCATAAATAAAAATAATTAATGCCTCCAAAAATGTGTAAAGGTTTACTGTCAACATAGAAATTCTAAACATCCGTCAGGATGTTTTAACGACCCTATAGTTTGAGGGTTTGGAATGTAGGTATGAAGGCAATTTTGTACACATTTAGTTTATTGTGTGGCATGATAATTAAAAAAGTTACAATTCAATGTGTGTCCCAGTATTTTCTATACACTGTCTTAAACGAGCAGGTACATTTGCTACGGCCTTCCACAAGATCTCATCAGGAACACCACTTATGACCTCACGGATTTTGTTCTCAAGGTCACCAAGAAATTGAAGTTTGCTGCGATACATTTCTTCCTTATGCCACCCCATAAAAAGTAATCGCATGGCGTGAGGTCTGGACTACGCGCAGGCCATTCTGTGAAGCCTCGGTACCCTACCCAGCGTCCAGTGAATCACTCATCAAACCACTGCCATACATTAGACATATGAAAAAAGAAAAAAGTATTACAAATAATGCCACACTACAGTCTACAAAACAAGGTAACTTTCATTGCAATCTACACATAACATCATAGCTATTCCAAATTCAAAATAGGGAGTTATTTTCCGCCCACCCTGTAGATTCGTCAAATTGAAATCAATTTATTCATAATATTCAGTCGCAATATCATAATGCATGAAGCTTTTTATTTTTATTCCATCTTTTACTCTATTTACTTTGTACTTTTTTTCTTTAATTCAAAAGTGTTATATGCGTACTTCAACCCGAGCAGCGCCGGGTAGATCTGCTAGTAACAGTACATATGAAATATATATATATATATATTTAGCAATGCTAATTAAAGTGCATGAAAAGTTTCGAATATTTTTAGAATTAATTTTTATTTAACTTTCATGCTTTAAAGATTTTTTTTTTTTTTTTTAATTATTATGAATTTTTTCAGCTATGCGATAAAAACGCATAAATTATTGGTAGAAAATTTTCGTCATTTAGTTTGAGCTATATGAATGAATCATCACTAAAAGAAAAATTGACTTTTTTTAAAAGCACTTATGCAATATTTATTTTTATATATATTCATATATTTCCGCTTTCAATATACGAAACAAAAACGCCTTTACTGCTATATTCGGAAGAAAAGCAACACGTTAGTAAAAAAAGAAAAAAATTCTGCTGATTCCCTGATACTACTGAAATCTTTTCAAATGCATGAGACGTAGATATAGTTGCCAATTTAGCACCTTTTGCCAACCGGAAATTTTATATATATATTTTTTTTATTATTATTATTTAACTTAATCTGTGAAAAACATTACAGTTCGCTGCTTAAATAAAATGCATATTTCTCTTAAAATTTTCCGGTAATCGAAAGGTGCTAAGTTGCCAACTATAGACGTACAGACTATTTTAATACAGATAAGCTCTACCATAGCCTCCTTAACTAGATGCCTATCGCGTGACTCTTAAACATGGCAACAGGTCGAACGGTAGACAGTGCCACCTGGTACAGATTGCGGGACTTTTTTATTTAACTGTCTCCAATAATTTTAAGAAGTGATATGTGATATATATATAATCGACGTTTCTTCGATTCTATTCGCCTTTTTTGTATTTCAAATCCCACTTTTAAAAATTTTTGGTGACAGTTGAATAAAAAAGTCGTGCAATCTGTACCAGGGGGCGCTGTCTACCGCTTGAACTGTTGCCAGGCTTAAGAGCCACACGACAGGCATCTACTTAAGGAGGCTATGGCTCTACGAGCTGCAAACGAACCACTTTTTTTTAAATTTTCTGACATTCGTACCAAGAAACCATCTTATACTGTAATCGCAAAAAAAATCCAAGCAGGCATTAATCGAAAGAGCATATATAAATATGTTTTTGACGCATAAAACAATAGCCCTCGTCAACTCGTTTTCGAGTTATAAATTCTGAAAGTTCTCTAATAATCGGTGCAACCACGCCTGAAACTATAACACCACGGCTTACTGAAATAATGAATGTAATCCAAAACAAGCAGAAATCGAAAGAGCATAGAAGAACGGGTTCTTTGATGCATTAATCAGTTGCCTATTTCAGTTTTGAGATATATTTAATAAAGGTATAATGTCTAAAAATTTGCTAAAATTGTATCTAAAAACTAATAAATGTCGTGGTTCTGGCAGGTTTTAACGGGACTCCTCCCACTCCTTTCTCGTTACTACATTTTTACTCAAACTTAAATATAGATTTCTCGAGAACGCGCTTACGAAGGCTAACAGTTTAAGCGACAAAAATCACGTTAGACTATGCCTCTCGAATGAACATAATTTAATTGATTTTTATTATTGCACTATTGGGATTTTTTCCTGGTTAAGCTTTAATGCAATGTAAAATTTTGCACCAAATATGGCTGCACCAAAACGAGAATGTACGGGGAGAAAGTTCTTAGCAGCAATTTACCTTTAGATCAGTTTGGGAGGCAAATGATAAATTGAATTGTAAATTTTCTTAGCAGTGAATATTTTTTTTAAGAATAATATAAACGAGATGAAGGTTTTTTTTTTTTTTTTAAACTTGTAATTATAATATACTGCATCAAAAGTTACGAATATGTCAATATTGTTTTTATTTGTCTCATATGTATTAAATATTATAAAACTTTCTGTGATTTAGTCAGCTACGACATAAAATATTTTAAATATTTTAACATTTCAAATGATTTCATCACTTGCAATGTATGAATTCATGACACAAAAATGTAATTTTTTCTTTTTTTAACGATAATACAATATTGTTAGGAATGTGTAAATAGTAGTCGTTATTTTTATGTAAATTATCGATTATTTTATTTTTATCGATATATCGATTATCTAAGCTCTAAATTGAAAATTTCACAAAATACGAGATCGTTCCGGGGACATAATATCCCTTTATATGATATGCAAAGGGATATTATAATATAATATAATATCTCATTCTGGTCATTGGGTCAGTTTTAAGCCAAGTCGTTGCGATATAAAGAGCTCTTGCTGACTGATTCTCTGCTATTGATTGCTCATATGTGTTATGCTTATGGTACAGTTTATGCTGGGATTTTTAAGTTGTCAGCTATTATTAAAGCTGTGTTTTATGGTGAAACTGAAGCTGATACTTGGTTGATAGACTTGTAATCTTCTGGAATATTCTGTAAATAATCTTTTAACCCTCTGCAAGATTTATCATTCATTCACGAATAATTCATGAAGCCAAAAAGTATGCAAGAATATTGATTTATATTATTATAACACGTTCGTTTATAGCTTATGATAAATTTCCATATATGAAACAAATGTGAAGCAATAAACAGCTTTACTGGCTTATTTTTAGATTCGGGCTAAACATCAAATACATTCTCTTCCTTTAATGAATCTCTGTTGCTACCGAAATCTCTTAAACGCATATGACACAGAAAATGCTTCAAAACGTATAAACTCTACAAGGTATAAACGAAAAACATTTCTGAAAAGTTCTAACTTTGCCACGTGCTTAGGCTTCAAATTAATGCAAATTTCCGTACTAATTTCTAAACACATGGTTGTGATATACGGGAAAGTACTAGGAGAAAGATCGCAACAGTTTAAATTTTTATCAGTTAAGTAGGAAAATGTTAACATGAGCGGTAATTTTCCGACATTTTAAAGAATATTTAATTGTTAATACATATGTAAAGATTTTTTTTTAACTTGCAGTATTAATTAAAACACATTAAAATTCAGGAATATTTTTAATGGGGGTCTGGTGGGCTAATTTTTTTTTTTCTCTGTGGTGTGAACTAATGTAAAATATATAAAATATTTTGGTCCGTGTGTTGACAACATTTATTTTCTAAAAGACAGTTTTTTTTTTTTTTTTTTTTTTTTTTTTTAAGAAGCACATATAATGTATTTCTTTTAAAAATCTTGATTATTTTTATTGGCCCAAATATGGTTTTAAAACTAATATTTCATTAAGTTAATTGACAGAATTCATATATTCATTTTGAGAAGTTCTGAAGTATGTATTTTAAAAACAGGTACGAAATTTTTTGAATGTTTGATTTATGAAGAATATTTTTTATATAGTGGGTTAAAGTTGGAATCAGACTCCGTATTTATTCTAAATTTTTCAAATGGTGGGAGTTAAAAGTCGCTATAGATAATAAAATAACCATTCTTTCTCTACGTCCAAATACATCTCATGCTAAACAATTTTTGGATATTTGGTTTTTGTCCTAATAAAGCGTTCCTGATGAATAATTCTTAAGCATTCTATATAGAAATGGTATACAGTAGTTGTCTTCAGAAAGTATCAAAAGCTGTATTTCCTTACCTTCTTAGACAACTTTCTGTATGTCTAAAGAGTGAATATATCATAAAATGATTCAAAGAAAAGAACTTTATTCTATTAACAAAGAAGCTGTTACAAACAGAATCACGCTAACAGAGAAATGCATAATTAAAAGTGTAGACAATGTAATAGAATTTTTAGTCGGAATTGTAATGGGAAATCGTGCTATAACGGCATCTAATTTAAAATATTCTACTTCAGTTATCTCACCATCTCAGTTATAAGAAATAAAAAAGTTTTATAAAGTGTCATGCGATTAAAAAATATATATATATATATATGATGCATAGCGCTTAGAGTAGTAAAGAAAAGCTATGCAGTCGAATGTGACGTCATGGGCAATTTACTATTAATTTCAATCTGTAAAATTTTAATTTTTAATTTTAATTTATTTTGTATCTCATTTTTTTGACCGTCAAACTGGGCCATGTACTTTTTAAAATGACTGAAAGGAATTAAAATGAAGTGTTCCCACCTAAATTTTCTACTTTAGTTAATTTTAAAAATTCTAATTGTCACTTCGAAAAATTTTTTACACCCCTGGATTCAGAAAAACCGCCAATTTGATTTGGTACTGAATCTGTAACGACAGGATTGATATTTCTAATTTATTTTGGTATTACACAAAACTGGTCTACAAAAATTGGCAATGACGTGCTTATCCAGATTGAAACTGATAGTCCACCGTCCTAAAAGTAAAAGAAAAGAGAGAAAGGAAAAGAAAAATTACAACGTAGAACTAAAAAATCGTAACTGTAATTTTTTGTAGCAAAATTCC
Source organism: Salticus scenicus (assembly GCA_963930645.1). Taxonomy (NCBI): domain Eukaryota; kingdom Metazoa; phylum Arthropoda; class Arachnida; order Araneae; family Salticidae; genus Salticus; species Salticus scenicus. The sequence continues at coordinate 190,451,043 of OZ005658.1, read as the reverse complement.
TTCTAAACGAAAAATATCATTACACATTAATAATAAAAGTTTTGTGCCTCAAATATTAACTAAGAGCATTCACAAAAATAAAATAAATAAATAAAAATATGAAAATAATTCTCTTTACGTCAAAACTGAATTCTGTGAAAGCTGCCTGCAGGTCAATCTTCAGTTCAAATTCGGCTGAAACATTGCTAGGAAAATGGGCAATGGTAAAGTATACAGTTCAACAAAAAAATTTAATAGTCAGGTTATTAACTAAGACTGAGATGATTCCAATATGAAATATCTAAAACTGTCAATATTAAGGAAGATATGTTTTTTTACAAAATGATGACACGTATATAATAATGAAATTTCAATATTAAAATTTTAAAAGAACCGCGGCATAATAATCGTAGTTGTTATACCATTTTGAAGTATATTGTAATTATCGTAACTTAAATGTCTTCCTGTTTCAAAATAAAATATTTAACTGCTAAATAATATGAATAAAAATGCTTTAATGGTGGCAACAATAAATCCGTTGCATACGCACCAATAAAAGTATAGCATGTTTAATCTTTTCAAGTGAAAATAAGTGATGGATGGAAAACGCTGCTATGTCTACCTGCTTTACCCTCCAAAAGCTTTTAATTTTGATTCGTCTTTTTTGAGAAAAAATATTTTTTAAATTATTATTATAATACCCAAGCTGCATCTCCTGGCTCAGATCACCCTGTGAGGATCTTTTCCCAGCGGAGAACAATGACGAAACGCTTCCGTAGAAGCGTTCGTCATCAAAATCCATGTGAAAATCCCAATGAAATTTAGTAACAAACTTTGTAGTCTGTAGCCGTCTTTCATTCAGAAAGGTTCTCAGAGATTCGTCTGCGTGATTATTTCTTTTGAAATGTTCTACAGTATAAAATGTAGCGCCGCTTTTACAGCGCTGTTCATGCCTTTATTTAAAATGTAATCCTTGTACTCTGTATATATTGTGTTTCTGTATTCATTAAATTTTGTCATGTGCTACATTAGTTGGAGAATTATTGTGTCCAATTCTTCCCTGTCATCGTTTTGATTTAAATTTGGTTTTATGGAAAAGCGAAAATAGTAAATCTTCTGTTTATTTTACGTGTTTTACCAAGCTAAGCTAGCTGCTAGCAACATATTATGATTTACTCAATTTTGCGATAAAACATTTGAGACATTATTACAATATACGATGAAATGTATATTGTTACACACGCACACACACACACACATATATATGTATAATATCAATAAACGATGCATTATATATGTATATATATATATATATATATATATATATCTGTACTGATAAGTATAAAGGATTTAAGTCCATATTCTTGATTTTTCAGGAGACGAAAAATAAAGTTAAACTAACTAAAAACTAATCAGAAGAATCGATTAAGAAAAGAGGATTATGTTGGTTTATACGCTTTATACCATTCAGTGATTGTCAATCTTCATTTCATAAAGGGAAAAAAATGAATTAAATATTTTATACCAAAGATTAATGCTAAATTTCTGACTTGAATCTTTTTTTACCAATGGATTTTCTCAAAGACTAAATGACATGAATTTAAATCCTTTTTACCAATCGATAGAGAATTTTTTTCTGAGTCTGACTATGTACTTAACTCAAAATCGACATTTTTGGGCTTAAATCCTTTATACTTATCAGTACTATATATATAGAGAGATAGATAGATAGATAGATAGATAGATATATTCGTATATAGCAACAATATAAAAACATATAGCTATGAAAATATACAAACATGTTTACTGGCCTATTCGGAAGGAAGACAACACGTTTAGTAAATCATTTTTCTTTACTGAATCCCTGCTGCTACTGAAATCTCTTTAAACGCATGAAACATAGAAAATATTTCAAAACAGATAAGCTCTTCGAGGTATAAACGAATAAACTTTCCTGAAAACCTCTAACTTTTTGACAAGCTTAAATTACAAAGCAATGCAAATTTTGCGCTGTTTTCCCAAACTATGCTTGTATCATACGAGGACGTTCAAGGAGAAAGAAAGCTTAACAAAAATTTAATTTTGAATCGTTTAAGAAGGAGAGTTATAAGTTGACTTGCAAATTTTCTTGAACTTTTAAAAATTATCTCAGTAACAATACATACACAATGGAAAGATTAAAATTGTTTTTAGTCTGCTGTAATAAATACGAATTATGAAAAGCACAAATATTTTCACATTTTCATTATCGATTTATTAATAAGAACATATCTGACCTGTGCACAAACGTGCAAAATAGAGAGCAGGTAATCTGTGAATATCAAATGCTTAATATGCATTTGAAAAATTTCTCATGGAATTTATAAGACATAGAAGATGTGTTTTACGCCTACGCACTAAGAGTGACAGTTATTATTGTTAATTTTTTATTTCTTTAAAGTTAAAAAAAAAAAAAAAAAAAAAAAAAACTTGTTTTGGTAGAATGGTAAAAGAGAAAGATGGCTTGTTGAAAATACGTGCCATCACTAGATAATTATTATTATTTTTTTTTTATCTGTCTTTAAAACCATGTATGCTCTCCCAGAAAAACCTTTCAGTGTTCGATGTAATCCTATCATCAAATCATTTTCGAAATCTCCGTAATTTCTGGAATGTTTCATGAGTGTTTATGAGACATCGAAAGAAC